>CM044431.1:9905762-9944877 GCA_024363595.1 Xenopus borealis
CTCAACCCAAATCTCCCCCTAACTGACCTTCAGACTGGGCCCCCTTAGCTCATAACAAGTACAAATTGACCCACCTTGAGGGCTGGGGGGGTCAACCTAGTAGTTTTGGGACACATGCATTATAAGAAACGGGGTAATAAATTTATTAATATCATACTTATAAAGACAAACGCTTAAAATGACTTTCTAAAGGCAGAAAATGAATGCAAACAGCACAGCACCACATACAAGCAGGTCTGTGTATTTAAATTCCTTTGCTGATATAATGAGATAATAAATATATATAGTGCCCCGCACACATTCAGGAGCCACGGTGCAATTACAGAGCTCAGCACTGATGTTAATGCTTTTCAGACTGATGTTAGTCTTTGCACACTGGGGAATGTTTTGTTCAACACAAAAAAAAAAGCCTTTCCTCCTTTCCCAATTTCTGAAGGTTTTTCACATCACGTCTCCGAGGAATAAGAGTTTTTTTTCTAATGTAACTTTTATTATAGCTGCCAATATCTTCTCTCTCTCTCATACAGGTTTTTTTTTCAGAAAGCTCATAGATCTTGCTCTTAGTTTTTTCTTTCTGACAGCGGCTTTTGTGAGTTGCACCCGTCTTTTTTTTTTTAAGGAGGTTCAGATTTTATATGGCTGTATCATTTTAATTGTATTATTTCTGTTTATTCTGCTTTAGCTAAGCTTCTTTACCTCTTTCATGCTCCTTGTTAAATTAACCACAGGAAAGCTGTAGGGTCTTAACCAGCCAATGAAATAATTTGATTGTTGATGCTGCTTTTTCTTTGAGGGTATCTGGGTCCAATCCCAAGAGAATTGCCAGTGTCGGTGAACTGGCTGCTCTTGTTTGGACTCAGTCAGCATTGTCCTAGGTGCCAAATTGTACCACTTTTGGCCAGTACTGAAGGACAGGCCTTTATGTGTCCATATGCCAGGGCTGAGATTTATGTATGGGCATCCAAGGGCCTGTACCTAGGGCAGCAGCTGTAGACAGCAGTCCTTTGTAAGGGTACTTGGTAGTTTCAGATCTGTTGTTGATCCTGCCTCTCCCAGACCTTGTCTAGTCCACTGCCTGTCTTGACCTTTGCCCGTATACTGACTATTCTCTCAGATCATGTTCCTGATATTGGTTTTATTGACCCGGCCTATGACCCCAACTACGCCTCTACCTGCTGTTCCCAGTTCTGACCAAGCCTGACCATCAACTACGCTTCTGTTCTTCTACTATAAATTTGTTTCCCTAACCTACCCAGAACTCTGCCCCTGGTCCTCAACCATTCAGACCTGGAGGCATCTGAGTATCTGAGGGCTCCTCCTGAAGCCAAAGGAGGCTGCTATTGGCAAGAAGAGTGAGTCAAGATTGGGTTCTTGGGGTTAGTTCTGGATTTGTGATACCCTATGTTGCCTCATGGGTGTCTAAACAGAAAAAAAAATTACGGAGATGCAGTGCCTATGACGGCAGTCCTGCCGACAGTTCAGAGCGGTCTGCCTAGATATTATCTGGCACTTTATGGCAGTGAAAACTCCATAGAAGGCTATGGAAAAAATTGTTTTTTTTTTATCATTAAAATGACGGCACACTTGTCTTGTGTCCCTTGGAGGGGTGAGATTAGAATGAAAGATCCCATCTCTGGTCTCTCTGTCCATCAGCAGGTGTGTGATACTTTCATGTTATTGCTCTATTGTACTTAACATGTGCTACACTGGGTTCTATATTGAGGCTATTTTCATTGGCCCAAAAGTGAATTCAATATTTATATTGTATCTAGCTTTGACCGCCGCCAAAAGGGCTCTAATACATCAAACCAACACTTTTCTGCAATAACTGAGCAAACATGATGCATTGGCTTAACGATTCTTTAATTGGCTCATTGTGTACCTATTGGATGAGCTGCTATCGTATGGTGCAGTGAGCAGATTTTAGTAGGCAAGCTTATTACCACATGTTTCCCGGGTGGTGGAAGGTGCCCGAGGCACAGGGAGATTGCTTGACTATTACATGGATATAGGATGCTGTAGCTGCTAATGAAGACACACACTTCTATAAGGCAGGCAAGCATTACATCAATTAAATTACTGTATCTCTTCAGAATCCTTTACTCATAGCAGGAAACATAAGGGGAAACGATCAATGGAATTGTTTTTTTAAAGGGATACTGTCACCATGATTCCAGCAATAGGTATAAGTGACCTGTTCCTTTTTTGTGTATATATATAGTAAACTAAAGATCCTATGCATTGGATTGCTCTATTATTTAAACTTGTATTTTTTACCTACTGGAGCAGATTTGTCTTTTATGTCAGGACAGCCACATTCTACCTCATCCCACTATATATAAATCCCTATCTTACCAACCAACACTATAGTCTACCAGTAGAAGCAAAAAGAATATGAGGTTTATTTTCAAAGTTACTACTGTTCTAGATACCCCGAGTGTGCGTTTCTTTAAGTTATAAAAGACATGTTCTGACATCAGGAAGTGCCATTTATAACTTAAAGAAACATGCACACCGTGCACGTATTCTATTGAGAAGTGCCAATCCTACCTACAGTTAATTCTGACTTGCCCCTATTGTCATGAGAACTATAGAGGTCCTGGTTGCTCCAAGTTTTCTTTGGATTTGTTTCCCTCTCCTGCTCTGTCCTACCTTGGTCAAAGGTGGCCTCCACTGTTTATGGGTCAGAACAGAAAGGAAATTTTGCTTCGGTGCCCTCATTAACCTTAAGAGGGACGTACAAAGCTCCTGGTAGGGAGCTTTGTACGTCCTGGTGTAGTCTATAGTGTTGAGGGGATGACTGGGTGGATAAAGATTGCATATATTAATATGCAACATCCCATTTCAGTTTTTATTTATTTATTTATTTATTTTTTATATTTTACCCCTTTTCATTTTTGCTGGAATGATAGAAGATGAAGCATTTTATGTAATTTAACTAAGAAGGAGAATCTGCTCAGCGACCTACTCCTCCAATATGCAATTGGCCTGAACCTGGATCAAATGTTACAATTCAAACATTCTTTCATTGCATTTAAATGCTTTATTTAGTTCCAAAAATACCCCATCATATGCAGATTTTTCTCTCCAAGAACCTCAAAGCAATATCTACCCCATTTTCAAAGCTCAAACCTATTTCACTGGAAGGAAAATGCCATTTCATTGTTATTTTTAGCCCTTAATGGTATTGATTGCTGTTTAATGTTTCCAAAAGTGTTTCTCGGGGGGGGGGGGGGGGGGGGGGGGGGGACAACGTCATGTCTCATTTAATAGAAAGACAAAGAAATCGATTATTTTCCATTGATTCTAAGCCAGCTGCTCAATAGGACAGCACCAATTGTCATCTCAATAAAAAGTGAACACATTTTGCTTGCTATTATAATTAAGCTGGTGTTGTCTAGGAAGAACGTTCTGATGTGCGTTGTTTGTTTCAGAAGGTTAAATGGGATCAAGATTTAATTGATGAAGTGGACTTACATTTACTTCAAGATATGATTTATTGTTTTGCACAGAATGTCTTAATGTCCTGTAAAGGGACTCTATGACGTGTGTGACAGTGTGTAAATATTTCAAGAAATCGGTGTTTATCTCTACTTAAATATTTCAATATCATTTGAACTCTCAATTTAGCATCAGCTTGTGATTATTTGATGCATTAATTATTACATATGGCTGCCTCCTTGACAGCTATTTTACAGTGTGGGCAGGCTTCTAATACAGATTTTAGGAGGAAGCCATATGTAAATAAAGATGCAGAACTTATTTTATTATTCAGACACATTGAATAAAATAATGTTAAGTTAACCTTCGCAACTGTGAGGAAGTTCACCTCTGCCCTGCGGGTGCGAGGCATTCCTGTATACCATGGATCCCCAACCTTTTGAGGTTGGGAGCAACATTCAGAAGAAAAAGGGGTTGGGGAGCAACACTAGCATGAAAACTGTTCTTGGGGTGCCAAATAAGTGTTGTGATTGGCCATTTGGAAGCCCCTATGTGGATTGAAAACCTGTATTGAGGCTCTGTTTAGCAGTACACCTGGTTCTTATACAACCAAAACTTTCCTCCAAGCCTGGAATTCAAGAATCAGCTCGTGCTTTGAGGCCACTGGGAACAACATCCAAGGGGTTGGAGAGCAACATGTTGCTCATGAGCTACTGGTTGGGGATCACTGCTATAGACCCTATAAAATGGGAGGGAGCAAATGGTTCTCATTGGAGTCTACTCTATGGATGGAGTATGCTGCTGGAGAGCCTGAGGTACGAGGCCTCAGCAAGAAGATAAAGCCCTAATGTAAATAAACCCTTGAAATCAAGTACGTATAAGGAATCCCACCAGTTTGCAGGGAATAAAGTGGGTTAAAGTGATGTACAGGCCAGGAAAAACTCGACATGCACCCAACCCACACCCATATCTACTTCTGTGTGTATCTTCAGGAGCAGAGAAGGATTGTACTTCCCCAGTCTAACCCACACTCAACCTTTGGTTGGCCAATTTTCAACCCTAACCCATCCAAATGGTGCTCAAATTTTGGCTCATCATGGGTTTTGGGTCAACCTGCACTTCACTAGTGGCGAAGACTCTAGACATTTAAGTGTAATCCCTTGAAACACCCATTGAGGAATATGGTACACTGGGAGCAGATAACTGTGATGTAAGCAGTATCTATTGTGAACTTGGTGTATATTGTGATATGTTATGTTCAAAGGAAGTACTTTTCGGTTTATTATTATTCTACTTTTCTGGTTACGAACAACAGATACCCAAGTTCTTCTCTCATTAGAGGCAATAGAATCCATAGCCCAACAACCCATTAGCAGTTCTGCTGTTAACATATGTTGGTTTGCGTTGGGTTTTAAACTAGGGAACACTTTGTCTATGTAAATGCATTTTATTGGTTACTGTGGATCACTGAAGTGGGACCATGTAAACAACTGTAAAGAGTCCCAGATTAGCCCATGCAGTGCCAGACAGAGAATTAAAAAGATAGACTCTAGAAAATTTACATTTCGGTTTTTGCAGAAATCTCTTTCAAAACAGGCAAAACAGTCTTAGAATTCAAATGTGAGTACCCTGGAAATGGAATGAAATACATACACGCACTTGGTCACATACATCTGGGAAATCTATTGGCGTGCCTTATTAAAGTGACCTTTTCTATGAAGTTGACTGCAGTAGGTACATAGGGGACACCATCTCACTGAACTCCATTCGGCACTGAGAAGCAAGGCTGATCCCGAGATAATAAATATCTGTATGTATGTGCCCAGTAGGAATGCTGAACAGGGAAATAAAACAGCGGTGTAAGGAGCTCCAGAACAATGTGGTTCATAGCTAATCAGGTGTGATTGAAGAATGCATTTAAATATACTTAATGCTACAGAAACCAAGACAGCCTTTGGGTCTCACAAACCAAACAGGATAATATGGTCCAGTGTACTGAAAAAGGAAATGTACGTCTCTTACTGCAAATTGGTGGAAGCTACTGCAATTTACAGTTGGTTTGCATGAAACGTATCTTCATATCTCAATGGGCAAATTGCAGATCTGATGTGTCACTATGTAGAGCAAATAGAAACGAACAGCCATTCTTGTGTACCGTGGTCATTTCAAACATTCTCTGATGCTGGTCATCACATCCAATGGTGGTTGTAACAAGTTTAGATGGTGATAATCCCATGTTTCAGTGGTGGTCATCACCTGCGCTGATGGTGGTTATAACAAATTTACGTGGTGGTCATCATGTGATCAGATGGTAATCACTCCAAGCTTCGATGGTGGTCATGACATGATCAGATAGTAGCGATCACATGCTTAAATGGTGATTATTACGCGCTCCAATGGTGGTCATCAAAAAATTTGATTGCTGTCATTACATGTTCATATGGTGGTTGTAACAAGCTTCGATGGTGACCATCACACAATCTGATAGTGGTCATCGATGCTCAGATGGTGATAATCTCATGATCAGATGGTGGCCATTACTTGATTCAATGGTGAATATCACATGCTTCAATGGTAGCCATTGCAAGCTTAAGCCGTTGATATTATAATGGTGATCCCATGCTCCATTGGTGGTCATCACATGATCCAGTAGTGGTTTTCACATGATCTTATGGTGGTCATTACATGCTCTAGTGGTAGTCATCACATGCTTCAGTGGTGGTCTATAACGTCTTGTAGATTACAGCTCAGTACTCGTACTCCCTGGCCTTCTTAATCAGTGATTGCCAATGTACAATGAAGAAAAGGAAGAAAGGATACACTGGCACTCAAGGCAATGACAAGCAGGGACCTACCATTGCTTCTTTATTGTTTGCTTGACAAAGGGTTTTTTTTTTAATCAATTCGTGTTTATTTAGTTTCAAATGCACATACTGTCATTGTAACATTGAATGTTTCTGTTATATAGTTTGTACACTGAAAACACTACTACAGCATGTACGTTGGACAAAGGGGTTTTGTACCCTGAAACTTTGCACATCTACAATAAAGAAGCAAGGGTAAGTCCTTGCTTGTCACTGCCTAGAGTGCCAGTATCCTTTCTTCGTTCTGTCACGTCTTCCCCGGGAAGAAGTTGTGGAGTACCAGTAAGTTGAGAGCCTAAAGACTGGGTAGCCAGTAAACATATACAGCAATATTGAGGTCAGAAGCCAAGATAAATTGTGATAGAAAAAATTACATAAGTAATATACAGACTTGAATAGTAGAAATGAACAGTCAGAGACATAATTCAGGATCAGGCCCCAATGTTGAGGCTGGTGGCAGTCAAGCAAAGTCAAGGGGAAGGTCAAGGGTCAGATCTGGGGAATCCCAGAGCAGGACTAGGATGGACACAGGGGTACAGGAACAAGTCAGGAAACTGGAACAGGGATAGGAATCAGGAACAAGGAACCAGAAGGGGGTCATGAGAAACTGGATACTAGAACACAAGATCACAAGAACCAGGAGCAAGATTACATCAATAGCTTATTGACCAAGCTCCAACAAGGTCAGGGGCAGGCTTATAAAGGGTCAGGATTGAATAATGAAATACAGATGGGGAGAATGTGATGGGTGGAGAGATTAACCGGAAGGTAGGAGTATAACAGGTACAACAAGAATTCCCACTAAGGACCTCCAAATGGCACACAGTCCAGAGTTCGAAACCAAGTATGTCCTGACATCATCACACAATCTAATGGCTGTCATCATATGCACAATCTGATAATAGTCATCAGAATTTTTAGCCAGAAGTAACAAGTTACTCAATTTACAGACCTCTAATGTTCACTTTGTTGCTTTGGATGTTTTCTGTGGATACAGACCACAAAAACCTAACTAAATGCAGCAGTACCTCATCCAAAAACTGATATCCTGGAGATGGCATTTATTCTTTTTCAAACTTCTATATTGTGGGAGTTACAGTAGCCTGAAAATACAGACCTGAAGGCCTAGAGTCTGGCACAGATTCCTAGTAGTTTGTTTATGGTGCCAGGGGAAAGTAAGGAATTGACTTTTTACCCGTAAGAAATATTTTTGGATTTCAATTTTTTTTTACACAATGTAAGTTATTTATCAGAAATTCCTCCACCTCCCCAAGTATTGATATTGTTGTGTCTAGACTTGAGTCTTAAGTTTATTTTTCACCTTCCTACAAACAACTGGAGGCAGAATAGGGCTTTTCAAGTACAATCAGTTGTCTGGCTAGTGCGAAGTCATTCGTTCCCTGCTGCTCCCATGGTTACTGAGGTTGGATACAATTCCAAATATCTCTTATATATTTTTCTGATGCCAGTGCTCTCACATACAGCACATAGGATAATAATCCCATGATGCCCCAATTTTTATAGTATACAAGTTGCTTAGCCATGAGCTGGTGTTTGGCTCATGTATTATACAACACAACAAATATATTTCACTTCAATGTGTCTGGATGTCCTGAGGTTATAGGAAAGAAGATAGTGGGATTCTCTCCTGGTAGGAGTTGTACAGTAACTGATACAACATACAATTATAAACATAATAGACACAAAAGGGTTTCTTTCAAACACATGAGACAACACAATGCTACTTTTATTTATACTGTTGACTGTTGGTTTTGAGGCAAATTACCAACCCTTTGGGGTGAACGAGTTCTTTCCCTTTATGTTTTGGATCAAGAGAAACTAGGAATAACTTTGATTGATACACATCGTTTTTTTTCTTCCTCAGCTACTAAGTTAATGTGTTCGACAACAAATGCTTCATCACAAAGGTGATTTTTTTTCCCTTCCTCTGATCTATAACAAAACATTGAGAATACACAAGTCTGGATGGAATGTACTTGCTGCAGGCTAAAGGCCAATGCCAGATTACATGTACTTTTATATTACACTTGGTGAAACTTTGTTCGGGGGGCAAGTGATAGCAGCAAAAAGAATAAATAATTTGCACAGTCTGTGTGATATCATTATACTTTACATAATGCCAACATACTCCACTGCACATTGCAAAGACTCATCGGCTCTTACAATATCTTCTAAGGTATATTACATAAAACCGTGCCCAACATGACATGTGAACAGGACCCTGTAGCTCACCCCTAAACAGAACCAAACAGAAAACAATTCCGTAGAGCTGTCAAGTGATCTGGGCAGGCAGCAATCATAGTTTGAAAGCAGCAGGCACAGGGTCAGGGCAGAAGGCAAACAATGAAAGTTCATTTAGCAGGCCACAGATCAAAATTGGGGAGTTAGATCATTTAGAAACACGGGCAGGACAGGAACTTAGTTGGACAGGGTACATAGAAGGGATATTTGGGAGGCTTAGGTATGGCAATAGCACAATGATCCAGCATAAGCTGATGGAGGAGGCAGGTTTAACTAGCCCCTTATTTAGGCTGTAGTCTGGAGCTGGATCACAGGAGGGAGCACAGACAGGGGGAAAACACATTTCCATAAAATGGCAGGCTAAAACCGCACTGCCTCGGTGCCTCCTGTGGCTGAGCGTGGAGGTCTTAAGTCTCAGGTTCTAAACCAGGGAGTCCCTGACAACTATACAATAAAGTCCTTTTTGCCCCCTGTGGTGGCTAAAGTGGTTGACCCAAAGATACCCCCAGGGGTACTACGCTAATCAGGTTATCAGGGGCAGAAAAAAAACGCTCCTAGTACTTTTAACACCCGATTTTGAAACCGGAAATTCATGTCTTCTAGTGTGAGAGAGAGCAGTAGTGCTCTCCACACTAGCGATGACGCCCCCCTTGGACCCCCTATGGAACGAGAAAGATAAGAGCTGGGGTGGCATTGAAGGAACCACCAAAGGGTAGCCAAAACAAAGATTCTGAATGGGAGCCAAAGCCTTTGAATGGCAGCCAAAGCCACAGAAAGGGAGCTGAAGCCTCTGAATGGGAATCACTGAAGCCACTTAATCTCTGAATGGGAGTCGAAGCCAAAGCCACCAAATGGGAGCTGAAGCCGAAGTCACCGAATGGGAGCTGAAGACTCTGAATGGGAGTCAAAGCTGAAGCTGCTAAATGGGAACTGACGCAGAAGCTGGCAAAAAGAGCTGAAGGCAACAAAAAGAGCTGAATATTAAGCCGCACAGGAGAACAAAGTAGCCAAGGTTTTTTTTTCCTAAATACAAGTTGTGTATAGATGTAATTCTTTGTCAACATGTAGGTAGGTCATTCTAGGTCACTACATACAATTAAGGCGTTTATTCTAAAGTGAACTTTCCATCTCAAACTCTTTCCTTCCTATATTTTCATACCTTCATGGGCTTGACCCGTTACGGCCCTGAATTCCTGCTCTCTACAGAAGGTGGCTGCTACACACGAGCAGAACCCCTAGCATAAACAAGTTATCGTAATTGCTCCTCCGCTTCACTGAGTTTTTTCAATAAATGGTTTAAAAAAAAAAAAAAACACTGTAAAACCCACATTTACAGTAAGCTCAATGCACTCTTATTATAGGGCTTGCAATTCTGGGGTCTTGAATTCTATTCCAGCACTATCTGCAAGCAATATATCTGCGTGGGTATCCACCCACATGCTAAAACATGCAGTTTCACTAATAGTCTGTGTGAATGGGATAGGGATCTTACATTACAAGCTCCACTGGGACAGGAACTGATTTGAATAATATATCATTTCTGTAACATTTTATGGAATATGTTGGAAGTAAGAAGAAAGACAGATCTACACAGAGTCAGACTCAGTCTGGAACACTGGTTCTCAAACTGTTGGGCTGACCCCAGCATTCACCAAGTTAGGCCATATTTGAGTAATGGCCACTTTCCTAAACAAGGGCAACCTCTCCGCTACTCCCCTCTGACTCTGATCTTATTACTGATATCCTGGGAAGGTTTAGGGTGATTGGTTGTGAGACAGATGAAAAGCAGGGGCCAAAACATGACTGGTGAACGCCAATATGTCAGAACAACACATCACCAAAGCAGGCCACAGTGGTGTGATGGGATCTGTAGCTAGAAGCTTGCAAGATGGACATTACTAGTTTATATAGATATTTCCTTGGTCTACTTTGGCGATGTGTAATCATGACATGACAAATTAGGGCCACTTTCCTCAACAAGGGCCACCTCTATGCTACTCCTGTCAGAGCAGAGATCACTTTACAGTAAGTGACTGTGTGTCTGAACCTGGGACTTGTTTCCCAGTATGATCCTATTCTAGTGTGATCTAATTACTGGAACTGGAATCCTGGGAGCGCTTAGAGCAGGGATCTTCAACCTTGGCTCTCCAGCTGTTAAGGCACTACAAGTCCCACAATGCATTTGCCTTTATGAATCATGACAGACTCCTTCATTGCATTGTGGGACTTGTAGTTCCTTAACAGCTGGAGAGCCAAGGTTGCAGATCCCTGGCTTAGAGTGATTGGTTGTGAGTCAGATGCAGAGTAGGGGCCAAAGTAGGATTGGAGTAGGCAGCGTCTGACTAAAGCGCTGGGGGCCCACTGGAGCTGTGTCACCAAGGGCCCTCCTGGAAGCCACTGGTGACTCCCTTCAGACTCCCAAACTAAATCCACCTTTTCCCCCCGCGCATGCACATGTGCCAAAAATGTTGTGCCACATCACATCTTATCATGCGCCGATATTCTCCTTTAGTTAAGCAGCAGCCGATCTGAGGAGCTGGCCTGGGTCAGCTGGGGTCCATGAGGACCAGGGCCCACCAGGTTTTTCGTGGTGTCCTTCCTGCCCAGTCCAACCCTAGGTGTAGGCCAATATGTCAGAACTTTAACATTAAGACACAACATATGTCAGAACTTTAACATTAAGACACAACAATACCCAAACAACTAGCATATGCCAACTGGCCCACAGCAGGTGTTTCCAGAAATGTGGCCATCTGCCCACACAGCAACTACAGTGATCTACATGCTCAAGAGACTGAAGAGGAGACTCAATACTTCAAAGACTGACATTTGGGCTCTTGATTATACAACACAGAGCAGTAAGTGGTTTTATTCTATAGTGAAATGATGAGACACTCTACAGTAACTGGACACCACTCTATGGTAATAATTTTAACCCCTCAAATAAGCATTACTCTGTGGTACATACAATAGTGATTGTATTGTTTTCACTACATTATTAGTTACCCTCATACACTATGGAAGTTACCCTACGATATATACGATTTTCACATATATAAAAAAGCATGTATATAGGTACTGATACCAATACTAAACTAACTTGGCAATTATCCATGTTCCAGAAATAACCCAATTCCAAGCCACTCTTAAAGCAGTTAATAGAACCTCGGCAAGGCATTCCCCAACAATTCCTCACTGGCCTTTTTCTATGTAAAAAAGTCTCCTCCTACTGTAAGTAAAATAACCCCAATAAAAGAGCCCCAACCTGTATTATTTTTGTATAAAAGAACCCAAACATTTACATTCTTTTATATATATATACGTATATATATATATATATCCCTTTAACCAGTCTAGTTGCACATCTTTACATTCTCTCTAGCTCATTTAGAGCTACATACGCAACAAGTTGGCGCTATAGAAATACATGTTAATAATAGTTAAAAAAAAAGACAAAGTCCATCAAGTTTAGCCCCTTCAAATGAAAACCCTAGATCCATACACACAACCCCCTATACCTTCACATAAATTATACAGTTGTAGGGGACTGGTAAATTAACCTCCCAGTATATTTAGCAGGCAGTCCTCAAGTGTTATGGACACCTAAGTGTGTCCTAAAATACAGTTAGGAGGGGGGAACTGTTTCCTGGTATAATCCATGCCCCTTGCTGTTACTCACAGTGACCAGTAGATGGCACTGTGCTAAAGTATAAAAGGATTGTAAGCCATGCTTTCAGGGTCCATCTTGTTCTAGCTCTGGCCTGAGCAGGCAGGCAGAGCTTGAGCGGAACCTAGACAGGTCAGGTCAGGTCAGGTAGGGACTAAGTGTACAGACCTAGGATTGAAAGTGTCTCCTCAGGTTCCACTTAGGGAAAAGGCTGAAAGCTGGGTGTACCTCCTCAATGCTGCATATACATTGTCTCCCATGTGTGAAGGGGGCAGTCTCTGACCAAAAGTGCTGTGAGTATTGCCTATCCACTGTTGATCCTGCATGTGCTGATGTGATTGCTGTATACTCCAGTGAGGACTCTATGTCAATAAATATGTTATTAAGTTAAGTTAAAAGAACCACTGGCACCCAATTATTTGCACCCTGAATACAGTTACAGTTGCACTACACCCTGCTTCCACATCGTTGCAAGGGCTTACTCCCTAACATTTAAGGTCTCATGTGGAGCAATATATTGGGAGTGGAGCTTATAGTCAGAGAAAGGTGCACTCAATTTTAGGGATGCACCGAATCCACTATTTTGGATTCGGCCGAACCCCCGAATCCTTCCCGAAAGATTTGGCCGAATACCGAACCGAATCCGAACCCTAATTTGCATATGCAAATTATGGGTGGGAAGGGGAAAAACATTTTTTACTTCCTTGTTTTGTGCCAAAAGGTCATGTGATTTAGCTCCCTGGCCCTAATTTGCATATGCAAATTAGGATTCGGATTCGGTTCAGCCAGGCAGAAGGATTCGGCCGAATCCGAATCCTGCTGATAAAGGCCGAATCCTGGCCGAATCCCGAACCGAATCCTGGATTCGGTGCATCCCTACTCAATTTACTATAGCGCTACACAGTATATACCCATTTCTAGGGATTAAGGACTGGACACCAAAACTGCACTGCATAATCAAGACCAAGCCATACCAGGGATCTAGCCAAATACAAGATCCTCTGAACTCAACCCATTATCAATATATTTAAGACATTGAGACATCCCTGGTCTGTCCAGTCCTGTACTCACCTTTCCTTAAAGTGATACTGACATAAAAAAACCTACGTTTTAATATATAAATGTGCATTAAAAGTTACCTATAGGCCGTGTTGATCTTTTTTTGTCAAGATGTTTATTTTTGTAAGTAATTGTTAGCTGTAGTTTCTAAACCTGACTGTTTTGCCAACCATCTAAATTTGTCAGTTAAAATACTAACGGACTCCTGCTGCACAAATATGGCAGCCCCCTCGTAGGCCTCCTACTACTCTCTTCAACTGTTCATCCCTCATTGGTAAACTTAAAAATGTCATATATGTTTTACATTTAAAAATAATTTATTTAGAATACTTAAAGGGCAAGGAAAGTGTAAAATAGAATAAGGCTAGAAATGCTGTATTTTGTATACTAAACATAAACATGAACTTACTGCACCACAAGCCTAATCAAACAAATGATTTATGCTTTCAAAGTTGGCCACAGGGGGCTGTCATCTTGTAACTTTGTTATACATCTTTGCAAGACCAAGACTGTGCACATGCTCAGTGTGATCTGGGCTTCTTAGGGGTCTTCATAAATGATCAAAAAACAAAGCTGCTTGAGTTCTGCATGGCTGGTAAGTAAGGCAGGGGCTCCCCCTGCTGTTCATAAGTATGATTGTTAACCTGCCAGAAGTTAGGGACTGTCTGACAATTCCTATCCACAGCAATAAATGAAGGGAGAATTTCACTGCATACAGTCAGGTTTCTTATAAAAACAGTAAACATTTTTTAATTAAAGTATATTGGAGATAGATTTCTTTTTCATTAAAGAAAGTAAAAATGGGATTTTATTTCTTTGCCTTTCCTTGCCCTTTAATCTTTAATTTATATTTTACATGTATTTAACGTGCCAAAAATAAATCCATTGGTTTACTAAGCAACATGTCCCAGTTAAGTGTTTACTCGCTGAGCCTCATGAATTATGTTTTCACCTTTTGTCAACATCTCTCTGCCTCGTTTTCTTGCCAACAAACAATGAAGCGTACTTGCAAACACACAACTAAGTTTCCCCTCTCCAAATCCATTTACTCAATTGACCGTGCAAAACATTCATGCTCTCCTTTAATTTGTCAGCTAAACCTTCAGGTTGCTGCTCGATTCTCTCAGATAAAATGGTCAAACAAACCGCAGTGATGGAGGCGGCAATGTCTCAGGGTTAAATGTCGGCTCATCAAAATATGCCCAAATTATTTCAAATAAAAACCCACGTTGATGGTTTAAGATGCAAGTTCAAGTTTTTGGATTTAAATATATTTGTGAGTTTTTTTTGTATTTTTGGTTGAATTCTTTGATTCAAATTTCAGTAAAATTTCTAAAGGCCACTACCTGATATACCTGGCCAGACTGGCCTCTATTGTGGGGTCCAGAATTCAGAAATGTCCAAACTACAATGTAGTTTTATATTATACAGTACACTAGACACTAAGCCCGTTAAACTAACGGGCGCTAGAACATATGTAGTCAAACATTTATAAAAACAGAATTGTTGTAGGCGAATTTTCGCCTGCGCTACACAAATTCACTAACGTTTACATTCTGGTCGGCGAACGGTAACGTATTTACGTTTTTCAGACTATCACCCACAATGCTAAAACACACTACAGCGTAAGGGTGCGAAGTTGCGCGTCTATCTACTTTGCTAGCATAAATTATCACTCAATGGGAATTGAACACTAAAAGCACTAGTCAGAGGCATTTACCTTATAGACTTCACCACAGGCTTCCATTGACTCTGTTCTAAGTAGTGGTACTGATAGCATTAGCTAGTGATTGGCAACCTCTAGTGGCCAAAACTGGTAAATTCAGTCAGTGCAGCACATGCGCAGTAGCGCAATTCCATGGACACAGGGACTGGACGCAGAGGCACTTGAACTTTATTATATAGGATTGCAATGCAATACTGTCCAATTCTCCAGCTGAGATCCCTGAACCATTGTAATTAGAAGACCTCGCTGGACCAAGGACGCTACAGTAAAAGGTGTGGGGATCAGTCAAGAAGACATTAATGGCCTGTGGCTTCCCTGATGGAATAAGGTCAAGTCTTACCTTTTTGTGTTATGGTCCAAGTAGCTATGAAAGCAAAGTGGACATTATTGGGTGTAGATATTTGTTAAAAACACAACTCAAGTCTGGGTCTTTTGAAGCAAGAAGATGCTTGATAAATGTCAAAGAAAGAGTAGCAACCCCATTTATATCTTCAGCAGTTTCACTCTTGGAATGTCTCCATACCCACCTAGACTATACCACACCACGTTAGACATGGACCTGTACAGAAAGTGCAGGAACGTTAACATGTTTATATTTTATGAAAACATTTTTATCCGCATAAAATTGTATTGATTAGCCCAGTTCTTTCTCAAATCAAAATGTGTGTTTGTGTTGTGGGGGCAAGGCCTAGGAAAAAATACACAATTATTTGTAAAATGGACTGTTACACCATAGGCTCTTGAGCTATATTTGATATATTTGGACTACTGCTGGGCTAACAAACAAGTGCTGTTACTATAGGCACCATCTCTCCCTACTATACCTGCTATCCCACAGTCACACTCCCTTCCCAGAGACTATTATCCACTGTTACTATAGACACCATCTCTCCCTACTATACCTCTATCTACTATGCTATCCCCCAGTCACAGTTCCCAGACAATTTCAGCCAGCCCTATGTGAACTCCCCTACAGACAGCTCTACAGTGGAAAGCAAAAAAATTAAATTCTGAAAATAAATACAATCTAATCCAATTTATTAGTAATCATTTTCATTACTTGCACTTGCTGTAAATTTCTCATCCATAAAATGCTAAATTAAACAAAGTCTTACTCTCTGTAGATACGGGGTATTAAACTGGCACAGAATGAAAATTCAGAAGATGGGAATTGAGAAAGAGGAATCTTCACTGCATGTCTATACAAGCGAGGGGCTGCATTATTTGTACCTATCTGCATCCGCCAGATGTGCTGGGAGGATTAGCAGCAGCTTATTTACTGCTCAGTTTTAGGCAATGAGGAGAGCGCTGCGCAAATCATGAGGTTTAAACAGGTCTCCTAGGTAATGCCTCCGTCTGCCCTGGCACTTTGGCTCGGAAATTCATTTATTTTAATTAAACCCATCACTAAAGAGAACAGGACTCTGGTGGACCTGTGAAAAGAACACTAATCCAGTGTCAATAGAGTCCATATTTTAGTTTCCAGTCGATGTCACTAAGTAGTTACTATGAGCTGTGTATACTTACAGTCCAAAATACGTAAGAGCTGGGAACCACAGGGAAATTATGTTGTTCTGCTTTGTTTTGCAATTAAAGTAAAACCACAAATTGAAGTTTTTAAAATCGATGCCAAATTATTTGCTGCTTCAGACCTGATTTGTTTTTACAAACTCGCTCTCCAAGTTATTCTGATCTACAATCTGAGCCAAAGACTCACTTTGGGTCATTCACCAAAATGAAGCCTATGAGTAAGTGCCCCCACAAGTATGAAACGCGTTAGGTCTAGTCTATGTCCTAATACATTTTCTATTTTTATATTTATTGGTTCATAATTATTTTTGGAGGGACTCACATAATGAACTTTATAGTGGATTTGCACCCTGGGACTGGGGTGAACTGTGAGTATACCCTCCAGTGATTTTCTTCACTTGCTTGCTCTACGTAATTATATATTTTTGGTAGTGCCTAGTCAAGATTATTTTTCTGACTCTGCATAACTAATACTTTACATATTCACCAAACTGATTCCAATTATCGGGGTAGGAGAGTAACCAGCAGTTGGGGGTCATTGAAAAAATGGTAATAGTGGATGTGTGTGTATTGACACCATTTATATAAGATACTTGCATCCATACTGCACACTGAACTTACCAAAACTTACTACATCTTCTCCTTGGAGCTGCCATAAGGTTGTTTTAGTATTGCCCAGATTCCCTGCTCCTCCCCCTGTAAGCTTCCATTAGTATTCTATTCCAACCTACTTCCTGGGTTACAGAATTCCTGCCCCTCCTCTGTAAACTTCCATCAGAGTATTCTATTCCCACCTACTTCCTGAGTTACAGACTTCCTGCCCCTCCCCCTGTAAGCTTCAAACAGAGTATTCTATTCCCACCTACTTCCTGAATTACAGACTTCCTGACACTCCCCTGTAAACTTCAAACATAGTATTTTCACCTATTGACTGAGTTACAGACTTCCTGCCCCTCCCCTGTAATCTTCCATCCGAGTGTTCTATTCCCACCCTCTTCCTGAGTTACAGATTTCCTGCTCCTCCCCCTGTAAGCTGCCATCAGCTTGTTCTAGTCCCACCCACTACTTAAATTATAGACTTCCTGCTCCTTACCCTGTAAACTGCCATTAATGTGTCTAGTCCCGCCCACTGCTTAAAGGACCAATAACATACAATTTTTTTTTAATTCATTTGTACCTAACGAAAAAAACAAAAAAAAAAACACCAAGACACATTTAAGTTTAAATTTGCAAATTCTTTTTTAAGAAATAACTTACTGATACTCCGCTTCCGCTCCTCTTCAGAAATGGCGACAGGGCGATGATTCATTGTGCGGCGCTCGATTTATCCTTACCTTCTATAGGAGATAGCCAGGGAGGAGAAATCGAGCGCCGCACAATGGATTGTTGCCCCGTCGCCTTTTTCTGAAGAGGAGCAGAAGCGGAGTATCGGTAAATTATTTCTTAATAAAGACTTTGCGACTTAAATGTGTCTTGGTGTTTTTTTTTCATTTGGTACAAATTATTATTTTTTTTTTTTTAAATTTAAGTTACAATTTCTGGTCTCTGTGTCAGGCTTTCTTAAAGCCTGTGTAACTCATATAAAGCACACAAGCACAACAAGGTCACACACCCCTACAGAGAATAAACTGTCAGTTTAAATGCCAACCCATAGACAGGCAAGAAATAGATTAAAACCCCTTGTAAAATTCGTTTGTGGTCCAAATGTAGATAAGCACATTTTAAAAATATTGAATAAGTGGATAAAGAATCTAAAAAGAGTTACGAGGAAAGTCTTATGAGATGAGAAATTAAATCTCACCCCCCTCCCCCCGAGACAGTGCTGCTAAGCACCAGGGATTATTCATGGTTTAGAATGAAATGTTAATTTTATCGGAGATTATTCTAATAGCGTTTAGCAATATTCACTATATTATTATCTTTCCTTATGCACCAGGTAAAAAGAAATACTCTGACTCATATGTAGCTTCTCTGAAGATTCTCCTATACAGAGGTGTCTTCAAATACAGGTATGGGATCAGTTCTCCGGAAACCTGATATCCAGAAAGCTCCGAATTATGGAATGGCCGTCTCCCATAGACTTCATCATAATGAAATATCCAAATTTTTTAAAATTATTTCCTTTTTCTGTGTAATAATGAAACAATACATTGTAACTAAGATATAATGAATCCTCATTGGAAGCAAAACCAGCCTATTGGGTATATTTCATGATTTTCTAGTAGACTTAAGGTATAAAGATTATGGAAAGATCTGTTATCTGGAAAACCTCAGGTCCCCAACATTCTGGATAATAGGTCCCTGACCTGTACAATAATGAAAAAGTGTGCCATGTGTTCTTGGAGGTATGTATATATGTATGTATTTCTATAGCGCCAACATATTGCGTAGCGCTTTAACATGACATATACATGGAACTACAGTAGCTACACTTAGTCTGCCATGTGTTCTGGAGACATCATATGTGGAACTAGTTGCATTTATCCTGACATTTGTTCAGGGGGCATTATACGTGGCACTACTATAGCTATAGATATCCTGCCATGTGTACTAGGGGGCATTATATATGGTACTAGCTGTATTTATCCTGTTATGCGTTCTGGGGTCATTATATAAAAATGTGTTTGGACGATTAAACATGGAACTAGCTATATTTTGGAGACATTATACATGGGACTAGCACTATTTACCCTGCTATATATTTTGGGTTACTATAAATGGAACTCGTTTGATTTATCCTGTTGTGTATTCTGGGGGCATTGTATATGGGACTAGCATTATTTATCCTGCTGTATGTTTGGGGTATTACACATGGAACTTATACATTATACATAGAACTAACATGGAACTTATACATTATACATAGAACTAACATGGAACTTATACATTATACATAGAACTAACTGTAGCTGTATCTATTCTCCATGTTCTGGGTGCATTATACATAGAACTAACTGTAGCTGTATCTATTCTCCATGTTCTGGGTGCATTATACATAGAACTAACTGTAGCTGTATCTATTCTCCATGTTCTGGGGGCATTATACATGGAACTAACTGTAGCTGTATCTATTCTCCATGTTCTGGGGGCATTATACATGGAACTAGCTGCATCTGTCCTGCTGTATGTTCTGAGGGCATTATACATGGAACTAACTATAGCTGTATCTATTCTCCATGTTCTGGGGGGCATTATACATGGAACTAGCTGTATCTATCCTGCTGTGTGTTCTGGGGGCATTATACATGGAACTAACTGTAGCTGTATCTATTCTCCATGTTCTGGGGGCATTATACATGGAACTAACTGTAGCTGTATCTATTCTCCATGTTCTGGGGGCATTATACATGGAACTAGCTGTATCTGTATCTATTCTCCATGTTCTGGGGGCATTATACATGGAACTAGCTGTATCTATCCTGTTGTGTGTTCTGGGGGCATTATACATGGAACTAACTGTAGCTGTATCTATTCTCCATGTTCTGGGGTCATTATACATGGAACTAACTGTAGCTGTATCTATTCTCCATGTTCTGGGGTCATTATACATGGAACTAACTGTAGCTGTATCTATTCTCCATGTTCTGGGGGCATTATACATGTAACAAGTTGTATTCATCCTGCCATGTGGGGCATTATATGGGAATTGAGCTGTATTTACATTTTTATATTATACATGAAACTGATGTTTTATAGTGACATTATAAATGGTAGTGTTCTAGGAGGTATTATAAATATAATTGGAGCTGTATTTATATTGTCATTTGTACAGGGATATGGATATCACATACGAAACTAGTGCTACATTTCTGTTGGTTTCTTTGGCAACAGTTATACTTGAAATAAGCCCTTAAAACTATGAAAAAGTATCTGCAAAAAAGCACCTTCCGCACATGCATACCTAGAACTGCAGTTGGTTGCAAGTCAATAACAAATAGGAAAAACAAAGGAAAGTCAATAACCACATGTTACATTACAAAAATGATAAGAGAAAGATAATTATGGCTGTTTTGATGACCTGTAAAGTACAAAACGTTTTTGCTGGCTGATCACCCATTCTTGACCTGCTCCCCGTTTTATCGCAAACCTGTTACAAATGCTGAGCCAAAGTGCCACATCTAGTTTTGCAATTTAAAATAAATCGTTTTTAAGAGTTTTTCTCAATAAGCAGCAGTAGAAGTGGGCACAGAAGCTCTGTGTTTATCCTCACAGGAATCATTTTGTACTTAGCACTGTCTTGCAAACACACAGGTACAATTTTCCCCGACCAGCGGAGTCTCCAGCGCTCCGGCTCTTAAAAACCCAAACCCCTAGGTGCCGGCAAATGTTCCATTCGCTTAAAAGCACCCCGACCTGAACATTTCTATTATTCTCCATGACCAACATCCCATCATGCAGTGTTGCGTATTATACTATCCATCTCGTTGGCTTGTAAAGCCCATTTTAAAAGGCGCTTAAGCCGGCAAAGTGGGCGATTAACCCTTTTAAAAGATAATGATGTATCTCGGGCAAAAAAAAAAAAAAAAGGTTATACTTTTCACTTTGTGAGCAGCAAGACTCTGATCTAATGTTCTTTTTTCCTATGTCCATAAAATGACAGCATTTGAAAGGAGAAAGCTGAAGGCTGATGTCCTCTTCATTGTAAATAATCCACTCTGAATAAAAATGCTCAGATTTTGTAAAACGTCTACATTTAGGTATTTAAAGGGTAAATGCACACTCTTTTTAATGTCAAATTGTTGAAGAGGCATTTTTTGTGTTGTGCTGCAGCTTAAAGCACCCACACAGCTCAGAAGAATACAACCTTAACTTGGGATTCATCATTTGACCCAATCTTTAGCTTTGCTTCAGGGGTGGAAATAGCAAAGTGCCAGAAGAGTTCTCCAAAAAGCTCCACTTCACGCACCTCTAACATAAACAACATTTCAGAAGATACTGATGCATTTACGATTGAGTAGAACAGAAGCTGCAAAGCTGGTCTTTTTTGATTCCACATTTCTGTGTGTTACAATTTTGTGTGTTGTGTTTTGATCATTTGTCATAGAAAAGTTATTCCATTTCAGCATTTAATGTCTTATCTGCAACATAAATAAGATGATAGCCCTCTCTTCCTTTCAAACACATGTATTTATAGGACTGCAGCACTGATAGATCTTTATGGGGTATACATTCAGATGCCATGGGTATAACAGAATACATTTTATAGATGGGAAGAGCATTGAACAATGGGTAGAGTAGGGAAAGATGTTGGCAGTAGGACAAAAACGAGACAGTTGGGCAAGATAGTGAAGTTCACTTCTGGACTGAGACTTAAAATAGGCTCTGGCATTTCAAGTGCACAATGGCCCAAACAGCTCTGCACAGACTTAATGTAAAGAGTTTACAGCAGACACTTGGGCATTTCTGAGAGTTTACTGATTGCCAGTACAGGCCTGGTGACAAAATGTTGACAGTAGGCCCATTAGGCAATGCAAGAAGTTGAAGAAGAAAGTAGGAACAGATGACAGTAGGACAAGATGGAGACAGTAAGCCATGATGAAGACAGTAGGATGAAATTGAAACAGAAACAGAAGATGGTTAGAGTAGTGCAACATGGAGACATTAGGTAAGATAGAGATAGTAGGACAACATGGATACAGTACCACATTATGGAGAAAGTAGGGCAAGATGGAGACCAAAGGGTAAGATGGAGACAGTATGAAGAAAGTAGGACAAGATGGAAACAGAAACACAACATGGTTATAAACAGTAAGACAAGATGGATACATTAGTTGAGATAGAAACAGTAGGAAACAATGGAGACAGTAGGGCATGATGAAGGTTTTAAGACAAGATGGAGACATTAGGCAAGAAAGAGATAGCTAGCACAATGGAAACAGTAGAGAAAGATGAAGCCAGTACAGTAGAGCAAGTTGGAGACAGTAGGACAAGATTAAAACTTTAGGCAAGATAGAGATAGTAGGACATGATGGAGACTGTACAGCAAAATGGGGACATTAGAGCAAGATGGGGACATTAGAGCAAGATGGGGACATTAGTGCAATATGAAGACATTAGGTAACACAGAGAAGGTGGGACAACATGGAGTGCAGTAAGATTGAGACAGTAGGACAAGATGGAGACAGTAGGTAACACAGAGAAGGTGGGACAACATGGAATGCAGTCAGATGGAGACAGTAGGACAAGATGGAGACAGTAAGACAAGATGGGGACATTAGGTAAGATAGAGATGCTAGGACAGGATGGAGACAGTACAGCAAGATGGAGACTGTATGACAATATGGAGACAGTAGGTCCAAATGGAGAGAGTAGGACAAGATTATTACTAGGTCAACATGGTGATAGTAAGAAAAGACAGAGACAGTAGGACAAGATGGGGACAGTAGGGTTATATGGAGGGAGTAAGACAAGATAGTGAGAGTGGTGACATTAGAATGACATGGTGACAGAAGGGGAAGATGGAGACAGTCCAGCAAGTTCATGATAGTCAATGTCATTCTTCCAGTACTATACTGGACAAGATGGAGGTAGGGCTAACTTTTTTTGTGTGCAGGATTCTGAGACATAATTATGGCTGCAAGTTGGAAGATTCCTCTAGAGTTTATTTAATAAATCTGTATGGTGTTATTGCCTCCAGTCCTAGTGTTGAACTGCATCCAGCAACAGCTCTAGGCTAACAGAGGGGTGACATTTATTCTGCCTGCATCAAATACTCTGGGCCACCCCCATTGCAAAAATTCTTGCAAAAGTGACATTTAATTTATGTTGGATTGAACATGCACCATTTTTTAAGGAGAGAAATAGTAAAACGCCTGAGCCATTTCCCAGTTTTATGGAAATATCACTTTCTTGCTGACTTGCTGAAGTAATGCTTTCTGCTGCCTCCTGCAATAAATCTTTCCTTTTCCTGATTCTAATAACATTTCTGGATCTTAACGGCTATTTTGTGGCTGCTCTCACCCCCATGTAGTTACTGAATAACAGCCACAGTGATTTAAGCTTGGGGACACGTGTAGGGGAGCATCAGTTTTTTGGTAAGTGCCAACCTGCACTTTCTCAGTCTCTCTCACAATCTCATTCTCATTGCTCACTCTTTCTTCACACTCCCTTAATTTCTCCCTCTTTCTTTATTTTATACCATTTTCTCTTTACTATTTTCCCCCTTTTTTCTCTTTACTCTTTTCTTCCTTATTTTTTCTTTACTCCTGCCCCTTCTATTTTGCTCTTTACTCTTTTCTCCCTTCTATCTTTTGTAATTCTTCTCCCACTTCTTTTTGTTATCTTTACTCTCTTCTGCCTTCTTTCTTTATTCTTTTGTCCCTTCCTTCTTTCTTTACTCTTTTCTCCCTTCTTTATATTTTTACTCTTTTATCCCTTCTTTCTTTATTTTTACTCTTTTCTCCCATCTTTCTTTCTTCCTTTACTTTTTTCTCACTTCTTTCATTCTTTACTCTTTTCTCCATTCTTTTTTTTCTTTTAACTCTTTTCTCCCTTTTTTCTTTCTTTACTATTTTCCCATTCTTTCTTTCTTTACTCCTTTCTCCCTTCTTTTTTTGCTCTTTGCTTTTTTTCTCTTCTTTCTTTCATTACTCTCTTCTCCCTTTTTTCTTTATTTTTTTTCTGCCTTCTATACTCTTTACTCTCTTTTTTCTTCCTTCCTTACTCTTTACTCTTTTCTCCCTTCTTTACGCTTCTTTCTTACTTTACTCGTCTACCTTCCTTCCATCCTTCCCTTCTTTCTTTCTTTTTCTTTCTCTCTCTTTCTCTTTCTTTTTTTTTCTCTTTCTTTCTTTACTCCTTTCTTCCTTCTTTTTTTCTTTACTCTTTTCTTCTTTCTTTCTTTCTTTCTTTCTTTCTCTCTTTCGTTCTTTCTCTCTCTTTCTTTCTTTCTTTCTTTCTTTCTTTCTTTATGATTTTCTTCCTTCTTTATTTCTTTAC
The DNA here is from genome assembly GCA_024363595.1 of Xenopus borealis. Classification (NCBI taxonomy): domain Eukaryota; kingdom Metazoa; phylum Chordata; class Amphibia; order Anura; family Pipidae; genus Xenopus; species Xenopus borealis. The sequence continues at coordinate 9,930,250 of CM044431.1, forward strand.
TCTTTTCCCACTTCTTTTTGTTCTCTTTACTGTTACTCTCCCTTCTTTCTTGCTTTACTCATTTCTCCTTTCTTTTTTCTCTTTACTCTTTTCTCTTTTCTTTCTTTCTTTAATCTTTCTCCCTTTTTTTCTTTACTTTTCTCTCCCTTCTTTACTCTTATTTTTTACATTACTCTTCCTTCCTTCCTTCCTTCCTTCCTTCCTTCCTTCCTTCCTTCCTTCCTTCCTTCCTTCCTTCATTCCTTCCTTCTCTCTTCTTTCTTTACTCCTTCCTTCCTTTCTCTTTCTTTCTTTCTTTCTTTCTTTCTTTCTTTCTTTCTTTCTTTCCTCTTTTCTCCTTTCTTTCTTTCTTTCTTTCTTTCTTTCTTTCTTTCTTTCTTTCTTTTATTACTTCCTTCTTTCTTTCTTACTTTCCACTTCCCCCCCTTCTTTTTTTCTCTTTACACTTTTCTCCCTTCTATCATGTGTTACTCTTTTCCCACTTCTTTTTTCTCCATTCATTCTTTCTTTCTATATGAAATGCATTCATGGTGATGCAAGCATGGTGATTGGCTGCATGCTGATATTTGTATTGGCTACATGTGAGCTGGCATACAGGCCAGTTCTTTTGCTTCCAATCTGCAGTGTGGCCAATGAATAGAAAGAAGATGGACCCTTTACGTATTCCTTGGGCCTGGCCCTTTACTGAAAAATATTTTAACAGCAAATCACTTCTTAACTGAAAAAAATCACCTAAAGTCAAGCAATAACCACTAATGTCTGACAGTTAATCAAAGCCCATATCTGTTTTGTGATAAAATTGCTCCTAAATTGTTTGATATCAGAGAGAGTTTATAGGAGTTTCTTATTCAAGCTGTTTGCATAATGCACAAAGTAGTAATTACCAACAGTAAACAAACGCTTATCTGTCTGAGAAAGGCAATGTTTTCCTTCAGATGAGTCCCTGTGCCTTTCTTTATGGTTTTGCTTATATAAATCAGAGGGCCATAACTGCTCAAATTAAAATCTAGGAGAAATGTATCTTCTTTTTTAAAATTAAAAAGGAACGTTAGCCAAGGAAGCATGCTGCTTTATGACAAATTTACAAATATTTAGAATTTAAGGATTCAATTGGAAAGTCTATGGTCTTACAAAAACAAGTTAAAACGTATACTGTACGTGTTAATCAACTCGTCAGGGTCCTCAAATATTCAGCAGTTTTTATTTAAAACCCAGCGGAACCCTGAATAAAGCCTCTCTCTCTAGTGAGGAGTGTGCATTTGTCTCCCCTCCATGCTCGACACAGGACAGCAGAAAAAAGCTGCTGACGCATTTTGCTTTCAATTTAAATGCAGTACAATGCACATACATTGTTTATTGCATGCCAAGAGCAAAGCAATTCTGTATTTTATATTTGTACATAAGCATAAGAGATCCCCTTAAACAGTAAAACATGAGGGTATATCTCATTATCCACCAAGAATATAACAATTTAATGTGAAAGGAAAATAACCATGCAATTTAATGCAGACCAAAAAGGGGTTAATGGCCAGCTAATTCTTAGAGTATGGGTTACATGCGACTCAAATTATCCAGGTTAGGGCCTTCGCTAAACGGAAGGGTAGGGAATTAAATCCATAGGGGCATATTTGACCGCATGGGTCCCTACATACACCCGGGGGGGAATCCATTTAGTCCCTACAATGGTTCAAAACATCCCACACACATATCTATAACACAGTACCATCATATTCTGTTCTGGTACCTTCTCCTGAGGCATACCACAAAACAATCTTTACTGTGGAGAGAAAACAGTAAAGGCACACAATACTGTATAGAAAGAACATTTTCAAGTTCATTAACTGTGTCAATTAATCAAAACTTTATTACATCACACACTCCATTTTCCAAGTGTCCAAAACCTGCCAGTCACTTGAAAGGTAGAAGGCATACACAGTCACGATATCACCCCAATGTTACTGGCCGAGATATTCCTCTTCTCAAGGTCTATGACCGGGAAAAGGGAGTTGTCCCAGGTGGGAAATCCTCCCATCCATCCCAACCGATATCTGCCATGGCAAGGTGTGCAGTGAAGTAGCCAAAGGCACACACAGTAGATCCGGTCACAGCAGAGGTCTAGGAATTTGCCACGCTGGGACCAGGAGGGCAACCTGGCAGTCACTCTGGGATCCACAGCGATGAGCGGTAATGGTAGCTGGTACCACTAACAGTGAGGAAGGCAAGGGCAGTGGCAACTGTGACTCAAACAACCCAGGCTTGGCCTTCGCAAAATGGAAGAATTCAGGAAGTGTAGGGAATTAAATTTGACCGTCTGGGTCCCTACAGCAATATAAACAATTTTTTCAATTTCCTTTTAAATATTTTTTATCAATTTATTGAGACAAACAGATAAATGGAAGCACCAGAGAAGTCATAGTTGTGTACAATGGGTCCAAGTAAGTCGGAGTACCCAGATCCCATTATATGACTGGCTCAATAGAGCCATACATGGTCAGGTTGAGAGACTGAGAGCCAGAAGAATTAAGTTTTGATATTATTGTAAAGATGAATAATGACAGTAAAGCAAGGCAGGGACAATAGGAAGATATAAAAATAGCAGGGAATTGCTGTGTCAGAATTGTGAGATGGTGTACTAGGGTAAGATGTTAGAAGTAAGGTAAGATGGAGACAGAAGGACAAAATGAAGACAGCAGGACAAGATGGAGACACTAAGGCAAAATTATGAAAATAGGACAAATTGAATAGAGTAGGACAAGATAGAGACAGTAGGACAAGATGGTGACAGTAGTAAGGCAAGATGAAGACAGTAGGATAAGATGGTGACAGGATGGAAGGATTAAGGCAAAATGGTGACAGTAGGAAAAAATTAATAGAGTAGGACAAGATAGTGACAGTAGGACAAAATAAAGACAATAGGGCAAGATGAAGACAGTAGGATAAGATGGTGACAGCACCACAAGATAAAGACACTAAGGCAAAGTGGTGACAGTAGTACAAAATGAATGCAGTAGGACAAGATGGTGACAGTAAGACAAGATTAAGACAGTAGGATAAGATGGTGAGGGTACCACAATATGGAGACACTAAGGCAAAATAGTGACAGTAGGACAAAACGAATACAGTAGGACAAGATAGCGACAGTAGCACCAGATGGTGAAAGGAGGACAAGATGATGACAGTAAGACAAGATGGAGACAGTAGGACAAGATGATGACAGTAAGACAAGATGGAGACAGTAGGATAAAATAAAGACAACATGGCAAGATGAAGACAGTAGGATAAGATGGTGACAGACCACAAGATGAAGACACTAAGGATACAGTAGGGCAAGATGGTGACAGTAGGACAAGATAGTGACAGTACCACATGATGGAGACAAGTTAAGTTAGGATAGTAACAGTAGAACTAGATGGGGAAAGTAAGGCAAAATGGAGGCACTAAAACAAGATGGTGACAGTAGAACAAGATGGAGACACTAAGGCAAGATAGTGACAGTAGGAAGAGATGGTGAAAGTGAGGCAAGATGATAGACAGTATGATAAGACAGTACCACAGAATGGAGATGGCAAGATGAAAACAATAGGATACAATTGTGATAATATTACAAATGGACTCAATAAGGCAAGATAGGGACGATATGTCATGTTAAAGTAAGGCAAGATAGTGACAAAAGGACAAGATGGAGACAGTGAGGCAATAAATTGGAAAAAATACAAAACAGGTAGGCAAGATGGCAACCCTGCGTTAAGAGACTTGATCAATAAGGGGCAATGGTGTAACTACTCAGTGGTGGGCCCCAGTACAGGGGCCCTTACCTCTATAAATCACATGCTGGAGTGTTGATGGTATGTGTGCTGTAAATCTCCCTCTAGATAACCACCTGCCATAACCATTTTCACAAGGGGGTGGGGCCCTGGTGCAATTGCACCCTCTGCACCCCTGGTAGTTACGCCACTGATAAGGGGCCCTGGAATATAAATGTAGCTCAGGCCAAGGTCTACAGCAGACTGAGAAACAAAGAGCAACAGAAAATGGTTTATCTGGAGCAACTCAAGTTGATTTAACATGAATCTTCCTGGAAGAAAAATGGAGGCACGATTGATAAAAGCCTTCCGATGGCACGCCTGCCCACCAAATCCTCATGACGAGTTATCAGACTCACCTGCATAAATATGAGCCGTGACAGTAACATGACTCAATATTACCCTTATCTGTCTCCCACATAATCTAGATGTCAGCGATGTCATAATAGTGATAAAAGATTTCTACACCGGCCTATTAGAGTTCCTATACAAGAGACTAGACAATGCATAAATCATCACGGCTGTTGAATGGAGCTTCTAAGTAAACAGTTCAGAGCGAGAGAGAAGGGCGATGGAGGCAGAACAGCAATGAAAAATCGTCACAATTAACACTGAGCTCAGACCCTGAGTCCATTGTATTTGCAACTGTCACCGCAGAACAATGACTATGATCACCAAGCATCACACACCGTGACATTAACAGAATTAAAGGACAAGTGACATTTGTGAATCATGGACAGCAGGTGGTTTACATAGGCCTCTGCCAAGAATTTAATAAAACCTTTATTTTTCCTAATGTGGTTTTCTTTTATGTCTACATAATCCACAAGGTTTCCCTCATGTGCTGTAAACATCTCTGTGGGAACATATAGTGCTGAACAAATCTGTCCGGGCCTGTTGGAAGTCAACAGTTGACTTTTTTGTCTTGAACTCTTCTCTTGTTGACTTTTTTGTCTTGCAAACTTTTTTGTCCAAGTGCATAAAAGTCATTGGGCGTTTTGTTCTCGAGTTATTTCTCGCTCAAAATGCATTAAAGTCAATGGGCGTTTTTTCCAGTGGCAACTTTTTTCCCCCCCGGCAAATTGTTGCTGCAGTTTCGTGAAAAAATTCCCTCATCAATATTATCATATATATTTCTAACTACAGAGGTTAAAAGCAGAACACTTGCAGCCAAAGTCAAGAATCCATGGTTCCCTATCAGGTTGGCTCCTTGTTTATACAAGAACAGGGGTTATTCTGGCTTCCCTATCACTCACGCCTTAGTGGGCTCATTAAACAGGTCTTCCTTTCATTTTTAAATTTATCTTATAGTTATCCATTAAATATTCTAGAGCACACCCATCTAAAAAAGGGGTAAATAATCGGATGATAAAATTGACATTATAAGCAGAGCTTTGACCATATTTGAACATATGTTAATTCCCCCACATGAGATAAGACAATGGTGGGGCCTACTGCATATCCGTTCAGCATCTCCACAGCCATACTCCATACCAGTGATCCTCAGCCAGTGGCTCATGAGCAATATGTTGCTCTCAAACCCCTTGAATGTTGCTCCCAGTGGCCTAAAAGCAAGCTTATTTTTTAATTCCAGGCTTGAAGGCAAGTTTTAGTTGCTTACAGGGTAATTCAACCCCCCAGTACTACCAGCGTCCTACTACGCATGTACCATCGACAGAAGAGCATCCAGGAAGAAGCCAGAAGATGGCCCAGGAAGAAGTGGTTGGAAGAGAAGATGGCCCCTGTGAACTTCGCTGGAGGGGACTTACATAGAGGGGTAAGTAGCAACTTAAGGGCAATAGCCCAGATGGAGAGGTAGGCTGGGGGGAGGAGGGGTTAGCGCCTGGGGGGTTGAATCCCCCTTTAAAAACCATTAATACTGCCAAACAGAGACTCCTGTAGGCTGCCAGTCCACATAAGCACCACCAACAGCAAGTCAGAACCAATAGTTGGCAACTCCAGGAACTTTTTTCATGTGTTGCATGCATTTTTTTAAACATTTTAATGGGGCTCACAGGAAAAAAAGATTGGAGACTCCTGCTCCATACCGAACAAAGACGCAGTAGTCTCCAAGCTTCAAGGTGCTATAGACCCTAGGCTGCAGGTGGAATTCTGGTAAAATATCCATTACAGTTTCAGGGCTTTCCCCATTTGAAGGACATAAACCATTATATTTGTAATTCCATATGCTGACTGTGCATCGTATTCTTTAGTCCTTCTGCCTCTTTCTACTTCCTTTGAAAAGACTTTCCTTTACATGCATTGTGTGTTGATGCTACTGTGTACCATGAACAGAGATAATAAGAAAACACGGCAATTTATCATGTTTGAACCTTTAAATCATCCTCATCAGGGAAAACCCTTCACCTTGACCTCATCAGGCACCTTTGTTTCCCGAGATTAAATGCTGACCCAGAGCAATAAATCATGCTGAATGTTATGCTTATTACATGCATTTAGGAAAGCTCAGAGTCTGATAATGAAAAAGGGAATAAAAGGAAAATCGCTCATTGATTACTAATATCAAATTCTAAAGGGCCGCAGCCTATTAATTACTTGGTTTCAATTAGCACCTTCACCATTAGCTGTTAGTGGGGACTTCAGCACTGCAGAAAATGTTTAGCCCTAGAACATGTTACAGAGAGGAACACTCTGATGGAAGCTTACAGGGGGCAGGACTGAGAGTTGGTAAGTCAAGCAATGGGTGGGACTAGAACACTCTGATGGAAGCTTACAGGGGCAGGACTGAGAGTATGTAAGTCAAGAAATGGGTGGGACTAGAACACTCTGATGGAAGCTTACAGGGGCAGGGCTGAGAGTTGGTAACTCAAGCAATGGGTGGGACTAGAATACTCTGATGGAAGCTTACGGGGGCAGGACTGAGAGTATGTAAGTCAAGAAATGGGTGGGACTAGGACACTCTGTAGGAAGCTCACAGGGGACGGGACTGAGTGTCTGTAAGTCTAGCAATGAGTTGGTCTAGAACACTCTCATGGAAACTTACAGGGAGCTGGAGTGAGAGTCTGTAATTCAAGCAATGGGCGGGACTAGAACACTCGATGGAAGCTTATAGGGGGTCAGACTGGGAGTGTGTAAGTCAAGCACTAGGTGGGACTAGGACACTCTGATGGAAACTTTAAGGGGCAGGACTGAGAGTCTGTAATTCAAGTAATGGGTAGGACTAGAACACTCTGAGGGCAGCTTACAGGGGGTGGGACTGAGAGTCTGTAACTCATGCAGTAGGTGGAATTAATATGCTCTATGGAAGCTTAAAGGGGAGGAACTGAGAGTAATTGCGCTACGAAACAAATTGGCGCTATAGAAATACATGTTAATAATAATAATAATTTGATTACATAGACTTCTATGAAAAAAATGTATTTTATGACATTTTCTTGCCTTGGCATAAAAAGATGATCTCCAATAAATGGACTTGTGGCTAAGCACCACACTAGTCACTGATTTGGGCCCCCTAGGGGTTTAATGCTATACACAACCCATTCTCCATAGACAACAATATCTATATGTCAACTAGATCATTTCTCACTTACTTTCTGTTAATAATTCAGCTGCTCACAAACAGCTTTATCCTTAGGGCATGAACACTGCAGTTGTCCAAAATGGATCCAATAGTGCTGTGTTTGCATTTTGTATATGTGTGTGTGTGTGAATCTATACAATACAGTCGTCTCTGCTTCATTAACCCTACAATGAAAAATGAGCAAAGTCTAAACCTTCTTCTGGTCCAACACAATGATCTTGAGGAGTTAAAAACTATTAATTTCAGAAGAAGGTGGTTTGTTAAAAAGAAATTGAAAGGAAGAAAAGACGGCATAGCCAATCACACAAAATCCAGACATTAAAGAAGAAAAAGAGTAAAGAAAGAGGACATGAATCAAGCGGTTTTTTTGGCCTGGGTCAAAAATCAAATCGGATAAGTAGACCTGTCAGGAAAGGACCAAGCTGGGTAAGGTCCATGAATAGAATTCACTAACCGCGTTGACCATTATTTGACCTGGCTTTGGTCGAGATGATCATTCATGGCTATGACCTTCTTATGGGGATTGTTCACCTTTAAATTAACTTCTAATATGACGTAGAGAGTGATATTCTGAAATAATTTGCATTTTTTTTTTGTTTGAGTTATTAGATTTTTTTACGGCTCTCCAGTTTGCAATTTCAGCGATCTGGTTGCTAGGGTCCACATTACCCTGGCAACCATGCAGTGATTTGAGTAACAGACTGGAATATGAATAGGAGAGGCTGGAATAGAAAGAGAAATCATAATAAAGTAGCCATAACATAATTTTTTTGAAAATCTGAAATTTGGAAAGAGTCAGAACAAAAAGGCAAATAATTCAATAACTATATATAAAAAAATAATAGAAGACCACTTGAAAATTTGTTTGGGGGTGCCAAACTATTTATTTTTCCACGCATACACAAAGTAGAGATAAACTGAAGCAACATCCAAAATCCCTCCCATTAAAGATCCAAAACCCAGGGTGTGGCTTATTTTTATACCCTCCAGCTGGCAGACTCCCTCTAGGGGTGGGGATATATATTACATTCCTACTCTTTTTATATTCTCCAGCTGAAATCTGGAAAGAGTCAGAAGAAAAAGGCAAAAATGCAAAAACTATATAAAAAAAAAATAATAATAGAAGACCAATTGAAAATTTGTTTGGGGGTTTAACAAAATGCCAAAAAATTTTTTTCCCCCACGCAAACACAAAGTCCAGATAAACAGAAGAAACGTCCAAAATCCCTCCCGTTAAAGACCCAAAACCCAGGGTGTGGCCTATTTTTATACTCTCCAGCTGGCAGACTCCCTCTAGGGGTGGGGATATATATTACATTCCCTAGTGGTCACCATCTAGTGGTCATTTAATCGCATTACACTCAATTCTTTCAACAAATACATTCAGACATTAATTGGCTAACTTTTAAACATCATTCAGTTACATTTGTTCGTTTACCCTCTTTAAAACATACTAAAAGCTAAGTTAAAAGCAAACAACCTCTTTAAAGGGCAAGGAAAGTGTAAAATAAAATAAGGGTAGAAATGCTGTATTTTGTATACTAAAAATAAACATGAACTTACTGCACCACAAGCCTAATCAAACAAATGATTTATGCTTTCAAAGTTGGCCACAGGGGGCTGTCATCTTGTAACTTTGTTATACATCTTTGCAAGACTAGACTACATACACATGCTCAGTGTGGTCTGGGCTTCTTAGGGGTCGTCATAAATTATCAAAAAACAAAGCTGCTTGAGTTCTGCATGACTGGTAAGTAAGGCAGGGGCTCCCCCTGCTGTTCATAAGTATGATTGTTTCCCTGCCAGAAGTTAGGGAACATCTGACAATTCCTATCCACAGCACTAAATGAAGGGAGAATTTCACTGCATACAGTCAGGTTTCTTATAAAAACGGTACACATTTTTTAATGAAAGTACATTGGAGACAGATTTCTTTTTCATTACAAAAAGTAAAAATGGGATTTTATTTCTTTACCTTTCCTTGCCCTTTAACATGCACAAAGGCATGATATCCGATTAGTAAGGCTAAATGTAAACTTAAATATATCCTACACAGATATCAAATGATAATCACATCCCCCCCTGGGAAATATTGACATGTCCTAGCCCAGTGAACAAGATTCCATGGAATAACATTTCATGTTCTACTTGGTATTCCCCAAACATCCAGTATTCTCTATACATTACATGAACCCGTTTTTATGGGATGTGCCATCTACAGCGGCAGAGGATAAATCTCCCCAGCATGAAAGTTTCTTTTCTGATCCCAAGTAGCGGTTCGGTGGAAATCTTTTGCCTTGTTTTCTTATCTCTTATCTAAGCGTTTGACCCCAAAATGAAAGTAATCCAGAAATCTAATTGGCTCTGACATTTCACAGTCATTGGGAAAAGAGGCCGACGAGTTATAGCTTCTGGGTTAGAGGAAAAGTAAATGAGAGATAGGAAATTTCATTATAAAAAGTAGCCGGGACTGAGGCTTTGATAAACAAGGGCAAGATATTAATGCTGGATGTGAGGCCGTCTGGAGAATAACATTCGCTAGTTGGGTTGTTCTTCGTTGAATTGCAATCAGATCAGCAGTGAATACCAGGGCTTATAAAGGAGGAATGTCCCTGAGCTTACAGTCTAAGGTCCCCATCAGTGGTGTAACTAGAGAGCACTGGACTCCCCTGCTAAAAAAATCTTCAGAGGGGGCCAGCGCACTCTGATCCCCATCCTCCCGCCCACTTCCAGCCTCCTCCCACTTCCTTATTGGACCCACCTACTCCCCAACCAGACTCCACCCACTCTCCACCCTGTGCCAACACAATCTGCTTCCCCGCCGCAGGTATAACTGGCAGGTATGGCTTTTATTCAGCCATCTGGTTACTAGGCTCCTAATTCCCCTTAGCAACCTTGCATTGATTTGAATAAGAGAGAGAGGCCTGAATAGAAAGATGAGTAATAAAAAGTAACAATACATTTGTAGCCTTAAAGAGCATTTGTCTTTTAGATGGGGTCAGTGATAGTGATGGGCGAATTTATTCGCCAGGCACGAATTCGCAGCGAATTTCCGCGATTCACGAAACGTCAGCGAAAATTTGCTTGCTGAAAATTCGCTGGCGTAAAAAAAAAAGCGAGTCGTGCGTCAAAAACGACACGACTCATTTCGCAAATTATGCTGGAAATTAGCAAATTTTTTGGCGAAGCGAAATGGGATAGATTCGCCCATCACTAGTCAGTGACCCCCATTTGAAATCTGGAAAGAATCAGAAGAAGAAGGGGAAGTAATTCAAAAAACGGTAAAAATAAAGAACACATGAAGACCGATTGAAAAGATCATTTAATTAACGTAAAGGTGAACCTGCCCCTTTAATGCTGGTAATGAAGCTCCTCATGGGCAGGGACGTCCAACTTGCAGAACTTCAACTATTATTGAACTGAAAATATGAAAATATGTGCAGCTCTCTCCCGGTGATAATCACATTCATCATCATAGAACTCACCAGCTAGTGTACATTCACACTGATTTGTATTATACATTTCAAATGAGTGATGGTAATCAAAAAGCAAATACTGTGCTACAATGTTACGTTGAGTAGGGAATGGCCTTTCCTCGTTAGTCGTGCATTCATGTGTGTCCTAGAGATAATTACTGGCTGAGGGCCACTCACTGTGCTTCTGATTACACTCATAGGAGGCAGTCTAGAGCTGTGCGGCCTTTAATCAACACTAATGTGATACATCATGTGACACTTCCCTTAGTAATACTCTGCTAATTGTATCCTTCATAGACTTGTGATATAAGAATAATGCATCACCTGCTGTAATATATATATTCTTTTTATCCTTCTGCCTTATCCCTTATAATACATGAGTGATACTCAGAGTTCCCTGTATAACTCAGCCTGCAGCCTTGTGCCTTTATATGGTCACACCCCTCAGTGACTTCATATATCCTTATCATTTACAGTAGGGGGTACATTATCCCTTATAATACATGAGTGATACTCAGAGTTCCCTGTATAACTCAGCCTGCAGCCTTGTGCCTTTATATGGTCACACCCCTCAGTGACTTCTAATATCCTTATCATTTACAGTAGGGGGTACATTATCCCTTATAATACATGAGTGATACTCATTACTGTTAAATGAAGAGTACCTCATTGCATTTAAGAAACACGACAAGCCTTTGGTGTCTATAAATAATTTGCAGGGAAGGAATGATTCCTATTATATGAGGGTGGTGTAGAATAGCAGAGCCAACACATGAAGGAATAGGAAACACATATCCCAGAATATATAATCAGAATCACTAGACAACCGCACGCTGGTTTTTCACGTTTACGTAACGGAATTTATTCTGACCCCCTTTTCCTGCACAACGAGGCCACAGTCTCCGGCACACGCGGAGTTAAGACTTTCAAGGGCAAACTTCCAAACAACCATTCCGCTGGGATTAAAGGAAGCGCTTAAATTATTCGTGAGCAAATCTGAAACCGGAGATCTGCAAAAAGCGCAAATTTAGCAAAATAACTGCCTAGAAAAGTTTCCTTCGGCCGCTATTAAGATGAATGGCAGGCAATGGCCCAGAAAATTGATTCTAATATTATTAAAGTCAGAAATAAAGAGAGTCGCTCTGTAAGTGAAAAATATTCGTAGCAGAGATGGGGGGGCGGGAATTCATTTTATTGATCGACAAAGCATTTCACTGTATGTTTCCTCTCACTAGTACTGAGGCCATTCATTAACCTGGTAATGATGATCAGCCAATCACAGTGCATTTACTCTTGCTGCAGGGGCGGGGCATATGATTCTAATGGATGTAGGGAGTTTAGAGGTGGGAGGAGCTTGATTCTCCATGCGGAGTGTGCTTTCTGCTCTCTAGGCTGCCAGAGAAGTGGGATGTCCTCTATTATATTATAATGCACCTGCCAATCACAGTTGTAATGAGTCTTTGATCTGACGCACTGCAGAGGAGAATGCAAACCTTTGCATGGAGAAGTCATCAGGCCTGGAAATATGATTTGGGCTGGAGTCCTGCATGGGTCCATTTTTTGGGACCCATACCCGACCCGTACCCGCAACCCGAAATCCGCAACCCGCTGACCATCAAGAATCAGGAAGTGCTGTCATTGTAAACCGGAAGTGACATCATCAGAAGTAGCCGCGATCAGAAAAAAATGAGTAAAACAGGAAGTGCTGTCATTCTAAACAGGATGTGACATCATCAGTAGTAGAAAATGCTCAGAAAAAGGAGTAAAAATCGATATAGCGAGGATCCGCGACCCGAACCTCAACCCGCCAACCTGCAGAACCACTGGCCCGCTTCTATACCCGCACCCAGAAATTCTATGAGCAACCCGCAGGGTAGCGCGGGATTTTGCGGGTAACCCACGGGTACCGACCCACTGCAGGACTCTTAATTTGGATCATACCTCCCAACTGTCATGTTTTTAGAGAGGGACAGTCTTTCTTTTGAAAAAAAAACCACAAAGGTTTCTAACTTAATTGGCTTTTGGCAGAGAGCCCAGAACAGCCACAGCAGCAGATAAGATACTTTTTATAACAATTTCTAGATAAGCAAATAAGTAATTGTAACAATATAAGATAATAGGTCCTTTGGGAAAAGTTAGACTCACAGCTTAAAGGGATACTGTCATGGGAATTTTTTTTTTCCAAAACACATCAGTTAATAGTGCTGCTCCAGCAGAATTCTGCCCTGAATACCATTTCTCAAAAGAGCAAACAGATTTTTTTTATATTTCATTTTGAAATCTGACATGGGGCTAGACATATTGCCAATTTCCCAGCTGCCCCAAGTCATGTGACTTGTGTTCTGATAAACTTCAATCACTCTTTACTGCTGTACTGCAAGTTGGAGTGATATCACTCCCCCCAGCAGCCTAACAACAGAACAATGGGAAGCTAACCAGATAACAGCTCTCTAACACAAGATAACAGCTGCCTGGTAGACATAAGAACAACACTCAGTAGTAAAATCCAGGTCCCACTGCGTAATATTCAGTTACATTGAGAAGGAAAAACAACAGCCTGCCAGAAAGCAGTTCCCTCCTAAAGTGCTGGCACAAGTCACATGACCAGGGGCAGCTGGGAAATTGACAATATGTCTAGCCCCATGTCAGACTTCAAAATGAAATATAAAAAAAAAATCTGTTTGCTCTTTTGAGAAATGGATTTCAGTGCAGAAGCCTACAGGAGCATGACAGTATCCCTTTAAACTATGGGTCCCAGGTTGCCCTTTATAGCAACGATATAACACTGATACGTGTGTTTTCCAGGCACAAGAAGAACACCCAATATGTCTAAGATTGGTTGCTATGGGTTACTAGACCTGATACGATCCTCCCATAGCCCTTAGAGCAGATGAATATGATCCCGGTTGTCTCTGGGGGCTTCGGATCCCTTATTTATTTGCTACATTAGGCTTTTCGGAGAGTAGAAAGAACCAAAGAGCAGTGTTCGGCAACACAAGGAGCGAGGGCTTGTTGATTAGCGGCCCGATCCATTATTCATGCTCTTCTTACAAGTACTTACATTGAACTCCGGACATCTCTACTGTCAGAATATCTGTTTTTCTTATGAATGTTTAAAGCTCTGCTTAGTATTCACAGCCTGAGCCGGTGGCATCCATCATTCATATTATCAGCCGGAGAGCTGGGCTCAGATACGCCCTGATATTAAATCTGCACCCCCTCAAACGCACGCCCAGCCGCCCAGCTGCCCAGCTTCCATTTCTCAAAAATGCATCAATCAAACTTTTATTTTTCGACCTATAATCTATCTATAAAAACAAATGCAAAACAAAAATAAAAAATAATAATAATATATATATATATATATATATATATAAATAAACCTGGATGGAGTCTGCTGACACCTGAAGGCTTCGGGGGTGGTCAGATATTGTCCGCCCAATGCTACAGTCACTTATTCCCCAGAATATGGTAGGACTGGGCCAAAGGTCATGTTATGCTCCATTGAAAATTTCCTGAGTGTCCAGATGTTGAGGCTACAAAGCCAAGTCTTATTCTGATTGATTGGGTCCATGACGTGGAAAGGCTTGGAGGGGAAAAGAAATAAACTACAGCAGCAAATCAACTTTTGACAGGGCTTGAGTAACATTTACAGCTTGTCATGCTACAGAGCATTGTTGTGATTTCTATCTGTTCTTTCATAAAGTATGGGCACAGGCTGGTACCTCGCAATGAGAGCAGGCAGTAACCCTTCCTCTTGTCTCTGTCTCTATATATTAGGTACCTATCTAGTGCTACCAACCCCTAT
>CM044431.1:9973341-10022129 GCA_024363595.1 Xenopus borealis
TACCCCTGGAACTATAGCAGGGTGACACCCCAATGTTTCTAAATATCTGTAACCTTGTTAGGAGCTAAGGGCAGTCAGCCTGAAAGCCAGTTAGAGGGAGATTTGAGGTGAGGGCTCAGGATACTCATTACTCAAAGTTACTACAAGGTTGTCCACCTTCTGTGGAATGACTAGTTACACATTGTACAGAGCCACCATCTTGCTACACATATTTCTATTCTCCTCTGCTCATGTAATAGCGAATGTTATCTAGTTTCCTCCATAGATATTGTGTAGACCTGTTTCCAATAAAACTGACTCCATTTTAATACATTTTAAACTACCAGGAAAAAAAATGTGGTGCCCGTATTGGTTCTTGACCAGGAGCTGCTTCTCTCCTGCCCTTTACTGGGAAACAGATTCCTTCAGCAGATCTGGCACCAGAGAATAATAATCGTTTGCTCCAGGCAGTGACGCAAGAATCACCATATTTTCAAATAAAAATAACAGAGTCTGGATGGAGTTCATTGAACATGAGATAGAACAGTCAATAAAGTACATTGTAATTGCAGCAATAAAACAGCCATTCATTCTTTAGTGTACTGTATCTCTCACCGGCTAAACTGAGAGCTGATTCCATGCACTGTAAGATGAAGAGCTTCTCATACACAAGGAAAAAAAAGTGAAAGTACAAAATGAACAATATCTGTCTTTAGTTGGTGAGAGTAGAAGAGCAGACTAAAATAACATCAAATTGCTTTTACTAAAGCTGGTCAAACACGTAAACTTGTTTGTTTGGTCAAGTCATTCAGCAACCAGACCTTTACCTGATTCAGGAACCTGTTTGGAGAACTGAATTGGGCAGCTTCATTCTGGCAAATGATTTGATCAACCGTGGCTTGTATAATGGTTAAAAAAGAGTTATGGACTGATGTTGGATTAAGAATTTCCCCCAAGCCTAAAGCTGGCCATAGACGTAACAATTACGATCTTTCTTGGAAAAGATCTTTCCAAGAAAGATCGTTCGTTTCAACACACACGTATAGAACTGAATGGTCACATATACAGGTAGAAACAATAGAATTCTACTTGTATCTGACGATTCAGCACTAACAATGGCCGATGTTCAGGGAGCTTTCAAAGGCATCCGATCAAAATTTTCCATCCAGCCCGATCAACCAGCCGACCGATATCTTAATCCTCTGACGATGTCGGTCGGCTCATTTCCCACCATACACGCACCGAATATCCTACGAAAATTCGTTTTGTACGATATTATCTGTGCATCTATGGCTACCTTATCTGATATCTGTCCATTGTTGGATAATAAAGTAAAGATCGAATTTCTTGACTTCTTTCTAGATGGTGCAGAGAATCTAAAATGTTGTGCTAGGAATTATCATGGTTCAGCAGTACTTCTGCCTGGTCAAGCATCAGTGTTCGGGATTGTGGAACACATTCTTTTTTTATAGTACACTAGTTGATTCCATCTTTTCTGTCCTTGTTCCTTCTTCATCCATGATCTGATCCAATCATCCTCAGCATCCATCCTTCATCTGTACAGTTGCTGCCTGACTTTTTCCTTAAACTTGACCTCCTGCTACAGGACTCTTGCCTACCTGACTACAGAGCCATGACAGTTGTGACCTCTGCCTGTGGCCTCGAGTGTGTTTTGTCCTACACTTTGGTACCAGAGTCCTGTTCAGACCAGTAGGGCAGGTGGAGACATCTCTAAAGGATATTAATATGATATAGCATCCAAACCTTTATTTCCATTAAACCCACAAATCCTGATGAAATAAACAGATGTAGAGGAAAGCTCCTGCTTTTAGCTTTATGGAATATGTTTAGCAGCTGCCTGGTAGATCTAAGAACAACACTCAATAGTAAAATCCAGGTCCAACTGCGTCACATCCAGTTACATTGAGTAGGAGAAACAACAGCCTGCCAGAAAGCAGTTCCATCCTAAAGTGCTGTCTCTTTCTGAAATCACATGACCAGGCAAAATGACCTGAGATGCAGCTACACATCAATATTACAACTAAACACAAACACTTGCTGGTTCAGGAATGAAATGTTATACTGTAGAGTGAATTATTTATAAGTGTAAACAGTGTAATTTATAGACAGAAACTCAAACAATTTTAAAGGGGTTGGAAGGTTCTAGAAAAAAGTTGGATCCCTGGTTTAAAACAGCAAAAAGTACCCAGGGAGGAAGAAAAAAAACTTGAAAGGGATTGATGATTTATTTGCTGTACTGGATAAACTTCATGATGTCCAGGTGGGGGTGCCCAACGTTCAGCTGCACTGAAATTTAACAAGGGTTGGGGAGCAACACAAGCATGGACAAGTTTCTTGGGGTGCCAAATAAGGGTTGTGTTAAACAATTTATGGACTGGCAGTCTACAAGAGGTACTGTAAACCTGGTCTTTATGCAACCAAAACGTTCCTTCAAACCAGATATTCAAAACTAAGCACCTGCTTTGAGGTAACTGAGAGCAACATTTAAGGGGTTGGTGAGGAAAATGTTGCTCACGAGCCACAGGTTGGAGATCACAGCTCTAAGGAAAACTATATCACTCCAATACGGCTTAGCTAATGAAAAGGCAGATTCTTTGAAGCTCACCTTTTTGGGTCAGAGTCAGGACTAGATGACCTAGCCAAGCTGCTTAAACTTCAACTTGGGGGCTGCAAGGCTCTTCTAAGGGGATAGGAAGGTTCTTAACAGGTTATAACAGCACAACGCTACCGCTGTATAACATCCAAAGCAGTGATAAAAGTTTTTTGGACCTCCAGTTTCTTCATCTTTATTGGTCTAAGGTAAATAAGGTAAATAAATCACACTACAAGTTATTCCTCTACCCAACAAACAAACATACAACTTTTTTTTTTTACAATAAAATCCAAAATTCCTAATTATTTGGGATTTATTATACCCTCAGGATGGAAAAAGTCTGAATCAGCAATAACCTGAAAATTTTTGTGGTTTCAGTCAAAAATCCGAAAATATATGGAAAATATGAAAAATGTGTACGTTTTTTAGGGGTTTTTTTCCCCCGCACGGGACATTTTCAGGAAAATGTATTGATAAATAAGGGGAAAAACCTGTGCGGAATTGGTCAGAGTATTTTTCAGAAAGTAATTAGATAAATTTGGACTTTTATAAATGGGCCTCTAATAAATCAGTGTAGGTATATAGTCTATCTATTTAGTCCCATGGATAGAATGTGTGAGTGGGGGGGAGGTGTTTTATTTATAAATACATGCAGATAAACACAAGCTGAAAATCTATTTTTTTTTAATTCAGGGTTGGCTTTAAGGCATGTGTTCTTCAATCTCAACAACAATGCTTCAATGCAATATTCATCAGAGCTCTGCTCCGTGCATCATTTATAGACAGAGAAATGGCAGCTGGTGCTGACCACCAAACTCCGACTGGCCAGGCAACTTCCTAGATAAATAAATGAAGCCTTGAGAGGCACTCGGGTCAATACTGTACTTTCATTTTACCAACGTTTGTATTTTGTTCACCAGGATAAAAAGGAAATGGAAATGAAATTTTAATTTACCAAATCAATAAAACGAGTTTATAAAATGGTCATTTTTGATCTCTCTAATAAGTTCATATATGTGGGTTACAGTTAAGTTTTATTGTTCAGGTTTTGTACTTTCCTATTTACTTTATCCCGTCCTTAAGGTCTCCTCTGCAAACGTGATGTTGTCAGTCAGGTTTGTGGGATCCGAGCAGCATCAAGATTCTCTTTGCCTTCAGTTCTAGAATTTTTATTTCTTTGGGTTTATGTGAACATTTTCCATTGGCCAGGTTTTTGCTGGGCGCCAGTTGAAAGGTCTTTGATTTTTTTCTTGCATCGGATCAGACTTGTTGCAACTCAGCGCTCTCCTTTCTGTCATCCACGGATTGTAAACTAGCAGACAGGAATGAATAAAACATCAGCCATCAAATTCTTCCACCCTACAGAATCTAACCTCTTCATAGACAAGACCTCGGCAGGGAGAGAGAAATTGCAAGGAAACTGGAAATTGTTTAAAAAAAATGCAATTTTAATCTCACACATGCGGTCTCATTAAAACACTTGCGTGGGAAAAAATACAGCTCACTACAACTCCCATTATACATACCCCAAGCACAGTTGTGATCAAGTAACCCATTTCGTGTGATACAAGTACCTTCTGAGTCACTGGGGAATCCATATGTGAGATAGCTGGACCTCATTCTATGAGTTATCTCATATATGTATCATTGATTTATTGTAATTGTATAGATCTCGTTATCACTGATGTAAGATTATACAAACATTTCTGTGAACAATTTCAAATAAATTGTAATTATTTTCTATCATCATTTTATCTCTATATTTTGGATTGAGTTTTATCTTTCAAACTGCAATATTCATCAACTTAGGCTGTAATCTTTCAAATAAGCGATATTCATCAAATTATTAATAGAAAATGGTATAGACCTATAGCCTATACACAAGGGAGGGAGCACATCATTCTATGGAGAGGGTGGATGCTGCTGGAGAGCCTGGGGTAGGAGGCCTCAGAAAGAAAATAAAGCCCTAAAGCAACTCAAGCCATAGTGAAGTTGGGGATAAGATGCCCCATGAAGGAGGTAAAGGCAGTGGCAAGTTACTGCTCCTACAGAAAACTCTAGGGGTACCTAGATAGATATTGAGGGGCAGATTTACTAAATTCACATGAAGGATTCGAAGTTCGATTGAATTTTCAAATGTTTTTGAAGACCACGTACCAGTGAATTTTGAAAATTCGATCGAATCGAATGATTCAAATAAAAATCTATTTGAATATTCAACTATTTGACTGGCGAAGTACTTCCCCTTTAAATTTTTATTCGACTGCCTAGTTCGCCAGATCAAAGCTACTGAATTGGGTTTCATTATTTTTGATTGAATAAAAAAATTTGATCAAATGGTTAAAATTGTTTCAAATTTTATCTATTCGACCGTTCGACCCATCGAATTGCGGTAAAATCCTTTGAATTCAATATTCAAATGCAAAGGATTTTACTTCCCACAGTATTCCCAAGTATTCCCAAGGTCGAATACGAGGGTTTTTAACCTTCGAATTTGAACATTAGTAAATGTGCCCCTTAGAGTGAGATGCTTTGTGCTTCACTGAGGAGATTCAATCTTGGGTAGTTTCCCAAGTTACACCCATCAGATGTAGAGGCTGAAGTTGGTAGGATTCAGGGGAATCTACAGGTTTTATTTATCAAAATCTGAAAATATCTGAGTATTTTCTGAAAACCCTTATTTATGAACACATTTTTCCGAATATAACTTATGCTTTAAAAAAACTTGAAGAAAATGTTAAAAATTCAAATCGTATGATTTTTTTGGGCCAAAAACCACAAAATCTTATTGCACGAAACCCAGCACATATCAGGATATCTTTGGGGCTTCTCCTATTGACTTTTATACAACCTCAGCAGTTCTGAGATGCTTGATTTTTGGATTCTGACTTTTTTCATCTTCGGGGTATAATAAATCTCAAAACATTTTAGTTTTTATTACTAAAAATTCAGATTGTATTGTCAAAAAAAGTTTTAAATGTTTACTCATTCTGACTTTGATATATAGCCCCCTTAGTGTTATCTCTACGAGCACACTTTGAGGATACCTTCAGGCAGTCGGAAATTTACTGTAGTTTTGAACATGACTGAGGGTTTCTCTTAGGGTTGGACTAGGCCAGTGGGACACCATTAAAAAACCCAGTGGGTCCCTGTCTGGGTCTTGGTGACTCAGACCTGCTCTCTATGAATGCTGCTCCATGACCAAAAACAAGGTATGTGTAAGGAGAGTTGTGGTTGGGGCAGGAGAGTTGTGGCTGGGGATGGGGGGTTGGGGCTGTGAGGCAGCAACTCCTGTGGGCCTTGGACCCCCTAGTCCAAAGCTGGTGTCCATTTGTTTCATTAAAAACACTTTGCTATGTTCGTTTTTTTGCTTTCACATGCACCTCTGTTTTCATCCTTTGGCAACCAGTAAAATTTCTAAACAAGAGAAGAGAACGTCGGAAAGTGACTCTTTGATAAATGTGACCCTGACATTTCTTTCTTGACTTTGAGTATATATATATATATATATATTCTGCTACCAATACTCTATGGGAGGAAGGTTTCCCAACTGGCCTTGGAAGCTTGTAACTAGCTCTTGTCCATGTGTTGTATAATAGGAGGAGTACATTTTTCTTCTTTGGTCTCCACCTAAAACCAAGGGTGGATGTGGTGGGATCTGAGGACAAAAGGCCCCAGTATCAAGCTTTGGACCTTAAAAGTAAATATTACTGCCAGGAAATGTTACATATACAAAATATTTTTCCTGGTTTTGAGCTGTGTATAAATATCTTTCCTCTTCCACACTAACTCCTTGCTGATCAACCTCATGTGAAATCTGATATTGACTGATATTTAACTTAATCTAGGTTCATTGGAGTCATCCGATACCTGCGCCCTTTACCCCAATTAAATAATAATCGCAGCATTAGAATTTATTCCGACCGTAGATCTCTTATTACCCTGACATGGACATGGTGGACATAGAAAAACCCTTCTCTACATAATGTTCAGCATTTTACATATTCATTTTGTCACTGGTGAAGCGAATGTGTGGTACCTCCCCCCTATTTTGTTCCTGGCTTGTATGTAGGGAGTAAATGACTGCTTTGTATGGACACAGCAATTCAGAAGATTGATTGGCCATTAATGTTGAAACTGTGGGCCTCTCAGCTGCTCCAGCCAACGGTTCCCGGACATTTAGACTTAATTATCCATCGCTTTGCCTCGGAGATAAAGGAGCACTTTAAATATTAATGCTGGAGACCCAGTTAAAGTACATTTGTTTTCAGCCAACGCAGGTGCTCTCCCTTCGTTTGTACAGAGACAAATTCCTCTCTCAAAGTGTTTTAACATCTCTCTAACTTCCTCCCTGGGCCCCGGTCAAGATCTCATCTCCACCTCTGGATATTTTGCTCCCTGCGAGGAGAGCAATCAGCTCAGCAAGGGGAGCACTTTATAATGTGCACTATAGTGAGTGGAGGTGGTTACACTTCATTGCTCTGGTTAAATACACGTCAATACAAACAGTGTGTTACAAATAAAGATATTAGCTGACTGCATCAGTTGCATCCGCTCCCTAACCACACTATACACTGTTTATTTCATTTTTATTATTTCATCCTTTGCATTTAAAGGGATGCTTCACCTTGACGTTAACTTTTAATATTTCACTGAATGACTAACTCTAAGCAACTTTTCGGTTGGTCTTAATTATTCGTTTTATAACGTATCATTTTCTATAGACTCTTTCCACCTTTCAAATGGGCGTAAAAAAAAAACAAATGCTCTGTATAATACCAATGTATTCTCTCTTATTCATATTTCAGACTCTTATTCAAATCAGTGCATGGTTGCTAGGGGGGGATTTAGACCCTAGCAACCATATTGCTGAAATTTCAAACTGGAGAGCCGCTGAATAAAAAGCTAAATAATTGAAAAACCACAAATAATGAAATTCAAAAGCAAATTGTCTCAGAATATCCCTCTCTCTACGTCCTGCTAGGGGGTTTGTTATTTATGAATCATTACAAAGTGTCCATCAATAGAAATAGTTATTGATATTGGAAGAATTGGAGTTAAGTAACCCAGAGAGTAGCGGGGAAGTAGGCTAGTAGTAGGGAAGAAAGACAAGACACTGCTAGGCGGGCCCTTCTCTCCAGCCGTGGGATGCGATTGGCCTTGCTTTAGGCATTTCCCAATTAAGGTTGGGCCCAACAGTTAAGCTTTTCAGTTGGCTTCTACGTATGGGAGAACTCATATCCCGCTCTCCCTATGTGATTGCAATGGTAATCATTGATGCAGTTGGCAGGGATGACTTGATTCTGAACTTTAGGGGTAATTGGAATGGACAGTTTATTGTCAAATGAGTAGGCCTGGGGGGAAATGGACAATCTTGGATGTGGATATAGAAGGCAAGAATCAGGCTTCAGGCCTTTGCCCAGGTTTTATATGGTAGGATATAAAGTAGGATATATGGTAGGATATACAGTTGTGCTCATAAGTTTACACACCCTGGCAGAATTTATGATTCCTTAACAATTTTTCAGAGAATATGAATGATAACACAAACACTTTTCTTTCATTCATGGTTAGTGGTTGGCTGAAGCCATTTATTGTCAGACAACTGTGTTTACTCTTTTTAAATCATAATCACTACACAAACTACCCAAATGACCCTGATCAAAAGTTTCCACACCCCAGTTCTTAATACCGTGTATTGCCCCCTAATGACAGCTTGAAGTGTTTTGTGGTAGTTGTGGATGAGGCTCTTTATCTTTACAAAGGTAAAGCTGCCCGGAAAAGTAACTAATCTAGCGTAAGAGGTAACGTTCAGGAAAATGTTCATCTAAGTGAATTAGTGTAGTTACGTCCCTTCGTCAGTGCAAAACTTCGCCTGGCATAAGGGTGCGAAGTTGCGCAAGTCTATCTACTTCGCTAGCGAATTTTCACCAGGGACACTGTTAGTGAATTGGCGAAGTTGCGAACTGACCTCACGCTGGCGAATTAGCACTATCATTTAGTGAATTTGCACCACAGAAAGAAGGGTATGGATGGATAGTGGATAGATGGATAGATAGATAGATAGAAAGAGAGATAGATAGATAGATAGATAGACAGACAGACAGATATATAGATAGATAGAGATGGATAATTGGGTAGATAGATTGATAGATTTATAGATAGATGGATAGATAGATAATAGATAGATAGATAGATAGACAGACAGACATATAGATAGACAGATAGATAGACAGACAGACAGACAGACAGACAGATAGATAGATAGATAGACAGACAGACATATAGATAGACCGAGAGACAGACAGACAGACAGACAGACAGACAGATAATAGATATATAGACAGATAGATAGATAGATAGATAGACATATAGATAGATAGATGATAGATAGATAGACAGACAGACAGACAGACAGACAGACATATAGATAGACAGATGGTTAGATGGATAGGCAGGTAGATGGCAGAATGGACTAAATTCCTCCTTTTATATTTCTTTCCTTGCACACCATGCTGTGAGTTCTGGCCAGCAAATCTCCCTAGGTTTATGTGTTCCGGCTGCATTGCCTTTTCTGTGCTATTTGAAAAGATGCCAATTTTATCTCTTCTCCCAGAGTAGAAATTTCACTTTCTCAGCGCAGGCTTTATGTCCTTGCCCAAAATAAGCCCTATTCTCCACCACATGAGAGCTCTTATTATAATGTGCAGCCCCGTGATACCACCAAATGCCCTTTAGCAGTTTGATGTTAATGGGCTTTTTACTGGTTTCGTTTCCAAATGAAAAATTAAGAATCGGAAAAGTTTATGCTCCCTATTAAATAATACACAAATAACAATAAACACATCAGGCCAAAGAATGGGCTGTGATTGGGCCCCACATTCTGTATGCACATAGTATTTGCTATGCAAAGCAGGCAGCTCAGTAAGATACAGGGGCCAGGGTTTGTTGAGGGGCTAGTTCTTTCTTTAGCAAGAAGAAAAACTGACTTTTCGGCAATAATCAGCAGATTCATATAGACACATTGAAGTGCAACGCCCTCACTGGGAACATATTCTCTTATGCTGCAAGAATAACTCACTGGTGGAGCATAAGAGTTTGCTTGTCTTTATGAGGGGGGGGCGGAATAAGTAGCTGGAGTGGTATGAATAGTGGGACTAGAGGAGCATAGTTGATTGAGCGATATGTAAACAGTAGGACATGGTCATCGATGGAGTTGATGGCAACCATTGGGTAAGATGGAAACAGTAGGCCAAGATGGTGGCAATGGCCAAAGATTGTTTCCCAACCTGTATCTCCTTAGTTCCGAGCAAAGATCACCTTAATGCACACCCCCTGATAACTGAAGGATATTGTGGGGATTTTGAAAGTTCTATTCAATAACAACTGAAGGTTAGAAAGTACTTCCTTCTTTTAACAATAGTGTCCAATGGCTCCTGCCCGGGGACCTGCTGCTGCTCATACAATCTGAATTTTCTACAATTAAAAAATACTCTAAAGGCATCACTGATGGACTTATGCTATATGCAGTACAAAACGCAACTTCAAAAAAATCAGAAAATAAAAAATATACAGAATTCCTTAAGTGGGTCCCTGAATGTGCAATGTAATTTGTTGTTAGGGCAGACAAGGTTAAAGGTGGATAAATGTGCCCATGCCATAGCAACAAGCAAGGTAATTATAGTGGGAAAGGTGGCCTCTTAGCAAGGATTTAGAAATAATAGTAGACCTCACATTTGATTGCTACATTCAGTGCTCATATAAAAAGGGCATTTGATTTTAGGTTTGCAAATATAATTGTGCTTTTATCCTGAGTAAAGGCTACCGGTTGGGCTTTTCAAGTACAAAAATATGAAGAAGGACTGGGAAAAGTTCAGAGAAGGGCAACTAGACTAATTAAAGTATGCGTAAACCTAAAAATAATGTAAAAATGGCTCAGGGTGCGATTAACATATTTTTCAGTTTTAAATAAGTTTTTGCTCATGTAATTTAAGCTTTTGCTCATGTAATTAATTTTGTAAGAACGGTGCCACCTGTTGGTCAGTTCCTCTAACTGTGCAGTCAGAGAGCTACATCTACAAGAGGAAAACTGAAAATTGTTTTGTTCCTCTGCTCAGGAAAGAGATCAGAAGTTTCAGACATCCTTTTTAATAATGTGCGGATCCAGGAAAGCAAAACCCGCACTCAACCCTAACCAATGAAAACTTAACCGGCACCCAAAATGTTGCCATTGTTGGACCAATGCCAAACCTGTACCTGTTTCTTCATGCTTTGCTACTTCTATACCTCTGGTTGCAAGACAATGGAGGAGTGTACTTCTTCTGTCTGACCTTCATGCAATCCTAACCCATAAAGGTTGACCAAGTCTCAACCCAAACCCACCCAACCCATGGTCAACCCATGGGTTACATTTGAAGCTATAATAGCCTCCTCTATTCTGGGAAGGCTTTGCACTAGATGTTGGACGAGTGATGGTGGCATTCCATTGGATTCACATTGAAGAGGTTGGGCACTGATCCAACCTGGTTTCCATTGTAGTTGCAAATATTCATCCCAGGTGTTGAGTAGGCTGAGGTCAGGGTTCTGACAAGTTCTTCCATGACTACTGATCCAGAGAACAATTTGATCACCGTTTTTGTGTCAGGGACAATCCCCCCCACTTGAGGCTAAACATCTTAGCTATGGCAAGGCTAGGTATTTTTATGAAATTTCTTATTATATTACTATTTTACTATGGACATTGCTAAGGCAGAAAGCTGACATTCCTATATATTCTGCTGAAGGCTGTCCAGTTCTACAGAAATCATAGGCAAGAAAGCTTCTTGTAGCGCATATAATTCAAAATCATCTCTGTGATTGGCCACACTCCACTTTTATTTTTATTCCCCAGGAAAAGGATCTAGTTAATGCCACACTAAATTACTTTATAAGACCAACACTGGCCTGAACCTTTTCCTTCATATAAAAAAAAGGTTTCCTTATTATAATATTATTGCTGCTGACAGGCTATTTTAAGGCATTGGATAAGCTGTGGGGCATAGTGACGGATAAGAGATTTGCAGTCAGGGGTCGGTAATGAGAGTGAATACAGCAGGAGACTAGTGATGGGCGAATCTCCCGCGATTCGCTTCGCCGAAAAATTCGCGAATTTCTTGAGAAATTCGCGAATTGGCGAAAAATTCGCGAAACGAGTCGCGGGACGATTTTGTCGCGCGTCGCGTCAACTTTGACGCGTCGCGTCGTTTTCGGCGCGCGTCGCGTCGTTTTTGACGCGCGTCGCGTCGTTTTCGTCGCGACGCGTCAAAAATGACGCGCGACTGACGCGCGACTCGTTTTCGGCGAATTTTCGGCAAGCGAAATTTCGCTGGTGATTCGCGAATTTATTCGCCAGCGGCGAATCGCGGGAATTCGCCGCGAATTCGCCCCTGGCGAATAAATTCGCCCATCACTACAGGAGACGAAGAGGTAAGTGGGTTCTGGTTAAACTGTTGTGAAAGGAATGATGAGGTACTAAAGAATATTCACATTTTATTCCTTGCTGCCATGGGAAAACAGTTTAATGATGAACAAGATCACAAGGGAAGAAAGGACAATTACTTTTGAAAGTTTGAAATCAATGCACTGAATGCCTAGTAAATGTTAGTGGATATGGTCCAGGATTATGTCCAGGATAGTGCCAGCATACAGTACATACTTACAAATTTCTTGTGCAATTGCAGTGGCGTAACAAGAACACACCCTGCAAAAATACCTTTGGAAGGACCTCTGCTGGGATTTGAGGCAGGGACCTTTGGGTTTCTGGCTCAATGCCTTATCTATTAGGCCAGGAGAGTAGCCTGTAGGGTTGCTTACTATAGGTTCCCTGGTCTCTGCCGCCACAGCCCAGCAACAGCCTGATTGGTTGCAGTCAGCCAATTAGGGCTGACTCTGCCCTATTTAAGGCCAGTCCTCAGTTCCAGAGCCAGCTACCCTTCATCTGTCTGCCTCAGTTCCTGGGCCTGTTACCCCTCAGCTGCCTTTGCTGCCCACAGCTCCAGAGGGGGTTCCCCTGTAGCCTCGGCCGTCTGCAGCTCCAGAGGGGGTTCCCCAGGGGAGGGCTTCTGCTGTGTCCTGTGCCCCCAGGAGAGGGGCTTCTGCCGTGTCCTGTGCCCTCAGGAGAGGGGCTTCTGCTGTGTTTTAATACAGTCTCTATAACCCCTCAATGTTACAGTGTTACCTGTACAGCTACCAATACACCAGGCACCCTTGTGGAGGGCACCCATGAGGGTGGAGTTGCCTGTACAGCTACCAATAAACCAGGCACCCTTGTGGAGGGCCCCCACGAGGGTGGAGTCACCTATATCTCTGCTGAGCATCAGGGCACCCACCAGGGTGGCTCTGCTGAGCGTCAGGGCACCCGCCAGGGTGGAGTCGCCCATATCTCTGCCGAGCATCAGGACACCCTCCAGGGTGGCTCTGCCGAGCATCAGGGCGCCCGCCAGGGTGGCCCTGACCATTGTATTTCCACCTAGTTACTCACCCGCATGGGAGTTGCCTGTATTTCAGTCAGAACCCTGGTCATCCACAAAGGTGGTTTTGCCCGTACCTTTGCCAGTTCCCCAGGCATATGTAAATATTGGTCTCTGTGGCACCTGGAATTCACCTTGTGAGGATACCATCAGGCTTTACTGGGATTCGAGCTAGGGACCTTTGCGTTTCTATTATCTATTAGGCCAGGAGAGTAGCCTGTAGGGCTGCTTACTACAGGTTTCAAGGCCTCTGCAGGCCCAGCCCAGCAGCAGCCTGATTGGTTGAAGTCAGCCAATCAGGGCTGACTTTGCCCTATTTAAGGCCAGTCCTCCGAGCACTCCTTGCCGGAGCATTATTTGACTTATTAGTACTGCGCCCTTGACTAAGTTGTTCTCGCTCTAGCCTGGTTTCCCTTGTGCCTGCCTTGCCTTGTCTGAACCCTTCCCTATCTTGTCCTGCCTGTCTCTGAACCTAGTCTTGTCCAGATCTGCCTTTCCTTCCCCTCCCAGTTCTGCTCCAGTCCTGCTCTTAACCTTGTCTTGACCTTGCCCTGCCTTGCTTTCCTTGCTATTCTATATCTTGCTCTGCTCACCACTCCAAACCTTTCCCTGCCTTGACCTTGTACTGACCTTGCCTTACCTGTTCCTGATTCCTGTTCTGCCTTGCACCCATCTCTTGCTCTCCAGTCCTCTCTTGCTCTCCAACTCTCCAGTCCTCTCCTGCTTTCCTGCTATCGGTTCCAGTCTCCTCTCGCTGTCCTATACTTCCAGTCTGCTCCTGTCTTCTAATCCGATCTATGCCCGCACAGTCCTGTCCCATTCAATCTGTTACTGTTCCATTCCTGCTCCATCCAGTCTGTACCTGTCCTGAGTCATCGCCCTCTTCATCCTGTTTAGTCAAGTCCAGATAGAAGAAATCAGAAGATAATCCATCCGTGGCGCTCTCTGGAAGAAACCTGGGCCGATGCACTTTTCTCCTAATAGGAGCACTGGCCTGGGGTTTCAGGTAATTACATGTGATCACTTGGGGTGCCTAACTTTTGGCACCCCCAAATTAAAAGACCCTTTTCTTCTCCTTTAATGTAAAATGACACAGAAATGTCTGCAAAGCAGTTCTCATGTCCTTTCAGTGCCAAGCAAGGGCATACACACTAGAACGTTATCTGGTCTTGGCTTCAACTTCCAATGCTATGACTCAACAAGCACAAGGCCAACGATACGATTGGGTGGAGCCTGCACAATGGGTTGTAA
Source organism: Xenopus borealis (assembly GCA_024363595.1). NCBI lineage: Eukaryota > Metazoa > Chordata > Amphibia > Anura > Pipidae > Xenopus > Xenopus borealis. The sequence goes on from CM044431.1 coordinate 9,987,694, forward strand.
ATTAAAAATCGAGGCCTGTGCTTGTAACCATTATTTCCATCTTTTTACAGCAATAGATGCTAAATGTTAGTTTCTGTAGATTAACATTGTGCTTTTGGCTATTCACTTTGTTGGTTTCCTGAGAAACATCTGGGTTCCTTTCTCCATTTCCATGGTATCGGCTGGATGCAATGACAAACTAATGGAAAAGAGATGTAAAACAATACCATCATACTCTGTTGCACCCCAGATCACATTGTTTTTTTAAAGAAGGGATGGACCATCCCAGGGAAAAAGATCAGCAATTTTGCTCAGCAAGAGATGCCCAAAAAATTGGCACCCCCAGTATGTTTAACTGTCTTTGTGTTTTAACAACACTGCTATGAATAAAGGAATAAAGTAATATATAGATGAATACACTATCCTCCATTTACTTTCCATTAAAATGAGAATAATGTTTAGTATCCAGGATTGTAACCATAAAGGTAGCCATATTACTAAGAGTACCGTACACCTGTGTATGGCCATCTTAAGGGTTATTTATGGAAAATCCTCTGAAATGGATCAAATGGGAGTTATGATGTAACTTTACGGAACTTACTGTTCTTTCTAATGACCATCAAGGGTCCATGAGCTATTTAGTAGCAGAATCATATTATCATTCCTGTTCTGATGAAAGTGAAAGAGAATCTTTCACCAAATTACTTTAGAGAAATTTCCAACCTTTCCCCCCTCTGAGGATGTGCTTCAACCTCAGAAAACATGTTATTTATGAAAGCTTTGTCTTGCTATTTGGGCATATTATTGTTGGTTACTTCTGAAAACCCCTGGATTATCAATATCCATGTAAAGTTGTGCCTTTACCTCATAGTGCTGTGCAGAATTGATTGATGCTCTGGCTTTTCTGACCCACTGCAAGCATGGTTACATCTCTTAATTCAGTCATTCTGCGGATACTGGGAAAAGATATTCGGCCTTTGACCTTTGACAAATGAAAACAAGGAATCAACAGTTAAAGGGCCAAAGAAGGCTAAGCTTATAAGCAGATGTGCCTTTCATACACTGTGGAAGTTATTTTGTGCATCAAGAAATTATGTTTGTATGTGTGTTTCCATAGATGATAGACGTTTAGAGAAATTGTTTAATATTTTTGCAGCTATATCTAGCAAAATGTTGCTACCGTCTACTATAACTGGGAGGTGGTTATTTACTAAAGTCAAGTTTATCTCAGTTTTTTTATTCAAACAAAGTTGACCAAATTCCCATCCATGAACCGAACTCATTTATCAATCATTTTTCTAGAAAAATCCGTAAAAAAAAACGGCAGCTATGAAAATGCATCTTTATTGAAATCGCTGCTGCGAAAACTTGATTTATTGGATTATCAGATGAAAACCCCAATTTTATTGGATTATTCAGAGCAGATCACAATGTCAAAAACAAGGGCCTGAACAAGGGTTAGGCAGAAGAGGCAGCTGCCTAGGGCACAATGATAGGGGGATGCCGGGCAGCTCCCTCCCCACGTGTGTCCCCTTTCATCCTGCATCTCACCCCGCCCCCTCTCTGTGTGGGGCAAGGCATGGTTGCCTGGGGCGCCTGGTAGTCCCGGCCAGGTCCTGGATTCTGATTTCTAGCATCTTTGGGGTATAATAAATCTTCTCAAAAAAATTGGAGTTTTCCCCTTCATGTCAAGTGTTAGGTGGCGAGATTTGAATTTTTAAAAAAAAGTAAATTTTTAAAAATAATATAAATCTTATATATAATTTTTCAATATATTGGATAAAAATAGCAGCGGAACGCATAATCTCTGTTTTTATTTCATAATCCCATTACATTACTTGTTTCCATGTCCTTTTTATTTCCATTCTATTTGTTTGCATTACTTTTTGGAGAAAACAACTTAAAATTACAGCAAAAAATGTTACTGACGCTACACTACTATGGCATCTTGACAGGGGGCAAGATTTTATTTTATTAAATTTTTTTATATATTTAATAAAAAATTAGTAGCTAAAAAGGTAATCTCTTTATTTCATAATCACATTCCATGACTTTTCCATTTCCATCCAATTTTTTTCCATGAATCTAAACTGCAGCAAAATTGAATAATTAATTGATTAATTAATTAATTAAATATTTAATTAATTAATTGATTAATTAATTGATTAATTCAAATAAATATATATCAAACATTTTACTGACGCTCCCCTTCCTTTTATGGAATCTTCACAGGCTTTAGATGGTGAGCTTTTGATTTTTAAAATGTTGAATTAAATTTTTTTTGACAAATCTCAAAAAGAAAATTTCATCTTTATTGTTTTTGTAATCATTTTTTTTCTCCATGACTTTTTGAAGTGAAAAAGAATAACTTTGTCAAAATCAAATAATTAATTCAGATGTATTAATTAATAGATAAAATGTTGCTAGAAATACACAATGGCTTCTTTGGCATCTGGACAGATTTTAGGTTATGAGAACCTTTTCCATTTTTAATTTTATTTTGTACATCAATTTTATGCCTAAATTTTTATAAATATTCCCCTAAAACTTCTTAAAAACGGGTTGGGATAGATTTAGAAAAAAGCAATCAAATTGAGGGAACAAAATAGTTCATTGATTTTTATCAGCACTCAACAGAAATCATGTTAAATTAAATTAAATTAAATCTATCAGCACAGCAATATTTTATGACCAGCATAGGCTTAGCAAGAATTTTTTATCCCTTTCCAAGCATAGTTTTGCAATGCATTATTTTTTTGTCACTATACTATAGTAAGACATCATTATATAGATCAACCTCTTCAACTTTAGCCATTGATCATTGTGATAATCTGGCGATACATCAAAGCTACGCTGACACCTATGGGATTTCAAATACCCATAACACAATGTTCTAGAATTTCACTTCCATTAGATTAATGTTCAGGAGTCTGTGAAGGGGTCAGCTCGCAATGTAATGGATGGCAACATTCACAATTAATATCCAATCAATGCTGGCATGAATGTCTGACTCAAATAAGTTAAGAAAATCAATTAAATCTTTCTATGCCACTTCTTTGATTTGTTATGCTGTTCAGAGTTTCTTTGAGTTTGCTTTGAGGTTACGGACTGAAGTCGGCCAAAAGAGATGGAGAATCCAAGGCTGAAGAAGAATAATAGGCCAATTATTCATATCACATGGAATTGCCCTACAATAGCTATTTCATTAAAAGAAAATATTTTTGTCTGACAACTTTATGCAATATTGAGTAAATTAATATCTCTGTAACGGAAAAGGAATTAATTTAATTTTTTAAAAAAATTCAACTTAATTAATTCTTCTCTTTGGGTACACTTTCTTGCTCACTGTAATTTGTTTCCACCTTTTCATAGAAAAAGAAGCCTGATCATTCATTTATGGCATGTCCAATAGAGTTCTCTTCTGTTTAAAAAGTTTAATCTATTTCCGCCCCTTCTTGATCTAGGGACACAATCTATTACCTGAAACCTTATACATTGACCAGTAAGAATGTAAGAAGTAAGCTGTCTAAACTAGAGCTTTTACCTTCAAGTCCTACAAGTGTAAAGTAAGAGTTTATGACTAATGTCTACTTTTTAGACTTAGTCAAAGTCAGAACTGATTTGAATCAGAGGGGTGCTCACAATCCTTTAAGCCAGTGCCATCAACCTGAAGGCCCCCAGAAGAAACGCAGACCTTATATATGAAATATACTGAATCAAATATATCAGGCTTTGCTGTAGGAGCCTTGGACTGTAAGGCCCAATATGGGCAATGCTGCCTAGAACTTATTTAGTCTGCTTGGTGAGTCTAGTCTTGATTAATAACAAAGTTGTTGGTGCAAATAAAGTTAAATGATAACCAGGCATTCAGAAGTATGCAGAGTAATGTGAATTGACAAACCACCTCTTGCATGGAGACCAATAAGATTACATTTGTATGAATGACACATACTTCTAATAGCTAAGAGTTTGCCTGATTTCTTACATGAGTTTTCCAGGACCTATCAACGAAGAATGCTAGTAATGCATACAAAGTAGTCTATGGAGCCTTTGAGCAGACTAGCGGCCAGAATAATTTGTGATTGTGCACCTTGGTTGAATTGCCCTAAATTAGATTATAATGGAGGATGGCCACTCTTGCAGAATGGTCATCTTGAACACTGATGACCACCCAAAAGAGGAGCAAAGGTATCTGTTTGCAGTATCCTTACTTTCAAATTAATTTACATTATTCAGTAACAAAATTATTTCTGAATATGTAGCTTATAAAAAGCCATTTTTACAATGCTCTGAAAGGTGCCAAAGAAGCATGATGTGATCCATCACCGTCAGGATCAATGGATTCTCTCCCCAATAAAAAGCTGTGTTATTTCAGTTTGCCACCCATGATTGAATAACTCCTTCCTCAGAAATGGTAATCACAGAGAAACATTCCAGCATAACATCAATATTTCTGCATCTTGTTCAACATGAATACAAGCGTTAAGCTTTCTATTGTGTCTTCAGATCTGCTCTTTACTGTAGGACTACTGCACATCATCTTTACTCTTTACAATTTAGCTTTTAGCCAGATGAGAATCCCTCAAGAAACTCTGATTAAATGCAGTATATGCTGCTTCCATGACTGATTTCAGATAGGTATGTGCCAGTTGTACAGTTGCTGGAGAAGGCTTTGGGGAGACCTATTAGGATCAGAATAGAAGCCAAGGTGCCAGATAATTGTTATGTTACAGAATTATACATTGCAAACTATTAATTGGTGTAGATGCTTCCTACTGTCTGAACCCCACACATTGCTGCTAAATGCTGGGAGCACAGTCGAAGGTGTCCATTTAGTTGCACCTGGGGGTACAACTGTATAGAGTTCCATTATAGTTGGGGTCCTAAAAAGCATAAACCAAATGAGTAAGTGCCAGCTGATCAGTTGCTGGGGAATGCTGTGGGGACAACTACTAGGATCAGTATGGAAGCCAAGGGGCCAGTGTCCATTGCTGATTAGCAAGGTGATGATTGATATGTTGCAGAGTGAGACATTGCAAGCAATTATTATAATATTTTTGTTGGTGTAGATGCTCTTATACTGCCTGGACCCTGCCTATAGCTGCTAAATGATTGGACCACAGTCCAAGGTTTCCATCCAGTGGCACCTGCATGGAGTCCCATGATTAGTGGGGCCCAAAAATCTATTAGTAATAAAATAGAGGCCCCTTACTGTTATATGTAAAGAGTCCTGGAGGAAAATGCTATGAGTTGCAACTAGATGCCAAGTGAAGATTGCATATTAGATAGGTTTATGCTAAGTGCTTTAGATGCCCACACGTCTCTGGCTTTCTAAGCTGAAAATGAAACCTTTAGTCCAATCACCAGAGATGTCCTGTAGCCAGCTGATTAAAGTAACCATTGTGGTGACATACGGTCTTGACACAAAGCTTTCATGTACTTCACAGGAGCCATACATACAAGAGAACTACTGCAATGTTTTCCTGTAATGAATCCAGAGTGATGGAAAATGTTAGAGCGTGGAAAAAATAAATCATCAATAGGATTCCCTCAGGCTTGCAAGCCTCATGTCATCTATATCATAGTCACATTCTTCTGACATATAACCTACAAAGCAGATTATTTGATGGTTAAACTGCCAAACCTCATTAACATTACACTACAGTACAAAGTGTAATGCTTTCCGACAAATGTGCCACCAAGATTTGCTGTAACTACAGACACCCCTAACCCAACACACACACACACTGCCCAAAGTTCATTTTCATATCGTTTGTCTCTACTGCAGTAAAATTATATCAACAAACCTGTGTTCTTCCTTATGGCTGTTATCTTAATCTCAACGTTATCTCAATTATTTGTATGGAAATGAGTTTAGGGGACACTAGAAGACACTCATCATCATAGTTGGCTTTGATACCTGATGTACGTTCTCTATATTTGTGTTGTTTAAAAATAAAAATGAATTCATGGGCTGGTCTGTTTGCCATATTGCCATAATTGACCATTCCAGACAAATGTTTCAGAGGGCACCGTGTCATTAAATTTCCTTTCTTACCTTTTGACATTGTGTCTGTTGTGTCACAGTGGTAGGAAATTCCCCTTTGAAAAGTTGGCTGTATGGAATTTCTGGGGCATTACACATGTATCACATGTATTATATCACAGTTCACAGGTGTTTGCCAATGTTTGACTTGTGAATGATCTAGCGCCATAGGTTGACCCACTCCTGGGATTCTTCCAGTAAAGAATAGCTGCACCTTGATTTTGTCACCTTCCACTTAGTGACCAATAGACACACACAAACCAAAGACTGAATTATACCAGATGTCACTTGCTATCAAGGTTGGGCTGGGCTGGCGGGACACTGGGAAAAAAAAATATATATATTTCATATTCGTCAAGCCCTGAGAGTGCTTGCCTTTTTTGGATATCTCTACTTTTTGCTGCGTATCACCCAGGTATCCAACACCTGATACACGAGTAGTGCCGGCCCTGCATGGACTCTGATTTCCCAAATTCTTTTCTGGCTTTTTCATTTAGCCTTACTAACCAAGGTATTTTACCAATCCCCAAATTTTTCTCCAGTTCTAAGATGAAAAAAAAACAAACTTTTATCATAGAATCGAAATTGTTGCAACAAATATAGTTGTGGATTTTGGTGTAAAAGCACAGAAATTACTAGACTTGCTGCCTGTTTACATGTGAGAAAAAGTGTTCACAAATTATAAATGGCCGAAATATAAAAGAAAATTTAACTCCTGGAGAAAAAAAGCAGCAAATATTAATTAATATATCTCGCTTGTGCAACATTTCCGTTGATCATGGAAAACACATCAGACTTTTAGTAAGAAAGATATATGAAATATATAAAAAGTCATTATAATCACCCAGGAGCCTCTGGGGTGAGTCTTTGTATTTAAATAACCAGAGAAATATGATTCATGAGTGTTTTCTGGTTGGAGTCCAAGCATTTAAAGCATAACATATTGATTTTACCTTCTAAAAGTAAGTCTACAATAAAGTCTATTTCTGAATACATTTTAAAGCAAACAGAGAACTTTGTGCTGGAAAAAGTAATTGTGTCTCCATGGCAGATATTTTCTGCAGTAAAAGAGGCCACAGGGCATGGATCTTACAAGCAATATATTCCCAAATACATCTCTATACAATTTCTGTGTTCTTTGTAATATATCTTTCAAGGGTAGCACCTTATATCAAATAGTCCATCCATTTTGGTGTAGAAGGGCACATGTAGGTGATTCCTTTGCAGTTGGCTCAGTATGGACTCCTCAGCAGTATAAGGATTCCCCAATTTACCAGATTATCATTAATCACTTTGGTTTTTCCATGGTTCTATGAATTATCGTGTAGACAATAAAATCTTTAAAACCTTGGGAGGACCATCAATGGTTTTTTGAACCCCATATCCTAAAAAAGAAAACAAATGAAGTCAAATAAAAGTCACACAACACAACTATGACACACAATTAGATGTGATTTCTATATTAAATAGCAGTGATAATATAAACTCACATAAACACTTTCCCTTTACTTGAATAGAAAACACCATTGTGAATTGTTATGCGCACCCTCGCTGGGGAACTCTAAAACAAACATAAAGAGGGTTATTTACTAAACTCTGGTGAGGCTTTATGGGACAAAACTCAAATTTTTTCGAGATTTATTAAAGCCCAAATCTAAAAATCTGCCATCTTATACCTGCCGAAGTTGTGTGTAACTCAATGGTAGAGGTTCCTATTGCAACACAGGGTGTTCTAAACTCAGAACAGATGTGAAGGACCTATTTGCTGCCCACTCTTCTGCCTATAACAGCCGCCTTTGGCTTTGGGAATAGCCGTCTGCTACTTGGATGCCGCCAATTCTTACTGTGAGGAACCAAGGAGATTGTATAAATGAGCATGGGAACCGAGAGTGAAGTAATAGAATGGGGAACAATAAGCATATTTGAAATCCATGTCGGGTTGTTAACAGTCAGACAATGAGGTATAATTACAGGAGACACACCCAAAATGTAGTACAGATCAGGATACAAGAGAATAGTCAAACAAGGCAGATGTCGGGACAAGCAGCAATCTGGACAGGCAGGGTCGAAAAGACATCAGAAACAAAGAAATATACCTTACATTGGAGAGCCCTTTAACTGTTGTTACATCGCAACGAAATAAGTTGACGCTATAGAAATACATGTTAATAATAATAATAATAATGTTTGAATTCCGAACCAGTGGGCGATGTCACGTGGCGCACAGCATCAAAATCCGGGAGCACTGTGGACATCCCTGCTTGCCCCCTAGACCACCAAGAATTTTCTTTACACCTATCCTATCATTCAAATTTTCTGTGGTCTGCGCTGGAATTACAGATATTGATCCGTATGAGTAGATTTCCTGTATACCTCCGTATTACCCCCCTCTTGAATGCATATTAAACAGTCTATATGTAAGGGTTCCTGTTAATCGCTGCCGGCGTCAAAGTCGACCGCGCGTCAAAGTTGACGCGTCGGAAGTTGCGCGTCTTGACGTCATCACACTGGCGTCCGTTTCGGCGCCAATTGGGGCCTATTTAAGGAAGCTCTGGACTCTGGTGCCCGATTATAGGTTCTCATCCGTGGTTCCTGGGTGCGCTTATCTTGATACTCCTATTTGCTTCTGCTCATGTATGACCTTGCTTTGCTACTGGACTTATGATTCTTTGCTGCCTGAACCGAACCCTTGCCTGTATTACGGCTACGTCTTGCTTCCTGATCCTTGTCTGTACCGTGCTGTTTGGACAACCGTTTCCTCCTTGGTCCGCAACCTCACCGGAGCCTCTGGCCCTTACACTATAAAAGCAAGTTTGTTCCTATGGACATCTTCCCTTGTGAACTTGATGTTAATGTCCACAGAATTAATGTTTTTTGTTTTTTTTGTTTTTTTGAGTTACTTGTGTTAGATATACCATGACCTGAATGAATGAGACTCTTCATAGTCATGAACGATTTGGGTTTTCAATTGATTTTATTGAGTTTTTACCCAGACAAATTAAATCAAGCCTTTTAAATAATAAATAAGGTAAAATTGGGTATTGAAATTTGGTGTTTTTTTTTTTAATTTAAAAAATTAGATACATTTGGATTTTAGTAAATAACTCCCGAAAATGTCATTGTGATTCCGGGCAGCCAAAAAACACATACTGGGGATATGACTTCTGGTATTCACTACTTACCTCCCTTTTTTGTGCAATAAATACCCATGTGTCATCAACCAAGGTTTACCCAAGAACAAAAGAACATTCTGGCATCACCCCTTGAAACTTTGAGAGAGCAGTAACTTCTTCAGGGCATCCCCACCAATAGAAAAAAAAAGCTATCAACTCTTGCCATTCTACCAAGGTTGGTGGGTAGGGCCTCTGAGAGTTATTTAGTAATTCCTTCAGCACTTGGTTCAGTATGGTGGAATAAGTTGACTTGTATATACAATAAAGGTAACAAGCTGCAGAGGAAAAAACTGCAGGAATCTGAATCAAAGCCGGAGTCCTTCCTGCCAACAGTTCCAGATTCTCAACACCAAGTTCTTGGTTTCCTTTATGCTTTTGCTGCTGCATTCTCACCTTGTTGTTATCAACTCCCCCAGAAAACACATCCACCTTCTATGAGTTTTGAGATCCAAGAACAGGGACTTACTATCTCTGAGGTTCATCCCTAGCTGCAGCCTTTACTAGCCTCCACTCCTGCTATAAATAAAACCTCCGACAGTAAAGGAGGCCATGGCTTCCACAGCATGCAGTCTGGAAGCAGGAGGTGTCTCCCTAAGGAAAGGGATTTCACCCCCTTCATATTAGATCAGTCCATAAATTAAAATAATTTATTTTACGCTATGGAGGTTCTGTTTGCTCTGATTGTGTCTGTTTTTGCAAATTGTTCTATTCTTCCAATCTCCTCTTGGACTTCACACTGTTATGTAAGTTGTCCACTGTTGATGATGAACAAAATATATATTTTCAAATTTTATAACATATCTTTTGTTTTTATTCTTAAATCCACCTCTGCGGGTGACACTAGCTACTCTGCATCATTAATATGCTCCTGGCATCTCCGCCGGTGCACAGTTTAAATATTTATTTGGTTACATTTTCTCCAGCTAATTGCTTTCTTCAGCTAATTTACTCTATTGTAATAAATCAAGCCTATATGGATACATGTCATTCTCATAATTTAATGACTCCTGAATCTCTTTATGATCCTTGTATATTGCTTTTTGAGGTTCACAATTTTGATTAACATCTTGTAGTGTTTTCTTCTTAACGGCGCTGTTTGAATAACCCTAGGACATCACAGAAAAGTCAATGTCAGTCTCTCAACTTCGGATGGTGGTGAAACCATGACAGTGGTTGGAAACCAGGAAAAAAAACCCTGTTAGTTCCAGTCTTCACCTATGTCTTTTTGGGGCCAAGGGAATTCCTAATACCAACAAGAAACTTGCACAGTGCAGACAAGGATAAGGCAAAATGTAGTCAAGGTCACGTGTGCAGCAAGAATCAAATCCATGTACAGACAGGGGTCAAAACTAGAAAATTTGAGCAGAGGGCTTGCTCAAGAATTGAATAAATAGTACCCAGATTAGTGAAAGGCAACTCGTTGTGGGAAATATAAAAGCACCAAGGTGTTAAAAGTAAACACATAGAAAATGACACACAACTTCAAAAGAAAGTTACAACCCTAGACAAAGAAGACCTCACCCCCACACAACAAATAGTGGTAGTCACTAGACTGTACCTTTTGATCCTTACTTAAGTATCATCAACAAGGAAAGGCAAAACAATGCCTATTGGGTTTATTTAATGTTTTACTTTTAGTATATGTAACTTATGGTGGTCCACATAACAGAATGACCCTGTATCTGTAAACATTGTGAATAACAGGTCCCCCACCTGCACGAAATTGTGATTGTAACACTGTGGATTCAAAGGTAAAACAATGGGAAATTACAAAATTTCCAACTTCACCAACTCCACTAGAAGCATTGGAACATTCCATTCCAGGACTAACGCTAAACTGGGAAACATCTTGAATAACCAATATTAAATCCAATGAAAAACAACCACTGAAACGTGTAAGAATTCTGCAAGTGTTTACAAATAAGCCACTTGTTTTTATAAATTAATCACGTTGTCTTCTTCCAAATTATCTGGAGAAAAGTAAACAAAAAGCACAGGTATGGACCTGTTATCCAGACTGCTATGGACCTGGAGTTTTTCGGATAATGGATCTTTGGATCTTCATATCTGAAGTCTACTACAAAATCATGTAAACATTAAAAAAAAACACAACAGGCTGGTTTTGCTTAAAATAAGGATTAACTATATCTTAGTTGTGATCTAGTACAAGCTACTGTTTTATTATTACAGAGATAAAGGAAATCATTTTTAAAAATGCATATTATTTGGATAAAATTGAGTTATGGGAGACTGCCATTCCATGATACTGAGCTTTCTGGATAACGAGTTTCCGGATAACATTTACAATACCTCTAGTTAAATGAATAATCATACAAACTGAGAGTCAGCCTCAAGTCCCCTTTCACATTCTTTGTTTTGTTTGAGAAGCATGCAAACATCAATTAAAAAAAGAAAAGACAATGGAGTTGAATGTAAAAGGCTGAATCCTCAATCAGAGTCAGGATTTCAAACAAATACAAAAAAAGTATGTCTCAAGATTTCCATTAGGAACAAAAATATGAAGAGAAGAGTAAGTGGCCCTTTAAGATATCTTATACTGTGTGATTCATAATCTGTATATGATTATTATTTAATAGCATTGTAGTGTCCCCTGTGCGTTCATTCTACGTCAGGTTTGTACTGCGTGTATTAATAATAGAATATCATGTAATTAAAGTGCCACGTATATACAATATTTACAAAGGACTTTATTTTTAAGACATCACTGATCGCATACAGGCATGGAATCCGTTATCTGGATATTCATTATCCAGAAAGCTCATAAATTACAGGACGGCCATCTCCTATAGACACCACAGACATTTTAATAAATTCATTTAGATTTTTAAAAGAATTCCTTTTTCTGTGTAATAATAAAACAGTAGTTTGTACTTGATTCCAACTAAGATATAATTAATCCTAATTGGTTTATTTAATGTTTAATTTTCAAGATTTATTATCTTGTTGCAGCAAAAAGCCAGAATCCAAAAATCCACCATCTCAGACCTGCTGAGGTTGTATACAAGTCAATGGGTTAGGTTCCTATACTATTTTGAGGTTTCTTTGCTCTGCGTTGGAATTATCCTGAAAAAACGACCATTTCGGGATTTTCAGGCAAAAATCCAAAAAATGCAGGATTTTTGGGAAAAGCCCAAAAAATTGGTTAATTCAGGAAAAAACACAAACAAATTCATACAATTCTGGTTTTGGCTCGATTACACAAACCGATTAAATAGAGCTTTAAAGTAAAATGATGAGTTTGGTTATGGGTTTTTTGTTTTAAAAATTAGATACATTTGGATTTTAGTAAATAACTCTCCCCAAGTGATGTGATTCACATTACAGAAAGATCCCTAATCCAGAAAACCACAGATCCTGAACATTCAGGTCCCTTGCCTATATTAGTATAAATAGTGTGAATTAATATTTCATGTAAATAATATTCTCCACAGGGAGGTGAAGGTGGAAGAGGACAAACAGAAACACGTCTTGCACCTGACCAGAAATACTGCAGCTCTAACTGTAACAGGAAGAGATCACCTGACCAGAAATACTGCAGCTCTAACTGTAACAGGAAGAGATCACCTGACCAGAAATACTGCAGCTCTAACTGTAACAGGAAGAGATCACCTGACCAGAAATACTGCAGCTCTAAATGTAACAGGAAGAGATCACCTGACCAGAAATACTGCAGCTCTAACTGTAACAGGAAGAGATCACCTAACCAGAAATACTGCCAGTGTCGGACTGGCCCACCAGAAACCAGGAAAACTCCTGGTGGGCCAAGGTGTCAGTGGGCCCACATGCTGCTAAACTTTTGGCCTATTTCATGGCCATTCCCTATTTCAATGAGAAAAAAAGAGGCTAAATAAATGGAATAATTGATAATAGTATGTAAAGTAAACAAACTAGGAGAATAGAGGTTGATTGAGGAGATGAAGGATATTAGTACTGAGAGTGGGCCCCTGGTCTAAGGTTTTATGGTGGGCCCCTGGTCTAAGGTTTTTGGGTGGGCCCCTGGTGTCCCAGTCCGACACTGAATACTGCAGCTCTAACTGTAACAGGAAGAGATCACCTGACCAGAAATACTGCAGCTCTAACTGTAACAGGAAGAGATCACCTGACCAGAAATACTACAGCTCTAACTGTAACAGGAAGAGATCCCCTGATGAGAAATACTGCAGCTCTAACTGTAACAGGAAGAGATCACCTGACCAGAAATACTGCAGCTCTAATTGTAACAGGAAGAGATCCCCTGACCAGAAATACTGCAGCTCTAACTGTAACAGGAAGAAATGTGGAAGCAAAAGACAGAACTCTGTCTGTTATTTGGCTCATGTGACCTAACTTTATAGTTTGTTTGGCATGTTTGTGTGCACCGTTGAATCATACCATCCCAGGGGGCTGTCCTTATTTTTTAAAATAGCAATTTTCTAATTATGATTACCCAATGGCACATGCTACTAAAAAGGTATATTATTATGAAAACTTTTTATTTACATGAAGCAGGGCTTTACATATGAGTGGTTTTATGCAATATCTTTTTATAGAGACCTACATTGTTCGGGTGGTATAGTTTTCAAGGGTGAGAAGGGAAATCACTTGATTTTCTTCACAAAACAAGGAATAACAAATATTTTCCACGTTTTCCTTTCCATTCCCTATTTCGCATATGCAAATTAGGATTCTGATGCCATTTGGTATTCGGCCAAATCTTTCACGAGCAGTTCGGGGAATAGCCTGAATCCCAAATAGTGGATTCATTACATCCCTATTGCAGCATTATAGGAGAAGTACTGCAAGGCAAGTACGAATATAATATACATGTAATATAGTAGCAAATATAATACATACGGAATAGTGGAATTCGAAGAAAGACACCATTGGTCTTCTTTTCCCATTGCTACTGATGCAATTTTGTGTTATGTGACTCTTCAGCTTAGATTATATGCTGATCTCTGGTTGCCGTGGTCACAGACCCAATATCAGGCATGGCTTTGCATTAAAGGCAGCACCATAAATACGAGAGAGTCTGAATAAAGAGAAAAGCAATTGCAAGAGATAATAACAATAGAAATCAAGCCTCAAAATTCATCGTCTTTCTGGCGCCTGGAATAATGGACATCAGCAACATCATACCTGTGAAATGTGTAGGATACACCAATGCTCAACCTTTCAACCTGTTCAACATGAGCGAAATAATCTCTTTTAATTAACACAAAATTGACATTTCACTTTTACTTATGAAACACTAAAGCAATTATGAGAGGTGTCTTTCTTTTTATAGAACAACAGCTGGAAGGAAAGTTCTATATAAACAAGTTCCACCCCAGCTGTTTCCTGTGTTTCAAGTTTACAGATAAAGAGGAGTTCATTTAAAAGGGGTTTATCCTTTATCCGTAAATATGATTAGTAAAGTATATTTGTATGAAACACATTGTGGCATTGTGGGAAACTGGACAGATAAGGATTCATTTAGAAACACAGCTATTGTTATGGGTAAAAAATGGAAACGTATTAATACCAACCTGCAATAGCACCCACCTGGTCTGTTAGATTAATTGTGCCCAGGTGCACCGACTGAAGGAAGGGAACATTGGAGATGAAATTTGTCAATTTGATGTTGACTGAAAGAAATGATGCCACCCCAAATCATTATGAGAGAAATTGTATGAGATTTGTAAATCTGCTGCAACTCAGCATGTCAAGTGTTGGACTGGACTGGTGACACCAGGGAAAAAAACCCTGTGGGCCCTCAGCCTTTGTGGGCCCTGTCTACCCAGGCCCACTCACACACTTGAACCGTCCTCTCCCCCAATTGAAGCAGTTAAAGGAGAACCAAACCCCTTAGTCATAAAAACCCATACCCCCTACTCTACATAGTCCCCCCTCCACTTATGCCCCAGCTTAGGTGTAAACTCCCCTAAATCTTTACTTACCTCAATTTGCAGATGCAGCGCAGTGGAGCTCATGGGCAACATATTCAGCTCTTTGGTCTTCTTCAGAGAAGTAAGTGCCGTATCAGCGCATGTGCTGTTGGAGTCTTCCAGTTTTTGACAACTACGCATGTGCCGACAGTGACGGAAATTGCCAAATGGCAGGAAGAAGACCAAAAGACTAAAGAGCCAGAAGATAGTGCCTGTGAGCTGCAAAGAGAGGTAAGTAAAGACTTAGGGGAAATAACCAGAGTTTACACCTAGGCTAGGGGGGGGGGAGCAGGGGGGGACTATGTAGGGTAGGGGGGTAGGGGATTTTATGAATAAGGGTTTGGTTCTCCTTTAAGGTGGCCATACAGGGGCAGATTTAAGCTGCCGAAATCAGCCATTTAGACCAATTAAAAATTGTTTGCGGGCATCTGACCAGTCTCCCGATCAGTATCTGGCCAAAAATGTGCCTGATATTGAACAGGAAGGTTTGATTTTTCCTGTGATCAAGGACCACATTGAATTGTTGATGTGGTCCTATGGTCCTATGGCCCTAGGCCCGAATGTTCGGATTAACCAGATATTGCCTTACCTTTGGTATGCATATAAGGGGAAAGATCAGAAATGAGTGGATCTTTTCCTGTTCAGCCACCTTTAATGTGAAAAAATAGTAAGTTGTTGGCTAGGTGGTGGACACACATGGGATGAGGATGAGGAGGCTTGCAGTCCTTGAATTTGCAGCCCTGGAGGGACCTGGGAGATCCCAGTCTGACCATGAGTGTCTCCATAATTATGCTGGAATTGTGGGACAACATGCTGCATTATGGGTAAAAAAAACATGGGTGAAACTGCACTCTTATTTGTAAATTAAAGTGTGCCGCCTGGTGTATTTTGGGCATGTTGTTGGCTGGTTAACATTAGGGTTACTATGAGCTAAATTATTCACTGTGGACATGTTGTGGGTCATATTGGTCATTTGAGACAATTTGGGGATATTGTAGGTTATTTAATGCACTTTTTTTAAAACAAAACTCAGAGACTACCTCTGGGAGCACCTGGATAACACCTGAACTGGCACTTGTACGCCTGTAAAAAGCACTTTATTACCCCTCCAAATTGTGTCCATAAGTTACCCTCCCATTTACACTGTAAGCCCCAAGGGGTAGGGTCCTCCATCATCTTGTCTCCTCAACACTGTGTAATTATATATTATATTTATGCAAACTGTATTTATAATAATGCACTTATTGTTACTTATTAATGCAGTGATCCCTTGTTTGTTACTACTAAATTATTGTTGCTGTACAGTGCTTTGCCCTCAAGGAGCGCTATACAAATAAAAATATACATACATACATACATACATACTTTGGTTCATTGGGTATTGACTGGCTGATTAATTTTTGGATCTAAATGATGCAAGATTGAAAAGTCTTCAAAGATTCTTCAAAGAATCTTGAATATTACACTTTGTTGACTACTTGAGGCATGCTGGAATATTGCGTTCTATCCGATAAATTTTGGTAGTCTGTGGACTTTGTGGTAATTTTCAGGTTTATGCAGGGCTGTTGGACATTGGCTTATTGAGAGATACTTGATTTACTTTGAGGGAACTGTGAGAATTCCATCAACATCTCTGAATAAAATCAAAACCTAGAAGCCGAAATCAAAGAAAATTGAGATGTTGGAAGCCACCTCTTTCCCATTTATTATTATTATTTATTTTTCCAACTTTCTGTGGTAATTAGATTTTGTTGCAATGTTTTGCTGCTTCGATTTTTTTGAGAAAAATGATTGATAAATGAGTTGAATTTGTGAAAGGGCGTTTGGTTGGCTTTGTTTTTATAAAACATTTTTTTTTAAATTAGCATTTAATAATAAGCCCCTAAATCTGCTAGTAAATCATATAAACATTATGTGGTTATTTACCAAACCACAAATTTAGATGGTCAGGCTATTTGGTGCAAAAACTGAAATTAAAAAAGCTCATATTTTTTGAGATTTATTTTATCCCGATGCTGCAAAAATCCAGAAACAGAAAATCTGCCATCTCAGACCTGTTGAGGTCACGTATAAGTCAAAGGGAGAGGCAATCCCAATTGGAAGTTATTTGTGGTCCGCAATGGGTTTAGCCTGATATTCGGATAAATACAGGGATTTCAGGCAAAAACATCGATTTGGGTTTTTGCTCAATTTTATAGTGCTTTTTCGCAATCCGATTTATTCAAGTTATTATTATTAATAAATAAGGCAAAATCAGCCATGGGAGTTTGGTTAAATTAACAATTTTAATTATGAGATAAATGCATATTTTGTAAATAATTAATGGGGATCAAGTACAAGCTACTGTTCTTAAAGAGAAAAAGGAAATCATTTTTAGAAATCTAGATTATTTGGATAAAATGGAGTCTACGGCAGTTGGCCTTTATCTAATTCGGAGCTTTCTGGAGAATGGGTTTCCGGATAACAAAGCCCATACCTGTATATTATAATCAATATAATCCGATAAAGGAATTTCCTTATAAAAATACTTCTAGTGGTAACTGTGTCTTGGTTCTATTCTCTGTTGGATGAAAAATAATGCCCAATGTTTAATATTGTACAGCAACATGTTTTCCTCCCGGCTGCTTCTGATCTCAGGCCTTGCAATATGTGGTTTCTCAAAGGCTGGGGGAGATAAAAAGAAAAACAATTAGCTGTCAGTTCCTAAAAGAATGTAAATTATTCATGATGTTGGGCAATACATCTTTGCATATCTTCAGAGAGCACCAGGAAATCGATACTTGGCTATCATCAGAAAGTCATTTTTCTCCATAGAATTTACACTTTCTTGCTAAATCATAGGCAATAAAGTTCTCAGAGGCTGTATAATCTACTCCACAGATTTAATTCCGCCAGTATATGGTATTTTAATCATCTCATCTTCATTTTTGGGGGGTTATTTATTATAGTCCAAATGAGAAAAACTTGAAATGCTCAAGTTTTTTTTCTATAAAATCCAAATTTTTAGTGGGAAAAAAACAAATTTTTTTTCAAAATTTACTGTACAGGTAAGGGACCAGTTATCCAGCATGCTCTGGACCTGGGGATTTCTGTAATTTTGATCAAGTACATGCTACTCTTTTATTATTACAGAGAAAAAAGAAATAATTTTAAAAAATTCGGATTATTTCATTATAATGGAGTCTATGTGAGACAGCCTTTCCGTAATTCGGAACTTTCAGGATAACTTGTTTTTGGATAACAGATCCTATACCTGTTCCCCGAGGATGCAAAAAGTCAGAATCTGACCCGATGAGGTTGTGTATAAGTCAATGGCAGAGGTCCCTATCCTATTTGGACGTTTCTGTGGTGTGCACTGGAATTATCCCGAAATCTGACTATTTCAGGCAATTTGGAAAACCTCCCCGAAAAAACAAACGTTCCAGGTTTGCGCTCGGTTTTATTGAGTTTATACCCAAGAATAAATAGGGTAAAATTGGGTATGGGAGTTTGGTTGTGATTTTTTTTTTTAAAAATTATATAAATTTGGATTTTAATAAATAACCCCCAAAATTTCACTGTGATTTCTGTCAACCCAAAGAAAGAAAAATGTGACTATTGTGGAAAAAATAAAAAAAAATCCCCATTTGCTAGATTTTGAGTTTTTCCCTGATCTGATCAAATCAATCTTTTTTTAAACAATTAATAAGGTCAAATTGCGGATTCTAGTTTGGTTGGACTAAAATAGAACAATTTTGATAAATAACCCCCAGAGTATGATGAAGATATTGTATTTTCAGCTGGTCTTTATTTTCTATTCTTTTTTTATACTGTATGCTTTTTATTCTGTTTCTCACATCCACAGTTTAAAAAAAGTATCTGGTTTTTGGGGTCTAGTCCAACATCAACAACTTTTCCACTTTCTCTCCAATTGTTTTTAAAAGTTCATCCACTATAGGCAATTTCTTTCTCAATGAAATTCACACTGTAGAAGTTCTTATTCTGATGCTTTATGAATATGGTTCTTTCTTATGAAAACACCATGGTTTAAGGTTGAACCAACACCAAACCCCATTTATTTGGTTCATGTTAGACAGTTAATGGTTGAATTTGATGGGCATTAGCTCAACTGCTCTATGCACTAATGCACTAATGGGATTAAATATGAAAAGTAGCCAGTGTAAGGGATATTGTTTATTTACAAATACGTCAATGCTATAATTAAATGGATCCTCTGGGGACGTTATCCTACGAATGGCTGCACCGAATACACAAGGGCATGTATGTAGGTTAAGGAAAGGCAGCTTCTTGAAACTAAAAGCAAGTGTACTTGTATCAATGGGAAATCACAAACCTCTAGAAAAGCTATTGGCTTGTTGTGTACAGGTATGGGACCTATTATCTAGAATGATCAGGACCTGGGGTTTTCCAGATAATGGATCTTTCCATAATTTGGGTCTTTATACCTTAAGTCTACCAAAAAGACAGTTTAAACATTAAATAACCTAATAGGCTGGTTTTGCTTCCAATAAGGATTCATTATATCTTAGTTGGGATCAAGATAGAGTAACAGGTTTTTCCAAATAAAGGAACCCATACCTGTACCTGTATCCACTTTACTTTTTTTTACAATAATTTTATAGATAGAGGGAACAAAAATTTTATCAAATAAATATGAAGAGCCTTACATAAGTGTTAACCCATTGCACCTAATTTAGATTTTTACCATTTGATTTACAAAGCATAATTAAAGGAGAAGGAAAAGCAACTTTTGTTGTTTGTGTGATGGTATTCATTTATCTGATACTCTGGGTCGGTTCTCTAGAAAACTGCCTCAGCCTGGGGGTTCTTCCAATGACCCCCACAGCACGGTCCTCTTCCTGATTCTTCTTTGTACACAGAGGCATTCCTGCACAATAGAGTGAAAATCTGAACTTTAACAAAAAAAAAAAACCCAGCATGTCACCTCCATTGAGTTTTAAGGTTTGAAGAAAGAAGAAGCAGAACAAAATTATCATTCCATGGTGCAATGGAAAGGCAACAATGACTGAGGTGTTTGGGGTTTTTGGGGTGTTTGGGGTTGGCAAGTGTTTTGGGGTTAGTCTCTGCCAACTATATATATATGTATAGAGGCAGGGCTGGCAAGATATGATTGGCAGCTCAGATTTTATACATTTATAACAGATATCAATTTTTTCATAAAAAAAAAAAAAGAATTGGAGTTTCATGTTTAACTTGTGTCGGTGACAGGTTCGCTTTAAATTGGATGGTGAGCACTGGTGAACTGAATGTTTCAATTCTTGCCGTGGATTTTCAATTGAAATTAGACTTGAGCTTGAACTCTTGTGTTCTTTTGTAGCTTTGACTGTTTAAAGTCATTGACTTTCTAGAAAGCATGGCGGCCCCAGCCACTGAGTTTAGGTGATTGGTCATCATCAAGCAGAATTGCATATTCTTTCCATTCTTTAATACTGGATATATAGTTGCTCCACAGGACGTTTAAAGTTTGAGATTTAACTTTTATAACCCAGTCCTTATCAGACCTTCTCTTGAACTTTATCCTGGATTGTTTCGATAGCTCCTTGGTCCTCATGGTGCTGTTTGTTTAGATGCATCGTTAAAACATTTTTTGCTATTTTAATTTTTTATTTTACAACAAAGTTTATGAAAAAGCCAAGAGTGGCCTGGAAACAACACTGTAATCCAGGGTATTTGCCGTGTTTTTAGAATGAATGTGGTTTTTATTGGAAAAAGGTGCTTCTCTACAATCATTGGAATCGATTGTGGCCATTAATGGTTTGTGCACCAAACATAATATAAAGAGGGAGATTGGAGTTGACTCTGAAGTTTCTAATTTTATTTTATAACATAGAGAGGAAACATACAGAACAAGTGGTGGAGAATGCCAAGAAAAGATGAGGTATAGAAAAAGAAGAAAATAATAGTAAAACTGAAAAACAATAGTCTGTCAGGGCAATGAAGAAGTCAGTCCATCCTGAAGCTCTAGTTCTTGGATTATTATACAGAATCTAAATTAACGGAAAATAAAAATCCATAATCCTGCAAAAATGCCCAAAATATAATAAAATCCCTAAGACAAATCAAATTATTGTGGGGTTGTTCTTCATTGCATAGCATGTTGCTAGACAACAAATGTGCATGTATAACAGTAATAGTTGGAATAGTCAAGATGGGACAATCTCTTCATTGTGACCACGCCCTATCAAATTTGCCCAAACAGCCTTTTCTGCAGACGTGTAACGTTATATTATGAAGTGTTGCGCAACAAAACATGGAAACATCCGAAAGAGTTAATACTCATACAACAAGCAGGAGTGGGATTCTGAAAGGTCTATTGGTCATTTATTACAGTAGCCCAGGCAGGAAATGGATATAGGCATGGATATGTGTTTTAATAACTTTTGGAGGGAGAAAGGGTTGGATCTTGGCAATTTTAAAAATGAGAATGTGACTGAGATTGACAGTGTTTTCAGTATGATTAGAGAAGAAAAGGGAAGGGTTGAAGACTACCACAAGGCAGCGTGCTGAATCAATAGGGTTAGTGAACTGTCAGTAGGGTCAGGCTTGTGAGGACTTTAAAAGATTACCTTTGTTTAACGAGTATCAGGAGGCTTCACCTAGAAGAAACCGTTGCAAACAATGATTCTGAAGATTTTTCTGAAAAATATTGTTATTTAAACTGCTATCTCATTTTGAACCGGGATAAATTAACTGGAGGAACAAACACCCTGTAAAACCCCTCTGATACGTTAACTACATTATTTGAAGACTGTTGATTGATGGGCTAATGTCTATTCTGCTGTTCTAGTCTTCAGTTCTCATAATAGGTTTAGTGTTTTTTTTCTATTATGGTGTTAGGAGGAGATACGGCTCCAACAATGGGTTGACTGAATTTTTTTTTTTACAAAAATTTTTATCTTATTTTTCATGCTCTCTGGCTGTGCATTTCAGTTTGTCATATCTTGGTTTGTACAAGCAGATCCATAAACTATAGAGAATTGCAATGTGGTAATTAAACAAGCATGGTAATTATGTCTTTGTACCGCATGGCAGGCACAATCCTAGCATTACTAATTACCTACAAACTCATTCCCAAGGTAACTGAACAAGTCTCACAATTTCTTGCAAATCTGGCAGAAAAAAGCAGATGCCACTTTTTAGGTTTCATCCTGCCATCATGCTTGAAATATCACAATTACCCTGTGTACCAATGTACAAAAATATCACAGAATTTAGTCGACGTCACTAGCAGAAAATTATTCATTATCTAAAACAGATTATAATTTGTTTTTGCAGAACGAAATAACCGGGTACAAACTTTTCAAGAAAAACTTCTGCAAGAGAACAAGATAAATGCACCAACGTTCTAGTCGTATTTAATTCCCAAGGAGCTGAAATAATTAAATAATTCTTAGACTTGAATTATTTTTTAGTAAAAATAATTAAATCAAAACAATCCAGCCTTAGTTTGGGCTACATTGATTAAAAGTCATGGCTCAAAGAAAATAATTCTAGTCTTAAAAAAGACTTTACAGAGATCTGCAAATAAAATAGAAACAATTGGAAATAGCGAAACAATGTGATCCATTATTATTTTTTCTGAAGTTTTCTGAAGTCTTGCCCAGTCCGTATTGGACCTTCTCCTGAACTTTATCCTGGACTTGTTTTGACAGCTCTTTGGTACTCACAATGCTTTTTAAATGTTTACAAACCTATGGGGCCCTCCAGAATCAGGAGTAGGATATTTTATTTTGGAAATAATCAAGTTTTTTTTTTTTACATCAGATCCCTATTGTTATTTATCATTGTGTGACCCTTGCAGCAAGATTTTGACAAATGTTAAAGGTCTCCAGAACTCAAACTGGATATTTTTGGATTAGAAAGGGTCCAGAGAAGGGCAGCTAAGCTGGTAAAAGAAGAACAGGTTGTTTACCCTGGATAAGAGGTGTTTATGTGGGGAAATAACTATGACTTAATATATAAAAGGATCATATGATAATCTTTTGAATGTTTTATTCACCAGTAGGTCTTTCCAGCTGAAACAAGGTCACCCATTCTGATTAGAAGAAAAGAGGTTCCACCTAAATATTCAGAGGGTTTTTTTTACAGTGAGAGATGTGAAGTTGTGAAATTCTTGTGCTGGCTGATACTTTAAATTTAAGAAGGTGTTGGATGGCTTTTTAGCAAATGGGGGAATACAGGGTTATTGAAAATAGTCCTTAGTGTGAAGTTGACCCGGGACTGGTCCAATTGCTCTTTTGGAGTAAGGAAGGGTTTTTTTACCCCTTGGAGGCAAACTGGAGAGGCTATAAATTAAGTTTTTGTTTTTCTCTGGATCAACTAGCAGTTAGGTAGAGTTTCATTTAGACATAAAAGGGTGAACTTGATAGACGTGTGTCTTTTTCCAGCCTATGTTACTATTGGACTTGGGTTCATTTTTATCATTTGAAAATCCATTCGTGAAACGTGATCCATTGATTCATATTACGCATGAATACAGGTTTCAAGCCCCTGAAATAAATCATTGGGAAAAATGCATTTTCCGTTTTCCAACTCAAGCAGAATGTAGGGTAATTGACAAAACATTTTGTCGTGGTTGCGCTGGAAATAAATGTAAGGGTTAGAATACCACTGATTATCTGCTCATATGGCAAGCCAAGTACCCATATTGCAACATTAATCTCTTTAATCTGCCTGTGTTTTTACACCTTGTGTTAACAAACGATCAAACTAATAAGCAACAGATGGTATCAGCTTCCTAATATCCGGCGCTTGATTTAATAAAGTACTGAGCTGCCGCTGCTCCTCTGCCTTGCGCCACTTCTTAAAATGGGTTTGACAAAGTGATGGGTTATTTGGTGGATGACGTTTAATAAATCAAAGTATTTCCATTTTAAAGGAAACAATACGATAGTTATTTTCCCAATAATGCTGAATAACTGACATAGGATATTGTGTTTTGGGTGCAGCCACACTAATGCTTTCTATAAATGGAAATAACATTGACCTCAAGTGATTGAAGAGAACATTGTTCATCTGCCATGGAATAACTACTGAACGGAATGCCTGGCAAGTTTTATGATAATTTTGGCCAAGGTTTAGGCTGGCGACCTATCGTTATAAAGGCAGAGCAGAAGCTTTGGCATCTCAATATCTACGTCATCTCCTCCAGGCTAATACCCCATACACGTCATTTGCTGATGGCATAAGTTCCCTAAAAAATATTCTTCACTACAATTGTATGGAGAACATAGACTAGAATTGTATTTTTTTTTATTTAAAATGAAAATTACAGATAATGGATATTTAAACATGAAATAAACCCAACAGGCTGGTTTTGCTTCCAATAAGGATTAATTATATTTTAGCTGGGATCAAGTACAAGCTACTGTTTTATTATTACAGAGGAAAGGAAATCATTTCAAACATTTGGATTGAGTGGAGTGCATAGGAGAACGATTTTCCACAATTCAGAGCTTTCCGGATAATAGGTCTCCAGATAACAGATCCCATACCCGTACAAAGTAGAGCCATTGACCTGTGTAAATAATACCAACAACTGAGAATAATGCTTAATCTTTTTTAATATTGACCATTAGGGATGCACCGAATCCAGGATTCGGTTCGGGATTCGACCAGGATTCGGCCTTTATCAGCAGGATTCGGATTCGGCCGAATCCTTCTGCCTGGCCGAACCGAATCCAAATCCTAATTTGTATATGCAAATTAGGGCCAGGGAGCTAAATCACGTGACTTTTTGGCACAAAACAAGGAAGTAAAAATGTTTTCCCCTTCCCACCCATAATTTGCATATGCAAATTAGGGTTCGGATTTGGTTCGGTATTCGGCCAAATCTTTCGGGAAGGATTCGGGGGTTCGGCCAAATCCAAAATAGTGGATTCGGTGCATCCCTATTGACCATACATATTGAGTAGGCATGTAAAGAATATAAAGTAGTTCTATAAAATTATACTTATGGGTTGGATGTTTTTCCAATATATTCTTTCCCGGGTAACCAAACAGTGACATAGTCTTGATAGTTATGATAATATGATTGTATTGATGCTGTTAATGCAGTCTTACATAAGACATATATAATTTAATTTGATACAGGAATGGAATACTTTATCCAGAAACCCATTATCCAGAAAACTCAGAGATATGGGAAGGCTGTCTCCCATGGACTCCATTTTATCCAAATAATTCAAAAACATTTTATAATAAAAAAATCATAATCTTGCACTTGATCCTAAATAAGATATAATGAATCCTTATTGGAGGCAAAACAATCCCAAAATTTGAGTTGTCAGGGGTATTTTTGAGCCAGAATCGATTTTTCAGGTTAAAAAAACAACAAGTTTTCAAGTTTTTTTTTTTTAAAAATTAAATTTTTAGAGATGTATTATACTCCGGCCTGGGAAATAACTTGATTTATGATTTTTTAGAAAATATGCCTAAAGTATTAAGGTTAAATTTAGTCAGACAATAACAAAATTCACACTTTAAAGAGGCCCCAGACTTTGCGGCACATGCACCCTACTAAAGTTGCTGATTTAGGAATGGCTACTGAGGTGCCTATAAATACGCCCTTTCTTAAAACACTTGGCTTCCAGGTATTGGCTTAAACCTTTAGAGACTCTACTGCACTGCATACTCTTCAGCCCTCTCTCTTCTGGCAACTGATAGCAACACCTAGCCACCTTCTAAAGCCATCACCCTGGTCCTTCAAGTCTCTATGGTTTCTTGCATTCAGGTATTGACCTAAAACCTGAGGGATCCTATATCATTTGACCTTTGGCTAGTAAGTGAATATTATCATGATGTGCTGCCTGCTCTCAGTCTTACTATTGCTATTAATATGCTTCAGTCCTCTCTCTTCTAGCCACCATCCGAGCCCTCATCCTGGTTGTTTGACTTTCTATAGCTTCTGGGCTCTAGTTATTAGCCTAAACCGCAAGAGGTCCTATATCATTTGACTTTTGGCTGGTACCTGATTAACATTAGCCAGTTGTGTTGCCTGCTCTCTGTCTTGGCTTCAGTCCTCTCCCTCCTGGTAAATGATGGCAACACCTAGCCACCTTCGAAGCCCTCATCCAGGTTCTTCGATCTTCTATGGCTTCTGGGTTCTAGGTATTGGCCTAAACCCCCAAGAGGTCCTAAATCATTTGATATATGGCTGGAATGTGATTCACATTATTATGCTGTGCTGCCTGCTCACTGTCTTACTATTTGCTTCAGTCATCTCTCTTCTGGCAACTGATAGCACCTAGCCACTTTCTAAGCCCTCATCCTGGTCCTTCAACTCTCTATAGTTTCTGACTCCCATGTATTGGCCTAAACACTGACATGTTTTATGTAATTTGATTTCTGGCTGGTATGTGAATAACAGGGGTCTCTGTAAACTCTGTAGCACACTTTCTGATTCTCTCAAAAATAAAGCTCTGGAGATGACTGGGCCAACCCTGCCCAGGATTGACCAACACTCATAAACTTTGAACCTTATGCATGGACCATAGCACACTTGGGCACACTGGTACACTAACATGGCATTGTGCACCAAACTCACCACAGTATATTCTGTGACTACTCTGTAAATGAGCAAATTTCCAGGAATATGGTCATAATATCACAGGGAAATAAAAGTTCAGCTTCAGCCAGTTCCCTGCCAGCTGCTTGCGTTGTGAGCAAGGACAGCTGCTCCTTGTGCTTCATGTCTCAATGCTTGCTGACTTTGCCTTGTTAGGGTTTTTCATTCTTCTTAGTGACGCTCCAGCTATCTTCATGGGACTCCGGGGAACAGATGAAAAATATGGCTGGTGCCATCATGTGAATGCTGTATATAGGGATGCCAAGCCAGAGTAATGGCACTGTTACCCTCATGCTTTTTTTTCAGTACAAACCAAACAAAGCTTCATTCTGAGGGATGTTTGGAGACATTTTTATGACTTTACTAGAGGTGAGCGAAACATTAAGGTAAGTTTTACATTTAGGCAATTTATAAAATTCACTGTCGAAGCATTGGACTTAATAGTCCTTCCAATGGGGCCAGAATGCAATGCAATATATAGAGACAAGTACCTAATATATAGAGACAAGTACCTAATATATAGAGACAAGAGGAAAGTGTTGGAAGGGTTACTGTCTGCTCTCATTATTTCCCTACAGAAATAGGGATTGGTAGCACTAGATAGGTACCTAATATATAGAGACAGAGACAAGAGGAAAGTGTTGGGTTACTGTCTGCTCTCATTATTTCCCTACAGAAATAGGGATTGGTAGCACTAGATAGGTACCTAATATATAGAGACAGAGACAAGAGGAAAGTGTTGGAAGGGTTACTGCCTGCTCTGACTTCATTAACATTACAGATGTAGGGATCGGTAACACTAATTAGGTATGAGATATACATTGTAACAGTCCTAATATTCTAATTAATGTACTTGCAGTTCCTCTTGTACTAACATGCAGGATACTTTATTTGTTGACTAGTAACAAATCAATAAACTTGATTGGACAGTACCGCTATAAACCGTGAAGGTTTTATTTATATTGGATTATAAACAAACCCATCGACTTTGCCTGTTTGCTTTAGTAAATGCATAGTTAGAAGATCACACAGACAATATTAAACCTCTGAAACGTTACTATTTATATCAGCAGAACAAACAGAGAACAGATGGAAAGGACGTTGGGTACATATATATAGAGATGCTGACAGCACACGGGAAGCACTTGGCAGTGGTTACAGTTTATCCTGCTGTTGTGATCCATTGATATTACAGCTACTCTCTCACTTCATTATCCATAGTAACACTGTGTGCAGATATTGACTCTTGTAAGGAGAAATATGTTTTTCACTGTTGGTACTGGCTGAAGAACACAAAAAAATTAATAGAGGGATTCAATCACACAGTTGTGCCTCTCTCACACCTCATCTATATAGCTATCCTTCTATCTAATGTCATCTATCCATCAATCATCTTTTAATAATCTATCTATCAATTATCTATCTATCAATTATCTATCTATCTATCTATCTATCTATCTATCTATTATCTATCTATCAAATGTCAATGAATCTATCTATCTATCTATCTATCTATCTATCTATCTATCTATCTATCTATTATCTATCTATCTATCAATTATCTATCTATCTATCTATCTATCTATCTATCTATTATCTATCTATCTATCTATTAGGGTTCTTCCTCCTCTTCCTGCTATTGTTTCCTGTGTTTGACCCGGCCTGTTCCTGACTACTCTGATATCCGTAACCTGACCCCTGCCTGTGCTTTGACTTTGATTCTGCCTCATCCTTCTGATTGATTACCCGGTTTGACCCTTGCCTGCCTGACGATCCTTGTTATCCGCCGCCTCGATCCAGCCTGCCTGACTACGAACTTGCCTACTCCTACTAGGGTTGCCACCTTTTTCCAAAATTTGTACCGGCCGGCAGGGGGCAGGGGGCAAAAAAGGGCGGGGCATGATGCAAAAGGGGGCGGGACGTGATGCAAAAAGGGGAAGACATCAGAAAGGTAAGTTTTCAAGGGATTTAAGGCAAGGAAAGGGCCTTTTTTAAGGGGTATTACAAATTTGTAATACCGGCCCCAGCCTTGGCTGCTGTTTTACCGGCTAGGCCGGTAAAATACCGGCTGGGTGGCAACCCTAACTCCTACTTGTACTGTGACCTTTGGCCTTACTGACTTTACTGTTGTGCCCCTTTGCTGGCCAGAACTCCTACTCTGCACCCCTCGTTTAAGTCCAGGTGGCATCTGAGTAGCTGAGGGCTCCTCCCGAAGCCAAAGGCGGTCACACTACTGGTGAAGCACGAGCCGAGACCAGGGTGCTTGGCACTTGTTCTGGCATTTGGGTGCCGACCATGACACTCTGATTACATTCTCCCTCCTGGACATTTATGGGAAATGAAAGAATTTGAATAAATGCTTTTTCCCCCATTGTTTTTTTTTCTATATGTCGCATTATGATTGGTAAGTACCCAAAAGGCACAAACTCAGGAAAAGTTTATTTCAATTCTCAAAAAAATTGCGATGGTGGGGCACGATTAAAGCTGACATTGTTAAAGGACAGTGCATGAAACTTTAAAAGGATTTCAACAAAATAGACCTGAAACTTAAGAGCAGGCCACCGATTGACTCCTTCAGGGCTAGCTAGTGGTAGAAGGTGGCGTGAGTTTACTTGAGGAGTGAAAGATAGATTGGCTAGTGAGAAAGGACAGTCTGTTGTTCCAACAGGAAGTGAGTTGATTGGGGTAGAGCTCCTGAGGGGATTGTGTGCCAGGTAGTGAAATTAAGACAAGATAAGGGTAATTTATGAAGTGTAGGCCAGGGAGAAAACAACTGTGTGAATTTTTGCAAACTTGCTCCCTGCTCTATGGCACAGACCTGTCTCATGAATACAGTGTTGCCTTCATTGGGAACCATTGTTTTCATAAGGAGTGGGCAGCAGAGGCATGTATGGATTCCCCCTACCATCCTCTACCCATTCACTGGGAACAGGCAAGTATAGCTGAAGTTAAAGGCTGCCTTGCATCCACTGGTAAAGAGAAAGATAAGAGACTTAGAAAAATATATAAATTCAGGAAATCTAGTAACCGTAGAGCTAACAGTCTAGTCCTTGTTAATGTCACTCTCTGTATGTTGTGTGTTGTATTCAGTTGCTGTCGCAGGGGACCACAACTTCCAGAGAGAGAGAGAGAGGGAGAGAGAAACTTACAGTGGTGTTTATTGATGAGAATGTGCAAATAAATTCATTTAAAATGCCAAGACTTGCTTGCTCATCCTCCTATGTGTCTCTGTGATTGATAGTTAAGGTGCCCTGCCTGAGAATGCATTCAATCTGGGGATCTGTGTGTGAAATATAAAACGAGATGAGATGACTTTTCACTCTCTGCATTTAAAGGAAAGTTTTATACAGAACTTTACTAGGGGAATCAGACACTAAGGCTACGGGGGAGGGGGCGCGGGGTTAATTTAAGGTAAGCAACAATCAGAGACCTAAAATAATCCTGCATTCTGGAATATATTGGAAAAAGTCAGCAAAACATTTGTCCATATTTTAATGAAAAATAAAATGCAGTTTACATGCAATAACTGATGATTTGTGGCGTATGAATGGGTCCTTTGACATAACATGCCTAAACATGGGCCCATACATTCTACACCAGGGGTGTCCAAACTTGGCCCTCCAGCTGTTAAGGAACTACAAGTCCCACAATGCAATGAAGGAGTCTGACAGCCACAGTCAGGCAAATGCATTGTGGGACTTGTAGTTCCTTAACAGCTGGAGGGCCAAGTTTGGACACCCCTGTTCTACACCTAGCGAGGAAGAATAACTGACTGCTAACAGTGATCCTTCTTGAACTGTATCCCCATGTGACAGACATAATCAGGTGACCCTCCGACAGTTTATAAGGAAGGGAGGGCTTTATTCAATCTCTTGATTCCCTATAAAGAAGCACCCTTAGCCATTGATTGAGCTCATTGTCCTACAGATCACACAATAGAGACAATGTATAGAGAGTGAGGAACGTCACTGAAGACGTATTCTTGATGGTACCCACCTGCACAGAATTAGCTGGTCAAAAGATATAGATTCAAAGTATAATTCTGTTTAAGTCTTTTAAAAAGTATTGATAGTGAAATGCTCCCACCTTCCTAATCAGATTCAGAGCAGGGTTGAATGTATTCTGAAATACTGAGATAATACTAAGATTATAATTGATTTAAGTGCCTTATTAATTGCCTCTCTGGTATCACATGCCCAGTCTACTTCATTTAAAGCTCCTTATTTAGTTCTGGAAGCCAGCCATGAACGGTGTGATAGATAAGTACCATGTAATAGATAACATGATACCTCTATTCATTGAAAGGGCATATCTTGAAGGTAGGAGGTCCAGTATGTAACTCATGTTGTTGTGACACTCAAGCTCGTAGCTTCTTCCTGGTTATAGGTAAATGCGCATCTGATGGATAGCTGATGGTCATGGGATTCAGTTCAATGCTCCTCATTACCTTTACTCGTCATTTACTTTTTGAAGTCTGGACCTGTCTTTTGTAGAACCCCAGACTGCATGCTTACTGACCAGTGTTCTATCTCCCACTGTAGACTCTGTGAGTTGGGTCTGCTAAATAACCCTAATAGAAAAAATCCTCTGCTTCTGCCTCCAACCTCAGTTTTGAGCTAACTAGTCTCCTCCAACTTTCAGTGCTTGGGCATTTTGATTCACAGCAGTGATCTAAATGGACTTCCTTAGTCCTATCTTGTTACTGAATCCAGCCTGGTTCCTCTTTGTTCCTGTACCAGCTGGTATCTTTATCTGGTGAATTCCCTGGTACTGATCACATCATGGGATTATGTGTACTGCCTTGACCATTAAATGGTTACTGGACTGCTTGCTTCTTCTTTCTGAGATGCGTTGCCTGACCTGTTTCTGCTCTTCATCAGGGTTAATGGCAGGGTACTGGGCTGCTTTATAATCTTGACAAGAACTCTTAAGTGTTTGGTGAGACCATGGCATGGGGTGCAATGATAGAGTGGACAGTGGCCCACTCTGTCATTGAACCCCATGCCAGGGTCTTGCCAAATTCCACATTGGAACATGGTTCCAGTCTGTAAGACATATATCTATCTCTTTTGTGTATCGTAAACTTTATTAGAACTAGAAAAAGGGAAATGCAAAGAAACCGATGCACAGAATGCTCTGACATGGTCATTGCTGACCAATGCACTCCATTCATCGCTGCTAATGTCACCATAAAGGGGATGGGCAAAGAATCCATACTGAACTTAAGGGGAGAACTTTAGAGACCTGAATCTTCACGATCAGAGTTGGTACAACAGATGCATAATCATTCTCCTTGGTAGATCTTCAGTTGTCCTTCAAAGCCTTTAGTTTATTTTGATGTCAGGGCACTTTTTTTGTTGACTTTTTGAATTTTTACAGTTGCAGCAAATTGTGAAATAACAATAATTCTAGACATGTTATGAAACAAAGATGAACCCACAGTATGCATGGTTCTTTTTCAAGCAAGATCTGGACTCTCATCCCTTTTCACTGGCTTCCCAATGCACCACATTATCGTCATCTGACTAAAGACATCTGCCATCCTATTTATCTCGGTTTATGAGACATATGTTCTCATACCTGCCAACCAGCCCAATTTCCTCAGATCTTGACCCATAATTAGGTGCCGTTCTTGGGCAGTCTAGGGAGTGGTCAACCTATTTCCTGTTGGCAGATGTTGCTATCAGCTTTGCTTGGCACCATTTATTCCAAAAAGAGCTTTCACCTCTGCATTAATCTGTACTGGAAGCTGCAATGTTTATATAAAATAGTGAGCGCAGAATAAATCAATATTCCAATGTTTTATAGCTTTAAACTACCTTTCAAACGTGCCATCACGGAGACTGTATTTATATCTGTATTTGGACAACGCTTTCACTGTATAGAGCACTTCTGAGAATTAATGAGCATAACAACGCAGGCAGATAAGCTTAACAATGTATCAATATTATATAATATACCAATATGAACTTTGCCAAGATAAATATGAATAAAACATAAGAAGAGCATCAGAGACTATTATAGACTTATTTATCTTCCTGAACATCGTCTTTTCTGCAGATTGCTTGAAATATACAGCATTTGTTGCTACTATACACATTTTATTATCATTATATTTTATCTTTTTTTTTACATTGCTGGGGAGCCTTATTCTCATGGGCCATGCGAAATGCCAAATCCAACAGCTACTGTAGGTGTCACTTCTAGGTTTAGCTTGCTAGAGATATTGTGGCAGGTCCAATGGAGAAGGACTTGGGATAAATGATGGGCATTTATGAGCACAAACCAGCTCATCGAGGAGGAATGAAGACTTTAAATGATGACTTTTGAAACGACAATTGCCCCATGTGTGTGTCAGCTCCATGAATACAGAGTTGACTTCTTGATGAAGTGGCAAGTGGAGGGTGGCGTAGAGGTGTTCAGCCCTTATATTTGACCATCATTCAGATTTAATTCTGAACCTGAACCTGTGTAGCCAGACCTTGGGTATATCAGCACTATGGGACATGCTCTCCAGCCCTTGGTACTCTTGTATGCACTTTTGGGGTCTCAATGACCCCTAATGATCATAGGGGCAGAGGTAGACAAGCAAAGGTAGGAATTCCATCAACAACTATGTAAGGGCAGCATGACCCAGCCACAAAGCAGAGGGTTTGGAACCACTGGGGACATGTCAGGGATTTGCTGGGTCTTTAAATCTCCTGTGTGCCAATCCCAAACATAAAGAGGGGAGTTGGGAAGGGGCAGAAGGGACCCCACAGTGGCTTAACTACCAGGGGAGCAGGGGTTGCAATTGCACCAGGGCCCATTCCTTCACGGGGCCCACTGGAGAGGCTAAGAGAACTCCAATGTGCAATTAATAGGAGGAGAACCTGATAGGGGGGCCCGGGTACCAATCCTGCACCAGGACCCACCAGCGAGTAGTTACGCCACTGGGACCCCATGTATAAATCTGACCCCGAGTACTGGGCACAATCGAATTGTCCATGGAACTTCTTCTAGTACTTTAAACTTCCATATCCTTTATCCATTTATAAGAAGTTGACTGGTTCTGTTTAGTTGCTAAAAGTCTTCTCAGGACAGAGTGAAACTGGCGTCCCTGTCCCTCCGGCCATATGTCTGCCAGCCCTGATTTAATGGCAGAGAGGTGAACAGATTGTTTAAGCCTGAACAATGAAGCAAAGGTTGGAAAAATAAAGCATTTCATAAAAGCAACGTTTTTTTCAGTAATTATATGACTGTTAATGAGAAAGTCCAGTTTTTATGTTAAAATCACCCTTTATTCAGAAATTATTAACATTATAACTGTACGGGAGCACATGCAGCCTCCTCCCAGCTAAATGGGAACATCACCTGCTGTAGCCTCTGCTTTGCTTTATTTGCCACCGGCAATCTTCTTGTTGACCCACATAATGTCTAGATAAAATCACTATTATAATCGTTTATTCCTAATGGACCGAAATTAATTAAAATGTACTCCACTAAACTATCCTATTCCTTCCCAGATATATATATATTTTTTAAATAATGGTGCAATGTTTATTATACTGAGGTGAAATTTAATTCAGGGGCCTTTAAATACAGTAAAAACAGACCGTATTGGTGTTTGCAACAAATGTATTTAAAGGGACACTTGGAATTTGTCTGCATAGGCTATGAGCAATCTTAGGGGGCTGTTCCTGCTGAATTGTGCTTAGTACAGGGAATACATATGTGACATAGTT
>CM044431.1:10041121-10066529 GCA_024363595.1 Xenopus borealis
CTGTTATACAGATAGCTAGAATCTCAGCTGCCATAAAGCAGGGCAGGACTGCTGCTTGCACTGTTTCAGCCAGGATACACACACACATAATTTATTTTATAAAGTATATAGACATTTGCACAGCCACAGCAATGAATAATCAACAAGATATTATAATATACAAAAGATTTGAATTAGGCCATGCAATTATAAAGGAACCAATAAGTATAAAATGGGATGAGCTGTTAATAGAAAAGAAATCCTTTTTTAACATCACAGTTGGAAATGCAGTTTCCATTAAGCAGTGATCAATGGGCGAGCAGCAAAACTGAAACAATGTATCAGAGCCCATTAAACGAAAATGACAAGGGTCGATTGTAAACATGAAATCAAATAGCCGCGAGCCGTTGCCAAGTCCTAACGAGTCGAATGAATGTGGCATCGCCTTGCTGGGGAAACAGGGGACACATGCCAGGATATAGGGCCACATTGTGATGTCAAGGATAAAGCTGCTCCGGTGGTTATAGAACAATAAAAGATAATGTATGTTCACATTTATACACGCTTAATAGAAGAACTGGCCTCTAGGGAGAGAGAGAGAGGCTGGCAGTAGGGTAGTTTTGGAAATGGCAGGATAATTGAATTCGTTATCGGACATATCCCCCCAGGAAAAGCGACATTAGAAATAAGGGAGAAAAATGAGGGAGAAAAAAGTGCACATACAGAAACAAGGGGAAAACTTTGGATAAAATGTCTATGCGACACATGAATGGGGCAGTGCCCGGTCGTCCCATGGTAGATTAACTGACCCACAAACAATCTCTCGATATTAAAGGCCACAGCTTTATTTACCCATATAACAGTGTTTAAAACAGTGGGGAATCCCTGCCAATAAAACACTCCACGGGAGTGAACAGGCCCCCTGCCATGCCAATGACCAGGCAGAATCGCGCTCTGATGTGTAATTGAAAGCAGGTAAGCCTCACTCCACTGCCTCCTGAGACCAATATCCATGCAGTAATTAGTAGCACTCCACTAAGCTGAGGAAAAGAAGTCCCTTGGCTTTCACCCCAATTCTGAGACACAAACCAGGTTTTTACTCCTTGTGCTTCAGAAAACACAAGAAGAAACTCCCTTGCACATTCTCCACTCCCTAGCTACTCCTTTCCCCCCCACCCCCTCATAATCTAACTTTACTTTACTACATTAAGGGGCAGATTTATCATTGGTCGAATTTCAAATGAACAAAAAAATTAGAAATTCGACCATATGAATAAAATGGAAGTAAAATCCTTAAAATTCGACTATCAAATTCGAAGGATTTTACCGCAATTCGATCGATCGAATAAGAAAAAATTGATCGATCAATTGTTCAAATCGATCGATTCAAACGATTTAATCGATCGAGCGAATTTTTTTCATTTGATCAAAACAAATGATTCCTATTTCGGTAGCTTGGTTCTGGCGAAGTAGGTGGTCGAATAAAAATTTAAAGGGGAAGTAATTCGACCATCGAATATTTGAATATTCAAATATAATTTTATTCAAATGATTCGAATTTGAACATTCGATGGTCGAATTTGCCTTTTTTACATATTCGAAGATTCAAATTTAATTAAAATTCGATCAAACTTCAAATTATTCATGTGAATTTAGTAAATCTGCCCCTAAGTAAGGCACCCCTTGCTAAATCCTTTGGGCATTCTAGTTGTATTGACCCTTATATATTAGGCACCGATTTGTATGTGTGTTGGGATTTGGAAGAAGAAGTGGGTACTTGCTATTGTTGTTCTGCCACTCACTTGTATTCACTATAACATCTCCAACCAGTGGTTTGTGAACAAAATGTTTCTCACCAACCCTTTTGGATGTTGGTCTCAGTGGTCTCAAAGCAGGTGCTTATTTTTGAATTCCAGGCTTAGTGGGAAGTTTTGATTGTATAAAAACCAGATGTTCTGCCAAACAGAGTCTACTGTAGGCTGCCAGGTCACATAGGGGATAACAAATAGCCAATTACAACCTTTATTTGGCGCTCCCTGGAAATAGAAGTTCTACAGATAACTTTGATGTTCTTGGGCTTTTGGTGGCAAGAAGGTCCAAACTGCTTCAGATAGATCTGCAAACAAAGCGGTAGAAAGCACAGATGGAGAATAGACTATAGGTCATGCCTGGAGGCAATTTAACTCATATTCTTGAAACCATGCATCTGTATAATAGACAAAAAAAGGAAGAAGGGAAGGTACTAAATTTCACTAATCCCAGCTATGGGTTACAGAAGACTTTTGCAGAGCTGAAGAAACTGATCCAACTTGGGCAGCCCTGAAATTATCAGAACTAAGAGGGGTTTGACACCAAATAAACAGCATGCACTGGTTGCCAGAATACTATTTTGATGCAAATTGGATGCAGTTGTGCTGAAGATGTTCTAGGTCTGGTAGATGTCACCTCTGCTGTTCAAAGTGAGAGTGACTGTTATATCCACAGCCAGGCCTGAACTACAGGGCTGGCCATAGACGCAAAGATCCGATCTTACAAATCCTCAATTCGTATGATTTTCGGATTGTGTGTGGGTTGTCCCGACATTTGTCTTGCCATGCAGATCGGTCGGCCAGTTGATGGGACAGGTTAGAAGATCATATCTCTGCATGTATTGCCCATCTGAGGATCTTCAGTGGGAGACTGTCACCAGCTTTGTCGGACATAAACTTTCCTACGATTGCTGTAGGGTGAGAACATCGGCTGATCTGTTCTTTTACTACTTTATTTCAACTGAAGGTGAGTGGCAGGTCGGAAGATGGGGACGTCCAATTGTTCAATGATTCGAATGATTAGATCTTGGTGTCTATGACCAGCTTTAGGCAAGCCCCCGTTCCTTCCACACTGATTATCTGTCTGTTTGCAACCTTGCCTCATACTTCCACCTCACAACTGTTCCGCCTTTCCCACCTATCCAAATGTCCACCTACCCCATTGCAAATGACTTTCCTGCAGATTTGCTGGGTCAGAGTTTTGAGGAGGCAGTATAGGTACATGCCTAGGGTCTCATCACACCACCACCACCAGTGTGCCTTAGGCATGTTCATGTTCAACATATACCCCTAGTTTGGGCCTTGTCTACACCAAACAACTGCATTGAGGGCATTAACACAGATTTCTTCGGGAGCCCCGGAGCTACCACTTATTTCAGAGGGGGCAGTAAATGTCCCCTCATATCTTATTCTAATGAGGACATATTGCAAACCCTTCACTTTGCAAAGTGGGTTAAGACCACTAGCCATTTATAGGCGCCGTTTCTTGTTTATATTGATTTTCAGCAACTTTCTTCTGTACATAAGCAACTTGCATTCAAACAGGAGGTCGGCTGGGTTCAAATAATTACTGCCATCCTTATCTACCCCAAACTGTGATTTATAGCGGCCATAATTCCTAATGCATATCAAAGCCGACAGATGTGGAAACATGAATTGCTGCTTCCACTCGCTGCCTGTGTTTTGTCCTGTGAGATATTTCTCTAAATTGGCCCTTTTTGATCCCATCTGCAAACCATTTCCCATATTACTTTGCTTTTGTGCTTCCATCTCGCGCCCTGACAGCAAGTTCATCTCTCCGCAATTCCTATATTGTTTGGCTATTACTGGCTGTCTGCAAAATGTTTGTCTGACTTTTTACTCCATTTTAAGCGATGAATCAGTTCCACAACACTGTCCCTAAAGCCTTTTCCCAAGATGGACTACTGTCATTGGGGCTTTTCTTGAAATTAAACCTAAGAAAGGTTATAAATATAGTATTGTCTATCAACATGTGAAAGTACGAAAGAACGAAAGAAAGAAAGAAACCCCTGGACTTATATAATGGTCACTGTTACCCCAGTGTTTCTATTGAGTGCTTATTAGTACCCTGGGTACCCCTGGAACTATAGTGACACCCCAATGTTTCTATATATCTGTAACCTTGTTATGAGCTAAGGGGGCCCAGTCTGAAGGTCAGTTAGGGGGAGATTTGGGGTGTTTATTTGTGCCCTGGGTACCCCTGGAACTATAGTGACACCCCAATGTTTCTATATATCTGTAACCTTGTTATGAGCTAAGGGGGCCCAGTCTGAAGATCAGTTAGGGGGAGATTTGGGGTGAGTGATTATTTGTACCCTGGGTACCCCTGGAACTATAGTGACACCCCAATGTTTCTATGTATCTGTAACCTTGTTATGAGCTAAGGGGGCCCAGTCTGAAGGTCAGTTAGGGGGAGATTTGGGGTGAGTGTTTATTTGTACCCTGGGTACCCCTGGAACTATAGTGACACCCCAATGTTTCTATATATCTGTAACCTTATTATGAGCTAAGGGGGCCCAGTCTGAAGGCTAGTTAAGATGAGATTTGTATTATGAGGCCAAACAATAAGATTACAATGAAGGGAATGGGCACCAACGGGACAAGAACTAGCCAATGCAGTCCTCGATCGCCAAGAAATATCAGACCCTCCCGATTTTTAGCTTGATATCAATTGAGGGACTCGTCTGAACACCTCCCTCCATGGGCAGATAAGCTGGCGAATAGGTCTAAAGGACCGGTATTGGCAGCTTTAATCTGTCCCTGTATGGCCACCTTTATACGGGAGCTCGACAGGTCTCGACCCTCATCAGGGATTAATAAATCTTGAAAAATTCTTGAATCTTTTTAGATTTTAATAAATAACCCCCTAAATGTCTCCTTGCCTGCTATGATTTAATGCATTAATACATAATGGCACTTGAGCCCAAGGGGGTTATGTATTAAAACTAGCCTGATGTCCAACATTGATTTAATAGAATTGGGAACATTTTTCACACCCCACAATATTTTATTGACATTGAAATCTCCAGTGGGTATAAATAAAAAAAAATGTCTCTGGTGATTCAGTACAAGCTCTAAAAAGATTACTTGGAACAAGTCCTCTACATGACGGAGGTGAGACGAGACCCTTACGTTATAGTATAACGTTCAAAGTGTTAGTGA
Source organism: Xenopus borealis (assembly GCA_024363595.1). Taxonomy (NCBI): domain Eukaryota; kingdom Metazoa; phylum Chordata; class Amphibia; order Anura; family Pipidae; genus Xenopus; species Xenopus borealis. The sequence goes on from CM044431.1 coordinate 10,046,092, forward strand.
TATAGGTCATAAACATATGTCAAATGTCAACTGGAACCAATTGAGGGTGCAGTACATAACATCCTTGGAAATTAAATAAAGATCCACAGACACTTTCACTATCCGATGTGTGTCATGAGCAAACTTCTGCTAATTCAAAGGACAAATGATTCATTCTCAGAATTAAATTACCCTACTGGGAGCCAGAGCCCGTTCTTATTTGGTTGCTAATGTATCAGCATTTACAAGGGGAGACTATAAAGGATTATCAAACGCTCCTCGTCGCTCAGATTAACAGACAAAGGAAGGATTGAGAAATGTCAAACACACACAACAATGACCTGTATTATCTTTGCACACACTGTCAGGCTGAATATCTATCCCTGACGAATAAATGTCATTCCCATGCTCGCCCGTATATCCTATGACAAATCAGTACAAGCTCTGATTAGAAATTACTTGTATTCAGTGACTGATCGCTGACAATGCTTCATTGGCATTTGAATGGAAACGAGCACGGCGTCCTTTTTTTTTATCATCTTAATCACCTTCAAACACATTCTAAGTAGATTAGAGAAGTTTCCATCTGAACTTCAGCGACTGTCATTTATCCTTGTCAGACTCTTTGGGGCAAACGGAAGTTTCTAGCGACATCTGTAAATCATATCTGTTGGGCAGTGAGCTCCTTATCCAAAGTGTAGAGTGTAGGGTTCAAGCCAATCGCCAGATACCTTTGGGCTATTCTGAGGTCTCAAAGGGTGTTAGTGAAGACAAATTCCTTCATCAAGGAGTAAGTTCATAGCAGCGGCCTCCCAGGGATCCTTATTAACAGACTGTTACATATTGTAGAAAAGAAAATGTAGCCCCTTCTATTCAAAGCGGTTATTTACATTTAAATTCTGTTCAGTATGATAGTTTGATAGTAGTGATGGGAGAATCTCCAGAGAAATTCGCGAATCGGTGAAAAATTTGCGAAACGACGTGTTGCGTCAAAAACTACGCGCAACTCGTTTTTCCGGCGAATTTTGCCAAGCGAAATTTCTCTGGTGATTCGCTAATTTATTCGCCAGCGGCGAATCGCGGGAATTCGCCGCGAATTCGCCCCTGGCGAATAAATTCGCCCATCACTGTACGATAGTTATAGTCTGTGACAATTTACAATTCATTATTATACGTGGTTTTCAATTATTTCACTTTTTGGTCAGCAGCTGTCCAGTTTGAAATTTCAAATCCAAAATACCCTCCAAAATACCCTCCAAAATACCCTTGCAACCAGGCAGGGGCAGTCCAAGCCGGTCAGGCACCCCAGATGACCAGGTCAGCAAGCCCCGCCCCCTGCACATGTGTCCGCATTCATGAGCGACAGAGGGAGGGGTGATCGAAGGAGGGGAGGGGTGAACTGCGGAGTGGTAGTTGCCCAGTCCCCCCCCCATATTATTGTACCCTAAGCAGCTGTAGGGGGATTACCCCTAGGTTTGGCCCTGCAACCAATCAGTGGTTTACATGAGAGACTAGATGATGAATAGGAGAAAGCCTTAACAGGTTAAGTAATACAAAAAAAACCCAGTAAAATTTTTGTTTCATAAGGCAATTATTTATGGGGTGCTAGGGTCACTGACCCCCATCTTAAAGTTTCAAATAGAAAAAAAGGCAAGTTATTAAAAAAAATCATAAAAATGAAAATTGCCCATTCACAACATACTAAAAGTTAATTTGAAGCTGAACAACCCCTTTAAGGCATCATACATTGGCCGAAACTTGGGTATAACTGATTCTGTTTGATACAAACATCTGCAATGAGATCAGAATAGATGTGGGGGGCTATAATGTCTTCTGGTTGGGACAGATCTATTACAATGTGATGGCAATGAAAGACAGGCCATTGAAAATGTTTCCCAAGGTGCAACATGATGTTTATACCATAATAAAGGCCATACCAAAAAGGCCAACTGCCCAACCATATTGCTCCATGTACAGTATAGGTACATTTTTATGACTTTGATCTCCATGCATTAGTGAGGTAGATCAGTTGCTTCATTATATTGACCACTTATGAATTTTTAAAGCAAGAGATATTGGGTTTGAAGAGTTGAACCATTTCTAAGAGTTGTGTCATGAGGCCAAGAAAGGTTTCCATATCTAGGGAATTGTTCCATAAATTTGTTTCAATCAACCTGTTGACAAAGCAGTACAAGAAACCATCAATTTTAGGACTGCAAATCCATTCCTACATTAATCAAGCAGACTGATACCAACGTCTACAAAATAATGTCTTGGAATAATTACATATCTGAACAACTTGAAGGTTTTGAGTTTTATGAATACACAAGTTTTAGAACCTTAAATGAATAAAAAGCCTAGTGTGAAGCTGAAAGCATTCCACATTTCAAGATGCTTCCTCTGACTTTTTTTGATTGGGTTAAAATGACCCAGATCTACAAAATGGGTTTTACAGTACGAAGGGCCAGGACGGAATTATGCTTAAATGGTATAGATTCATAGGAGTAGAGGGATATTTTCCACTTTACAAAACCCTGGTAAATTTCCATCTAGATCTGGATAGAGCCTTTGGATTCTTTTTTTCATTCAAATCAGCTAAAAGTTAAGATGACTATTAGTGATGGGCGAATTTATTCGCCAGGGGCGAATTCGTGGCGAATTCCCACGATTCACCGCTGGCGAATAAATTCGCGAATCACCAGCGAAATTTCAGCGGAAAAATGAGTCGCGCCAAAGTTGACGCGGGTGAAAAGCGTCCCGCGACTCGTTTCGCAAATTTTTCAACGATTCGCGAATTTCTCTGGAAATTCGCTAATTTTTCGGCGAATTGAATCTCGGGAGATTCGCCCATCACTAATGACTATACATGACTTGATAAAAGCTGCTGACTTGGTCCCTTCAGATATAGTTGGCAGCTTATTGAGCCTTGCATGGGGCCCTTGTCGGTGCCTAACTGATTCCTGCGCAGATATCTGCCATGAAAGTTTCAAAATCCTGTTGGGCAAGAACTACATTGGCTTAGACCAGTGATCCCCAACCAGTAGCTCGTGAGCAACATGTTGCTCTCCAACCCCTTGGATGTTGCTCCCAGTGGCCTCAAAGCAGGAGCTTATTTTTGAATTCCAGGCTTAAGCTGGCCATAGACGCAACGATCCGATTTTTCGGATCGTGTGTGGAGTGTTCCGACTTTTGTCGTGCCATGCCGATCGGTCGTTTGGTCGATCGGCCAGGTTAGAAAATTTCTGTCGGCTGGCGATAATATCTTTGCGTCTATTGCAGATCGTACGATTTTCAGTGGGAGACCGTCACTAGGTTTTTAATCGTACAACTTTCGTACGATCCTTGTCAGGGGCAGAACGTCAGCTGTCTGTGCTTTTTACTACTTTAGTTGATCTGAAGGTTAGTGACAGGTCGGGAGATGCAAAGATCCGATCGTTGGAATCATCTTACGATCGGATCTTTGCGTCTATGGCCAGCTTAAGAGACAAGTTTTGGTTGCATAAAAAACAGATGTCCTGCCAAACATTCTCTCCTGTAGCTGCCAGTCCATATAGGGGCTACCAAACAGCCAATCAGAGCTCTTATTTGACATCCACATGGACTTTTTCATGCTTGTGTTGCTCTACAACTCTTTTTTAAATTTAAATGTGGCTCACGAGCAAAAAAGGTTGGGGACTCCTGGCTTAAGGTGGCCATAGACGCACAGATAATATCGTACGAAACGAATTTTCGTACGATATTCGGTGCGTGTATGGTGGGAAATGAGCCGACCGACATCGTCAGAGGATTAAGATATCGGTCGGCTGGTTGATCGGACTGGACGGAAAATTTTGATCGGATGCCTTTGAAAGCTCCCTGAATATCGGCCATTGTTAGTGCTGAATCGTCAGATACAAATAGAATTCTATTGTTTCTACCTGTATATCTGACAATTCTGCTCTACACGTGTGTTTTGAAACAAACGATCTTTCTTGGAAAGATCTTTCCCGAGAAAGATCGTAATTGTCACATCTATGGCCAGCTTTAGACCCTATTGTGAGCTGAAAGTTAGCCAGGGAGCTGAAATATTGGATGATCTCAATTCAGCCCAGCCTGCTGGTGTCCAAATCAGGTTTTAATTTGACCAAGAGAGAGAAAAGAGACAGCCAATTATCAATTCCCTCTTATCCCTTTAAATCTGTAATGTTCTGATTGGGACACAGATGAAAAAGCATTTGCATTATATGCACAGGCTACTGCGACAGCCCCTGAAACAAGTCACAATTTTATAACAGTAGAAATTGCTATAAAGTAATTTAATAATGTTCTTGTATAAAATATCATATGAATATATTAGCAATTAACTGAGCTGGAATCGAGTTCCAAATAATATGTACAAAATAGCCGTACATTGCATACATTATTCTCACTTCTGAGTTAGCTATGCAAAGATAAATATTAATCCAAAAGTTAAATAGAATATAGATAGGTGGATAGATGTATAAATAGAGGGGAATAGAAAGAGATAGATAGATACAGTAGATGCTGGATATATTGTTGGATAGATGGATGGATAGATAGTTAAATAGATGATAGATGAATAGATAAATAGATTGATGATAGATGAATAGATAGATATATATATGCTGGATAGATTGATGGATAGATGAAAGAAAGAAAGAAAGAAAGAAAGAAAGATGATTGATGATGAATGAATAGATAAATATAGATGCTGGATAGTTTGATGGATGGATGGATATATCGATGGATAGATAGCTAGATATAGGAAAATAGAAAGGGAGAGATAGATAGATAGATAGATAGATAGATAGACGGACGGACAGACGGACGGATGGACGGACGGACAGACAGACAGACAGACAGATGCTGTATAGATTGATGGATGGATCGATGGATCGATGGATAGATAGATAGATATAGGAAAATAGAGAGGGATAGATAGATAGATAGATAGATGCTGGATAGATTGATGGATGGATGGACTGATGATAGATAGACAGACAGACAGACAGATAGATGAATATACTAATAGATATATAGATCCTGGATAGATTGATGGCTGGATGGATAGATGGACAGACAGACAGACAGACAGATAGATAGATAGATAGACAGATGATGGATGAATAGATAAATACAGAAGCTGAATAGATTGATGGAGAGATGGATGGATAGATAGATGATAGATAGAAACATAGCTGAATATATTAATAGATATATAGATGCTGGATAGATTGATGGATAGATGGATGGATGGATGAATGAATGGATGGATAGATACAGGGAAATAGAGAGGGATAGATAGATAGACAGACAGACAGACAGACAGATAATAGATAGATAGACAGATAGATCATAAATAGACAGATAGATAGATAGATAGATAGATGATAGATAATAGATAGATAGATAGATAGATACAGTAGATGCTGGATATATTGTTGGATAGATCGATGGATAGATAGATAAATAAATAGATTGATGATAGATGAATAGATAAATAGATATATAGATGCTGGATAGATAGAGGGACAGGTCAGGTATTTTCTAAGGCTTCCCTTCTTGGAAACTATATTTGTTTAACAACAAAATGGTAAAAAAGGACAGTATTGCACAAATAATAAAGCATCAGCCCACACACCCGGAGCCATTGCAATCCAATTAGAGCCCGACTGCACTGCAGAACATTTGGAATCGTTCCACATGCATTAACACTTACCCTTGTGTGGGAGTCTGGCTCTCATTGTATCATAAACTGAAATTAAATACAGCAATTTTCAATTAATGCACTGGAAACAAATCAAGAAAAGTTTCATTTCTCGAGAGCGATGCAGAGATGCCTATCAAAGATATCAATGCAGTGCTGGAAATGACTTTACTAACTACATTAAGAATCAAAGTGGAAGTGAGAATTGACGTTCAGCTCGCTGGCTAAACACTGCGCTGAATACAAACAAGCCCATTGTTGCATTTGGATCGCATCCCTGGGCAACACAACAATGCCGTGCATCTGTTTCTTACCATCACTGTGTGTGCCATTTGGGTTGTACATCTCTACCAGTCTACACTGGTCTGCAGCAAAATCACCAACCAGACTGCACTGTTATATAATGCCAGTAATTAAACCAAAGGCTGCCAGTAACATTCCCATTGTAACGATTTCCCTCACAAGCCATCAGAACATGATGAAAAATGATTCTCTTATCTGCTGAATGGAAACATATTTGCCCATAAACTTTTTAAGATTCAATGATTTTTATTCTTATTGTGTGTATAATTAAAGAATATATCACGGCTATCAGCAATATACTGCTTTGTTTCAATAGCTGCTATGCAGAGGTTATTATACAGTTACAGTACTATACTATTGTTCCTGGGGTACCCCGATCAACAAATAATAATTCACCCTAAATCTCTCTCTGGCCTTCAGACTGGGCCCCCATACCTCATAACAAGGTTACAGATATATAGAAACATTGGGGTGTCACCCTGCTATTGTTCCAGGGGTACCCAGGGTACAAATAAGCACTCACCCCAAATCTCCCCCTAACTGACCTTCAGACTGGGCCCCCTTAGCTCATAACAAGGTTACAGATATATAGAAACATTGGGGTGTCACCCTGCTATAGTTCCAGGGGTACCCAAGGCAACAGTCAATGGTGGAAATCGCTACTTCATAATTTTACACCCCAAATTCACCTACACCAAATTAGTTAATTGAAACGTTTCTTAAAATTTCCAAACTTGCAAATCATTCACACTAGTGTGCCTTTTTAAATTTTTTATGGACTGTTAAATTATAAAATTCCCTACCCAGAGGTTTGTTGGTGGGGTTGAGTAGTACTTTAGGTTGGCTAGTTTTCTACACAACTTGAAGTATATATGTATGAGTTGTATGAGTATAACTGATCCAGTGACCAAAGTGATTGAGCCATGAAGGGTTTCATCTCCAACCTCTGAGGCTGAGTTTCCTCTAGATCCTTAGTGATCCTCAACCTGAGACTTGTGAGGAACATGTTGCTCTCCAACCCCTTGGATGTTGCTCCCATTGGCCTCAGACAAGGTGTTTATTTTTGAATTCCAGGCTTGGAGGCAAGTTTTGGTTGCATAAAAAACAGCTGTCCTGCCAAACATTCTCTCCTGTAGTCTTCCAGTCCTCATAGGGGCCACCAAATGGCTGAACTACCTAGAAACTTTTTTCATGCTTGTGTTGCATTTCTACATCTTGCTCACGGGTAAAAAAAAAAAGTTTTGAGACCCCCACTCTAGATCAATTTGCAAGTTGTTTTCAGAAATATGGACTTCGTTGATGTATTGGATTTTTTTAATTAAATGTATTTATGTTACATGGTCACTCTCCACAAATTCACAGAGGTAGAAAATTCTAGCTCCCTATGAACAGATCTGTGAAAACCGAATTATTTCCTGCAAAAAAAAACAGAATGCGACAGTTCTTAGCTGCGAAACTGACAGAATATTTTAATTGTAACATAACACTGAATATAAACATGGGAACCATATGGTGTACCCTACAGAACCACTGGATTCAGATTCTACCAACAGAAACATTAAGAAGAAAATAATATTATAGATCAACGAGTACAACCTCGGTCAAGTAAAAAAAAAAATACAAAAAAATCAACCAATCCAAAGTAAAAATTTGACTGGTCTGTGGTTTTGGGTTTTTTTTTAACAAGCTGGGCTACTTAAAAGTACAAATGGCTCCATTATTAGAAATGTTATTGGTGAATTTTGGTTGATATTCATTTTGCTGGAATTTGGGGGATAGAGTTAACAATGTTAAACATTTAGGTTCTGTTCATGTGCAGAAATGTATATTTATATATAAAACCCCGGAGGGCTCACACCGTGGTCTATAAACGAGTCGGTCAAATATATTATGGACGCAGTTTTAAGCACAAGGCATATTAAAACCATGTTTCCTGTGACCGATGAAAAGAATTGCAAATTGTACATTTTTAAAGTGGATAATGGGAAATGCAATTTACTCTATAAAAATGCAGCTGCCATTAGTGTAATGAGGGAAAATGAACAGAGTCGCAATGAGCAAAGGGAGAGGAAATATGCAATATATATATATATATATATGTTTTTGAAGCCTAACAGCATTATGTTTGTCACAAGAACGTTGTATATGGGAGAAACACATACATTAAAAACAACAATAATGTGCTGAAAAATGTAAAAACACTCCGCATGGAAATATTTACAAATGCCATTAACCATAACCTTTAATGTGTGAGCGCTATTTACATGTGACCTGTTTTAAAGGGCAATCAGTCCTGGAATTGATAAAAGCCTTCAGCTTTGTTGCCAAATAAAGAAATAGTGAGAAGTGCCAGCTTCATATTCAGCTTCTGTGATTTCCATGGGAATTATCGGCAGTTTTTAGGACTGTAATAATAATAATGGCCAATGTTCAGACTATCAGGCCAATCTCCAATGAGCCAGTTGAGACATTTATAAACTCACTTGGACACCCACAATGTTTATGTGAAAAGGGACCCATAGTGGGAGGGAAGTGGTTTAGTTGGTGCAAAAAACAATATTATAAATCACTAGACATTAAAGGGGTTTTAAGGGGGTGTTAAGTTTTCGTATGTAAGGCTGAACATTTAGGGTGGTTATTTATCAAACAAAAAAAAGTGGTCATCCACCAGGAATTATGGTATCTTACTCCCACTCACAAACATGTTAGTGACCCAAATTTTCCACTGAAATGCTTTAGGGACTGCTCAGATAAGGCCGACTACCTTCATTCTTGTTGGCACTGTCCCATTGTCTCCCATTGTCTCCCGAGATTCGCTTCGCCAAAAAATTTGCGAAAAATTCACAAAACGAGTGGAGGGACACTTTTGACGCACGTTGCGTCAACTTTGGCGCGTCGCTTTCGGCGCACGTTGTGCCGTTTTCGGCGCGCGTTACATAGTTTTCGGCGCGTCATTTCAAAAACAACGCGCGACTCGTTTTTCTGGCGAATTATCGCAAAGTGAAATTTTGCTGGCGATCCGGGAATTTATTCCCCAGCGGCGAATCGCGGGAATTCACTGCGAATTCGCCCCTGGCGAATAAATTCACCCATCACTATCCCATTGTCTCAGCCCTTTCGACTGAGTTTTTTCATTTGATCTCCCAGATAATAGGGGCAACCAATCAACCTACTATTCAAAATTGTTATCCCTGCCTTACTCTAAGCTTGCATTAAAGCCACACAAACCTGGTTCTTATGTATTAGCAGCTACTCATTGGATCATTGCATTGTGTATATGTCATATGCAACATGGCGGTATCAACATTGTAGTTTTAGGGGTTGGGGACCTTTGAGATAACTTTGATTATGATGTAGAGAGTGATATTCTGATATACGTTTCAATTTGTTTTAATTTTTTTTTTTGAAGATTTTTTAGTTTTTTAGCTTTCTGTTCAGCAGCTCTTCAATTTGCATTTTACACAGTCTGGTAACTAGGGCCCAACTTACGCTAGCATCCATGCATTGATTTGAATGAGAGACTGGAATATGAAGGATCAGCAATAAGGAATAACAATATATTTATAGACACACAGAGCATTAGTTTTTCAGATGGGGTCAGTGACCCCCATTTGAAAGCTGCAAAGCACCAGAAGAAAAAGACAAATAACTACAAAACTATAAAAAAATAAATAATGAAAACCAATTGAAAAGTTACTTAGAATTGCCCGTTAAATAACATAATTAAAGTTACCTTAAAGTGGAACCACCCCTTTACTGTTAATTAACATTTATCTTTTTTAAGGGATACTGTCATGGGAAAACATAGTAGCACTATTAATACATCAGTTAATAGTGCTACTCAAGCACACTTCTTCAGATTTTTTATATCCAATTTTGGTTCTGACATGGGGCTAGACATTTTGTCAGTTTCCCAGATGCCCCTGGTCATGTGACTTGTGCCAGCATTTTTGGAGGGAACTGCTTTCTGGCAGGCTGTTGTTTTTCCTTCTGAATATAACTGAAGGAGTCTCAGTGGGACCTGGATTTTACTATTGAGTGCTGTTATTTGATCTACCAGGCAGCTGTTATCTTGTGTTAGGGAGCTGTTATCTGCTTACCTTCACATTGTTCTGTTTTTAGGCTGTTGGGGGGGGGGGGGAAGGGGTTATATCACTCCAACTTGCAGTACAGCAGTAAATAGTGACTGAAGTTTATCAGAGCACAAGTCACATGACTTGGGGTAGCTGGGAAATTGACAATATATCTGGCCCATGCCAGATTTCAAAATGAAATATTAAAAAATCTGTTTGCTCTTTTGAGAAATGGATTTCAGTGCAGAATTCTGCTGGAGCAGCACTATTAACTGACGAAAAAATTTTTTTTTCCAATGACAGTATCCCTTTAATGTTAAATAATTAATATTTTCATTTTAAAGTTCATAAAGTTGATTCCTGGAAGTCACACCAAAATATGTAGCGAGCTATGAGTTTGTTTTAAACAGAAAAAAACTTACAATTCTGCCCTAGAAAAAGGTCCCCCCCCCCAGGCCCATTAAAGTACCTGCCATGTTCAAAGTAATCCCTACTTGTTCTCTGATAAAATAGATACTAGAGTAATGTTCATTACAAAGCAAGGAAAAGACTTGGGAGTGTGGAAAGCATACGGGCAGGTAAAGTTTATTAACCACTTTTGAAAGTAGAGAGAGAGAGTTTTAGTGCATGATAAATGTGCTGATATAAAAGCCACAACTGTAAAATGATCATTGTAAGTTTTGTGCACAATACACTGAATTTCCTTCTGCCTTAGTAACTTTGTCATCACCTTTTTATGCTGCTGTGGTTTAACTTAATCACTTCGCTATTTCACTGGGATGTCAGAGACTCAAACACAGCCAAACATGTTGGACCCAAAACAAAAAATGTAAAAAAAAAAAATGTAAAAAAAATACACAAAATCCCAGTTTTTATGATACGCCATTACGATTGCTTGTGTATTTCAGAAAGGTAACGTTACCGGTTCCAAAGCAATCAGTACATATTCATTTCCAAGCAACTCCCTTTAATCCTCTTGCTCTGCAACAAGAAATGTAATAAGGGCTGACAAGATAAAATAAAAAAAAAAACGCCTTAAATCGGAGACATACGGACGGCCTCGGCAGAAAATATTAAAAGTATATTTCTCGGCACTCCCAAACACGCTTTACACTCGCTGGGAAATTTGCTAGAATAATGTGTATATGTTATTGTGACATTTAAGCGGGTGTTTTATAGGATAACATGAGTCAGTGAGGAAGGTTTGTACTGAGTCGGAAATTGCAAATCTCAATCACCTCTGCTCATCTGCTTCAGCCCATCTTTTATGCATTCTATTACTTATACTACACAGCAGCCACCAGAAAATCCTAATCAATGGTGCTTACTGAGGTCATCATTTATAATCAGGACTTAAAGGGCAAGGAAAGGCAAATAAATAAAATTCCATTTTTACTTTCTTTAATGAAAAAGAAATCTATCTCCAATATACTTTAATTAAAAAAATGTGTACTGTTTTTATAAGAAACCTGACTGTATGCAGTGAAATTCTCCCTTCATTTACTGCTGTGGATAGGAATTGTCAGATGGTCCCTAACTTCTGGCAGGGAAACAATCATACTTATGAACAGCAGGGGGAGCACCTGCCTTACTTACCAGCCATGCAGAACTTAAGCAGCTTTGTTTTTTGATCATTTATGACGACCCCTAAGAAGCCCATATCACACTGAGCATGTGCGAGTCTTGATATTGCAGAGATGTATAACAAAGTTACAAGATGACAGCCCCCTGTGGCCAACTTTGAAAGCATAAATCATTTGTTTGATTAGGCTTGTGGTGCAGTAAGTTCATGTTTATGTTTAGTATACAAAATACAGCATTTCTACCCTTATTCTATATTAGACTTTCCTTGCCCTTTAAAGGAGAAGTAAAGCCTAACTAAAGAAGTCGGTATAAATGTTGCACATGTTGTTTTGTGCTTGTGTACCAGCCCAAGGCAACCACAGCCCTTTAGCAGTAAAGATCTGTGTCTCCCCAGTTGATCCCCCCCGAATTTAGGTCAAGGTAAAATCCGATGAAATCGGATATCAAATTCGGAGTATTTTACCGCTATACGATTTTTTCGAGAAATCGAATAAAAATCGTCTGATTTCTCAAAAAAATAATACTAAACCATCTGATCTCTTGAAAAAAAATCGTACACGTTGTATAATTCGTACGATTTTATTCTAGAAATCGAATGGTTTCTATTTGATCAAGAAAACTTGAGAAGAAGCCTATGGGAGCTTCCCAAGTATAACAACTCAGTAGGTTTAATCTGTGGAACTAGGCAATCGAAAACATTTTTAAAGGGCAAGTTCTTCGATCATCGAATGGTCGAACGATTTTCTTATTCGAAATGTTGGAGTAATTGGAATCATTCGATTCGATCGAATTCTGCAAATTTGATGGTTGAAGTAGCCAAAAAAGATTTAGAAAATTTGAAAAATTCGTAGTTTTTGCATACGAACGAAATTCAAATCCTTCATGAATTTTGTAAATATGCCCCATAGTGTCATAGAAATATAGTCAATACTGGAAGGAGAGGAGAATTGCAGAAAACTTGATTAAAAATTGCAGAGAAAACAAGCTAAAATAGCTTAGGAAACAGCAGATACGCCAACACGTGTTTCGCTAAATGCTTTGTCAAGGCGAATGGCGATTGCGTCGGCCTCTGAGTTTAAAACACTTCCGCGTTCTACGTCACATATCCCGTCTCGCGTCAGTTGAAAAATGCTTGCGTGCCATGAGAGTAGCATATAGTTTAGATGAATTACTCCCACCACTAGGTTACCTAGAGGCCGACGCAATCGCCGTTCGCCTTGACAAAGCATTTAGCGCTGAGAATCCATGCCTGGTGAAACATTTGCTAAAGGTGGCAATACACTGGCCGATAAAAGCTGCTGATAGAATAAGGGGGTATATTTATCAAAGAGAGAAGTTAAGAGTGAAGTTCCGCCACTAGAGTGAAATTCCGCCGCTCTCCATTCATTTCTATGGGATTTTTAAAGGCGTATTCATCAAAGGATGAATTTTCACTTCACCCATTGATGAATACGCCTTTCAAAATCCCATAGAAATGAATGGAGAGTGATGGAATTTCCCTCTAGTGGCGGAACTTCACTCTTTCATAAACTTACCCCTTAGCAGCTGTGCGTGGGGCCCTTCTACGGGCTGAACCGAACGATATCTGGCCGAAAGTCGGCCAGATGTCGATCAGTCGGGACTAAAAATCCCGTCGGATCACAGACGCATCTGTTCATAGACCACCCGTATCCCCTGCCCTTGGGCCCAACGATCGGATCAGCCCGATATCTCCCAGCTCAAGGTGGGCATATATACGGGACTGATCTACTAGTTTTTTGATATGGCCACCTTAATACTATACCATACTCCTCATCATTCAGATCCTTCTGGCTCCTTGTCAGGAGATTATAAAGTAAGCACAATGATTTAGGGTTTGTGCCAGTTAGACAATGGCTGCTTAGGTTAGACATCTGCTCCCGGCCAATCCAGAAGCCTGAATTTAGCTTTTAATTGGAAAATCCATTTGAAAATAAAAATGCACTGTAACTAATCTAAGCAAAAGAAGATACACTCGTATTTGCAAAACTCTTGAGCGTTTCAAGCTCAATGAACTCTGATGAGATCTGTATGTCCCTTGACTAAAAATGGAGGTGGTTACTTCAAGCTCTCTAGATACCATAGAGCTTGCAAAAATAATATTTTTTCATATGTGCCTCTACATAAAACAGTTTACATGTTTTGGTGAGCCAGTGAGTAGACACAGTCAGCAGATAGCCCTTATCCAATGTCAAACTATAGACTATTATGATTTCTCCCTTTTTCACACAACACAGGCACCCTCTGGAGCATAAAGGCCTCATCAGCGTCTCATTACCAATTACCCAAGCAGGACCTTATTTCATTTGAAAAGTGTATTTATAAAATAATTTGTATGCTGAGAGCCCATGTGCAGATGCAAGACTGTAGACGATCCAGTACTTTTTGCCAGTGCACTCAATGTTCCCATTCTATTTTTATCTCCTTGACCCAGCTACAAACGTACTGCGTGAAGCATTTTCTAGGATTAAAACAGAGTTGTGAGCACTGGCTGTGATGTCCTTAATGGGCCACCTTGTGAGTAATGAAACATCTAACTTCACTTCTACGTTGGCCCATTCAATCTCTCAGTTGTATCAAATGCCAAATTACTGTAGCTTCAAATCATTGTCAATTGAACTGACAGGGTTCCAAGAACATAGCAGAATATCTGAGTCTCTGATGTAAACAATTCACCGGGGGATACAGAGACTTGATCTAACATTAACAGCTAATACCTCCAAACAGCCATTGTTGGCCTTCATTGGAGATAACTGTATCTATTTCAGAGGCAGACTTTGTCTGGAAGAGATGTTATTCCAGATCATTGCTATTAAGAAATGTAAGACGCAGTTGTGTAAATAATATGACAAATATAGGAAAAGTTAGTCCTTTGGACTATCTCTCCACTGCTGTTCTTTTTCAGTCTCTCAGCTGCAAACTCCCCACCTCTGAAGAAGCTGGTGAAACGCGTCAGGTTGGAGTGATGTCACTGGGAGATGCGAGAGGAACACCACGAGGCAGAGGAACACCGGCATAAGCCTTTTTTCTCAAATTCTAACCAGAGGGGCAGATTTACTAAATTCACATGTATTCACATGAAGGTTTCGAATATTCGATCGAATTTTCAAAAAGATTCGAATTTCGAACATGCAAATTAGGCAAATTCAACCAAATTCGACCATCGAATATTCGAATTCGAATGATTCGAATATTCAAATTCAAATTTTATTAGAATATTTGAAAATTCGATGGTCGAATACTTCCCCTTTAAATTTAAATTCGACCCCCTAGTTCGCCAGATTAAACCTACCGAAATAGGGATCATTCCCTAAGATCGAATAGGAAAAATTTAATCGATCGTTCCCTATTCGATCATTCGAATTGCGCTAAAGAAAATTCGAATTTGATTCGAATTCGAACTTTTTAATTCCCCACTATTCCCTGGTCGAATTTCAAATTTCTTTTGCATTTGAAATTCGACCCTTAGTAAATCTGCCCATTTGTATTATTATTATTATTATTATTATTAATAATAATATTAATGGCTGCTGGTCATATTATCTTCTCCAGTGTTTGAAATATGTATCTACATTCTACCACTGCTATTTGCAATCTAACACCGATCAGTTCAACTAGTGCTGGTGCCGCCTTTCAGGAGATCCATAGAACATTAAAATTCAACAAAGGTTTCCGGAATATTAATGTTATGGGAATGATCAATCTGACAAAATAACACACCATTACAACAACCATATGTCACCACATAATAACCCTAAAAACATCATTTTTGTAAAGAGATACATAAAGGCAATATTTTTTGGACAGATGGTTATACTTCAAGCATGTCCATTTCATAAGTAAGTAATTTTCTCTAATGGCTCTCTTATAAAATGATGATTATTAGTTCAACAGAAGAACCCAACACAATATCAGGTAATGTCCTACAAAAGTAAGAATGCCCTTGTGGGTGTTTTTTTTTTTAAATAGTCACTGCAGTGAGCAAGCACTTTTGTTTAAGTCTGTAGCTCAACTAATATATTGGTTTGTTTCTTAATAAAATATATGAATATTTGACTCTTGATCAAAACCATATCTTCCATATATTAAGCTCAATGGGGTTTCTTCAGGAGAGGCAGATTTATTCATTGTTTTAATTAAACTTGTTGAAACAAATCATGATTATACCTGACTAGACATTAAGCCCGTTAAATTAACGGGGGCTAGAACATATGTAGTCAAAGATTTATAAAAACAGACTTGTTCCAGTCCAAAAAAAAGTGGACAACCATGGTGGACACCTAGAGTGCTTCTCAGGAGTTTTAAAAATACTCCTGCTTCCTAAAGAGTTTGGGCAATGTTTGTTTATGGTATAGATCACACCAGTGTTTTTTTTCCACAAAAAAATGTTTGTCCTACAGAATTTCAGAGGCGACTCTGCCTCAATGTTACTTTTAGAAAAAGAGCCGCCTGACTTTGTCAGCTCAGCATCCCTGTTGCCGTAGCAACGTCGGGGACATGCGCTGAGTGAGCGGGTCTCGCTTCTAACAACGCGAGATTAAAGATAGGAACAGTTGGCACCGCCCCCGCCTCTTGATCATTCGCGCTTCACGTGCGCATGCCCATTTTCCGCCAATCATATTTTTTCCTTGGCGTCCTGTAGGCGGAGTTGAGTGAGTCAGAGAGCGGGAGGTACTTTCACAGCTATGGGAGGCCAGACAGTAGCTGCTCCTCTGTCACCCGCCGGCCAGCAATGCTCTATCCCTCTGCCATTGGGCAGCACAACAAAGAGGGGTGGGGCAGCGCACTGGGATTGGCTGCGGCTCTCCCGTGAGGGTGGGGCTTTTAGGCAATAAATAAAGAGGCAAGACGCTCTGTGAGAAGCTGGTGGAAGTCTCTCTCTACCCCGACCCCCCATTTACCTTTACTGACTGCGCCGCGGACTCCCCGGGTCACACATCCCACAGCTGGAGCTGCTCCTATGTCACATGGTGCTTGGGCATGAGTACAGCTGGCTGTGTAGCGGTGAGCAGAGGAGCGGCACACTGTTATGTAGCGCCGGTCTTTCCATAGATTGAAGGCAGCAGATTATAAACCACTAACAGAAGTCTCTGTGCTCCAAGTGGGACATTCACTAAGATCCGAAAAATCGCTAAAGTGCGAATTTACTCTCTGGTCAGCGAACATTACACTAGTGTTATTTCGCTAGGCATAGTGCAATTTCGCTAGCGGAGCCTAATTTGCATACGGCGCAAATCCTATATAATAAAGTTCAAGTGTCTCTGCGTCCAGTCCCTGTTTCCGTGGGATTGCACTACTGCGCATGTGCCCCACGGACAGCCAGCACGAAGCGTCTAACGCTAGCGCAAATTCGCCAGCGTGACGTCAAATCGTAATCAAAAAATTCCCGAACACCGACTCTGGCGAATTTCAAGGACACAGGGACTGGACGCAGAGACACTTGAACTTTATTATATAGGATAACATTACCATAGTTAAAAAAACTTTAATCTGATAACTCTATGGTGTCGTCATGGAAAAAAACAGAATTCCAAAAAAAAAAAAAAAAAATAGCTCAAATGTTGAAAACATAAAGATACTTGATGGGTTTTGGGGCTGAATTTTTCAGATCGTTTAATTTGAAAAATATGACGTTGCCTATATTTTTATTGTTGCACCTGAACTTGAATTTTCCAAGTCCCTGTTTGTTGTGAGTTAATCATCTAATTTATATGTGGTAACCAGTGCAAATACAAATCGGCGGACATGTAAATAGGAATTAATATGAATAAAAATACATTGATATGGTGGAGTGAATAAATTGTATATCCCATAGGAAACCAATCTAGGATACACAAGTATGTCAGGAGTCCTTGAATTTAGAATTTCATAAACATTTTGATATCTATGTAGTCTGCAGTGCTAGGGATTAAACCTGTATACACTAATAAAACTCCATCTAGTAATTGTTAATTTTTTTTTTGCATTAATGCAGTGACCCTCTCACCTGTTATACAAGTATAGGACCTGTTATCCAGAATACTCATGTATGGATAATAGATCTTTCTGTTGGATCTTCATACCTTAAGTCTACCAGAAAATCATATAAACATTGAATAAACTCAATAGGCTGGTTGTGCTTCCAATAAGGAGTTTGGACCAAGTACAAGCTACTGTTATTTTGTTACAGAGAAAAAGGAAATCAGTTTTAAAAGTTTGAATTATTTGGATAAGAAGGAGTCTATCAGAGACTGCCTTTCCATACCTCAAAGCTTCTGGTTAATGGTTTTCCGTATACTAGATCCCATATCTGTATTGAGATTGTTGCAAAAATGTTCTTCAACTGAAACTTCTAGTTTTGCCACTGTTCCCATAAAAAATGTGTTTTAGTCTTCTCAGTATATATAGACACAAATTTGGGCCTCCTAATCCATTGACTCATGGCAGAGTCCTATGCAAATAAGGAAACCTTAACCACATATTTGGTTTTGGTACTAAAGGCTTTAGCTTCTAGTGATGTGGTCATTTATTTAGATAGGGGCCTAAAGTAGATAGTTGCATTGTCCCACCAACAATAAATGAAGCATTCAAATTGCTATGGAGCATAGCTGATCACCAAAAAAGGAACTGGGGGAAGTGGTTTTCATGGTATTTCTGAATCCAGGCTACATAAAACATGTTCCGACTGGAATCAACACACAGGGAATGAAGGAGGCACATTTGAATTCATGTCAGTTTTGTTTTCAACTTTTTAAACTTGAATTTCGAAATTCGATTGTGGGGTCATTTGATAAAAAAAAATTAAATATCTAAAACTTGCACAAATTTTACCAACTCTTGAATCTTGAATCAAATTCAAAATAAATTTGACTTAACTCGACACTCAATTGATGCTTGGCCCTCTCCCATTGTTATTTGAATACATCAGTCAACTGAACTTAGTTTGTTTTTTAATTTAATTTGTTTATCGAATTCTGGATCTATATTAAAGACAAAATGTTTTTGTGTTGTAAAAAATCAAGAAGTTGTGTATGTACCATTGTTATTTCTAGAACCAGAAGTTTAGCCAGAGATATTTATCACAGGTAGGACTCTCTAAGATCTCAGCACCTTATCATGCCCCTATAACTGCTAGTAAAACACTGCTGAGTTTTAAAAATCTGCCTTGAAGATGCTCTGCCTTCAGATTGGCGATCATGATAAATTCACCCCTTTGAATGGAGCATGCATCTGCAGTATGGGCATACATCGATCTGTTGACTGTGTTTTTGTTTTATTTATTAATTATATAAAGAATGCCGTAATTCCCCAGTCCTTTCCGCAACCACATTCCAAAAACACAAACAAAAACTGACTATTGTTCTTAAAATTTAATTATTTCTGTGCTTATATATGGTGGGCTCTACTTGCAAACAACAGTTGACATATCAAGGTCAATGGCAAAATTTTATTTCCAATACTAAATATTTGTTTATAAATTACTTTATTGTCCAGTTTTGTGTTTATTTCAAAATGCGAGACAAAAAGACTTACAGTATTTTTGTTGAAATAGATGTTAAAGGGAAATGGGAAATAAGATATATACATATATTAGAGCAATCACAGCAACTTTTACTTAATTCGACGGTTTATAAAGTGGACTGAATATATCTTGAATAATGAATGGCGAAAAATTTGAGAAATGCTGTTGGTGTCTAGTTTTGGAAATGGGCATCTGTTTTAGCATTTGGGCACATTTACCAGCGTCTCATTTTGAACGCGGGTGTCTACGCCGGCGAATTTTTGCAAATTTGTTCGCTGGTGGCGAATCGCGGGAATTCGCCACAAATTCGCACCAGGCGAATAAATTCACCCATTACTAATCTTGAATAATGCCTTAGCACCCTATTTATAAATCACCATGAAAAATTGCTCAACTATGATCTGATGACCAAATTTGTTTCAAATTTCTCCCAAATGTAAAACTTCTGTTTTGTTGTAAATGTATAATTTGTAACACTTCTTTTCGAACTTTGAGTGGCTGATTTACTAAGGGTTGAAGTGAAAATTCAAATAAAATAAAAAAAAATTAAATTCAAATTTTTAAGTAATTTTGGGCTACTTCGACTTTCAAATAGCCCAAATTTCGATTGAAAAAATTTGAATATTCGAATTTCGAAGTACTAGCCCTTTAAAAATCCTTCAACTTCAACTATTCGGCAGCTCAAAGCTGACAAATTGCCATTTTAGCCTATGGGGGACCTCACAGAACTTGTCCTGAAATTTTTTCTAAGTTCTGAGAAATCAAAGGATTTTGGTGAAATCGTTCTAATTGTTCGATCGAATTGAACGATTCGAACTATTTTTCATTCGATCAAAAATGACCCCCCCCCCCAATATTTGATGGTCGAATTTCGAAGTTTTTTAACTTCGAAATTCGACCATTAGTAAATCTGCTCCTGAGTTCAAAGAAACATTTATATTTTGACTATTTTTTTCTCATTTGCCTCAGTTTATAAAAAAAACTTTAAACTTTTAACTAATGAAAATTATGATTATTTTTTCATTATTATTATTATTAGTTCTAAGGAAGAGGGAGTAAAGTCAAGGAAATTTTACTTCATAAAGTAATTAATAAAAACCATTTAATTTTCCACACATTTATTACACCTAGAGGCACCTATATCAAGGGTCAAATATTGAATTCATGTGAGTTTCTATAAACTCCCATGAACTTGAAGATCAACGAATTGAAATGTTTCATTAAAGAACAAGTAAACCTTTTTTTTTTCTATCTGTAAATTTGCTCTAAACAG
>CM044431.1:10071435-10116544 GCA_024363595.1 Xenopus borealis
CAGCGGATGTTCGCGCGAACAAGTTCGCCGGCGAACAGTTCGCGCCATCCCTACTGGGGAGATTTTGGGGAATGGATTTAAGGATAATTGGGCTGGTTGTGAATCAAATGCACATTTATTTATCTGTCCGATGTCCTGGAAGTCTTGCCAAGTACTCAGAAACAGTTTTATTCAGTAAATATAGCAGATAAATGAATTCTAGATGGAACAGAGAGATTTGTCTTTACCTTTTTAACATACAGGTACAAATGCAGAAATGTCAGTGTAATTTGGTTCTTCTCCAATGGAAATTGGCCCAGTATGAAACGCTTAGAAAGAAAGCACTTGGCTACATGGATTTTCTAAATGGGTCAGCAGCTTTATTGTTTCATTGTTTACAGTTTTGTTTTAGGACATGTACCCATGAGACTTTGAGCATTTAGTTGCTCTGTCGTGCACCCCAATGCTGCCAACTTGTGCATTAAATGGGGTCACAGTTTTAAGCACCGTGTTGGGCTGTTTTTTTACCCACATTCCATCATTTTCCCCATAATTCCAGGATCTCTGCCCCTATAATAATCACTTAAAGGGCAAGGAAAGGCAAAGAAATAAAATCCCATTTTTACTTTCTTTAATGAAAAAGAAATCTATCTCCAATATACTTTAATTAAAAAATGTGTTCTGTTTTTATAAGAAACCTGACTGTATGCAGTGAAATTCTCCCTTCATTTATTGCAGTGGATAGGAATTTTCATACAGTCCCTAACTTCTGGCAGGTTAACAATCATACTTATGAACAGCAGGGGGAGCCCCTGCCTTACTTACCAGCCATGCAGAACTCAAGCAGCTTTGATAATTTATGACGACCCCTAAGACCACACTGAGCATGTGCGAGTCTTGATATTGCAGAGATGTCTAACAAAGTTACAAGATGACAGCCCCCTGTGGCCAACTTTGAAAGCATAAATCATTTGTTTGATTAGGCTTGTGGTGCAGTAAGTTCATGTTTATGTTTAGTATACAAAATACAGTATTTCTAGCCTTATTATATTTTACACTTTCCTTGCCCTTTAAGCTTAAAGGGATGCCATCATGATTTTTATGGTTTTCTTTTTGTTCCGAAATGACACGGTTTACACTGCAAATAATTCAAATAATACCATATACAATTTAATTCCTAACTCAACAAGTGTATTTAGTTGTACTATTGGTGTGTAGGTGCATCTCAGGTCATTTTGCCTGGTCATGTGCTTTCAGAAAGAGCCAGCACTTTAGGAGGGAACTGCTTTCTGGCAGGCTGTTGTTTCTCCTACTCAATGTAACTGAATGTGTCTCAGTGGGACCTGGATTTTACTATTGAGTGTTGTTCTTAGATCTACCAGGCAGCTGTTATCTGGTTACCTCCCCATTGTTCTGCTGATGGGCTGCTGGGAGTGAGGGAGGGGGGTTGACATCACACCAACTTGTAGTGCAGCAGTAAAGAGTGACTGAAGTTTATCAGAGCACAAATCACATGACTGGGGGCAGCTGGGAAACTGACAACATGTCTAACCCCATGTCAAAATTAAACATAAAAAAAATTGGTTTGCTCTTTTGAAAAACTGATTTCACTGCAGAAGTCTGCTGGAGTACCACTATTAACAGAAGGATTTTGAAAAAAAACAAAATTTTTCCCATGGCAGTATCCCTTTAACAAAAATTGTACAATGAAGAATTATATAAGCCACAAACAAAACAAAAAAACCGACAGCACAACACAGAGCTATAGGAACATTGCAATGTTTAATTAAAATACCTTCTCACACATGGAGAGATTTAATTCCACTTTCTGCACAGTTTTCAAATAACAAGTAGGAACTGAATTTTTGTTAATTAAAACTATAGATCATAGATACAAAGCAAGGCATTTTTTTATTGAACTCATGTTAAATGCTGGTTTATATGACCCATTTAACTATGAAATTACAATGTTGGCAACTTCACTGGTGACGTTTAACACCTATCTTTGTAAATCATTCCCTAAGAATATCAATGACTGTGTGTGACTGTTAACAGAACACTACTATAGAGACAGCTAGAATGTCAGCCAAAAAGCAGGACTGCTGCTTCCTATAATGCGGATCCAATAGGATCTGTGCAGCCACTGGGACAGAATGCTCTGTTATACAGATAGCTAGAATCTCAGCTGCCATAAAGCAGGGCAGGACTGCTGCTTCCTATAATGGGGATCAGATCTGTGCAGCCACTGGGACAGAATGCTCTGTTATACAGATAGCTAGAATCTCAGCTGCCATAAAGCAAGGCAGGACTGCTGCTTCCTATAATGGGGATCAGATCTGTGCAGCCACTGGGACAGAATGCTCTGTTATACAGAAAGCTAGAATCTCAGCTGCCATAAAGCAGGGCAGGACTGCTGCTTCCTATAATGGGGATCAGATCTGTGCAGCCACTGGGACAGAATGCTCTGATATACAGAAAGCTAGAATCTCAGCTGCCATAAAGCAGGGCAGGACTGCTGCATGCAATGGGGATCAGATAGGATTTGCGCCCAAATTTAAATTCTAGGACTCATTTTAAAAAAAGATATATATAAGGCAGCACTGTGGCCGATATGGGGGTGTTCACTTATCAACACAAAGGGGCACATTTACTAAGTTTTGAATTTCGAGGATTAAAAAACCCTTGAATTTGACCCTCAAATTTAGTTAGAATTAAAAGCCCTCGAATTTGAATTTCGAATTAGAGGGGTTTTAATGCAATTCTAACGATTTTAAGCAATCGATCAAATTTTTTTTAGTCGATCAAAAAACTTAGAAAAATCCTATGGGAGCTTCCCATAGGCTTGTATTGCAATTCGGTAGGTTCAATATGCCGAATTTTTAGATTGAAATTCTCTTAAAGGGACAGCACTTCGAAAGTCGAATTTGAACAATTTGAATCGAATTTTGGGCTATTCGATATTTGAATAAGCCCAAAACGAATTAGAATTTTTTAAATTCTAATTTGATTCGAATTTTCACTTCGAATCAATTTGACCCTTAGTAAATGTGACCCTAAGATTTCCTCTGCTCCATGAAAAATACATTTTTTTTTTAAATAAATTTTTGCATTCACTGTTCTACCTGGAGCTGACAGAAAAAAGCCAATCAGTGATTGGTTGCTATTGGTTAGTGCTCAGGGGAAAATTTGCCCAGTGTTGATAGATGAGCACCATGGATTTCCACTTTTGTCTGTAAGAAATTGTTTATGCATCCAATCCAACTGTCAGGCTTAGCCACATGTGACTATCAGGTTAGACCCTGTATGCTTTATAAATGTCACGGTCGGCACCCAATACCAGAACAAGTGCCAAGCACCCTGGTCTCGGCTCGTGCTTCACCAGTAGTGGGACCGCCTTTGGCTTCGGGAGGAGCCCTCAGCTTACTCAGATACCACCTGGACTTATACGAGAGGCGCAGAGCAGGAGTTCTGGCTAGCAATGGGGCACGACTGTAGATAAAGTCTTTAAGGCCGATGGTCACGGTACAGATAGGAGTAGGCAAGTTCGTGGTCAAACAGGCTGGGTCGAGGCAGGTAGATAGTGAAGAGACGTCAGGCAGGCAAGGGTCAACCAGGTAATCAATCAGAAGGACTTAGACAGAACCGGAGTCAAATAACAGGCAGGAGTCAAACCAGGAAGTCAGTCAAAGGGTTAAGCAGAATCAAAGTCGGTTTCAGGCAAGGGTCAGGTTCCAGAGATCAGAGTAGTCAAAAACAGCCAGGCAGGGTCAAACACAGGTATCAGACAGACTAGAAGCTTTTCAGCACAAAGAACAAGGCACCAGGAACAAAACCTATCACAGGCAATGATACTAAGCCAAATGTCCCTTTAAATATTTTAAACTTCGCGCCACTGTGTGCTGACATGACTACGTCAGCGCGCATGCACCTATAAATTGAGAAAGTGCGCGCCGCGTGCACACTAAGAAGAGGATGCCGGCAAGGATTGGTGCGGCGGGCGACCCCGCCGATGGCACGACGGGCGTCCCCGCCGCACCACCACTAGACCACCAGTTTGAGTTTTTGTTACAATAACCTTGAGTATAACTGTAAAAAGCAGGTCTTAGACTGGAAGCCATGATTAGGTGAATGAAATGGTTTAATATACAGGAGAGGAAAATGCATAAACAGATTAAGGTGCAAACCTGAAACAACAATATAGTGAAACCTCAATTTTACATAACCCAGAATTTTAAGTTATCCCTCATTGTACATCATTTTTGTGGTCCCACCAATATAAAATTCATAATGCATTTCCTTGATTTTACACAATTTTTTCTGGTCCTCTGAAAAAAAATTGAAGATTAAATTTAAAGTTTAAATCAAGGTAACAACACAAGTGTCAAAAGCTCTCAGTTGGTTAGTGCTGCAGAAGTTTAGTTTACAATCCAGAGATCAGATCCTGGCACCAAAGCATAATCTGTCCCATTACAGCTAGATTTCCCCAATTCACCTCATCTCACCCTCTGTCTGGCCAAATCACATCCCCATGCTAAGCTGGCCCTCTATCATCATTACATCTATATAGACAAATTGCTATTATCTTCTAGGGATCCATCACCAAACCCCTTGGATGTTGCTCTCATTGGTCTCAAAGCAGGTGCTCATTTTTTAAATTCCTGGCTTGGAGGCAAGTTTTGGTTGTATAAAAACCAGATGTGCTGCCAAACAGAGTCTCCTGTAGGCTGTTAGTCCACATAGGGGCTACCAAAGCCAATCACAGCCCATATTTTGTACCACTGAGGAGCCACCATCTCATGCTTGTGTAGCTCCCCAACTTTTTACATTTGTGGCCCACATGTAAAAAAAAAGGTTGGGGACCCCTGATTTATTTGATGCAGGTGGTGATGAGTGAATTTATTCGCCAGCCATGGATTCACTGCAAAATCTGAATTTTACTGAGTTCAAATATTTTTGCAAAAACTGTGGCAAAAATTTGCTGCTGAAAATGTGCCATGAAGAAACGCATAGAAAAATCCAATTGACTTTAATGCATTTGGAGCGAGAACATTTGTCGTCCGTGGAAAAAATTTGTGCCATGGATAAACACCCATTGACTTCAATGCGCTTCACTGTTTCGTGAATTTTTTCACAGTTACGCTAATTTTTCACCGAAGCGAAATGGGACAGATTCCCTCATCCCTAGATACAGCCAATTCTGCCCCCCCATACACATAAAGGCAAATAAGAACAGAAACAGTGGGGGGTCATTTATTAACACTGGGCAAATTTGCCCATTGGCAGTTACCCATGGCAACCAATCAAAAGGCTGTATTCATTGTTCTATTTGCAGCTGGCTTTAAAAAGCTAATCACTGATTGGTTGCTATAGGTAACTGCCCATGGGCACATTTGCCCAGTGTTGATAAATGAGCCCCAATGTGTTTATGAAGGATATTACTCATCCAGGTCATGATGTGTAATGTCTAGTAGTGATGAGCCTAAACCTAACTGAGAGCCTTGAGAAGTTTATTCAGCCAGTCCAATAGTTTTAGACCCATTTACATATTTATATATATATATATATATATATATATATATATATTGATTGATTGGCAGGGAACCAATGATAACTACTTAAGCAGAGTACACTCTTTAAATACACTGCAGAATAACTCAAGGGGGAAAAAAACAGAGACAAATTCGGGGAAATGTTCTTCCTCATGTATCAAGCTGGAAATGGCAAAGAAAAGAGAGCAATTTTATATCATAAGCTGGAAGAAAAAAAAAGCGAATGGACCTTTAACAAATTTATGGATGAGTCAAGAATAAGTAGCAAGGGAACAGTTAAATCAACAGGAATTGGAGCCAAGATGGCATTCATTCAACTGTATTTCACTTGCTTAGTTCAGCATTAGCCAGACCACTAGAGGAAAACATTTCTCTCTGGCTGCGGAAAAGGGAAAAGAATACTGATTGAAATGGAACATTATTAAATCCAAATACTGTTTAAAGTGGCACATCTTGGGGATTTTGCTTGAATAAGGTGCCAAGAGATACAGTATCTGTAGATGAAACATAACTGTGTTAAGCAGCAACGTAAAATCAACTATCTCCCCACATACAATAAGGACTCCAGAGATGACCCATTTATTTTCTAGGTCCCAGTACAAGGATCAAACCACTGCATATGAAACATTTCTACATATCTGTTTTTATCATGTAGAACTATGGCTGCCCCATCCCTCCTACCTACCAAAAACACAATATAACTTGGTTTAACAGTTTTTTTTTATATGTAGGCCACACAAGGATATCTGATACAGATGTACTACAAGTTGAATGGTTTCCAGTTTGGCCCCCACTATAAAGGCAACAATAGCACAGTCATTTAGCCAAATGACCACTGACACAACCCATGATGGTCAATGGGGTTATGGTTGCATTTTTTTAATAATATGTTAAGTAACATTATAATATATTATATTGCATTCAGTCATGTAGGATACTACAGACAAAGAGCCTTTTTGACTATACACATAAAAACACAAATGAGTTACTCTCCTTATCAATTGGATCAGAACCAAGAGCCTCCAAGACCATACTGGCCTGCAATGTCCCCTTTCCATGACGATCATCCCCATGGTGACCCCAAAGTGTAGCAACTTCATCGGTCTACAGCAGGGGTATTTAACTCTTGAAGAACCTCCCTCTCATTTCTTGTGCTCGTGGATGTTCTTTTACACACCTTCTATGCATACACTATACATTTTTATCAAAGGTCGAATTTAGAAATTTATGTGAATTTTTTTACTGTAATAAATTCCAATGTACTCACAGCTGGAAATGGAGGCTATTTATGAAAAAAACTTGAATGTCTAATATTTGATCGAATAGTTCCGAATCATATTCCAACCAATTTTTCCTCAAGAATGAACTCGAATGTCAGGAAGGCAATTAACATATTCAAATAGTTCAATGGACTCGGAGGTCAAGGTGTGATACATTTCACTTTCGAATTTACATTTTTTTTATGATGGTATTTTTATTTCTAAATTACACTGCAAGTAATTCACTCTACAATATAAAATTTAATTCCTGAACCAGCAAGTGTATTTAGTTGTAATATTGGTGTGAAGGTGCATCTCAGGTCATTTTGCCTGGTCATGTGATTTCAGAAAGAGCCAGCAGTTTATAAGGGAACTGCTTTCTGGCAGGCTGTTGTTTCTCATACTCAATGTAACTGAATGTGTCTCAGTGGGACCTGGATTTTACTATTGAGTGTTGTTCTTAGATCTACCAGGCAGCTGTTATCCTGTGTTAGGGAGCTGCTTTCTGGTTACCTTCCCATTGTTCTGTTGTTAGGTTGCTAGGGGGGTAATATCACGCAGTACAGTAGTAAAGAGTGACTGCAGTTTATCTGAGCACAAGTCACATGACTGGGGCAGCTGAGAAACTGACAATATGGCTAGTCCCATGACTGATTTCAATACAATATTCTGCTGAAGCAGCACTATTAACTGATGCTTTCTGAATATTTTTTTTCCCATGACAGTATCCCTTTAATAAATCTGCCCTTACTGTATATTTTTTGCTTAATTTGAATTTTTTATGAATTTTTCCACTTTTGTCTACTTAGTTGTGCACTTTTATACATTGACCCACTTGTACACACATATACACTAGTATATACACACATACAAACACAAACACCTTTTGTAAGTGTACACACATACACATTTTTTACTTTGCATTTATTTTTATTTTCGCTTCCTGCAGGCTGTTACCATAAATGTATTTGTTTTATTGCATTTTAGTGATTTTATTGAGTTTTCAGTTTTGGGTCTTTTTGTTTTATTGGATTCTCAGTGATTTTATAGCATTTTATATTTAGCATTACTGTTCATGGCTTTTGTTTATTTTTTTTCTTTTTCTTGATTGCTCTTGATTGTATTTACACTTCATAATCTCTTTTTCTGTTTTATCGCAGATCCAGTGATTTTAATGCATTTCTAGTTGCTTGTTGCTGTTTATTTACCGCCTTTTTGCTTGTTCCAGACTGTTTTTCATCTTGCTTGATATCGATCTTTGATTGTTCTTCATTGTTTTTACTGAATTGTCAGTTCTGTGTTGCTGATTATTACTTTTTGTATTGCTTGCTTTAGTTGTATTTCGCTAGTGGACTGCATTTTAGTGGTTTCAGTGCTTTTATTGCATATTATTGCATATTATTGCATATTCAGTTGATTACTTGCTTGTGGAAATAAAATTGAAAGTTGCATGTTCAGGTATTCTGAACACAAATCGCAGTAAATAATCACTGATCAGTTGGTTTCAGATTGATATTGTTGGTTGAGAAGCATTTAATTTGGTATTGATTGTAGGTGCTATAGAATAATGAGACAGGTTTGTGTTCCAGTAAGTTTCAGGAATTCCAGGTTAGAGGCCAGCATTGGAGCCTCCTGCTCCAATTTTCCCCTTGAATTCCCCCCATTTACTGCAGTCTCTGTCATAAAGGTGGACACCAGGAATTTGACCCAGTTAATTTTTTCTAATTATTTATGACTGAGGCCACCCTACAGGACATGGTCCTCTATAGCAATTTGTACGCTGAGCAATATCTTACCCAAAATCCCCTAAAACGGATATGCTAGACCTCATGCGTATTAACAAAATGAAGAGGTTTGCAGGCCTCACTTTAGCTATTGGTCTCATAAAAACAAATTCTTTGGAGTCCTACTGTGATACCACTACAGTGTTGTCTATGCCTATTTCTTCTGCCACGATGCCTAGAGCTACTGCTCCTCTTTCCTCATTTTAACAATTATGCCACAACTGTACCCCCTAATGAGCCTGAATATCACAGGCTTATATATAGCATGTCTAAATGATTTGGATAAGTGTACACCCCTCCCAAAACATTTGTATAGACAAAGCACTTTTCCTCTTCAAAGGGCATACAAATATGGCAATAAATCCCAAGCAAGCGTGTCCATTATAGGATCAAATTTTATAAACTCATTATGTATAAGGGCAAGGACCAATTAGATCCCCCTGGTTGTCCCCTTGATTTGACTGTCAGTGGAAAAATTGTATAGGAGCTCATCTCTCCACTTCTGGGCACCAAGGTTACCACTTATATGTGGATAACTTCAACTAAGTAGATTTAATAGACACCCCAGCCAAAAAATTGAGAAACGTATGCCTTGAGAAATAATGAGCTCCTTTTTATCAAATTTAATGCCACAAACATGTATTAATGCTGACAACAATCCACGGCTTGTTAGTAATTACAGAACTAAAAAAACTATCCCTAATACACAGAATGAATGTCTCTCATGGTAAATAAGTATTTTTGACCATATTCACAAATTACAAAGAGTGTTTGTATTGAAGAATGAGAACAAAATATGGTTAGTGCACAAAAGGATGTCATTATATTACAAACTCCATTCTGTACATTTTAACAATCAATTTGTCTCACAAATATATAACCTCCATGTAACGGACGCACTTACTGTAGGTGCAAAGTTACTTACAGAATTAATTATACAAGTTGATCCAGGGACTAGTCCGATTGCCTTTTTGGAGTCAGGAAGGAATTTTTTCCCCCCTCTGAGGCAAATTGGAGAGGCTTAGGATGGGGTTTTTGCCTTCCTCTGGATCAACTAGCAGTTAGGCAGTTAAAATTAAAAAAAAAAAAAAAAGAAAGGTTGAACTTGATGGACGCGAGTCTTTTTTCAGCCTAACTTACTATGTTACTATGTTACTATGTAATTATGTAAAACAAAACTTGGACAGACTATATAATAGTGTGTATGCCAAGCTAGATTTGAATGACAAAATAGATATTTGTGACAAAAAGCAAGATTTTATAGTACAGGATTCATTCTTTCAACAAAATGAAAGTTTTGTTTCACAAAACAGATACAATAAACATTATGTGAAGCAATACTGTCACTTTACTGAACCAATAACAACAAAGTGTATTGCCATATAGCAAACAAGATAAAAAGTTACCAGCTCTGCTCCACATGGCTGCATCATCCCTAAGGCATAGGATACTGTCTGTCCTGCTATAGAGAGCGCCCTCTAATGTCCCCTCTGCTGCGTAGTAATAAACAGGAACACAAATTTCCTAAAAGGGCTGCTGTTAGACACTACAGGGAGTTTGCAATATATTGACATCCTTTTGTGCACTAACATATTTTGTTCTCATTCTTTAACAGAAATAAGTATTTTTTATATTTATAAAATTTATTCGCCAGCTGTGAATTCGTGGTGAATTCCTGCGATTCACCGCCGGCGAATAGATTCGCGAAACGGCCGCAAAAATTCACCTGACAAAAAAAAAAAACGAGACGAGCGGCGAAAACGATGAGACACGTCGAAAATGACGAAACGCGCGTCAAAAAACGATACGCAAGTCGTTTTGCTAATTTTTCACCAAATCGCAAATTTCTAGTGAAATTCGCTAATTTTTCGGTGAAGCAAATCTGCATAGGTTCACCCATCACTAGTTATATACCATGAGAGACATTTATTGTGTGTATTAGGGATAGTTGTGTATAGGGATGTCGCGGACTGTTTGCCGGCGAACTTGTTCGCGCGAACATCGGCTGTTCGCGCTCACCGAATGTTCGCGAACGTCGCGCCACGTTCGCCAATTTGGGTTCGCCTTAGCTGGCGCTTTTTTTTTGCCATTTCTCCCCCAGACTAGCAGATACATGGCAGCCAATCAGGAAGCTCTCCCTCCTGGACCACCCCCACACCCCCTGGACCACTCCCCTTCCATATATAAACTGAAGCCCTGCAGTGTTTTTTCATTCTGCCTGTGTGTGCTTGGAAGAGCTAGTGTAGGGAGAGAGCTGTTAGTGATTTGAGGGACAGTTGATAGTAAGTTTGCTGGCTAGTAATCTACTGTTCTTCAAACAACTGCCATCTAGCTGTGTGAGCTTGTTCACATTCTGTCTAAATATAAATAATAATACCATCTCCAGAAACACCATCCTGAGTGATGTTTTTCAAGCAGCAATAATATTTTCCGTAATCCGTATCCACTGCTGTAGTAGTGTATACGTTGACCTTGTAGGCATTGTTTGCCCAGTCTTTAACCAAGTGCCACGTAGCTGTGTGAGCTTTTTCACATTCCGTGTCCAGAAACATCACCTGAGTGACGTAGTGTGATTTCTGCCCTTTACAGCACAAAACGCAGCGCTGTGCCAACAATGTATTTTTTAGAAACATTTTTGCCCTTGATCCCCCACTGGCATGCCACTGTCCAGGTCGTTGCACCCTTTAAACAACTTTAAAATCTTTTTTCTGGCCAGAAATGTCTTTTCTAGCTTTTAAAATTCGCCTTCCCATTGAAGTCTATGGGGTTCGCGAAGTTCGCGAACCGTTCGCATTTTTGTCCGGAAGTTCGCGAACATGTTCGCGGACATTTTTTCCGACGTTCGCTACATCCCTAGTTGTGTATACAGAATGCATTTGGGACAAAGGAACTTATGAAGTATGGGGTAATGTTTGTCACAAACGGCACCCCATACTTCATAAGCTCCTCGTTCAATTAAGTTGCTACAGCTGTAATTCTGGGCACCATTTTCAAATTTTGCTAGTACAGTATATTAGGCCACCATAAAATCTTGGATAGTAAGGGCTTCAGCTTTTTTTTGGAAAATTAACTTGGCACATTCAGGATTTGCAGCTGTGCAAAGAAAGTTATGGTTTGCTGGTAGATGGGGACAGTTTGCATTTTAAGCATTTTGTTCAGGTTTAAGATCCTGTATAGTCACTTTACTCTTTACTTTACCACTTTGTTACACCACTTTTGTCGAGAAACAGGACACTTGCTCTGAAAACTCAATAGCTCAGATTTCAGTGCAGTTACTGAGGCAATCTTTATTTCTGGCAATTTATATTTCATTTTAGTCGAGTCATTCTGATTTTTGTAGAATTGAGGTTGGTACAGCAATGGTTTTTGCAGGCGTATGCCACAATTGAATATAAATGCTGTGGTTGTATATCTGACTGAGGTGGGTTGAAGTTAACAGTATAAATGTTGGTGGCAAAAGATTTTTCCATTAATGTGCATATTTTCTATTTAGGGTTCTAAAAGTACCCCCCCCAAAAAAAAACAAAGAAAAAGCAGTACTACCCAAGAACATGAGTACAGATTAAATGAAAGGGTCCAAAGAATCTGCTCTAAACAGATAAAAGGAAGAAGAATATTCAGAAAGTTTTGATTAATTGTTTTTGGGGAATTGGAGAGAAATCTAATGTTGAATCAGTTTTTTTCTCCTGTTTCCTTTCTTATTCATTTTGACAAGAATAGTCTCCAGAATTTTGCATATACAAAGGCAAGGACAGCACATCTGCAAAGTGAAGGTTTGCAGGTTAAGGGGGAAAATCTGCAAATCTGTGAATTTAGGGCACAGCCTCAGCCGCACTTTAAGGTGCAACAATATATGTGGGTATCTGTTTTCCTCAGGAGAATTAGTTTTTTTAGTTGGCATGTCAATTTTGGGGACAAATCGAGTGTTAGACCTTTTTTCTCATGCCAAACTGCGGAGAACTGTGTCCACAATGATGGGTATCCTAGCTAAAGATGTAAAATACAATGCCAGTGAACAATAGTGATGGGCGAATCTCCCCAGTTTCGCTTTGCAGAAAAATTCACGAATTTCGCGAATTGGCGAAAAATTCACGAAACAAGTCGCGGCACACTTTTGACGCGTGTTGCGTCATTTTCGACGCGCTTTGCGTCGTTCTCGGCACGTCGCGTCAAAAACGACGCACGACTCGTTTTTTTCTGCGAAATTTCGCTGGCATTTCGTGAATCGCGGTGAACAACTTTCATCCATTTAACCATTATCCAACTTTATTTAGTGTAATGAAAAAGAATCTGTGGTTGTCCTCTAAAAAAAACCTTACTTTAGACCAAGGCCATCTGAAGGAACGCTCTAAGCTGCATGACATCAAATCAAGTCTTTATTATACAAACCTGACTATAAACACCAAAATACAACTCTTATTCTAAGGGGGTTATACTATCTTCTAGGGTGGTGATCCCCAACCAGTAGCTCTCCAGCCCCTTGGATGTTGCTCCAAGTGGTCTCAAAGCATGAACTTATTTTTGAATTCCAGGCTTGGAGGCAAGTTTTGGTTATTTAAAAACCAGGTGTACTGCTAAACAGAGCCTCAATGCAGGTTGAGAATCCATATAGGGGCTACCAGATGGCCAATCACATTCACTTATTTGGCACCCCAAGAACATTGCTCCCCAACTCCTTGCACTTCTGAATGTTGCTTACAGCTTCAAAAGGTTGGGGATCCCTGTTCTAGGGTTTCAATAATTTGGTTTTAATATTCACCTAACCCATCTATGAAGAACGTCTAAGTTTGGGAGATCATCCTTCAAGCTCTATGACACTGCACAACCCAATGATAGGTAATCCCCATCTGGTAGATTTTTAATCTAGGGCTAGAGACAATCTTTTTCATCCATTTCTTTTGGAAACAAAATTCACTGGATTTTCCAAAACCTTCAAATATCAACAAAAAGGTCTGAACAGAAAAATGCGGGAGGAGGAGATCTGTTCTGCGTACTAGCTAGAATTTGTTTTATTGCCCCAATGTGAATACAAGTAACTAGCACAAGGGAAACACAATATGGCACCTCATCTAGCAAATTAAATGTTTCCATGCAATTTAAATGAAGCACTCAGCCTTACCATAATAAACTGTGGGTCATTATTATTCCTAGCACTGTTCCCTGAAATGTATTTTACCCTGCAATAAATACAGGCTCAGCATGAAATGCCAGCGTGTAATACCCACAGAAAAAGTCTAGTAATATCTGTTATTAAAACATTTTAAAAAAAAAAGCTTTACTTGAACAAACATGTTTTAAATAGACTCTCGTATCAAATTTTCTGCTTTTAATATCACAGCAGGTGCCGAGATTGTGTTAGCTCTTATTTTTGCAAAAGGCAGTGTTAAATTCCGGATTCCGTCAGATGTGGAATTCTGGCATTAAGAGATAGTTTGCAGAGAACCAGAACACTAATTAGGCCCGTTTGGAAGTTGCATCCCAGACAGTGAGTGCAGGTCAGATAAAGACATTGAATGCAAATAGGCGCCCTTGAGGAAGGAGAGCTATAGAAAAGAATAGAATGAACATTCGCCGAGGAGCTTGCATGTTCTGCAGATAATATTGGGAATCTGCAGAAGAAAGAAGAAAAGAATGTGACATCACAGAGAGCGAGGCACAGACTTTATATGGAATTAGATGGTTCATGTGCTTTTCAATGCCAGAGATAACTATTTTAACCCTTCAGAAATGTACAATTACTTTCCGATTCTGCCCTTCTCTGCTTGCCAAGTGATTTGATTTGTTCACTATGTAGCCCAAATAGCAGGAGTAAGCAGCCATTAGACCCCCATCTGAAAAGAAAATATGCTTATTATTTCCCGTATTTACTGTTTTCTCTGAAATGGGTTTTTATGGTTCTGCATTTCAGCAATTTACTTCAGACTGGAATAAAGCATGAAAATATTGTTCCTCCAATAGCAGATCAGAATTATTCAGGAACAATTGTGGCACACGAGGGGTGGAGAAAACACTGCAGAAATGAATTTTACCAAAAACAAAACTTTTCTTGTCCTTAAAGGAGAACTAAACTCCCCTTAAGATAAAGCGGAGGCTGACATATTGTAATAAAAACTACTTGTTGTGGTGGTCTAGTGGTTCCGGCTTCTTAAACATGCGTGCGCGCACTTCTGGGTTCTTAAAGGTGCAGCCAATGGCGCCAAATTCAAAGTATTAAAGGGACATTCCGGATTTTCATATTGCCTGTTATAGGTTTAATCCTGGTGCCTTGTATCTAACTCCTGAAGAAAAGGCTCGCAGGCGGTCTCTGGGTCTATGCATTTATTGCAGGGAAAAGGGTCATTTTCTCAACCTTTGTCCTAGGAGGCCGGGAAGACTTCAAAGTCTAGATGGAGAAGGGGAGCTCCATTTGGGCCGAGAAGCTTCCTCTCCCCAAATGTTCTCTAGGATCATGGTACCTGTAAGGTTAACCTGGGCTATGGGCTCTGTTACTGTTTCTGCTTTTAAGGATTCTGGGGCGGCGGGGAAGTTTTTGCATGCTGCCTTCGCGACAAAGTGTAAATTCCTTTAACACCCTTAGTCCTCCAGTAAGAGTTTTGGCCGTTGACAAAACCCCCTTGAGGTCAGGTTTGGTAACCCAAAAGTCTGTGGCGTTGACCATGTGCGTTAACAACTTGCACTCTGAGGAGTTATCCTTCCATGTTATCGAGGGTTCAACATCTTCACCTCTTATTTTAGGGTTACCATGGTTATGGGTACACAACCTCCACATTGATTGGGTAACTGGGGAGATTATTCAGTGTGGGTTCTGGGTGTAGGGATTCCTGTTTGGCTTCCATGCTAGTGCTGGCAGCTTCTTCCCTAGAGAAACACACTCGTGCCAAATTCCCTCCTGTCAAGCCTGCTTCTAAGTTTTGTTCTGGGGTACAGGTAGTTCTCCATCCGCTCTGAGAAAAGCAGCCGATAAGCCCCATGGGGAAGTACCCAAATATCGGGTTGGGGATTTGGTTTGGGTTCCATCTTTTAAGCGGGGGCCCAGTTTCATTGTTCCTTACCCTGTAGTTGAGATCATTAACCCAACCTCAGTCCGTCTTAAACTACCTATGTTTTTGTTATCTGCGATGCAATCCTCTTCTCTGTGCCGGCTTCTAAAGCGTGCGCGCACTTCCGGGTTCTTAAAGGCGCAGGCACCAAATCCAAAGTATTAAAGGGACATTCTGGATTTTCACATTGCCGTCATAGGTTTAATCCTGTGCTACAAAGCTTCTTGTCTTCTGATTCCTGTTTTGACCCTGCCTGGCTTATTGACTACTCTGACCTCTGAAACCTGACCTGTGCCTGCATATTGACTACATCTTCTGCCTGATCCAATCTGATTGACTACCCAGTTTGACTCTTGCCTGTCTGATGATCCTAGCTATCTGCCTGCCTTGACCCAGCTTTTCTGACTATGATCCTGCCTGCTCCTGTATGTACCATGACCTTGGGCCTTAAAAGCTTTCAATACAGTCGTGCCCCATTGCTAGCAAGAACTCTTGCCCTGTACCTCTCGTTTAAGTTCAGGTGGCATCTGAGTAGCTGAGGGCTCCTCCCGAAGCCAAAGGCGGTCACACTACTGGTGAAGCACGAGCAGAGACCAGGGTGATTGGCATTTGTTCTGGTATTGGGTGCCGACCATGACACATATACATACAGAGAAGTTCAGAGAAGTTCATGGGCACTTTCTTCGGTATCTTTGGATAATCTTCTTTGCTTCTGAGCTTTCCAGCGCATGCACAGCAAGGTGCGATACCAGACTGGCCCCAACTGCACATGCACAAAAGAGCTCAGTACTGGTGGTACCATGTGGGAGAAATCCAAAGATACCAAAGACGTTGCCCATGAGCTCCAGCATGCTACTCTGCATGAATATGTCAACATTAATGGCAGGGACCCTTTTTTAAGTAATGGGTTGTTTGAGGTGGAAACAGGGAGGGGGCAATAGAGAAAGGGATGGGGGCTTTCTCTTAAAGGCGAAGGAATAGCATTTAGACTACTTTTACTTACCTGACACCCTGGGCCGGTACTCCTATCAGCAGAAAACCACACCGGCTCAGGGTTCTTCCTTTGAACACAGAGGAGAGATCCTCTTCCTGCTTCTTCTTGTTTTCAAATTTCCCAGTTGATCGTAATAGTCGAGTTTTTTGTTAAAGTTCAGCTTTTCACTGTTTTGCGTATGCGCAGCCATGCTCGAAGGAAGACCCCTTCCTGCCTGCCTAACTTTTGGACAAAGGGTGTCCCAGGCCACCCTTTGGCCCATAAAGAGGGGACTCAAAGCCAAAGAGTCCAAAAACTTTCTGACTATATTCTTTATTCGAACGTTGTCATCATCTGATTGTGCAGTAAGGGGAGATATAACATAAGTGATCATCATTCTTAATTCTTCTAACTTAATCCCAAGAATGGTTAAGAATTATATTCAATCATAAGTACTTATCATGTATCACTTAAATTATTTTAATTGTTAAAATGTCTATCCCTGGCAGTAAGTTTTATGTGCAGACCTGTTGAATTGGAATGCAACTCTGTCCTGTAGATGTGAAATGAGATGTCATATTTGCTTGTTATGGTTCAGATACAATATAAGATGAGAAATATCACAGCGACATTGAATATCTCCATTTACTAAGAAAAGCTGACTTCCAATAATGCTGTCAACAACATTCCTGCCCTTCAGTCCCTGTTTTAGCCCAGTGGGCATAGCATTGAGCGCTGAGGTCCCAGTATGATTAGCCAAAGTTGCTATTTCCTGCCTGAATGGTTTGTGGTCTCGTTCCTAAGAAGAGATAATTTCACACTGTGTCAAATCTCAGCATTGCGTATCTGCCCAAAGGAATAAACCTGATGGCTGAGGCATCTATGTTCTACCATTGATATCCGTTACAGGATAATGTCACCAGCAATAACGGGCACTGTTGTGCTCTTACATGATTGCTCTGGATAGCCATATGCTGCACGTTTCCTAAAGCTTTGGTGGCTAAGTTGCAAAGTGTCAGCAAAATGTTTGTATCATCCTTTCATGACAATGTACAGATCCTGGCTAAATTATTTCCACAAACCTTGAAGGGATTATCCAGTGAATGCTAATATGTATGTAGCTTATATATATTCTCCTAAAGAAGTGATTTCCAACCAATGGTTCACAAGCAACATTTTGCTCTCCAACCACTTGTATTTTGCTCCCAGTGGCCTCAAAGAAGGCTCTTCTTTTTGAATTCCTGGCTTAAAGGGAAGCTTTAGCTGCATAAAAGCCAAAAGTACTGCCAACTAGAGACTCATGTTGCTGCAAGTCCACACTGGAGCTACAAATAATCAATCACAGCCTTTCTTTGGCCCCCCCAGGAACTTTTTGCCTGCTTCTGTTGCTCTTTAACTTTCTTTTTACATTTGAATGTGGCTCATGGTTAATAAAGGTTGGGAACATCTGGCCTTAGAATAAAGCAACAGATTCATGGCTCCAAAAAAATTCTAGAATCCAGGTTTGTTTTTTGTACAAGAATGACAGGAGACACCTACATTACACCTGCAGATTAATTGATGGTTAACATAAAATTGTATTCATTGCAGCAAAACAAATTGGTATAAATTGGTGGCAGGCTTCCTGCACTTCAATTATACTTTAGTAAAAACTTTTAATTGCACCTCACTCAGATATGGGTGGACTGAACCATTGATTTAAATTTGGGGAGGAGGAAATGGCTACATAATACACTCCTGGTACACTGCCCTGGTTAACTTGATAGGGCAAGCAGAGTGGAACACTGATGTGCTATTGGGATGACTAGGGATGGGATGGGATGGGATGACTAGGGTGGTTGAGGGGAGTCAAGTTAGCAAATGGAACTGGGTGGTGTTCTAGTGAGAGGCTGGTGACAAGAAAGCAAGGGTAGTGAGCAGAAGGTGGACAATAGGTACCTTGTATGCCAGTAAATCTTGGTTTGGCTCTGGTCATATTGATACTTGTTTACACGCACATTTGCAAAGATTTAATGTCATATGTTTAGAGATCACAGGCATAAGGAAATCCCTGTCCTGCAAAGCTTAAACTCTAATTGACAGACACAGTTAGGAGGACAGATATAACTTAATTCACCATCTTAGGGACATTGGCCCATAAGTGGCAAGATTAGGCCAGATACAAAGTGCTCATAGAGGTAGAATTTGAAGACCTTGATGGAGAGTTGAGGTAGGGTATTGCAGAGGTAAGGAGAACCAAGAAAAACAAATTAAATGCAGGAGATAGCAGTGGATGTGATCAGTGAATCTGAGAACAGAGTTGATGACCAGGAATAAGAGATGTAGTATGCATGAGATGTCATGAGCTGGAAAGAAGTTTTGAAATTTAAGACAACGATTTTTGGAGTTATCTTTGTATTATGGGAGCTTAAAGTAAAAGGATTCTAGTTACAGAGTTTAATGGGGGAGAGATGGGAACCTGGGAGGCTACTTAGTGGCAGGTTGCAGTAGTCTGGACAGGACAAGATAGGGTAATAGTATCCATGAAAAAGTGGCAGGTGTCGACAGTGTTATTAATCTTATTAGAGAGGCAAAAAGAAGACTCATAAGATTAGTTTGAGGCAGTGAGCTGAATCAACAGGGTTTATGAGCCTGCCTTGAGCAAGAGTCCATTACTGGAAATTGCTCACTAATGGCAATGTTTAATAATATTTGTTACCACCATATTAAATAGCCTATATTTATGTGAAGTTTACAGTAAAATGCTAAAGTAGGCTATTAGTGGAGGACAAAACAAAAGCCTCCTTCTAATTATTCTTTAGGTGCATATAAACGCAGAGTTAAATAATATATGTGTTTTGTTATGTGGGAACATTACACACAAAGCAAATGTAGCTGTATAATTTTCCATTTTAGTTTAGCCATGTAATACATATTCTTTATGCATCATCAAGCGCAAACAGATAACCAGCATTACAGAGCAATCATTTCTCTATTCTTTATATTCCAACATTCTTATAGTCAATTAAAGTCAGAAAACTTTGTTAAAGAAGCATTAGGGACACGTTAAAATTACAGAGGCGTGAAAATGTAGTGCTCTGGCAAATGCTGTTTTAAAGGGAAACGCTGGCAGAAACATGAATTTCAATTATTTTTAGCTTCGTGAGAATGAAAAATGTGTTGTAAGCCAACAGATAGAGTGTGATTACTGCATATTTAAAAGAAAAACAGTAGTCATCAAAAAAAGTAACGAGAAGTGAAAAATAATGCCTTCGTACAAATCCCTTCGCACAGGTGTAAATTTTATAATTGTAATTTTAAACGAAATGGGAAACTTTTGTTTTGCTTTTAACCTAAACTATTCTATGGGGTTCCCTTCTATCTGGAGAAAGGCGGTAGATGTTCAGGTGGGTTGGAATGGTGAAAAAGGAATTCCTCAAGTGACTCTCAGCTGGATCCTGCTTAATAGTGCAGCCAATCACCATGTGATGATGTCAGGAAGTCAAGGTTGTTCTAATACCCATCCCTAACTGATTATATCCCTCAGGTCAGTGATCCCCAACCAGTAGCTCACGAGCAACATGTTGCTCTCCAACCCCTTGGATGTTGCTCGAAGTGGCCTCATAGCAGGTGCTTATTTTTGAATTTCAGGCTTGGAAGCAAGTTTTAATTGCATAAAAATGAAGTATAGTACCAAGCAGAGCCTCCTGTAGGCTTCCAGTCCAAAAGGGGCTACCAAATAGCCAATCACAGCCCTTATTTGGCAACCCCAGGGACCTTTTTATGCTTGTGTTGCTCCCCAACTCTTTTTACATTTGAATGTGGCTCACGGGTAAAAAAAGGTTGGGGACCCCTGCCTCAGGTCAAATAATCACCTTGTACTTTGTAGTTATGTTAT
Source organism: Xenopus borealis (assembly GCA_024363595.1). Lineage (NCBI taxonomy): Eukaryota > Metazoa > Chordata > Amphibia > Anura > Pipidae > Xenopus > Xenopus borealis. Next base: position 10,091,897 of record CM044431.1, read on the forward strand.
ATGTTGTTGAGGATCTACTACACTCCCCCATCACCATAAGTAAATCATAACCACTGTGGAACCAGCGCTGCAGTTAAAGTGGACCTGTCACCCAGACACAAAAATCTGTATAATAAAAGTCCTTTTAAAATTAAACATGAAATCAAATTTAAAATTTTTATTAAATCATTCATAGCTGTTTTAAGCTCATTTAAAAATCTCAGCTGTCAATCAAATATTGTCTGCCACTCCTCTATGCCTTAGGCATAGAGGCGGGGCTGATAATTACTTTCACTTTCCATTCAGCACTTCCTAGATGTCACTGCTCCCCACACATTCCCCCAGTTCTCTTAACCATTTAATTGTGTAGCCAGGACATGGGGATAGACATCAGGTCCCCCATTCTGGTGCACAAACAAGATTCTGAGATGATACAAGGCTTGTCTTAATAACAGTGTCCATATAATGGCTCCTGCCTGCTTGTTATAATTATGAATTCCCAGACTGAAGAAAACAAGATTAAAATAATTTATATAGTGTAATTAATGTTCATTTTACTTGACTAATGTGATAAAATATGATTTTGAATATTTTTTGGGGGTGACTGGTCCACTTTAAGGGTGGGTTGTTATTATCCTTTCTAATAAACTTGAATATCTTTTAAAAATAGAAATAAAAAATATGGGTAAACTGATTCTAAAACAGTTCTTGGGTTGAAAAGTTAATTCTGCAGTGTAATGAGCTCATAAGTAGATACAAATTGTTGACCAGTGGTTCCCAAACAGTGGGGCTATCCTGCTAGGGTTCCTGGAGCACTTAATGTGACATTTGAAAAGAATGCATATTTATTCTTAAATTTCATGTCAGTTAGGGTGATATTTGTGATGAGTAATTATTTGATGGGGAAACGGGGCATGTCAAAGGTAAGGAGAGTAGCCTGTTCCATCCCCCCACCTTCGTTTGCTAAAAACCTGTAACCAATATTTTTACCAGCTTGAACCTACTACCCATTCTTACCTTATCCTCAGTTTTACCTGTACCCACAGGTCACCATGAAACTGTAAGCAACAACAATGCAAGCCATAGGTGACATCATGAAAAGGCAGGGGTGGAGAAAACAAAAACATGAGGCTGGCGGGACACTGGGAAAAAGCCAGTGGACCATGCTGACCCAGGCCTGCTCCAACTTAGTACTGATGCTCCTCCTGCCCCATCTCCCCCAATCACAGCTGCAAAGTTAAGGAGGAGGAAGGTGATGAAAGGTACACAGCACAGGAGGAGTGGAGGAAGTTGGATGTTGAAGGAGGACCCTTGAGTCACAAGGAGGGCCCTTGAGATCAAAAGAGTGGCGCTTTAGGTTGCAGTTGCTTTGCCAGAAAAATAGTTTCTACTTTCTAAGCAGAATCTTAAATTTGTCTGTTTAACCTCTCGCTTTATAAATGGTTGTGTGATATTTAAATTATCAGGTGTAGAAGGCAACATAACTATTGATGTTGGCACTGAATATATCTTAAACCGTTCCCACTCAAAATAACAGGATTAGCCTATTTAATAGTGAAAAATAAACTACTGCAAACTAAATATTTGCTGCCTTTTTACTGGTTTCCTTCCAAACTGGCAGAAGACACAGCAAGGTACCCTCCACCACTGCAAGGTAATACAGAAGCAAAGCCAAATTATAGGATGAGGGTAGTTGTGCTTTTTAATTTGAAATTGACCCCACGGGATAAATAATTAGCAAGAGATGAAGCAGTCTATATAAAACATTATATGGGTAGGCGTAATAACTGGGCATTACTCCCAAAAATCTCTCTCCCCTGTTAACAATAAAAATCAACTAAATGATAATTTTAGGTTAAAAAGGCTGCAACATAATTATTCTTTAATATTAATCTTTTGAAAATACAAAAATGAATTCAAGTCACATTAATATTTCATCCTTAAGTATAGTCTAATTTAGAAACCATTAGTTCCTTGATTAGCCCCTCTGGAGTACATGTTTTTTTGGACCTTTAGGATAAGCTGAAACCCGACCGGCCCTCATCTCAAAGGGATGGATGGTGAGAGCTGCCTATTAATCCACACCCAACCCAATTACTGTACCTCTTTCACTGTGATTTCCATAATTCCACAAAACAATGATAATATTGTACATATAGGGCCTGTTCAACCCCCCTCCTTTTAACTACAACCCCTTCTGTTCAACTAGCCCCTAGCAAACTACAACACCCACACATAATTAATTATGGTGGGCAATAGACATACCAAATAAGTCTGCTTTGTAGATCAAATAATATGGAGTAATATCTCAGTATCTTAACCGTATTATTATTTTGCTGATCATAATTTTTGCTAGTTGTTTTCTTTATTTTAGAAATACACATAGTTTGTTATTTCTGGAAGCCAGTTTTATTTCCACTCTTCCCACTAATCCCTGGTTCTGAAGAGCAGATGAAGAGAGGATAAAACGTATTATCCGTCCACTTAGATGCCTTCTCAAAAAGAGCAGCTCAAAGGCTGGAGCTTAGGGAAGGGAGGGAGTTGTTCAGAAAAAATTTCCCTATTAACAAAGTATGTGTGTGTATGGGGGGGGCAATTGAGTATTATGTAATATGTGATTATATTGTGCCCCTCCAGATAAATAATAGATACTTTCTAAGGGTGGCCATGAATGTTTAGATGTGACAGTTTGGTGACCATCATCTTGCATGTTGGCATGTATGGCAACTGTAAAGACAAATTTGAGAAATTATCCATTAGTCCTACCAGAATGCTGAGAAAATTCAATTCTGTATGTAGTATATGCGCAAACGTACATAAATGATCCTTTCACTGATAAAAGAAATGTCTTTTTGAATTGTTACAATGTGGTTGCTAAGTTACGATGACGCTTGTCGTAGAATGAGTCTATGCACGCTTGCGTTCCAAGGTGGGAAGTGGGAGCCGTGTCTGGTGACATAGGCGGAAGTGACGTCACTAATAGGAATGTAGTGATGTAGCGCGCAAAGGTGAAACCAATACAGCATCATCAAACAGGGTATTTATAGCGCTTAACTTAAAAGCAGAAGCTAGAATTCCCCTTGAGAAAGGTCTGGATAATTCTCACTTTTTCTGGGCAAGTGTATCCGCGTTCTTATTCTTGATATAGGTAATGTACTAGTACTTTGAGTGGTATGTACTTTTTTTTATACTAACCTGTTTATACTTTCATGTATATGATCGAAAAAAGTTTGTGATTGTTTGGAATTCATTAAGATTTTTTTAAGAAATACCATGTTGGTTATCGATATCATTGGTGTGCAGGCCCTATATTTGTAAATATCCTACCAAAATGCTGTCAGAAAACTTGCCAATGTGACTTTTCTGGTACTTGGATTGAATATTGGTAGATATGAAAATGGAAGGAGCAGCAGATTCTCTTGTTTGAGTTGGCCACCATAATAAATACATCAGTGCTATTTCATCATACTATGCTGATGGTTGAAGTTCAGATATAACCTGTTGGGTAACCGGTTCCAAGATAATAGCAGCTTGTATAGTTAGCGCCTATATTGTTATTCACAACAAGGTCAAATGACCAGCAGTTTACATGTTTCTTGAGGAAACTTTGAACAATTTCTTTTTTTTAGGAAATATTGGAAACATTATTTCATAGGGACCTTTGAGCAGTCTTGGGACAGGACAGAGCTTGCCCATCTGGAATAATGTACACAAAAACCCTCTGCTCTGGTTAATATGCTCCAAAGGTATTTTCAACTATTTCAAGGAGGCAATTAATGTCATTAGCATTTCCCTGTCCTTGAAATGCATGCTTTCCTCTTGACATTTTGTAGACAGTTCACTCTGCAGGAAAAATGGTATCATCCAAATTGAAACGTGATGGACAACAGCAACGGGGGAAATGACTGGTGTGGGAAAACACACGGGCAGCGGATTCCATTTAATAGACTTGTTATTCCTGCAGATCGGTGCTTATTGCTCTAACTTTAAAGGTTGATTGTATACAGCAGTGCGATAAGTGCTGACTGCTTCAAAGTCAAAAAAACTAGGCAAGCAAAGAAAACAGAGAGGAAGAAACAAAGGCATACATAAATTCCTCCATAAAGTAATAATTTCATGGTCTGTAAACTGAACCAGCAATAAATGTTTAATATCCTCAGCACTCTCACTTTCCAGGCTCTTCATCAAAAGTAAAGTTTAAAGTAATTTCCGAGGTGAAATATAATTTCTTTTACTGATCCACAGCGAGAAAGTAATTGTACGACTGCTTAAAAGTTTTAATTTTTTTTGGTCAGAGTGAAAAACAAATCTGAAACAAGAAAACCATTAACTTTAGGACTTTAGGACCATAACTTGCTTTGGTTCAAAGGGAGTAAAACCTGGAAGGGTACACGGCCAATCCAGAGAGGCAGGACCAACCAAGGATGTCGTGTGTCATTTAAAAATAACATTAATTTACAAAAGTGGTTTATGCCGGAGTTTTAAGCACCCCAAGGGAGTCCAGTCGCTTAACATTTATCCCAGGCTAGCGCCCCTTCATAAAAATATAGTTGGTCTTCCATGGATCCCTGTGGAAATTCTAGGAGGATACATGCACAGTTCATAATCTGAAAACAATGTCCTATGATGTGCTTGCACTTGCCCAAACCCAACTGGGGAGCGTATATGACCATAAGAACATACCAAACAGCACATCACGGCAGTGCCCCAGCATAAGGTATTCTTCAATAGTTATCAAAACTGGTTCCCCATTAAAAGCCTTGAACTATGTAGCAGGCATAAACCAGTAGGACACTTGGAATACAAGACCCCATATCCTGCTTGGTGGGTGGGATGTCCTATAAGCAGATGAGTCTACCTGCATTTGAATGTGTTCTACCCATTCTTAAACTTCAGCCACTATAGACTTCTCACTGTCTAGCATGTCTGAGGATGCAAGATACAGGAATGATCTGCAACCTAAGATCAAAAGACTATCTCCTTGTTGACCCTCTCATAGACAGTTAGAGACATAACATAAAACAATGGTGCCCACATGTTTGAAGGAACAACCCACCTATGTTTACTCATAGCCAGTACATAAAAATAACATAATAATATAGGACTACTTTATGGGGCAAATTCACTAAGATGCACAAATTCGCTAGCGTTGGCTTCGCTAGTGTTGGCTTCGCTAGTGTTGGCTTCGCTAGTGTTCGCCGCACTTCGCCAGGCAAATTTTCGCTAGCACTACACAAATTCACTAAGTTACAAATTTGCGCTCAGGGCGGCGAACGTTAGCGAAGTAGTGCTACCGTTCGTTCACCAGGCAAAGCGCAGTTACGCTAGCGATGCCTAACGACGGGAACGTAAGCGTAAAATAGAAGTATATGTTACAGCCACTGCATTATATTATACAAGCCCAGGAAACCTTTAATAAATAAAATAAAGTTGTCCTATTGCCCTACATGTGCCCCTTGTATAGTTGAGTTGCCATATGTTAGGAAATGTAGGGGGGGAAGGAGGGTAACCCCCCCAAAAAATCTTTTTTTTCAGACTATCACCCTACAAAACACGCCAGCGTTTTTTTTCAACCTCCTATCTATTGTATTGTACTTCGCCTGGTCTGACCAGGAAAATTTTGATCTTAGTGAATTTGCGTAATTACGATCCTTCGTCAGTGTGCAACTTTGCCTGGCGTAAGGGTGCGAAGTTGCGCAAGTCTATTTACTTCGCTAGCGAAAATTCGGTGTTAGTGAATTTCCGAAGTTATGAAGTGACGTCACGCTGGCGAATTAGCGCTAGCGTTAGAGGCTTCGCAATTTTTGTTGTCCAAATACATTATAATCAAAGGGCGTTTTTTTCTTGTGGCACTTTTTTTTGTCTCTGTGACTTTTTTGTCCAAATGCATTAAAATCAATGGGAGTTTTTGTCTTGGTCGACTTTTTTGTCACTTTGAATTTTTCCACAGTGAACAGAACTGCATCTATTGGAAAAGGGGATGATGATACTGCGCCTTTCAAAGAAGGTCATCGTTATACATATGCCTTATGGTGGATGATACAGAAAGTTGGGTGGGTCCATGGGGTCTTGTTATATAATGAATATTATGGTTATGGATATTTCTTACATTTGCTATATATTTTTTTTTCCCCTTATACCAGCAGCTCCACTGGTCCATAGAGCCCTGTGTTATAACCGATTTGCAATAAAAGGCTTCTGGTCCTTTGATCTATTTTGCCTTAACTTCTGTTCTAAATTGTTCTTGGACACATAGGCAGATCATTTGCATTATTGGCAGCTGATGATTTTGATTTTCGTGTTGGCAGGAAATCGCTGCTATTCTCTGAGTCCACACAAATTATGTGCTGAATCTAAACCCAACGTACAGATCTGCTGTTGGCTGGAAAAATAAATGACAAATCAGTCCTGGTTAATATACAAGGATTTAGATACACATAGATCAGTTGGGGCAATAATCTAGTGCTCACACATAGAACACTTCTGGGGCAATAATTGAGCCTTTCAATTTGTAAGGCCAGAAATATCTAAGTTTTTTTTGGTGTCAGCAAAGACTGAAGTTTACTTAGATATTGGTGGCAGCTAGTGATGGGCGAATCTCACCCGTTTCGCCGAAAAAATTAGCGAAACGAGTCGGTTTTTTTGTCGAATTTTCGCTGGTGAATTTTTGCTGGTGTTTCGCAAATTTATTTGCCAGCGGCGAATCGCGGGAATTCGCCGCAAATTTGCTCCTGCCGAATAAATTCGCCCATCACTAGTGGCAGCCACACATTCTCCATTTCCTGTAGATACACACAAGAACCATAAACATTCTGTAAATGATATCCTCATAAACAGTGCTTAGTGATGTCATCAGTTATTATCGATCCTTGGTGATGTAATTCCACCACCATGCCACATAACTATAATTTGTATATTATAATTAATAATAATAATATTGTAAAATATTAGGATGTCAGCTCAGAGTTCCTCAATGGCTTACAATATCCTTATATTTTACAATAGGGGATACAAACATTATTCACTGTATAGTCTCCATATAGTACAAATAGTGGGAGTGCCCTAGCATGGGTGGACTAATTGATTAGTACCAATTAATCCCAATTGATTAGTAGCCAAACCAAATACCAATTCCAGTGTAAGTGTAGTAACCAAACCAAGTACCCACCCAATTGTTCCATCCCATTCAGTTCTAGGTAAGTGTGCACCACAAGCGAGCAACACAGAAATGTAATAGTGAAATATTAACTACTGCAAACAAAGTATTTGCTGTGTTTTTACTGGTTTCCTTCCAAACTGGCAGAAGCGACAGCAAGGTACCATACACAACTGCAAGGGAATAGAGAAGAAAAGCCAAATTATTGGATGAGGGGGGTTGTGTTTTTAAACTTGACCCCACAGGATAAATAATTATCAAGAGACGAGACAGTCAATATAAAAACATAATATGGGTAGACGTAATAACTGGGCATTACTCCCAAAAGGTGGCTACTTAGAACAACAAAAGGAGAATTTATTACGAACGTTATGTTGGTTCAAGTTGCCTGTTTTTAGATCTCTGTGTGCCTCTTGGGTTCTAGTTACCAGGTCTAGTGACCCACTAATCAGTACCCTTAACTGGTCAAGTCTGTAACATATGGATCAAGAGAACGGTTGTCTTCTTTTATGCAATGCAGATACTGTTTTTCTTGCAAGTATTATGTATAAAAAGCACGTTATAGAATTCCTTATCATAGATTTGTGGATTGGACTTTTTTGATTCTCAGTTTTCACACAAATATATATATATATAACAAGGAGAAGTTGTGCTCACCACTAATTTTTTTTTAAAAACCATTAGGCGGGGGTGCAATGAGGCTGGGACCACAAAATACATATAGACAAATACAAGATCCTCTGCACTCAACCCATTATCAATATATTTAAGACACAACATTGAGACACAACTTTCCCTTGTTTGTTATAGTTCATATAGGAGTAGTGACCAGCTCCCTGTTGTAGCTCCCACCCCTCCCAGCTATAGTCAGGTGACTATAGCTGGGAAGGGTGGGGGCTACAACTTGGAGCTGGTATATAACTCCTGTATAACTATAACAAACAAACAAATTATATATATATATATATATATATATATATAATTAGCCTACAATCAAACTATACCCATAGTGATATAACTGGATGAAAAATTATGATTGTCTACATGGAAATTGAGGTTCTTGCTCAAGGAACTGCTGAGATAAACCCATCAAACACCAGAAAATTGAAGTTTCGAAAAGAGAAAGACATAAATAATGTGTGCAATTGTCTCTACGCCCAGTGAGCTCTTCTCCGATGAGCTGATGAGCCATTGAAATCTGTGAACTTCACCTTATTCAACCCGCCTCTCGTGGTGCTCCATATCGCTCTTGAGTGCCATTTCTATAAAATATTGTCTTTTTAATGCAAAACTGAGCATTGGTTTTACAAAAGTGAAAATTACTGTTACAAATCCCTGAATGAACAAGCCGGCAGTTGCCAAAGTTCTCTATTTATAATTTATACCTCCATCAATTGTTTTACTTCTTCACAACAATGCTGTAACAATTGCTACTTTATTCCGCATCTTGTCAACGCTTCTCTCTCCGGAATAGGTATAAAATCTGTTTAATGGACTATGATTTTGATTTACTGCGCACATTTTTATGTAGGGAATGGATTGGAGGCATCTTATTGCTGCCTATTAGACAATCCATGGCTTGTAAGTTATATTTTATAAGACTAAAAAAATGCAATTTGGTTATGAGAAGTATGCCATTAGTGCGGTAAAACTGTAGTTATTTTGTGATGGCTAATTGTGTCTGGGATAATGTGTTTGTTCCTTAATATTTTTTTCTTGATTTTATGTCTCCCAACAGTTTTCAATTCAGCAGTTTGTTTTTGATTAGGTCTTCAGTTGGTGCAACCACCTTTATTGATCAGAGGTGGGCCAGGGGCAGAATAACTGTGAATTAAGTCTATTGTCGATATATTTGCAATACCAGCCATGGCCTAGAAAGAACCAATGTATACATATAAATCCATGTATTTTTAACTTCAAATATGACCATTATCTTATGAAAAACTTTAAAAAAATGTTTTGAATGGATAAAGTAATTGAAAAGGAAAGACAGATAGGAATGAGCACATTTTTTTCAGATGATACAGGTTTGCAGTGAAATTTGCATTTTGGCAAGTGTTGATAATGTTCATGAATCTGAACTATAATTTCACCATGCATTTTTTTTTGCATTTGGTGAAAAGAAAAAGAACTAAAAAAAGGTACATTTGTCATCAATTCATTTGGGGGCAGATTTTCTAAATTCATGTGAATGATTCGAAATTCGATCAAATTTTTTTAAAAATTCGAATTTGAATTTTCGAATAGTTTTTGTGGCCATTTCGACCGTCAAATTTTAAAAATTCAATCAAATCGAATGATTCGAATAGATTGAATAAAAATCTATTCGATCATTCGATGGTCGAATTACTTAAATTTTAATTTGATTGCCTAGTTCGCCATATTTAACCTACCGAATTGTTGTATAACCCTATGGGAAGCTCCCAACGGGTTTTTTCAGCTTTTTTAGATCAAATAAAAAAAATTTGATCGAATGAATAATTTAGCGATTGATGAATTTTCTTTCATTTGATCGTTCGTTTTTTTCGAATCGTGTTAAAACCCTTAGAATTCGAAGGGTTAAAATTCGGTAAAAATTCAATGGTCTAATTCGAGGGTTTTTTTAACCCAAGAATTTGACCCTTAGTAAATCTGCCCCTTGGTGTGAGAAAAAATGCCCATCGATTTTGGTGTTTGCCATGATAAAAAAACTCAAGAATAAAGAAAAAATAGGAAAACACATCAATTGATTCCAATATATTGGGCAAATATTTGCCATTTTGCGACTTTTTTCTATGGTTCTGAGCATTTTTTGGCAAAACAGGGTTTTGCTTTTCACTAGTAACTAATAGCAGCAAGTCTAATTTAAATGTAAAATAATGTAAATTAAATGATAACAAATAGGGATGGCGCGAACCGCGGAAAAAAAGTTTGCGAACATGTTCGCGAACTTCCGGAAATTTGCGAACGGTTCGCGAACGGTTCGCGAACCCCATAGACTTCAATGGGAAGGCGAACTTTAACAGCTAAAAAAGACATTTCTGGCCAGAAAAATGATTTTAAAGTTGTTTAAAGGGTGCAACGACCTGGACAGTGGCATGCCAGAGGGGGATCAAGGGCAAAAATGTATCTGAAAAATCCATTGTTGACACAGCGCTGCGTTTTGTGCTGTAAAGGGAAAAAAGTCACTCAGGTGGTTGTGGACACTGTAATATTATGGATATTTAGACAGAATGTGAACAAGCTCACACAGCTAGATGGCAGTTGTTTGAAGAACACACTAGGCAAAAAATGGCTACAGGGCAAAAAATGGCTACAAGGTCAACGTATACACTACTACAGCGGTGGATACGGATTACATAAAATATATTATGGCTGCTTGAAAAAAGTCACTCAGGTGCTTTTTCTGGAGAGGGTAATATTATTGATATTTAGACAGAATGTGAACAAGCTCACACAGCTAGATGGCAGTTGTTTGAAGAACAGTAGATTACTAGCCAGCAAACTTACTATCCACTGTCCCTGAAATCACTAACAGCTCTCTCCCTACACTATCTCTTCAGCACACACAGGCAGAGTGAAAAAACGCTGCAGGGCTTCGGTTTTTATAGGGAAGGGGAGTGGTCCAGGGGGTGTGGGGATGGTCCAGGAGGGAGAGCTTACTGATTGGCTGCCATGTATCTGCTGGTCTGGGGGAGAAATGGCAAAAAAAAAGCGCCAACTAAGGCGAACCCAAATTGGCGAACGTCGCGCGACGTTCGCGAACTTCCGGCGAGCGCGAACAGCCGATGTTCGCGCGAACAAGTTCGCCGGCGAACAGTTCGCGCCATCCCTAATAACAAAAGGGAATGTATTTTAATTTCATACATTACAAATTTAAAACATTTCTGCTGGGTCCAGAAGGATGTAATAAATCTATGTGATGTTTCTTGGCTTTCCAGAGTTCCACTTGACTATCACAAACACAAGTGTAGTGTGCAATCAGCAATACTGGATTTTTTCAAGTTTATTTTTCAAAATGCAGCCTTTTCCCCATAATAAGCAGCATAATCTTGGCCTTGGTCCAAGTTGCCATTGCCAAAAATTGTGTCTGCGTCCAATTGTTAATGTTTTGACCAGGCTTGGATTTGTAACAAGGTCACAAAGGCCCGGGCATAGGATGGAAAAACGCTAGGGTCTCCTCCCCTAAGGATCAATGTGTAAGCCTGTAAGTGTAATCCCCAGTGCTCTGGCACATTCACCTAGAGGCCTACTAGGGGGCCGAAGCCCAAAATCTGGGCATGATTTTGATGTCAATTTGGTTGGGTGCACCTACTGAAACAACATAAGTACAGTGGGAACCCTACATGTACCTCCATGTCCAAACTTTCAAACGCTCCTTAAAGACCCTCCTGTTTAGAGAAGCGTATTCAATGTACCTTAAATAATCAATCACTGCTGTATCATAAATCACAAATTGTGTCTGAAACCCTAATGTCTCAATTGTACCCTAACCTTTAGTTGTAAACTCTAATGTGTAGGGCCCTCTAATCCTATTGTATCTGTATATCCTTGATTGTTATCCACTTTTATTCCCTGTTTGTTATAACTAAGGAAAGCACTGCGTATCTTGTCGGCGCTATACAAATAAATGATGATGATGATGATGATGATGTCTAGCATGGTGGTAGCTCCCTGTTCCCCAGCCTCAATAGGTTTCCACCAGAAGGAGAGGAAGGAGAGATGGATTGGCAGCCACGTGGACATGAAGTAGCAGGTTTAGATGCTACTACCTTAATGAATTTCAATTTCCTTAATAAAAAAAAATTATTAATTCGTTTTAGAGCACTTAACCTTTCTGGCTGTATTTGCAGACAACCCCTTTTCTGTTTTTTTTTTGGTCAACTCTTAATTTACGCTAGTTAACAGGAAGGGATTAAATCAAATTGTCCTAGTAAAAAATCCTAAATTTTGTCAGTACAGGACCTGTTATCCAAAATGCTCGGGACTTGACATTTTCCAGAAGTGGATCTTTCAGTAATTTGTATCTTCATACCTTAAGTCTACAAGAAAATCCATTAAATTAAATAAACCCAATAGGCAGGTTTTTCTTACAGTTGGATTAATTATTTCTTAGTTTGGATAAAGTGCAAAATATTGTTTAATTATTACAGAGTAAAAGGAAAGAATTTTTAAAAATTTGGATTATTTGTACAAAATGAAGTCTATGGGGCAAATTTACTAAAATGTGAAAATTCGCTAGCGTTGGCTTCGCTAGCGTTCGCCGCACTTCGCCAGTTGAATTTTCGCCAGCACTACGCAAATTCGCTAAGATGTGAATTTTTGCTCAGGGTGGTAAACATAAGCGATGTAGCGCTACCGTTCGTTCGCCAGGCAAAGCGCTTATATGCTAGCGATGCCTAATTAGCATAAAGCGCAAATTTCAAAGTATAATAGAAGTGTATGTTACAGCCACTACATTCCACTACAAAAGCCCAGGAAACCTTTAATTAAAAAAATAAAGTTGTTCTATTGCCCTACATGTGCCCCCTGTATAGTTGTGTTGCCATATGTTAGGAAATGTAGGGGGGAAGGAGGGTAACCCCCCAAAAAAATATCGATCTTTTTCAGACTATCACCCTCCAATGTTAAAACACACCAGTTTTTTTTGGGACTTAGAAACATTTTGACATTTTTTTTTCAACCTCCTATCTATTGTATTGAACTTCCCCTGGTCTGACCAGGCGAAGTAATGTCTAATGTAAGTGCTAACATTCAGGAAAATGTTCATCTTAGTGAATTTGCGAATTTACGATCCTTCGTCAGTGTGCAAATTCGCCTGGCATAAATGAGGGAAGTTGCGCAAGTCTATCTACTTCACTAGCGAAAATTCCCCAGAGCCCAAAATTTCCGAAGTTACGAATTGACATCACGCTGGCGAATTAGCGCTAGCGTTAGACGCTTCACGCTTTAATGAATTTGCTCCTATGTGAGACAGTCTTTCTGTAATTCAGAGTTTTCTGGATAACAGGTTTCCAGATAACTGATCCCATACCTGTATCATCGCTAAATCAACAGCAGTAAAACAAGAAAAAAAAATAGATTTCAAAATTTACAAAGCTATCCTTGTGGGTCAGGAAATTTATAGTGTTCATTAATTGTATTTAATTGTTCTTATAATTATAAAGTAAATATCAATATCTAATAAATATCTCACATAGAAAGAATTGACTACTAAATAAGAGGTCACTGTATAACATAAGAAATCTTCCAATAAAATGGCTATTGGTAACACTGTATTTGGTTATTGCCATAAAAAAAAAGTTCTTTCTTATAATTTCTCAAATGAGTTAGTCCTTGGTTACACAGGAAGGTTGTAACACTTATAAGTAACTGTTGATAGGCTGTATCTTAATGTAAACTTACATCATAATCAGATTATATCATCACACCAGAGAATGGCGAATAAGAGGTCAGCAAGATGACACTCAGCTGTCTAATTGGTGAACTTGTGAGAGAACCAATCCAAGCTATAAAATATAGAATCGGTGTGTTGTAGAGTGACTTGGGGAAGGTTTTTACTCCACCGGAAGCGCTCCAACTCCTTATACTACTCAATCTTTTCACACAAAGATCCTATGCATTCAATTTATATATATAGTTGGGGTGACAATTCTCTGTGGCTGCCGTTCAACTTAATTTGAAAATAAATATCTTATTCACATATGGAAATTCATTAATCTCCCAACTGCTCACCCACTGTATGGCGTGGTCCGGGTGCTTAGCCCCGAACCCTTCACTTTATCCCCACACCCGAAGCATAGGTTAATTCAGGGTCACTCTCCGCTCCTACTCGGTGGTCCGGGTGCTGCGCCCCGAACCCTCAGCAAGGGGAGACTTCCGTATATCCTTTCACCAAAAAAGGCACGCACTTCACTGGACTCTCGGAGCGGTTAAAATTCAGCTTTATTCACGAACAATGTGGTCCTCATTGTTCGTGAATAAAGCTGAATTTTAACCGCTCCGAGAGTCTGGTGAAGTGCGTGCCTTTTTTGGTGAAAGGACTTGGGGAAGGTCACTTAGAGCATCAACTGTCAAAAAGGAAAAGTTATAAGAGGTCTATTATAAACCATGTCTCTGATTGACCACTTTGAACTATGTAGGACTAGAGACAACCTATTGAAAACTATTGGAATATTCACAGGTTATCCTTACCTTTAACCAATCAAAATCATAAGAAAGTTCACAGAAATCGAACATTTCCCCGTTCACATGTTAATTGAGCCAGTAATAATAGCAATGTCATGAGAAGCCACCATAGAAAGTTAATGTTCCCATCATGTTTCTTCTGACGTTGGTAGGGATTCCCAGGATAAAGATTGGAGACTCATTTATATACCATGCCAATTTCACAGCCATCATGCTAATTTTTTTTAATTTAATCAACTAGCCATTAGTGACTTTATCCAATTAATTATGGGTATTGGGGGATGCTTCCAATCAATAATGAACTGGGAACTGAGGAAAAGCAATGCCAGTGAGTCTCAGGGGGGACCAAAGCAAGTTGCACAGTTGCAACCAAATTCTAAATTGATTAATTCAAATCATCGGTTCAATAATTCATGATCAGTGATCACGATCATTGGTCATACATTGATAATCACAGAAAAGAATACACTAACCATAATGGGGCTCATTAACCAAAGATGGGCAATTCTGTACTTGGGCAATTACCCAACACGTCTTTTAATTAAATCTCCCCCAGGATTATCAACAGTTTTAGGACTAAGGCTTAAAATTACTTGGTTTTAGTCTTCTTTTATTGGGGAAATTATTCCTTAATGCTATGAGTGCCTCACAAATAACATAGCTAACTTACAGTTATGTTCATGCAGACACATCAGTGTTCCATTAAAGTCTATAGTATAAGTGCAATTACAAAAGCATTTATATATTCATGTATTTTAAGAACATGAGGCAGTTGAGTTATCTCAACATTTGCATTCAGAACACATGAATGTTCATGCAGCATTATTCTAACTTCACTCTGTCAGTGTAGGGATTATGCTGTCATAAGGAATTTAAAAATGATATCACATAAAATGCTGTATTCATTGATATTGACGGTCTTGCCCCAGGCTAGGTTGTATAGTATTATTAATCAGCCTGAGGCTGAAGGCTGCCCATGTAAACATTTGGCCGGTAGATCCTTTCCCACACAAATCTAACTGACTGCTTCACTATGTTACCATTTGAATGAGTGAAAGGTATTTCACAAATTCATATCACATGGGTCTAAACAAAATGCAGTAAGATACTGAAAAACTCATGACAAATACTGACAAATTAAAGGTTATATGTTGTGGCTATGGTAGACATGGAAGTAGCTCATAATTAAAACCTTGTGTGTAAGGTGGGCGTTCAAACAATTCATAACTAACAGTTTTCAATTAAGGTGGACATGTATGGAAGTTCTACCTATAACTATATCAGACATTGAGATTCAATACTTTACACTTTATGGTTAAAGTGGGCATGTGGTCAAGTTCTTTCTTAGCAGAACAAGTTGACATACCCCATGACAGGCATTTTTGGTGGACACTTCTAAGTGGTGGAATTAACCCGCTTTCCAGTTGACACAAGAGTGAAGGCCACCAACAAAGCTGTAGCCAACATTGGCATGGAGAATACAAGTGTAATATGGCACAGAACAGTGAACACCAAATTTGTGCAACTTAATTGACTCTGTACTAGGGCATTTTATGTGGACCTACTCTGGGCTCAAGTGACCTTCAGAGGAAAATAAATTCTACTGTACCTATATTGTACATGACCATTACTTTATATAATTTTTATGACCATACACAAATCTGCATTTAGTGTACAGGTATGGGAAGGAGACATTGTTCTCACACACTTCTCCAGCAATCTGATATAATTAGCCCATACTGTGAAAACCATTGTCACAATTTTTCCAACCTATGCAAATTATTGGTATAATTAAGCCATTCTGTGCAAACTATTGGCACAATTAGGCCATTCTGTTCAAACCATTGGTGCAATTAGAACATCCTATGTATACTATTGGTACAATTAGGACATTGTGTGAAAAACTTTGGTACAATTAGGCCATCCTATACAAACTAGTGATGGGCGAATTTATTCGCCAGGGGCGAATTCCCGTGATTCGCCGCTGGCGAATAAATTCGCGAATCGCCAGCGAAATTTTGCTTGGCGAAAATTCGCCGGAAAAACGAGTCGCGCGTCGTTTTTGACGCGACGTGCCGCGCGGCTGAAATGACGCAACGCGCCAAAAACGACGTGACGCGTGTTGGAACAACGCAACGCGTCAAAGTTGACGTGACGCGTGTCAAAAGCTTCCCGCGACTCGTTTTGCTAATTTTTAGCCAATTCGCGAATTTCTCTGGAAATTCGAAGATTTTTCGGCGAAGCGAATCTCGGGAGATTAGCCCATCACTAATACAAACCAGTGGTACAATTAAGTCATCCTATGCACACCATTGGTACATTTAGGCTATCCTACTCAAACCATTGGTATAATTAGGCCATCCTACTCAAACCAGTGGTACAATTAAGTCATCCTATGCACACCATTGGTACATTTAGGCTATCCTATTCAAACCATTGGTACAATTAGGCCATCCTACTCAAACCATTGGTACAATTAGGCCATCCTACTCAAACCATTGGTACAATTAGGCCATCCTACTCAAACTATTGGTACAATTAGGCCATCCTACAAAGCATTGGTACAATCTGGCCATTCTATGCAGAGTATTGGTGCAATTAGACCATTGTGTGTGCAAACAATTGGTACAATTTTGTCATCCTATGCAAAGTATTGGCACAATTAGATTATTCCTAATTACTCATCCTGGCCTATTCATTGTTCTTATCATTTGTAGGACTGTTTAATGCAGCCAGCCAGCTTAGACTTTAGGGAATTATTTTTTTTCTTTGTCAACTGTCTTCCTTCTGAGCCTTTTTTCCCTCCTGCTCTTCCTTTAGTACCACCCATCATCATTGTATTGTCTACCGTAGTGTTTCCACTTCCTGTAACGTTCCTTTACTGAAGTACATTATGCACATGCTAAATTTTAGATTTCATAATTTAAATAACATTTTGTTCTTCTCTTTATTAATGGATTGGTCTGGTTGCTTGGGAGAGGGTTCTTATCAAGGTACAGTATTCCAATAGTTGCTGATTATTG
This sequence comes from Xenopus borealis, assembly GCA_024363595.1. Taxonomy (NCBI): domain Eukaryota; kingdom Metazoa; phylum Chordata; class Amphibia; order Anura; family Pipidae; genus Xenopus; species Xenopus borealis. The sequence goes on from CM044431.1 coordinate 10,109,222, forward strand.
ATTCATGTATGACCAGCTTTAATAAAGGGACACAATCACTTGAACAATGGTTACACATTTCATACAAGCCACTTAAATTGCCTTAAATTAATTTGGCTACACATCTTTCTATACATTTTACCTTCTTCTATAGATTCCCAAGTTATCTGAATGAGAAACAAATTCTACTGCTTCAAAACCAAAACCTCACAATTGTTACATTAAATTATCACCACTTACCTCCAGAAAGATTTCCGAGAGCAGCCTATTGTGATATATTCTGTTCATACTTGTTTATTTAATTTGTGAAATATGCTGTCTCTTTTTATTCTCATTACGGGTTCTCTGAAAGTAAATGCCAACCAGTGAAGGATTGCCCTCCCTAAATCTGAATAAAACATCCCTCTGCCGGATTAGTTTGCAAATGATATCTCCTGGATTTATTGATGAAATATTCCTGTCAAATGTCTGTTACTGGCTGAAATCACAGAAAGGATCTCTGATTTTGTTTTATATTCTATTTCAATTTCTCCCCTTCTTTGTGGTTATAAATATCAGATATATAAATGTCCAAATCAAAGCTATGAAATGTGCCTCGATTTGGTTGAAATACATTGGTTTTTAAAGCTCCGCATTCTAAATCCTGCAGATGCAAATTGAAAAGAATTTAGGAAGCAATAATATAGTGTCACATGATATTACGAGTGGAATAGAAGTATATACCCAACTGGCATGCCAACATGTATCCCATCCTGGGCAGCAGTAATGATACTGTGGTAGTACAAATACACAAACTCATTTGGCTGACATTTTCTCATACACCTTCCTCAAAAACTGAAGTCAAGTTCAATCAAAGACAAAATGCATCATAGCTGATTAGGAAAACTGACCATTTTATTAACTTTTGGAAGAATTTTTTTTCCTCAAAGGAAGTTTAAATTAGCCTTAATATACACCCAAATATATAAATGGAAATGGAGGGATGACTAAGAAAACCTTCTATAAATCTCTAAAAATTCATGTTTTTGAAATCACCCATTGTCATGGTCGCCCCCCTCATTCCAGAACCAATGCTAAGCCCCCTGTTCACAGCCCTTGCTTCCGCCTATACAGCCGCCTTTAAGCTGGGGAGGAGCCCTCAGTTAATCGGATGCCGCCAGGTCTTATTAAGAGAGGTGCCAAGCTCAGAGTTCTAGACGAGCAAAGGGGCACAAACGTAAGGCAAAGTCTTTTGGCCAGAAGGTCACAGTACAAAGCATAGACAGAAATCATAGTCAAATCTGGCCAGGTCGGTGAAGGCAGAGTACAAGAGAAGTCAGAATGGCAAGGGTCAAACCAGGAGATCAATCAGAAGGGATACGGATACAGAAGAGACCGCAAGCGCCCTAAGTTACCGTAGCACAGGATGAAAGGGAGTTGCATGGCGGCGTCCCTGCAGCACCACTAGACCACCAGGGTGAGTTATTCCGAAAATGCTAAAAGTTTGAGATTTATTAAGTGTAGAAATCACAAAAAAATGCTAATACAAAAATTTTGTTTAAATAGTAAAAGTAGCCAAGGTACTTTAGAAATCAGTGGGAGCTGCACTGATCCTTTTGCACATTTTTTAAGCTATTGGGACTTTTAGGGGCAGATTTAACAATGACCAAATTTCGAATTTAAAAAAATTTGAAATTCGACCATGTGAATACAAGGGAAATAAAATCCTTCGAATTTGAATATCGAATTTAAATTTTTTTACCGCTATTCAATTGGTCGAACGATTGAATAGTAAAAATTCGATCGATCGATTATTCCAATATTCAAATAGATTTTTATTTGAATTATTTGAATTATTGGATTTGATAGAATTTACTGAATTCACTGGTCAAATGCACCTAATTTTCATATTCGGATATCAAATCTATTTGAAAATTCGATCGAATTTCGAATCATTCATGTTAATTTAGTAAATCTGCCCCTTAGAGTATTCAGAGATTTCTTAGTGCATTGTTCCATTTTTTTTTTGTTTTAATTTTTTATATTCGGATATTTTAATAAATTACATGGCATTCATGGTTTCAGAGAAAACAAGATGATTAGTGGTTTCCTAAACCTCTAAAACCACTAAAAATGAGAATGATGATTTGTTAACATTCAGACTTCTGGTTATTTATTGAATCTATTTTTTTCTCAAACTTCATATGTTAAATTTCTCTAAAAACTTTTTTCTCTAAAAACTCAAAAAAAAAAGTGAGATTTATTAAGTGAAAAAAATCATGATACTCGCCAAGTACTCACTCCATAGAAGTCACTGGAATCGTTTTTTTGGATTTTTTCACTGATTGTCTGAAATACTTCAATTTTTAAAAGTTTTAGAGTTATTTGTATTTTCTTTAGCACATTGTTCAGCTTTTTTTAGTCTTACTTTTTATATCCACATCTTTTGTTACATTACTTGACATTCCTGGTTTTAGAAAACACAAGATTAAGCGTGGTTTCAAAAACCTCTGTAAGTAGACAACAAAAATGGCAGTTAGAAGGATCATTAACAAATCTCTGTTACAGAACTCATCAAGAGAAGGCTCTGATATGCTATTGTTAATGGGTAATATTTAACCCCATCATCTTCCTATTTTCCTTGTCCCTGTTCCTTAATTCTATTAATTATCTATGACTTACCTGATACGCGGCCTATGGAGCTTTCTGTGCCTGTGCAAGTGCTTGGCTTGGTTTCTAACTGGGTTGAGAGGCTGATTTAGAAACCACCTTGCTCCTTTTAGTTGCTGTTTTAATGTATAAACCCTCATCTTCCCTGTCTGTCAACTTTCAAGTATTCTTCATTATTATATCTGCATTAGATTAGGCCTTCCCATTAGTGATGGGCGAATTTATTCGCCAGGGGCGAATTCCCGGGATTCGCCGCAAAAAAAAGAGTCGCGCAACGAAAAAGATGCGACGCAACGCGTCAAAAACGTGCTGCGACTTGGTTCGCAAATTTTTTCGCCAATTTGCGAATTTCACTGGAAATTCACTAATTTTTCGGCGAAGCAAAACTGGGTAGATTCGCCCATCACTACTTGCCATATATTTAAAGTATAAATCAATTTAATCAATTATATTGATTATATAATAAAATAAACTATTCTGGATATAGTCTCTTAACATAGGGGGGTCTCTTCTTCTTCTAATAGACCAATAAATGTCCCAATTTTATTTGTTTTTAGATATTTTGGGGGGCAATATAATAAAAAAGCACATTGTTTGCTTGGGCTCTTTAACCCATAGCAAGCATTCAGATGTTTTCTTTCAAACATTTCATTCAGTTCTCCCTGTTGATTGGTTGCCATCGGTTAATTAACCCAGTAGCATACATTGCACCATTTTGTACATAGCCCAGCCAATGATGGATTTGTGAGTCAATCTTCCATACAAACAACACAGCTTCATTCCAGCATCCAGAGATCTAGAATATCCAACAACTTGGGGCAAATTTATCAAATTCACACGAAGGATTACAAATTCAATTGAATTTTCAAAAAGATTCAAATTCGAATTTTCGAATGTTTTCGAAGACCACTTCGACCATCGAATTTAGAAAATTCGATCAAATTGAATGATTCGAATAAAAATCTATTCGAATATTCGACAGAATTCAGATTCAGATTCAACTAATCGAATTGGATTTAGCTATTTTTGATCGAATAAAAAAATTCGATCGAATGGTTAAAATCGTTAGAATCGAACGATTTTATCAATCGATCGAATTATTTTTATTCAATCGAATTGTGGTAAAATCATTTGAATTTGAAGGATTTCAATTCAACCACAATTCTATTGTTCAAATTCGCGGGTAAATTCACCCGCAAATTCGACCAATAGTAAATCTGCCCTCATGTGTCAGTTGTTAGCAACATAAATTGCCAACAACACAAATTGAGGGAACTGCTCTTACAGCCAAAAATGTGGATCTGCCTTCAAGGCCCAGGGTACTAGTGACCAAGGCTAGCTTGAGACCAGAATCTTGTAATATTGTACATTTTTGTATTTTAAGATCAATGACTATATATATATATATATATATATATATATATATATATATATATATATATATATATATATATATATATATATATATATATATATATATATATTCATACCTTAATTCTACTAGAAAATCATGTAAAAATTAAATAAGCCCAATAGGCTGGGTTTGCTTCTAATAAGGATTAATTATATCTTAGTTTGATCAAGTACAAGTTACTGTTTTACTAATAAAGAGAAAAAGGAAACTATTTTCTAAAATTTGCAATATTTGGATAAAAAGGAATCTATGGGAGATGGCCTTTCCTTAATTCTGAACTTTCTGGATAACGGGTGTCTGGATACAGTTATACAATGAAATGTGTTGTTTTAGGATTACAGTTCTATGAATATTAAAACCGTCTTTTTTAAGGTTCACTTGCAGCTCAACCAAAGTAACTTTTACCTTGAGTTAAATGACTTTGTAGTACGACATGAAAGCAGCACAAGCCAATCTTTTAATTACATTGTACGAACTGTCCTACCTCAACATCAGATTTATTAATGAATATTTTCCCTGACTCAATTAACTGTCAAATTTGTATTCAGTTCAATATGCTAATTACCGGCGGCAAGAATTATGAATAACATCATCATTAAAAAGTGAAATGTTTCTTAAAAGACTTTATTAAACTGAAATCGTAAATTAGTCCTGTTTAAGTAGCGAGGCTGGACGTGGCTTGGAGATGAAATGATTGTTTCGGAATATTTCTTTAACTTTAAAAGTCAAAATCAGGAATAACTAGGTAATTACTGTATTTATTGTGTAATACTGATTGGACTTAAAGATACAGTAGAATGAAAAAAGTTGAAGGCTTAAAATTCAACAAATCTCAGTAGTTTGCTCACTGAAAAACACTTTAAATCATGCTTTATAAAGAGAGATGGAGTGGTGGAAATAGGAATTGTTAGCACTAGATAGGTGCCTTATATACAGTGTCAGACTGGGGTACCTGGGGCCCACCAGAGAACCTCATGCCAGGGGCCCGGCAAACACTTAAACATAGTGCAGCCTGACGTGAACAGAGTTAAGTAGGGATGACTCAACAAAATAGGGAGGCTAAGACAAAAGAGCAGGTTGGGCTCCAACAGCGGATGACTCAACAAAATAGGGAGGCTAAGACAAAAGAGCAGGTTGGGCTCCAACAGCCCTTTTAGCACTCTTTTTAGCCATTATAACCAAATGTATCTGTATGACCACTGCAGAAAATGGACAATGAACACATCATCCCCAGACATGACAGTACGATCACTGCAAAGCAGACAATGATTATGCCAGTAACCCCAGGGATAAAGAGCACATTAAAACAAGATCACTGCATAAATGCATTACAACCAATCAGATCACTGCAGACAAAGGATCCCGAGCACTACTTTAAACTCAAATATGCCGGATGGATAGATTGAATTCTACTTTCTTTTTATTCTTCTAATTACTTCTTCACTCCTTTGTCCATCCTCCATTTCTCCTCATTTCACCATTAAGCTTTTGTTCAATTCCAACTTAATTCATTCCTCGTTCACCCATTTCTCAGCTGCCCATTTATTCTGCCCCTTTAGGTTCTGATCTATCAAGTTTCTCTTGTTGGTCTATTACTTTTCTGCCCCTGCTGCTTTACTATCACCTTTATTCAATACATCTTTTTGTGACTGTTTCTGGTATTGGTGCCCTGTTTAATTAACTCCCAGCGCCTGATGTCCATCCTGGCTGTGAAGGTTATTGGAAATCTGGAATGTGTTTTACTACATGAAGTCTGACCTGAGCTCTTTACTGGGAAGCTGCTGCTAACAATTTCCATGCTAGTTTGAATGTGTTTCAGTCACAGCATGGTCGCTGCTTCCTTATCAGAGCTGAAAGCAGGGAGATTCAGAGCAGAACCCTTGCTGCAGTTTAAGCTTTTGTATTCTGTCCAATCAGAGAACAGTTTCAGTGCATAGAAAAATGAGTTACAGAAGCCTAGCAGGATAGAATTTCTGCAGGTACAGTGATTCACTTTATCAGCTCACAAAATTTTTCGATCACATGACTAATCTCACTGAAATATTTTGGTGGACAGGCGGCCATTCAGGGTGTGGAGGGAGGGTGGTCTCAAGGTCCACAGTAACCCAAGGGGTCTAAGGTGGCTGCAACAGGGTCCACTGGAATGTTACCAGGTATCCCGATGGACCTGTCTGACTCTGCTTAAATATATATAGACAGAGCCAAGGGGGGGGGAAAGTGTTGGAAGGGTTATTACCTGACCTGCTCTTGTTTCTCTACAGAAATAGGGATTGGTAGCACTAGATAGGTACCTAATATATAGAGACAGAGACAAGAGGAAAGTGTTGGAAGGGTTACTGTCTGCTCTCATTATTTCCCTACAGAAATAGGGATTGGTAGCACTAGATAGGTACCTAATATATAGAGACAAGAAGAACGTGTTGGAAGGGTTACTGCCTGCTCTGCTTTCATATCTGCTACAAGGAAGGACTGGTAGCCTTATATATAGGAACAGCCTAAATGAGAGGACTTGTTTTTGATATCAGCTCAAATTGTTTCATTATTTTTCTACTTGGACTACTACCAATGTAGCATGGCACATAGTCCCCTGACTGGAGTTAAACCCAGAACTCCAGCGCTACAAGGCAGCAGTTTTGACTATTTCACCACCAACAGTAGTTTCAGCACATTTTACATAGTAACATAGTAAGGTAGGTTGAAAAAAGACTACCGTCCATCAAGTTCAACCTTGTAACTTTTTTTTTTTAACCTGTCTAACTGCTCTGTCCCTCTATGTATTTTGAATCCATGTAACATCTAGTGTGAACAGGGACAATGGTTTATCCATTTATGGTCCATTGAGAACATGTAAAACATATGTTCTATTACCTATTACTAAAGGACTGAATGGGATTCTCACATGAACACCTGAGGGGGAGCCAATATGATTTGATCTTTTGATTTGTTTTTGATTAGGCGTTTAATCAGCAGGACTGGCTCACCTCTCCGAACACATTGAGCTGATCTAATCTGAAGCCTGGGCTCTGTGCTCCGAGACTGAACCTGTAATATTTATTGTCCCTGTTATAGAACTGAAATCTCATTTTCACAGTGCAGGAATAATCAAGTCCATATATATAAATATCTTCTTAAACATATATATTTTTGTGGCACCGGGTCTCCCAGAGTTCAGAGCTGAATCTCAAAAACAGAGGAGCAGATCATTCAAACCTTCTGTTCCCCACTATTATATATATATATATATATATATATATATATATATATATATATATATATATATA
>CM044431.1:10120336-10165998 GCA_024363595.1 Xenopus borealis
ATTGGACCCTTTAACTCCTAAGCTTCCTCCTTGGTCCACTACTTCCCCATGGCGCCTAACAAGGCCTACCCATGACAGTTACTCACTAAACACATTCTAGAAGAAGCTATTTACTGGGGATTGCTACTCCCGACAAATTCTAGAACAATATGATCATCACTACTCACTGGTCATACCTACTCCCAAACCCCAAGCACATTCCAGAAGAATAAACAATAATGGAGGAAGCTAAGGCACAGAACTTGCTGCAATCTTCTTTTAATTGAAGTATCAACTACATTCCAGAAGAAGCTGGTAATTTCTACTCACAAAGCAGATTCTAAAACAAGTTGGTCAAGACTACTCACTGAACAAATTCTAGAATAACCTGGTCATTACGCATTACTGATCACATTCTAGAGCAAGCACGCCATCACTGCTTGTTGTACATTCCATTGAGGTTATGACAAGCTTCCCCCCAAACACATTATCTGGAAGCTGGTCAGGACTTCTCAATAAGCAGATTCTAGAAGAAGCTGTTGTCACTACTCAAGAACTGGCCATCACTACTCACTTGTAATTCATATTCACAAAGCCCAACAAGCTTTCTTGATGACCATGACCACTCAATAAGCAGATTTTAGAATACAGTAAGTTGGTCATCCCTACTAACTAAACAAATCTAGGACCAGCTGGCCATTTATACTCATTGGTAATTTCTACTCGCAAATCACAACATCTATCCCTAAAGAAGCTGGTCATGATTACTCACTAAGCAGATTCAAGAACAAGCTGATCATCACTTCTCACTAATCACATTCTAGAATGTACTGGTCATCTCTACTCACTAAACATATTCTGGAACAAACTCTAAATACATTCCTGAAGAAGATGGCCATTACAACTCACAATACATATTCTGGAACAAGCTAGTCATCAATAATCACTAACAAGTGGGGCATCATTAATAACAGCACACAGTCTGGACCTAGTTTCCTCTACTTACAAAACATATTCCGGATCAAGTTGGGATGGGAAGATCAAGTACCAATGGTAAAGGAAATTCAGGGGTAGTGGTGTTCTCAGGGACTTTTGGGTGCTCTTATGTTAAAAAGATAAACAAAGAAATTGATGGTCCAGAAATAAGGATATGACATAGGTGGCTCTTCATATAAGTACTGAGTATCTAATACAGGTCTACATCCCACCTTCATTCCAGTCTTTAGTTTCCCTGTTGTCTCACTCTCCTAATACTCTCCACTCTAATAGTTAAAGAAGCTCTAATATAAAATGTACAGTATTAAAACTCTAAATCTCAGTACCAAAGACTGAAACATCATCAAATTGTTTTGTTCATCCTAATTATTTGTGTTCCAGTAAAGTTGTCACTACAGACTTATAATAAACTCCTCAGTCTGTTCCTGGAGCGACAAACACAGACATTTTATCATTTACAATAGTCCTATAAGATCAGGCAACTGAAGGAAGAAAAGCAATTTACATCTGAAGGCAGAAGATGAATCTACTGAAGAAACATTAAATACTCCTTCAAAAGTCATAGCAGATGAGAATAATTTCAGTCAATTTCTAATAATTTGATGTTTTAATCTTCACTAATTTGGTTTAAATTATTTTCTCTATAGCCAAATTCTGTACATTTCAGCTACGGTCCCCCCCTGCCTTTCTCCCGTCTCCTCAAGCATTTCATATTCACGCGTACCTTGTATCTATTTTTGTTGATGCCAAGTGCTGACGGATTTACATTTGGAAATCGTTTTCCCTAAAGCCAAAGTAAATTGTGCCAGGCTGTATTTGTTTCACTATTTCTCCAGTACAAATTTAGCATCGTATATCCTATTTGACTATTCCAGGATGGGGTTTGTTATTAGAAACTCATTATAATATGGTTCTGTGGCCCAGGAATTACAACTTTTAACCTTCTCCATGTTATGAAATAAATCTAATTTGAATATGTCTGTAAGTTTCTCTCTTTTTGGTGTATTCAAAACTTTGAAGGGGTCATTTAATGCTACCCTGTGGAAAAGAGCAAGAACACTAAGGGGCCTTCCTCATGAATACAGTGCTGCAAAACACAGGCAGTGCTGTATTCTTTACTCATGGGGCGGCCATAGGTCTCTGGCACAGGTGCAATTTATGAAACCCAGACCCGCAACTTGCATTTATACCTGCTAGGACCATCTATCTAACCCAACCTGCAACTGCTTTACCTGCAGCCCAGCTGCCAACACAAAAGTCACCATTAAACAGCAGCTGCAAACTGTATGTGTGTAAGGGCCGAAGGCTCCGGTGAAGTAGCGGACCAAGGAGGAAGCAACAGTCCAAAAACCAGTCCAAGGTATAAGGTACAGACAAGGATTAGGAGGCAAAAAGTAGTGGAAGTCCAGGCAATGGTCAGGTTCAGGCAGCGAAGAATCGTTAGTCCAGGAACAAAGCAGGAACATACACAAGCAGAAGTAGTGGAGAAATCAGGATAGGCACACCCAGGAACCACGAATGAGAACCTATAATCGGGCAACAATCCATGGTCCAGTACATCCTTAAATAGGCCAGAATTGGCGCCGAACGAACACCAGTGTGACGACGCAGGCGCACATTTGTTCAGACGCGCGCTGACGCAATCACGCCAGCAACGCGCGCGGGCCAGCGCGAACATGCCTGCGCCCGACCCGGCGCTGATGGAAGCCGGCAGGAACCCTTACAATGTGACATCCTCAGAAGTGGTTGGGGAGGGGTATAGGGAAAAATGTTGAAAGGAGTAAAACTTGATATATGTGAGGCTCAAGACCTCACCCCTTACCTGCAAACCCACCAACTTGCGTCCACATCCAAATGTCCTACCTGCAGGTTAACAGCTTTTTTTGTGGATAACCTGCCGGAACCTCACCCTATGCAAGAATTTATTGCAAAGCACAGAAAATTGGCAAACTGCACCCCCGGAAGGACATGGCACCTTTTTTTACTCTTGTTCAACTCAACAAGGTCAATACTATCTCTGGTTTCTAAGGTTACAGAATGTTCTTCAAAAGAATAAAGGGATACTACATTCTACTTTCTTTATGATAATTTATTCATAGGAACTGCATTCATATGGACTGTGAAATGTGCTTCACCTATTAATTTTAACCACAAGGGAACCAGAGTTCTCCAGAGTTATTAGACACAGCAGCTCTCAATTCAAATGGAAGTCAGGGAGGACTAAATGACACTGAAGGAACTCTATGGAAGTGTGATTGTGTTTTGAATCAAGAACCTTTTATGAAAGTGGTTTTGCACACAATGGACTGCAGGCAAATTGTGGGGACATAAATGAGCCCTTCCTTTCCTCATGTCATTCATTTTCAATAACTCAGCATACACACTTCTGGACAAGATTTATTATATCAGGTTGCTAGACAGAAGGCCCAACACATTTCAGGATCAAATCCCTTAGTCATAGGCTATGACTAAGGGATTTGATCCCAAAACGCATTAGACCTTCTGTCTAGCAACCTGATATAATACATCTTGTCCAGAAGTGCCGTCTATGCTGAGTTATTGACACTGGATAAAGTGGGGACACTTTGGAAGGAGCACCTGGAAATGGGGAGATAGATGGTGAGCTTGAGTGGTCTCTCTTTTTTTGCTTTTTACTCATTCATTTTCAGCTCAATTTGAAAGCAGGGAGTTCTGTTGTATAAAATTCATTATATTAGCAGTTAAACTGCAAATACCTTGAAAATTAGGAGAAAAAATTTATGAATATATTAGAAGAGCACTCTGACCTATTTTACATTTCTCTGAGGGTTCATATCTCCTTGAATATTGAATTTCAAGCACTTCCCACTCATTTATATATTTTTTAATACAGAAATTTTTGAAGTATCTGTAAGGGCCCAACTTCAGAATGTGTTGTGCTCGAGCATTTGGGCCAAAAAATCATGTAAGAATTTCAAAACTCTTGCATGATTTCTTCCATTGAATACCTCAGCTTCCTGATGGGTGGTTTTTATTTCCCCAAAAGATAAAAGGCTCTGCACCTAAAACCTAAATCTTTTTATTTTTTGGCTTGGGAGACTCAAGTGGTTTTTGTACCCAAAAGCTTGTGCATTCCTAAACTGGGCCCTGTACTGCATGGTATTTCTATATATTTTAAACATTTTGGTTGGAATAGTGTAAGTGATGGAGAGGAAAAAGGGTTTAAGCAAAATCTGCTGCTGTGGCAATTTCCTTACACCCTTTTAGTTTCCTTGACATCCAAACACTATTCTTGATTCTTGCCCTACTTTTTCACAAATATTGGGTTGCTACAATTTAATGTTAATTTTGCAAACTTTGAGTACTTTTATAATTCAAAGGGACAATTTAATAATTGAAGAGGCAAAGCACAAAACTGAGCTCAGGTACCTGATTCTCCATACTTGCTCCTTCCTCCAAATGTCTTTGCTAATAAGTTACAAAATGCAGGGTGCAGAGACATAAAGGAGACAAACACTTGTTCGTTTGGTGGGATTGTGTTTGAATTTTGCTCTTTATTTGTAAAATTCCCAGTATATATTGTAAATTTATACGAAAATTGCATGAGAATAAAGATGATTATAACAAGCTCTTTCCTACTTGACAAGCATATCTTTATATTGTAAAATCAGTTGCCCACTCTCTTTTTCTTACCAAGATTTTATTGGCCTCCATTTTTTTTCTGTTCAAAATTTGGATTATATGACACAGCTCCTTTAAACAAAATGTAAAGGATAACCATGCACTAAAGAGAATGATTAATGGATGAAAGAATCACAGTGTCCTGTGAAATGATCGTTTGACATCTCGTATGAACTATGGCTCTAGGCTAACTCTCTGACAGCAGGAGGGTTATAGAAATGCACTATATCAGCACAAGCAACCATCTGGCTCTCATGCTTGTGCCATTAAATACTGACATGCAGTTCCTTCATAGGTGAAACAAAAGCAGTAACCCCCTATAAAGAAGAGAACATCTGCAATTTCCTATCACCCAATGATGAATACATGGGAGCCTTGTAAATCATGGAATTCTTGGTAGATTCTTTAGTAGGATTTTAGAGAAGAGACTGTTTTCAAAGGGCAACTACCCAGCTTTCAGGTGCACAAACACTAAAAAATCCTCATCATTTTGGTGTCTAATGAAACACTAGGAGCAAGAGTCTCACTGGTGCCAGTCCCCTACTGAGAATTCTGGCAATGAAGCTGAACTATATCCAATGATATTATATCTCACTACTCCTCTTTTCTCCCATTATGCTTTTGGAATGTGGAAGGAAACCAGAGTAACTGGAGGAAACCCATAGAAACATGTCAAGAATGTACATACTCTTTGCAGGTAGTACCCAAGCCAGAATAGAACCTAGGACCCCGGAACTGCAAAGAAGAAGTGCCACCATACTTCCACTCAAGCCCTCATATCTGTCAGAGTGACTTCCAGGCTCTCTCAGGCTCTCCTATGGTATAGTATAGGGCCCCCCAACCATTTTAACCCATGAGCCACATTCAAATGTAAAAAACAATTGAGGAGCAACTTTAGCATGCAAAATGTTCTAAGGGTGCCAAATATGGTCTGTGGTTGAATATTTGTAGCTCCTACTGTATATGGACTGGCAATGGGAGACTTTATTTAGCAGTGCACATGTTTTTTATGGAACTAATGCTTGTTTTTTTTTTTAAAACAGGAATTAAAAAAATAAGCACCTGCTTTGAGGCCATTGGTAACAACATCCAAGGGGTCGGAGTGTGTCACTGGTTGCACTGGTTGAGTAGCAGACTTCTACCTTGCTGAAGCCTAATTATCAAACTCCACTTTCAGATCACCTTTTAACTACCACGCCAGAAACAGTGTAGCCAATACTAAAAAACATTGTTTTATCCAACATTTTGGTTGTCCTGACAACCCCTAGGAGACCACAATCCCCTGCATGCAATGGATACCATACATAGATGAGTAAATGTATTCATTTTATTGATTTCCTGTTTGAGTTCAGCTACATATTCCTAGAAATTATTCTTTCACTATTTTACTTTGAAAAATTACCTGTCTAGCTCAAAGATTGCTTGTAGAGGACATGCATTTTGTCTGTCACCCGCTTCTCACTTACTTATAATGGGAAATGAAAAGTTGGCAGCGTCGGCCTCTACAGGGAGCCTGACCCAGGCCCAGAATTGTCTGCCCAGCCGCTTGCTCTGGTACGTCTGCTCTTAATGGAGTGGTGGGCTCAAGGACCGCGCTACCCGCCTCTGAAATCAGGTGAAAGAGAAATAAGGTATGCACCGGCAAGGGGGGGTTGCGACCAGAAAGGGGAATTTTTGACCAGGGAGGGGGACCCTTGGGGGTTGCAGGGGGCCCTGATGTGGCAGCCTTGGTTGGCCCTGACCCCCCAGTCCTGGTTGGGTAAGTGACTAGAATTCCAGCACTTTTTGCTTGATCCCCTTCAAATCTTTCTCATTGGTGATACCCCATTAGGCTTCAATTTGAGCTCTCAACCACTCTGTGGTCAACCAAGACTCAAGTATGGCTCAAATGGTTCTCCTAGAAGTGGAGGTTAACAGCAAGGCCACCAAGCATGGAGAGAAGAAATAGGGAAAATGATCTGTGAAACAGGCAAGATGTTTTAGGAAGACTGAAATGAAACAAATTCTGAAATAGAATATTGTGAACAGGTATGAATTGGTCTGAGTAGCCCTGCATAACAGCATCAATAGTGATTATTATAGTGGATTCTAGATCCAAACTGAATTGACCAAAACACAGCATATATAGGGTGACACCATTAAGGGGCAGATTTACAAAATTCACATGAATAACTCGATCGAATTTTAATTAAATTCAAATTTGAATCTTCCAATATGCAAATAAGGCAAATTCGACCATCGAATATTCGAATAAAATTTTATGGTCTAATAACTTCCCCTTTAAATCTTTATTCGACCACCTACTTCGCCAGGATCAAGCTACCAAATTGGGAATCATTAGCTGAGATTGAATAAAAAAAATTTGCCCCTAAGTGTCACAGCAGTTTGATGGCAGCATTGAGAAGAATATGGGGCATGATGGAACATGGCATTGGAAACATCTTGGTGACACCATGTTTGAGGAAATACCTGCTCTGGTTCCGAATGCTAAGAACTTTTATCTCTTGATCTTGTCTTATGAAAGATTTCTCTTTGAAATATTCTTTAAATCTTTCACTAAATGAACCCTCCCAAAAATTCAAAGTAAAATCTCTTTGTCATGTGTCTAAAATAGGACGAGGAGAACATTTCTCAATGATCTAGCACCACAACAGTGATGATTTGATTAAACAGTGACTCTTTGCTCTTGTTGGACCTTTAAATATTACTAAACAATAATATCATTTTGCGAATGAAACAAGAGACATGTATTCTTGTCATGGTGGAAATAGCATGGCTTCCTCCTGAGAGATCTCTAATGCAATTGGTTTCTGGTTCAGTCGAAAAGAGACTTTGATCTGAGCTTCCCGTTGGCATCGGTGCAGCAGAGCTTGGGCAGTCATGAAATAAATGAAAAAAGAATGCTCCACTGACTCCCGTGTCCGTGGCATAAAGCTGTATCGCTGCTCTGTTCTTTCTGACAGCTAAATTGAAGACAGTTCAGCATGATTTGAAGTGATGTCTCTATAAATTACATTTGACTTTGACAAAATATATAGCTGGAAATTCTTCTCTCTAACAGACACCCCTAAAAGGAAAACGGTCTCATTCACGCTGTATCACATTGATTCAAGAGATAGGAATACTTTCCCAAACGTCTAAAGACTGTGATTTATGAGACGGAACAAGGACACAGTGTGTTTCGTAAAAAGGATTAAAAGAGGCCATCCAGCAATCTGACCACTTTTTGGTCAATAAATATGTACAGGTATGGGATCCGTTATCTGGAAACCAGGTATCCAGAAAGCTCCAAATTACTATGTTTCCCGTAGACTCCATTTTATCCAAATAATTCAAATTTTTTAAAACTAATTTCCATTTTCTCTGTTATAATAAAACATTCGTTTGTACTTGATCCAGATTAAATTATAATTAGTCCTTATTGGAAGCAAAACAAGCCTATTGGGTTTATTTAATGTTTAAGTGATTTTCTAGTGCATTTAAAGGGGTTGATCACCTTTATGTTAACATAGTAACATAGTAACATAGTAAGTTAGGCTGAAAAAAGACTCGCGTCCATCAAGTTCAACCTTTTTTTTTTTTTTTATTTTAACTGCCTAACTGCTAGTTGATCCAGAGGAAGGCAAAAAACCCCATCCTAAGCCTCTCCAATTTGCCTCAGAGGGGGAAAAATTCCTTCCTGACTCCAAAAAGGCAATGGGACTAGTCCCTGGATCAACTTGTATAATGAGCTATCTTCCATAACCCTGTATTCCCTCACTTGCTAAAAAGCCATCCAAACCCTTCTTAAAGCTATCTAATGTATCAGCCAGTACAACAGATTCAGGGAGAGATTTCCACATCTTCACAGCTCTCACTGTAAAAAACCCCTTCCGAATATTTAGGCGGAACCTCTTTTCTTCTAAACGGAATGGGTGACCTCGTGTCATCTGGAAAGACCTACTTGTGAATAAAGCATTAGAGAGATTATTATATGATCCCCTTATATATTTATACATAGTTATCATATCACCCCTTAAGCGCCTCTTCTCCAGCGTGAACATCCCCAATTTGGCCAGTCTTTCCTCATAGCTAAGATTTCCCCTTTACCAGCTTAGTTGCTCTTCTCTGTCCCCTCTCTAATACAATAATGTCCTGTTTGAGTGATGGAGACAAAACTGTAGGGCATATTATAGATGTGGCCTTACAAGTGCTCTATAAAGTGGGACCCCCTCCTCCCGTGACTCTATGTTTAATACAAGACCTTATTGGCCCTTGATGCTGCTGACTGGCATTGCTTGCTACAGCCAAGTTTATCATCTACAAGGACTCCAAGGTCCTTTTCCATAATGGATTTGCCTAGTGCAGTCCCATTAACTTATCTAACTTAAAGTATGATGTAGAGAGTGATATCCTGAAACAATTTGCAATTGGATGTCCTTTTTTTCTTATATAAGGTTTTTGAGCTATTAAGCTTTTTATTCAGCAACTCTTCAATTCAAGCAATCTGGGTGCTATGGAACAAATTACTCTACCATTCATTGTTCTGAATAAGAGACTGGGCAATGAATAGTACCGTACTAGAAAGATGAATAATAAAAAGTAGCAATAACAATACATTTGTAGCCTTACAGAGCATTTTTTGGGTGGGGTCAAAGACACCCATTTGAAAGCTGGTGCTATGATTGGTATCCCAAGCCCAGAAAAAACCCCAAGGTCCCAGTCATGGCTCAGCGTTCTGCCTATAACAGCCACCTTTCAGTTTGGGAGGAGCCTATCCGTTACTCAGGTTACTCCTATAACTGACCATATACTTATCTACTGATTATCTACATGGTTTCCAAAAGCATATTCAAAAGTTCATTGTACTTGGTTTCCATATGTAGAGGTATTTAGTGGTACCCTGGAGAACCCCTTTAATGACTCATAGTTTATGGTGGAAACAAATTAAAAAAAATAATAATAATTAACATTTTGGCTAAAGAAATGCCCTCACAGCTGATCAAGAAGAATGCCAAAACAATATGAACCTACAGTATGTCAATTTGCAGCACAAGGAGGGTGGGTCCACATGTTCCAAATTTAGAATTCCAGTTTCTGTGAGATGGGTAGATGGACGTCAAAATCTTTGATCTGTACTTAAATACATCATTACCAGATTGTGATTTTCTGACCTTTAAATATTTGAGAATATTTCTGAAAGAAAATCAATATTCATTTGCATTGATTGATAATGTCATCTTCTTAATATTATGTTTAAGAAGAATTCAATGAGCATTTTCTTTTACACTTGGGAAACATATTTTTTAAAAAAATATATTTTTCATTGATAATGGCCAGATTTGTCAACAGTTGAGATATTGTCCTGAGCTTGAGCTCTATTGCCAATTCACTTCTCACGACGATTGAATTTTTAACTATTTATCATATTTTCTTTTGCCATTATTTTCTTAAAAATAAAACATTTTGGATCTCATACATCCCCAAATCCATTGAAACCAATAGGCACGATAGCTTGGGTTTGAACTGAACTTTTTTTTAGTTAACTCAGAAGTCTTTTTATTGGGTGCTTTTATCTTTGAGAAAAATTGACACGAGAAATGACAGTAGAACCAATAAAACAGTAACTCAATGATCAACTCCAACTTCGCGTGAAAAATCACTGTAGAAATGTATTAAAACAAAAGAACCATAGCCTTATAATTTCATGTTATGGGGTCCGTTATCCAGAAACCCCTTACCCAGAAGGGTCAAAATTATGGGATGGCCCCCATAGACTCTGTTTCATCCAAATAATTAAAATTGAAAAAAAAAAAAGATTTCCTTTATCTCTGTAATAATAAAACAGTAGTTTGTACTTGATCCCAACTAAGATATAATTAATCCTTATTGGAAGCAAAAACAGCCTATTGGGTTTATTTCATGTTCATATGATTTTCTAGTAGACTTAAGGTATGATTAATGGAAAAGACCCAGGCCTCATACCTGTACTAAAACGGTTATAGGCTGAGTCTAGTGAATTGAATTTCCATTTGGACTAAACACTATTTTATCAAAGGTCGAATTTCAAGCTATGGTCATTTGTTTTCTCCAATAAATTTGTATGTACTCACAACTCGAATGGGAGGTTATTTTTATAAAAAAGTCTTAGGGGCCGATTTACTAAATTCACGTGAAGGATTCGAAGTTCGATCGAATTCGATCGAATTTCGAACGTAGGATTTCTTCGTTTGGTCGAATATGTGAATTTTGGCATATTCGATCATCGAATAGAGAATGATCGAACGATCGAATACATTCGAATAGAGTTGAATGGACGAATATTAAATCATTCGATCAGTGAAGGATTTTATTTTTTAAAGTGGACCCGTCACCCCAAAAAAATCATATTTTATCACATTAGTCAAGCAAAATGAACATTAATTACACTATATAAATTATTTTATTCTTGTTTCCTTCAGTCTGGGAATTCATAATTATAACAAGCAGGCAGGAGCCATTTTGGACACTGTTATTAAGGCAAGCCTTGTATCATCTCAAAATCTTGTTTGTGCACCAGAATGGGGGACCCAATGTCTATCCCCATGTCCTGGCTACACAATTAAATGGTTAAGAGAACTGGGGGAATGTGTGGGGAGCAGTGACATGTAGGAAGTGCTGAATAGAAAGTGAAAGTAATTATCTGCCTAAGGCATAGAGGAGGGGCAGACAATATTTGATTGACAGCTGAGATTTTTAAATGAGCTTACAACAGCTATGAATGCTTTAATAAAAATTTGAAATTGGTTTTCATGTTTAATTTGAAAAGGACTTTTATTACACAGATTTTTGTGTCTGGGTGACGGGTCCACTTTAAGTTTCTTCGATTGCCTACTTCGCCAGATTGGACCTACCGAATTGCAATAGAAGCCTATGGGAGCACCCCATAGGCTTCTGAAGTTTAGTCCTGATCGAATAGGATTCCTACGATCGAAGTGTTCGATCCTTCAAATCGTACGAATCATTCGAACGATCGAATGATTTATTCTTTCAGTCGAATGATTTATTAGACTGATCGAATAGATTTGTATTGGATCGTCGAATGATTGAATATCGAATAAAAGGTAGACTAGAACTGTTCGATTAACATTCGAAAATCGAATGCTAATCGAATATCGAATAGAAACGAATTATTTTTGGGGAAAAATAGTAAATTTGCCCCTTAATATTCAATTCAATATCCCTGACCCTAAAATTAATTGAACCTTAATAAATCTGCACCTCGGATTTAGTAAAGTTCACATTTTTCAGGGGAATGTACAGTACTATGTTTAGTTAAAGCCAAAAAATGTTTGCAAAGACCATGTTTGCTCCATTTTTGACCGATTAAAAGATCAGCAACTTTCTTGCAAAGTTTGCGACTAAACTGATTTTGTGAACGTTCACAGTGTATGCAATAACATGTCGCAAACACAAAACGTTTTTGAAACAAAATGTTCAACGAAACTTAAAGGTTTTCAAGGTTCAATTAAAATTCACCATGCAATAAAAGCCTAACAAAGCATACATTGCGACAGATTAATTTTGTGAATTTTATTACATTTCCCCCTTGGTTAACCCACAAATAAATAAATTTCCATGAACGTCAGTCATTTATCAAAAGATCCAAGCTAAAAAAAACATGAAAGGAAATTTTTGCAGAAAGGTTGGGAAAACTTTCTACTACTTGATGCACCATAACTACAACAACCAAAAGCTTCAAAAACCAGGAATCAAAGAGAGATCTTCCACTTGTAAAAGGGACATCTGCCGTTGACTTCTAAATAATTTTGACAGGTCTTAGCTGCAGAATTTTTGGATTCAGAATTGTCGTAAATTTTGACACATAATAAATCCTAGAAAATTCATGCTTTTTTCAAACCCGACCTGAAAAAGTTGTGGCTTAGTAAATCAGCCCCATCATTTGTAAGCATCAAGAAGTCCTAACATTACAGTTACAGGTGTGGGACCTGTTATCCAGAATGATTGAGACCTGGGGTTTTCTGTATAGGGGATCAAATTGTTTTTTCAAAATGCATCAGTTAATAGTTCTGTTCCAGAAGAATTCTGCACTGAAATCCATTTCTCAAAAGAGCAAACAGATTTTTTTATATTTCATCTTGAAATCTGACATGGGGCTGGGCATTTTGTGAATTTCCCAGCTGCCCCAAGTCATGTGACTTGTGCTCTGATAAACTTCAATCACTCTTTACTGCTGTACTGCAAGTTGGAGTGATATTACCCCCTCCCTTTCCCCCACCCAGCAGCCTAACAACAGAACAATGGGAAGGTAACCAGATAACAGCTCCCTAACACAAGATAACAGCTGCCTGGTAGATCTCAGAACAACACTCAATAGTAAAACCCATGTCCCACTGTGTACTATTCAGTTACATTGAGAAGGAAAAACAACAGCCTGCCAGAAAGCAGTTCCCTCCTAAAGTGCTGGCACAAGTCACATGACCACAGGCAGCTGGGAAATTGACAAAATGTCTAGCCCCATGTCAGATTTTAAAACTGAATACAAAATACAAAAAAATCTGTTTGCTCTTTTGAGAAATGGATTTCAGTGCAGAGGTCTATGGGAGCAGCACTATTAACTGATGCATTTAAAAGAAAACATGTTTTCCCATGACAGTTTCCCTTTAAGTCTACTTTAAGTCTACTAGAAAATCAATAAGGATTCATTATATCTTAGTTTGGGATCAAGTACAACCTACTGTTTTATTATTACACAGAAAAAGGAAATACTTTTTAGAAATTTTAATTGTTCGATTAAGATGGAGTCAATGGAAGATGGGCTTCCTGTAATTCTGGATAAAGTATTTCTGAATAATCATTAACATACCTGTATATCAGAGAGAGCTTCCCAGTTACAATTCATTGAAAGGAGGAATTCATTGAAAGGAGGGGACAGTGATAACTATTGAGGAAACAGAGCCGTGGTTGCAGGAGGTACAAGGAAAAAAGGGGGTCTGCTTCCTCTATAGAGTTGAAATCCCCCTCTCCGCTGCTCTTTTTCTTATTCTTCTGATTAATATACAAGCTTGTGGCTGGGCAGGGGGCTGAGAATGGGGGTGGATTGCGGGCAGTAAAGGCTGCCAAAAGTTTATTGGGCGGGGAGGCCTGACACACCCTTGTTACACCCCTTGGAGGGGAATCTACATTTTCTGCTAATTTCAATAAATCAATTTGAAAACAAAATATCCAATTATGTTGTGTTTGTTAAACTGGATCTTAAAAGATTCCAAGAGTCGTCCTACTCCTCAGTCCACCACACTTTGGAGAAACCCCTAATCTACAATGGGGTTTTAAAGGGAAAGGAAAGGCAAAGAAATAAAATCCTATTTTACCTTTCTTTAATGAAAAAGAAAATCTTTCACCAATATACTTTAATTAAAAAATATGTACCATTTTTATAAGAAACCTCACTGTATTCAGTGAAATTCTCCCTTCATTTAGTGCTGGGGATAGGAATTGTCAGATGGTGCCTAACTTCTGGCAGGGAAACAATCATACTTATGAACAGCAGGGGGAGCCCCTGCCTTACTTACCAGCCATGCAGAAATCAAGCAGCTTTGTTTTTTGATCATTTATGACGATCCCTAAGAAGCCCAGACCACACTGAGCATGTATATGTAGTCTAGTCTTGCAAAGATGTATAACAAAGTTACAAGATGACAGCCCCCTGTGGCCAACTTTGAAAGCATAAATCATTTGTTTGATTAGGCTTGTGGTGCAGTAAGTTCATGTTTATGTTTAGTATACAAAATACACCATTTCTACCCTTATTCTATTTTAGACTTTACTTGCCTTTTAAGGGTATAAGTTTACTGAATCTGGGTTATTATTCCTTATCACAGTATCATAACTGAGAATGTCCCATACAATTATAAAAAAAAAAAACAAAGATACTGTAAATTATAATGTCAATATGAAAAAATATATTTTGTAAAACAACAAATGAAAATAAGGCAATTTAGTATGAACAGTTTTTCTACTTGTTTTTCTTTTTATCATTTTCAAGAAAAAAAAAATGTTTATCCACCCTTGGTATGTATGTAAAAAAATAACCCTGCTAGGCAATGTGTGCAGGTATAACGAATCAGAATTCAATGGTAAGCTGGGGGCAGACTAATCTCTGCAGTTAACTGTGGACTAATCTCTCCCGGGCCGCTGGGTAGTCATAAAGCACAAACAAGCCGTTGGGAAGAGCAGTTAATCCTTTTGCTAATATAAGATAGACAGTGGCAGTGCTGTCTCAGTGTTAATTCCTCGCTTTGTGATAGGAATATGTTTGCTGCTTGTATGGAAATATGCTCTTCTCCTAAAAACTATGCTGTTATCGCTTGTTTATGCTGCCATTCAGCAGGTCAAAATTAACTCTGCCTCCATGGATTATCTATGGGGGGAGCAGATCCATGGTAGGGCTGGGCCAAGCCGACGGGGTGCCATAAGCACCCTGGTTTGTTACCCATGCGAGTGCACATGCGCCATAAGAAGTGAAGGGAGGGGGAGGTAGTGGGGAGAAGGCCCGGACTGGCAATCTGTGGGTTAGGGCAAATGCCAGATGGACTGCTATAAGGTGCGATAGAAAGTCAGTATTTAGTGGGCTGGCGGGGACAGTTTGGGCCTCTATGTGGGCTGATTGGGCCTCTGTGTATCTGAAATGCCAGGGCCTATTTTGATTCTCAGTCCAGTCCTGGTGGGGAGTGACCAAGGCAGGGGAGAGTGATAGAGGTTGAGGGAAGGAGAGAAGAGGGAGGCGAGAGCTGTAGGGAGTGAATCCGGTCTACGGGTTGGCAGAAAACCTTTGAACATTCCCAGCGCCCCCACATCATTGCGTCTTAGACTGGTGACGCTTCTGCCTACCCTTGATTCTGGCCCTGCTCATTGGCTCCTGGGTGGGTCTAGTGGGGGAGAGGTGCGGTGTTGGGTCCCAGGTTTGTTCACCCTCACTGGGGCACAGCCATTACAGACCTTCTCATAATCAGCACCATAACCATGGATTGGCAAATGCACTGTACAGTAAAATATTCCAATTGTTCTCTTCAGCACGTGTGAGTGCCTAGGGTAGGAATGGGGGACCCCAACCTTGAGAGAACACTCCTCCTGCCTCTATGGAAATCTCCTCTGTGCATGTCCGCTGGCTCCTGCCCCTCCTTCCACCACCCACCCCCAAAACACTGCCCAGCCCCTCTGTAGCTTGTACTGCCGCCTTCTTCTTGCGGGCGCTGGTCCTGGCAGGAGGCCTATGAGGGCTAAGGCTCATTTGAGGGAATGTAATAAAAGTCGGTAACGGAAAAAACTATTATAGCTTTTGCAAACCTGGAAACTGTGACCACTTCCGACAATGGGAGAGAGTTTGCGAATTTTACAGCTTGCGACTGAGAAAGTCGTTATGTTTGCTCCAAAAGATTACGACACCTTCAAGCACTTCTTAAGAGTGTACAATTAAAATTCATAATGCCCAATTAAAAAAAAGCATTTTATTCAGCATCTCTCCAGTTTGCGATTTCAGCAGATCCGGTGCTAGAGTCCAAATTCCCCTAGCAACAATTCACTCATTTGAATAAGAGACTGGAAAATGAATAGGAGAGGTCTAAATAGATATATGAGTAATAAAAAAGTAGCAATAATAATAAATGCATACTTATAAAAAGCATTTCTTTTAATATGTGGTCAGTGAAAGATAAACAGAAGAAAAACACAAATATTTAAAATGCAGATTGTTTTTCATTAATAATTTTGCCCCCCCCCCCCCATAGGAAAATTGTGTGCAGACGTCCATGGTCAAAGGATCAAGTCACTCCTATCTATAAATATAATGTACAAGTGAATAGAGAGCTGTGGAGATCCACTCTGGAGAACTGTGCTGTACTCATTGTTCAACTGTTGATTTACTGTATATGCCCCTGTGTTTGTAGCTGATCAAGTGAATTTGTAACCTCTGATGCTATAAGCAAACTTAGGGGGCTGCTCCTGCTGAATTGTGCTTAGTACAGGGAATACCTATGTGACATAGTTTTATGGTATCTCCAGCTTCTCACACACCTTCTTTTGATGTTGCTGTCATTTGTCAATGCTACATCTATCACCACCACTAGTGGTGTCCCTTGTCTACTAGAAAATCTCCAATTTGCCAGTAACTTCATGTTAGGCAACATCTAGAAGTCCCACTAGATCTAGAAGAGGTTCCTGTACAAAATGCCAGCTACTTGGTTGTGCTGTTTGATTTATGCTGGCCACTATGTGTTGGACTGATTCTGAGGCCTCTCAGCTCAGTCTGCACTTTTGGTCCTGTCTAGTGTGATCCCTACTTCTATGGATCTGGTTCTAAGTGCTTGTTCTTGTGCTGCTAGGATCAGTGCCAGTGGTGTAGCTATAGTGCACCAGGCCCGACCTGAAACAAAATCAGAAGGGCCCAGCGCACTCCAATACCCATCATCCTGCCTACTTCCTGTCCCGGCTCCACCCTGTCCAAGCTACATCTCTACCTTGCCCACTCCCTGACCAGACTCTGCCCACTCCTTCCCACCTTGCTTCCCAGGTTAGAGAGCAGCTGTGGAGGAGGCAGGGATTTATTATCTTTAGAAGAAGCAGACCAAACAGTCCGAGCCTCCTGTTCCCCAGGCCACCTTGCGACTGTGGGGTCTGCTTCCTCTATAGTTACGCCAGTGACCAGTGCCTCACTGCCATCTTTAAGTCCAGCCCTTTACAGCCACTGATTTTTCGGCCACCCCTATCTGTCGATGGTACATCCCATGCAGGGTCTTGTCTTGCCTCCACTTGATCTTCTTTCCCAGCACCGATTCTGGTGCTGCCGCCGCCCGAGGCAGCAGCCCCATTGCCGCCCTCCCCCTTCCATCTGCGTCGGAATGGGTGAAAAGGGGGCAGTATCGCTAGTACATTGAGCGCAATTGCGCTCTCTGCACTAGCGGAGCCGAATTTCTGGGTTAAAGCACGGAAATTCGGCTCTTAAAGTTACAAGGGGCGGCTTTTTGCCGCCCCTTGTAACCGGCTGCTCCGTGCCGCCTTGACGCAAGGTTCTCACCTTGCCTCATGGCCGGAGCAGTCCTGTTCCTTCCATATATGCAACTGGCTCAGACATTCCCATAGCAGCTCATCTCTTGGTGCCATCTCTTTGATGTAGTCCTGGACCATAGCTTTGACATTCAAAACACCCCTCCCACCTTCTTTGCGGCTGGCATACAATGTTTGCATTTGCATGCTTTGTTCCAACAATCAAACAGTAGATATGGTGCATGTAGACTGTAATAAGGGGCAAAACTGGCAGTGTGCCTAGGTCCTAGGAAATAAGCATGCAGAAATAAGCAAGCTTCAGGTGAGGCTGGGTGGCATGCCGATCCTTAATTTTTTCCACCCTAGACCCGGCCTTTGTGACCTTGCCCATAATCCAGGCCTGGTTATGGAGGTATCATCCCCTTCTTCAAGCCACATTGACTTACAAACATATCAAACACATCCTAATTAATATAATCACATGGTGATCTCAGCTCCCACTAGATGCAAGCAGTCCTTTTTTTAAGGTGTTCATTAGATGTTGGAACATTGTTGGTGGGATTTGCTTCCATTCATTTGCTTCTATTTTGGGATCAGACCTGGCTTACAGTTAGATTTATCAGGGCTCCAATTTCAGCAAACTGTACGGACCTGGCTTTGTGAATGGGGGCATTTTTGGTGCTGGAAAGGTTAGAATGGGGGGACTGTGCCTATGCGTAAGCGCCCGGCGAAGGGCACCATTGAAAGGGGGATACACAGGTCCCCATAATACGGCTGGGCAGAATGCCACCCCTAGTTTTGTGCCACCACGACCTGTGCCATTGTGGCCTTGCCACATATCTGGGCCTGAGCATGTAAGCCATTGCCCATGTATATATAGGCTAATTTTTTTCCTTCAAGAGCATCCATTAGCTAAAACACATGATGATATTTTATATTAAGATTGATTCCTTTTGATAAGGGGGCCTGCACTTGCAATAAGATTTCAGGGTGTGGGGGGACATACCAGACCGGAGCCACAATATGCATTGTACAATCTATCCTTCAACGCTGCCTAGAGAAATGTGAAAGTTCATAATAAATTATAGATTTTTGATCACAAGGAAAACTGATGTTTTGATGCAGTATCATCACTTGGCTGTTTGGTGCAGTATTTTGCACACGTGTATGTGCTTCCCTTCGATAAACACACAGGGAATGCATGGCTCCTTGACTCGCACCATCTCAGATCTATTTCACATTCCTTCTGCTCTGACATGTTTTATTTATGAGTTGTGTTTAGCCACCAGCCATGGACACAAGTAATCATATTAGACTTGCTCATATCTGTCAAACCTTAGAACCAGAAACTCAGAGAGGCATTAATTAAACCACTCACTGTTTAATGATAAGCAGTTTCTCCAGACGATTGGGGCCCAGCAACACAAGTACATCAAGCAACTAAGAAATGAAAAAAAAAACAAAATATTTACAGTAGATATACAGTAGGTTATAAGTATATATGTTTCTTGCTTTGCACTGTATTTGTTACTGGACACCTTCAGGTTGAACATATAATATTATTTTCCTATGAAAGTGTTCTTGACTTATCTAGGCTTTTCTAGGCTCCACCAACGTCTCATGCTACACTGTATCTCAGAACATCCAACCTTATCACATGGTTTAGCAGTGTATGACCTGATGTCTGTGGGGTCATGTTCAGCTCAAAATGGTTAATAAGCAAACGTAGGGGGCTGTTCATGCTGAAATGTAGGGAAATTTGCTTTCAACAGCATCTTGAAAGAAGTGGGCTGCTGCTCCATTCAACGCCTCCATGTCTGGCTGTCTTGGTTCCTTGTAGAAGCCTAACCTTGCTCTCAGATTATGTTCCAATGTTGACCCCTCCTTTCTTGACTCTGTTTTCTGCTGCCTGCCCCTGCCTGTGTACTAATATGGTCCCATACCTGTTGGTTCTGATTGTGGCCCATCCATGGATACCTAGCTTTGGCATAACCTAACTGGCTACTCCTACATTATACATTCTAGAGCTCCCCATCTCATCCTCAAGACATTGACTTGTCTAATAGTACCTGTTGGCTCTGACCTTGGCCCATCCATCCAATTCTAGCATTGGACTTACCTAACTGGCTACTCCTCCCTTCATGATCTCCCCATCTCATCCTCAAGACATTGCCTTGTCTACTAGTTTGGCCCTATACCTATTGGCTCTGACCTTGGCCCATCCATCCAATTCTAGCATTGGCCTTACCTAGCTTGCTACTCCTCCCTACATGAGCTCCCCATCTGACCCTCATGACTTTGACATGTCTACTAGTTTGGCCCCATACCTTTTGACTCTGATATTATCCATCTTGACTTAACCTAACTGGATACTCCTCCCTTCATGAGCCCCCCATTTCACCCTCAAGTAGGCCTTATGTAGTATGAGCTGCCTATGGGTCCCTTTATACCCCAGATCCCACCTGTAAAACTAACTACTTGTCAGGGTAGGCCTAGTAGGCACCCTAGGGAAGTAGTAGGGACCAAGGAGGAAGCTTAGGGGTCAAAGGTCCAATAATGTGGTGCATGCAAGGATCAGGCAGGAAACAAGGTCAAAGTCCAGGCAAGGATTGTATTGGCAGGCAAAAGGCAAAAACAAAGTCCAGACAAGGTCAAAATACAAGTAACAGGATCAAAAAATAACACCCAGGAACAATAGCAGCAATTCCTATTATTGGGCGCCATAATGGCGTTCAATAGCCCTTTAAATATTTAAATTTGGCGCCAAAACCGGCTATGGGCGCCACTATTGTGGGAGCGACGCTGAAGAGATAGGATGCGCCGCCCAGAGCTGAGGTAAGCCCCTGGGCGGAGCGATCCTGACACTACTGGTACTAGTAGTTGATTTAGAATCTGTGTCTTTGCTTGTACTCTAAAAGCTTTCAGCTGATTGGATTGTCACTTGTGCCATTCAGGACATTTCTAAGACTTCCCATGAGTCCTCTCTATCATGAGCAAATCCACGATATGTAAAACAGGCAGTTGTGGGCTTAATTACTGGTTAAACTTTAATATAAAAACCAAATTCTCTTTATAAAAATTCCAGAATGAATGTAATGTCTTCAGTGACATGGGTATGAAAGTTCCAGGCAAGTCACCTTATGAAGAAATTACTGTGGGGAGCCCGAGACGAGGAGACGCTTGAGTTAATTTCAGAAGGTTCTTAATTAACCTGCTTTTTCATGGCAGCCATGTACCAACACTGAAATAATTACAGAGACAGTTTCCTCTCTCTATTTCCTGTCTGTGCATCAATCTGTTGGAAACAAACTTTAATACATAAGTTTCTCATTTCTGTCCGGAGGGTAAATATTTATGGTCACTGAACTGAACTAATTATGTCCGGATGTATGGATATTATATTTATATAGTGCTACTTACGTACAATCCATTTCTATTACAGGCTGTGAGGAAGAGAATGCAATAAAAAGAGAGTCTCTGAATGTGAAAGCAAATCCAAATCACTAAAACTGGTACAAACTTTAGTACACTTCAGCACAATTTAAAAAGGTATTGCACTCATACATCATGGACATCACATGGGAACCCTGGAATTAACATAAGCCTTGAATTGTTAGTAATTCTTGGGTTCTCATAGTGTAATATGAGTCAACACAATTGACTTGGAGGTAATAAATATACACACCACTAGGCTTATCTGCTGTTCACCAAACCCTCCATGATGCTGGATGTCATGTTATCATTTTATTTTATGGTTTGCTTTCCTTTTTCTGTTGTCCCCTCTGATCCCTGTCTCTTTGGTCTACTCCACTTCACCGGTAGTATATGCTAGGCTCCATTTTGATCTGCATGCATATTGCAAGTGTGGATCTTGTTTTAATCTTTTTGACCTATCTGAATAGTTTGAAAAATGCTTCTCGTGGTCTTCAAGGTGCCATTCTGATTGAGTTTAACTGCCTGCTAACATTCCTGAGGTTGTAAGTTATTGCTATCTCAAGAGTTAAAGAGTTCACACTTTCAATGCTTAGGAGGGGAGGCAGAACACTGGACTTCTTGGAAGAAAGGCTGCATTGTGAGGAGCACAACCTGGTGATTTGAGTACCAATATTGCACAATGTTGCATTTGTAAATGAGCTCTATAGGTCTAGCAGTTCCTACCTCCCTGAGCTAGGACACATCTGTCAAAATGGGTGGTGCCTCTTGCTTTCTTCTGAGCTTAGTCATTGTTCTACTAGACTTCAAGGTCTATGATTTATAAATCCTGTCTTTGCTCTATGCTTTTCCTGGTGTGGAGATTTCTACAGATTTTGAAGCAGTTGGCCACATGCCTCTGGACTCTGGTAGACTTTGCTGTGTCTTCTGCCTGCTATGACCTCTGCTTTATTACAGACATGTGCCTGTTTATCAGCAGCCTGACATCTTCTATTCTTTCAGCTAGCTACACTTGTCCATGTTGTATTGGGTAATCTTGATTTGTATTGATCATGGCGCCCAACTATCTAGGAAAGGCTAGGTCAAAAATGATTTCTAAGTGTACCTTGGTGCATTGGCAGCTTCTCTTCAATTTCTCCAGTGCCAATTTTGTGGCTATGGCCTACACGAACACAACAGAAAGGTGGTCACATATATGTGTATACAGCAGTGGTCTCCAAGCAGTGGCTCAGGAACAACATGTTGCTCACCAACCCTTTGGATGTTGCTCCCAGTTGCCTCAAAGCAGGTGCTTATTTTTGAATTCCAGGCTTGGAGGCAAGTTTTGGTTGCATAACAACCAGATGCACTGCCAAACAGATTCTCCCATAGGCTGCCAGTCCACATAGGGGCTACCAAATGGCCAATCACAACCCATAATTGGCACCCTCAAGAATTTCTTGTAGGCTTGTGTTGATCTCCAAATTTTAAAAACAAAATACTGAATGTGTCTCACTGGTAAAAAAAAGGTTGAGGACCCCTGAGGATTGGCTCACTGGTAAAAAAAAGGTTGAGGACCCCTGCCATAGAGGATTAGCTAAAGTGTGGTTAGATAGTCTCTGCATGGTCTTCATGTAAGTAAAGGGGAAGAACACTTAGGATGCATTCATGATGGTTAAATGATAATCATACAGTAACACAGAGAGTGTCTTGGTTAAACTAACTATACGGGCTTTTTGAGAATTTAGTAAAATATATCATAAAAACTGATTTTTTAAAACTCCTTAGTATTTATAGGCCTCGTTTTACACATTTTTTCTTTCAATGCCTGTCACAGCTTGCACGCAAGCAGGGAAAGAGAGAGCGAGACCAAACTTATCAGCAGCCTAAATATATGTAATTACCTTTCTTCATCAGGAGTTGTGATTATCTACAGAGAGTACAGAAGATCCAAGGTCCTAACCCCTGGAGCACTGCACTAAAATGTGTTCCTACACATACAGCAGGTAGCCTCACTTTAACCATGTAACAGCTTGGATCCGGAAAAAATAATCTTAATTATTTCTCACTTATAGGGTAAGTTAACCTTTGATTGAACTTCTAGTATAACCTTGATGAACCTTCTCTAATCTACATTTCAATCGGTCTTTGCATTATTTTTATGGCTTTTTGAAATATTACCAATCCTATTCTACTCCATGCCCCATGCCCCATGCACCTGGGGTCACTGACTAGTAAAAATAATATTATGACCCATTAACAGATGCGTCAGACCTGGTTGATGCATTTGTCACACACACACAAAGCTAGAACCATTTTTTTCCCCATTGAAATGAATACAGAGCACTGTATACACTGTATGAACCAATAAATTCAGCTTCATCAGTAGGTTTATTGTTTCCACCATAACCTACATCTTCTCATTTGTGATCTTGTTTGTTAATGTTTTTCCTTGGTATGTTTGTACTTATAAGTGAGGGACAGGAACATTACAATGTAATTAACGCAGATGTATCATTTTGCCTGATAAACCATTCTACATCTGTTTACATATTCATCACATTTTCATACTGCATTAAGCGAATGTCTTCCTGGCATGGCTGAATGCTTATTAAGATGCAGAGTGAATAATTACGTTTATTTTTCAAACTCTGAGATATTTATTTACAGCTGAAAAAAAATGTTTATATTATAAGGATAAGGTGCCCTACTCCCCCCATTCTTCATAGAATGTCTTTTCACCTCCCTCTTAAGTAGCATATTAATATCTTCATCTTGCCCACTGCTTGGGACTAACTAGGTAAATATTGATTTTGACTTACAGTGAGAGTAATAGGAAGTTAGTGGCCTGGACTAGTACAATCTGATGGAAATTTACAGGGGAAGTGACAGGAAGTTAATGGGCTGGACTAGAACATTCTGATGACAGCTTACAGGGGGAGTGACAGGATGTTAGTGGGCTGAACTAAACAATGCTGATGGAAGCTTACAGGATGACAGTGAGGCTGGACTAGAACACTCTGATGGAAGTTTATAGGGGGAGTGACAGGATGTTAGTAGGCTGGATTGGAACATTCTGATGGAAGCTTACAGGGGGAGTGGAAGGAAGTTAGTAGGCTGGACTAAAACACTCTGATGGAAGCTTACTGTGGGAGTGACAGGAAATTAACGGGCTGGACTAGAACACTCTGATGGAATCTTACAGGGGGAGTGACAGGACATTAGTGCGCTGGACTAGAACACTCTGATGGAAGCTTACTGTGGGAGTGAGAGTAAGTTAGTGGGCTGGACTAGAACACTCTGATGGAGACTTAAAGGGGGAGTGAGAGTAAGTTAATGGGCTGGTTTAGAACACTGCGAGGGAAGCTTACAGGGGGAACGAGAGGAAGTTAGTGGGCTGGATTAGAACACTCTGATGGAAGCTTACAAGGGGAAGCGCATTAGGTTTGTAACTAAAGCAATGTTTATATTCAGAAGCTAAGGCCTACTATTGCAGTCTTTTAAAAACATGTATTTTCATGGAAACTGGTCATCCCATGTCCCAGAAAATTGCACAGCAAGAATTAAAGGGATTATGTCATCATTTTTATGGTTTATTATTAAATTGCATTGTTTGCATTGCAATAACTCACTCTACCATTCCAAATTGTATTCTGGAACCAACAAATGGATTAATTTAGCTGTACTATTGGTGTGGAGGCAGCCATCTCAGTGCACTGTACCTGATTCTGAGCTTTGAAAAGGATCCAGCACTTCAGGATGGAGCTGCTTTGATACAGATAGAAAAGTAGTTTTTTTTTTTAGTAATACAAACAAATCGTTCAGCAGAGGTGTCAGGTAGCTGCTATCTTGTTAGCTGCCCATTGTTCTGTTGGTTGGCTGCTGATGGACTGCTGGGGGGAAGGAAGAGTGGTTGATTCCAATCCAACTTGCAGTGGGACTGTAAAGAGTGACTGAAATGTATCAGAGCACAAGTCACATGACTGGGGCACCTGGGAAATGGAAATCCTGTGTAGACCCATGCAAAATTTCTAAATTAAATATAAAACAATTGGTTTGCTCTTTTAAAAAAGGATATTGATGCAGAATTCTGCTAGAGCAGCACTATTAGCTGATGTTTTCCTCTACAGTATCCGTTTAAGGAAAACAAAACCCTTTTATCAAGCCCACTTCTATTCTGTTTGGCACTGAAACTAAAAATGCTTCATACCATACTTCATATAATTTTGCTTGTCCCATTCAACCTCTTGCAAACCCTGGATTTTTAGAGAATAAGATATCCTCCCCTTCAATTCCTTGCAGTTGGCTTTTGGCATTAGTGTAGGACAAAGTATTAAGATTCTTGGCTGAAACTGTAAAAACTTAAAACATTCTAAGGGATTCTGATGACCTTTTCCAACAGTGAATAAGTCTAATCATACTCCAGCACCAGTGGTCAAATTAGGGTCTTAGGAAAAAAAAAAGCCATTGGTTGGAGTACTTAGAATGTTCTGTGGTTCTTGATCATAAATTCAAAGTGAAGATCTTCAATGACTCCCGTTTATAAGAACACGGGGGCAGAAGAACTGACCTTGTTAAAGTAACTCGCACAGCTGGATGTTATGGAGAAATCTGATATTACCTTAAGACAATAACGTTTCTCTCTTCTCTGAAATATTTCCTTGTGCTATGCTCTAAACAATTAAGCCAGCATTGTAATGATGGCTCCTAAATTATAAAACAGTAATATTTTATTTGGCATTTTGAAGAGGTAATAAGAAAGTCTTTAAAAGGTTCCTTACCTAATATGATCTTCTAAATGATTTACAATTACGCTCTTGCATTAAAAAGATATTAAAAGGCAATAGATAATAAATTTACAAGGTTTTTCTGCCTCTGGAATTTTAAAGGAGCAATATTCTTTTATGGAGTGATATGTTAGGGATGGAGATTTGTGCTGGATGGTGGGTAAAAATGTGCAAGAAAAAGTTCAACTTCTGGGGAATCAGGGCAGAGACTTTATCTTTTTCTGGCAGTGGTATTTTATTTTTCTATCTACGCAAGTCAATGTCCTTTTTGTAATTATATGGCTCTACAACAATTTCCTGCCATATATACTGTAAATCTATTTGGATAGTTTAATGTGATTATAACTGTTTCATCCTTGGGATCCCATAAGGTTTAATTACTTTCGCTATAACATTTTTACTGCCAATAGTCAATATTGATTTCAAAATAAGAATTTCCCCATTAAACGTAGACACGCACAATGAAGGGAGAATCTATGAATATTCTGTTTGTCTGACTGGTGATTTATGGTTGATTATATCATGGAAGTGACAAATAGTTGGATATGTGTTAGTGGATTTTATGTACAAGCTTCAGCGACACCATGGATGAATGATGAGGAGGAACAAGAGAAGAAGATGAAGCGGAACGGATTGAGAGTGAAGTTGATGCAGTATTTTAATATATTTAATGTCCTACATCCATTTACTTATTTTATGTAGCTCTCCCGCAATGCCTTTAGTCTTGTAGGGACAGATTTATTAAGGTTCAAGTTGTTTTTCTTCACAAAAATTCAAGTATTTGAGTTGAATTTTTTGGTCAAAACTCACATTTTCAGGTTAAAAAAAAACTTGAATCGATCTTGAATATTTAAGATTTATTATACGTTGACACTAGAAATAGCTTGAATCCGAAAATGCAATGCCTAAAATCTATCAAGGTTCAGTTGAAGTCCATGTCAAAGGTTCCCGGAACCAGTTGAAGATTTTAACAACCTGCTTGATGTTCAAGTTTTTTTTCTGGGGGTTTGGCCAGAAAACTTTTCTTTTCTGAACTCACAGAATCTGGTTTCTGCCATTCAAGTTAAAAGGTCATTCGAGTTTATTCAGGGTAAAGAACTCTAAGACTCAACCTTTGATAAATCAGCCCAGTAGTGTATGTTACCATTTTGTTGTACTGTAGAATGTTGGTCATGAATTGGTTTATGATCATTATATTGTTCCGTGTTCTTCAAAATTATTAAAATTATATTTTTCCTACTATGGTTTTTCATGCAATTTGTGGCTTAAATATCAGGTAGTGAAACTGTTTTATAACAGGACAAGACCAAATTGTCTTCTCATGTCTTCTGGATTCCAGTTTAGGCAGTTTCTGCCAAGAAAAACATCTTTTGTTAGAGCCTAGTCTTTACCTACAACAATGTACCACAAGGTCTTATGCTACAATCATAACTTCAACTTTGGCTCTTTTTGTGACTTTGGGTCTTTTCGTGGCTTTGGAATGTGAAAATCAACTCTTTTTGTCACTTTGGGTCTTTTGTGGCTTCGGGAAGTCAAGTTTGGCTCATTTCACCACTTCGGGTCTTTTCATGGCTTTTGGATGGAAATCAATAGCTGCCATTGCTGGCAAGAACTATTTTCTCTTGCTTATCTCAGTGTTGCACAACAAAGTTCAATGCACCATGGAAACAGCAAATCATTATAATTCACACCATTCGGACTTGCCTCTTCTTGGGGAATTTTGTTTGATACCCTTATTTTAGGGGCAGAGCTGTCAAAATATGAGTTTAAGGGGTTATTTTTCAAAAGTCGAGTTGTGCTTTTCCCTAAAAATTTGAGTTTTCAAGGGTAGTTCCATTAAATTTTTAGGGTTAAAAACAAAACTTGAATTTTTCGAGATTTATTATGCCCCAAAGCTGCAAAATGCTTGAATCTGAAAATACACCTGTAGAGGTCATGTATACATCAATGGCAGAGGTCCCTTGAAACATTTGAAGATTTTTTTGCTTTCATGATTTTTTTTTTTTTTTTTTGGTGGTTCGCACTCCAAAATTCAATTTTTAAGTGCTCCCCAACCCCAACCCCATTGCATTCATTCAAAATTTTTGCCTTCAAGTTTTTTCTTAAATAAACAAAGTTATGAGTTCAGTCGAGGTAGAAAAAAGCTCACAAACTTGACATCTGATAAATAACCAGGAGTGCCCATACTTTATTAATGTGGGGTCTACTTTAAGTACTACTTTTTTTTTTTGTCCCATTATGATCTACATCCATAATATGACTGATAGTATTCTTTTCCATGTATAATATTACTTAAATATTATATTGACTTATAAGAGAATGTATATTACTATATTTCAAAAAACAACTATTTCTAATGCAGGGTCTACTTTTAGTGATGTTGTTTCATTAAGATCTACATCCATAATATGCTTGCTAGTGTTCAGCTTTTTTCGTCACTTAGAGACTTCAACTTTTAGGAAGGGGACTTATGAAGAGGTGGCACAGCTTCTGCACTGTCAAGGGGAGCCCAGCTATTTCAAAAACTGCAGCGCAGCCAGGCTGTACCCCTGTGCCCCATCTGATGGTGGCCCTGTCTATCACTGTGTTTAAAGAGAAATTTTCTCATATCTTCCGTTGACCAAAATAGTAACAAATAACATAATTATCTAAACCTTCATCATGGATAACATGGAACTATTGGTATATCTCTAAAGCAGGCTGCATGGATTGAGCAAGTATAATGTAGTCATGAGAGAAGATGATTAATATTGTATATCGACACCTAGCTATGCAAACATTATTCTTTATTCAGATGGAAATCAATAGCTGCCATTGCCGGCAAGAACTATTTTCTCTCGCTTATCTCAGTGTTGCACAATTAAGTTCAATGCACCATGGAAACAGCAAATCATTATCATTCATACCGTTCCTATTTCTATCGGACTCAGCTTGCCTCTTCTTGGGGAATTTCGTATGATCCCCTTATTTTAGGGGCAGATCTATCAAAATATGAGTTTTTATTTTCAAAAAACTGTAGAGCTCATGTAGACATCAATGGCAGTGGTCCCTTGAACCATTTGGAGATTTTTTTAGCTTTCACGATTTTTGTTTTTTTTTTTTGGTGATTTGCACTCCAAAATTCAATTTGAGCCCCCCCCCCCCCCCGCATTCATTCAAGATTTTTACCTTCAGGTTTTTCATAAATAAGCAAAGTTATGCATTCAGTCAACAAACTTGACATTTGATAAAAACCCTTTAAGCCAACAGTGCCCATACTTTACTAATGCAGGGTCTACTTTTAGTGATGTTGTCCCATTATGATCTACATCCATAATATGACTGCTAGTATTCTGTTCCATGTGTAAAATATTACTTAAATATTATATTGACTTATAAGAGAAATTATATTACTATTAGTGATGGGTGAATCTGGGTGTGTTTCACGTCACCGAATTTTTGGTGAATTTTTGCCAGGCAAGCTTTTGCACGTGTTTCGCGAATTTATTTGCCGGAGGCAAATCTCGGGAGTTTGTTGCAAATTCGCCCATCAAAAATTACTATATTTCAAAAAGCAACTATTTCTTATTTACCCATAACAGAATAAATATGTGAATGAAAAGAATAAAACAGAAGGGTAATTTAGTCAAGCTGATTGTTGAGAGTATCTTGAGATCTACTGATCCCCAACTAAGGGGTAAATTTATCAAAGAGTGAAGTTCCACCACTAGAGTGAAATTCCACAGCTCACAATTCATTTCTATGGGATTTTGAAAGGCGTATTTATCAATGGGTGAAGTGAAGTTTCACCCTTTGATAAATACGCCTTCAAAAACCCCATAGAAATGAATTGAGAGCTGCAGAATTTCCCTCTAGCGGCGGAACTTCACTCTTAACTTCACTCTTTGATAAATATACCCCTAAGTGTCTACTGGTAGATCCTGATCTACCTTTTGAACACTCCTGCTCTAAACCTTAATAAATAAAAACTCACCCATGTTCTAAATTCACAATTTAATAAATCCACCCCTCTGGGGGTAAATTACTAAATTATTAAAACTGGAGTTTATCTATTTTTTTTACTAAAACAATGTTTACCTATGAATTTCAATCCATGAAATTAACTCATTTATCAATAATTCCTTGCAGCAAAATTAAGTATCAATTCAAAAGGTACCACTTTTTGAAACTGTCGCAGCAAATTTATTGGATTATTGTACAACACGGATAACGATGTCAAGAAATCCTGTAAAGCTTTGCGTTTTCCCCATAAAAACTTAGCCAGAACAAATCAAGGTTTACTATAATAAATAGGACCCTAAGGAGCATTTTTATCAAAGATTGTTTTGAAAATTCTAATTCGAAAATCAAAATTTTTATTTTTTTTTAAAAAATTCAAATTCGATTTTCAAGATTTCTCATACTCTGGCCCATTAAGAACTCAAATTTGACTATTCGCCACCTAAAACCTGCTGAATTGCTGGAGAGGTCCAGGGATCAATTTTTAGGTTTACAGCCTTCCTAATCTCCAAGTTTTTTTTCGATTCAAATTCGATTCGAGTTTTTAGGTTGATTCTATTCACCCAAGTTTGAAATATTTGATTTCTTTAATAATTCATTTGATTTCTTTAATAATTTTCGATCGAAGGAGTCTACGGGAGGTTTAAAAAGCTCACATGAATTTGAAATTTGACCCTTGATAATTGTGTCTCCAGGGCATTCACCATTCCTCAGGTTGTGTATTTGCCAGGAGCTGTTTATTATCAGTGCGCTACAAATTCATTCTAAAACAAAAAAAACACGGGGTTTCAGTATTGTATCTATGTAGGTATCGTGAGTGAGATTACATTTTAAATAGGCCAATATAGTCTTATTCAAACTTATATATTTATCTCCATGCAAGGACATTGAATAGGTTGCTATGTGTTATGGGCAAATATAGACTTCTTTCAGGGTGTTTGCATTTCTTCATTCTACTGAGTTAATCAGTAACACAACAAAAAATAAGTTGCATTTACTTTGCTAAATATATTTCCTGCAGTCCCCAGAGGGTTAAATTTTCTTTCCATCCCTTCATACTAAAGAAATAACAAATAACAAATAAGGGCCAAAATAACATACATAGTTGTAACATAGTTAGGTTGAAAACAGACACACGTCCATCAAGTTCAACCTTTTAAAGGAAAACTATACCCCCAAAATGAACACTTGAGCAACAGATAGTTTATATCAAATTAAGTGACATATTAAAGAATCTTACCAAACTGGAATATATATTTAAGTAAATATTGCCCTTTTACATCTCTTGCCTTGAACCACCATTTGGTGATGGTCTGTGTGCTGCCTCAGAGATCACCTGACCAGAAATATTTCAACTCTAAGGGGCAAATTTACTATTATTCCCCAAAATTGACATTCAAGTTCTTTTAGGAGGAAAAAAATGATTACAATTCGATTATATCCATATTATTTGGTCGGGACTATTCGATTAAATGTTAGACGTTCAAATTTATTCTTAAATAACTTCTTATGGTCGGCACCCTAAATCCAGAAATAATGCTAAGAACCCTGTTCTCTTGCTTCAGGCAGGGATCACAATAGGCAATCAGATATCAGAAGCTTTAAACAGCACAGAGGCACCAGGAACTCACAAGTTGTGAGTAGTGATGGGCGAAACTCCCGCGTTTCGCTTCGCCGAAAAATTCGCGAATTTCCAGAGAAATTCGCAAATTGGCTAAAAATTTGCGAAATGAGTCGTGCGTCGTTTCCGATGCGTTGCGTCGTTTTCGGTGTGCGTCGCGTCGTTTTCAGCGCGTCACGTCAAAAACGACGCGCGACTCGTTTTTGTTGTGAATTTTTGCTGCCGTTTCGCGAATTTATTCGCCAGCGGCGAATCGCGGGAATTCGCCGCGAATTCGCCCCTGGCGAATAAATTCGCCCATCACTAGCTGTGAGTATATTCAGATTTATTTGCATTAAAAAAAATTACATAAATGAGAAATTTGACCTTTGATAAATCTGCTGACGAGTTTTGGGAGTCAGAATTCAGAATTAGCTTTAAAAAAAAATTATTTAGAGAATCTGAATTGGTTTGGGAATGAGAATGTAATAGTTGCTTCCATTGTTACCGATTGTTTTCTGTTTGTTGTTGGTGAGTTATATAGCATGGATCATATTTGGGGGACAACTATAAATCTGAAACACCTATGGGAAGGATTTATTCAACTCTACATATATGTGGCCCTCCATGCAAGCTCTAGTTTCAATGCCCAGCCAAGAACTTGAAGTTTGCACCTCATCGAGGTATCATTCATCAATGTAAGGAAGACTGAGTGTTTTTTCTCTATTTCATCCTTTTATTCCACTAAGCAGAACCTAAAGTTGTGTTGCTACAGGTAATAAAATCAAAAGATTTATAGAACGATACTGGGAACCCAGATCAGAACCACGTTTCTACCGTGGAATCGTCTAGACAAGGAGAGATTTAGCCTACTGGATTGTTTCACTGTCACGCTGCGCTCCCTACCTGCCCGCCGCAGCGGGGTCTCG
Organism: Xenopus borealis; assembly: GCA_024363595.1. Classification (NCBI taxonomy): domain Eukaryota; kingdom Metazoa; phylum Chordata; class Amphibia; order Anura; family Pipidae; genus Xenopus; species Xenopus borealis. Next base: position 10,152,718 of record CM044431.1, read on the forward strand.
CTGCGGTCCCTACCTTTCCGACGCGGCGGATCCAAGATGGCGGCGCCCAGGACTCCACGTGGGCGCAAGGACGCCGGCGCCGGAGCGCCGGCGCGATGACGTCACACGCTATGGCGCCAAATTCAAACTTAAAAGGACGCCGGAGACCCAGGTTCAATGCCCGAGTATAGCTCATCTAAGCTATTGTGTTCCTGGGTCTCTCAGCCTTGCCTGCTTCTATTGATTACCTGTTATTGATCCTGTGCCTGTTCCTGACCTTGAAACCTTGCTGCCTGCCTTATTGAACCTTTGCCTGGACCTGACTTCGCTATTTGGATTTCCCCTATCTGTACTTGCCTGAACTCGCTGAGTGGGACTTCCTCCTTGATCCTGACTTCACCCCCCCTCGTGGGAGCCGGAGGCCCCCGCTGACATTCACATAGTGTGTTGTTTTCCCTGCTTCCATCTTTCTCTCTCTGAAAAAAAAAAACAGATCTGAATACCAATATTAGGGTTAGGATGGAGTAGAGAAAGCATTTTCATTGGGCCCCCAACCTGAACGTGTCCCCTTAGCAAGAAAATGCTGAAATGAAACTTTACTCCACATTAAGATATTTAATATTTATTTCAGAAGCACCATGCTGTTCTTTTTAAAGGAGAACTAAAGCCTAACTAAAGAAGACGCTAGATCAGTGATCCCCAACCAGTAGCTCGTGAGCAACATGTTGCTCTCCACCCCATTGGATGTTGCTCTCATGGTCCTCAAAGCAGGTGCTTATTTTTGAATTCCAATCTTGAAAACAAGATTTAATTGCATAAAAACAAAGTATAGTGCCAGGTAGAGCCTCTTTTAAGTTGTCAGTCCACACATGGGCTACCAAATAGCCAATCACAGCCCCTATTTGGCACCCTAAAGGACTTTTTCATGCTTGTGTTGCTCCCCAACTCTTTTTACATTTGAATGTGGCTCACTGGTAAAAAAGGTTGGGGACCCCTGCTCTAGATGTTGCACATGATGTTTTGTGCTTGTGTACCAGCCCAAGGCAACCACAGCCCTTTAGCAGTGTAGGGACCCATAAGTAGCATGGCCCTTATGGCTTCATCCCTTACCCTTACTTTTCCTACCTGCTATTGGACTAAGGTCCAGGCAGCTATATTGTATCACCTTATTGGATACACGTGTGACCACCCCCTGCAGTGCTGTAATAAAAGTGCTTGCAGGGAGGGGCAAAAGGGCTGGTTATCTTTACATCTTTTTGGCCTGCAGCAGTTGATCCACTGAGCCTGGAGTCAACAAGGCCCCAGAAGCATTGACCCTAAAGGAAACAGCCACCTTTAGTGAAGTCGGGGATGCAGGGACCCCGTGAATGAGGACTAGTTAGCTATAGGTTAGCTCTGTCATAGCACTCTCTAGGAGAGGTGAGATTAGAGAGAGAAGATAGCACGGGCAGCTCAAGCTCCAACAAGGAGGATAGAAGGGAGTAGCTCTCCCCCAGGCTCTACCTTGCCTGTAGTGAAGGGACCTCAGTATACAGGGACTGCAGGAAGAGTTATTTAACCCCTGACCTGACCCATATCTGCTGTTGGGATCCGGACCACATGAGGTATTGATATCCTGGCTGGTGACCCTACCAACTCCCATCATAAATCCTACCTGAGGGTGATATCTATTGCTGTACCTGTGGTTACTCTGACTATACTATGCTGCTTATACTCCAATGGTTGTGAGTATCATTATTACCCTGTGGTGCTATATTGTAAATAAACTCCGTTACTTTTGTTTATCAAAGAACCCCTGGCGTCCAACACCTGTTATTTTACACACTTTGTAGTATTGAGTTGTAGTTCAACTACCTCACACGTGTATTTCCACTTAGCGAAAGCCCTACCTGAGAAAAGAGGGTCGCATGTAGCCCATGCTCTACTCATGCTAGTTGGTTTGGTTCTAATACAGCCAAGAAAGGGTTACAGCAGTAAAGATCTGTGTCTCCCCAGTAGATGCCCCAGTAGCTCCCCATCTTCTTTTCTACTGATTCACTGATTCACATGCTCTGTGCTGCTGTCACTTACTGAGCTTAGGGACCCACTCACAATATACACCTGATAGTGTCATAGAAATATAGTCACAATATAAGGCTGATTAGTCATTAATACACATCATTAGAGACATCACAATGTAATAATTAGCAAACCTGTAGCATCAGCTTATATTACAGCCAGGGAAGCTCATTTTCTGCTGCTGGATAATTAGTGACGACCCCTAAGCTTAGCTTCTCAACAGCTGCTCAGAGCCCACTGAGCATGTGAGTGTCACAGACACTTTCCAAGATGGTGACCCCCTGTGACAAGTTTCAAGTCCTGGATCATTGCTGCTATTGACAAGCTGAAACTTTAGCCTCGTGCAATAAGTTCACTATATAAAATATGGCTTTTTTAGCCACATTAATTTTTAGGGTTCAGTTCTGCTTTAACTTATTATTCTGTACAGTGTTCCTCACTTATCTCACTTTATTACAGTGTCATTTTGATAGCACCGTGTTACTATAGACGCTCTCTGCTAAAACCTCGTTTCTTCAGACAAATTACTGTCAGACATTCACAAATCATAACCACAGACTAGCGGGGCTCAGAGCAGTGATTCTAAATCATATCTCTAATAATACCAGGCTCCCATCTCTAGCTGGTCTACAAAAGGGATATTAAAGCTTAAAAAGAAATATGGTACTCAGAGTTATTTAACAGGAGCAAAAATTTTACTTTAAATAAAGAACAAAGACTAATTCAAATTTGTTCTTTGTGACTCCACCAGTCTCTCTTTAGCTGTCAGACTCTTTTCTCACTGACAACAAGGCCTACAAACACTTATCTACTCAATACTGCAGACTGAGTTATACAGACCATAGAACTAATGCATTACTCATGTATTATAATGGATAATGTACCCCCTACTGTAAATGATAAGGATATTAGAAGTCACTGAGGGGTGTGACCATATAAAGGCACAAGGCTGCAGGCTGAGTTATACAGGGGGGAACTCTGAGTATCATTCATGTATTATAAGGGATAATGTACCCCCTACTGTAAATGATAAGGATATTAGAAGTCACTGAGGGGTGTGACCATATAAAGGCACAAGGCTGCAGGCTGAGTTATACAGGGAACTCTGAGTATCACTCGTGTATTATAAGGGATAATGTTCCCCCTACTGTAAATTATAAGGATATTAGAAGTCACTAGGGGTTCATCAACTCTATAAAAGCAGAAGGCTACAGGTTGAAGGTGATTAGGGTAGACAGGGCCTAATACCTCTATGCTAGTCAGACCCTGGTGCTGAAAGTCTATTGTTACTGAAGGAAGAAGGCAGGGAAGGTAGGCAACCAGAGGAACCTGGCACTTGGCTCTGGAATTTATGTTGAATTTTTGCAGTCCCTAACAAATGTTTTAACTGGTTCTAATGTATAGTTAAATCTGTGTATTGTTATAGCAGTTATGTTATATACTCTCCCTGACAGGCCCAGATGGGTTATTTATTCATGTTAAGTACTGAACCATCGGCACTAGGAACACAAACAAATTCAGGTATTCTGGGGCCGATGCTTCTCCCTTTAAGATGGAACTCTTAGCCAATCAGACTTGTTTCTCACTGGCAAGGCCTACAACCATTTTATAAAGAATCTCCCTGAACAATATTTAAGGTATTAGAATAAAATATGGAGATGAAGAGTTTATTGTGGCAGCACAATCTTATTTTTTTGTGTAACTTAGTTAAATTCTACAACTGTCAAACCTCAAAGGTTACATTTCTAATGAGTGATCATTAACTTGCTGAACATGATTACACGCTGAGATAGGAAGAGATGTTAAAGAGCGTCTGACACAGTGTGATTTCAATTGGAGGTAATTTCAGGTTTGGTGTATTGCAGCATAAATCTAATTCTTGTGTTTTTATGTGACAGTCGTTGCTTCATTATTGGCTCTAGGTGTCATTAAGGGGGTTATTTACTAAAGGTCGAGTTGTGTTTTAATTACATTTTTGGGGGGGGGAAATTATTTTTTAAGATTTATTGCACCCCGAACCTGTCCGAATCTGAAAATACTCCAGCTAAAACTTGTCGAATTCATGTAAAAGCCAATGGCAGAGTTCCCTTGAACCATTTTGTGTGTTTCACGCTGGTTTTTCTCTCAAAAACTTGATAAATTCAAGGTATCCAAGGGCCTATAAACTCAGTACATTTGAGGTATTCAAGTTTTATCCCAATTGCATTCATTTAAGTTTTTTACATTCTCATTTTTGTTATGAATAAGATAACATTCATGTTTGTTTAAACAGTATGAGGTAGAAAGCCTTACAAATCTAACTTGACCTTATATAAATAACTCCTTTAAAGGGCAAGGAAAGTGTAAAATATAATAAGGCTAGAAATGCTGTATTTTGTATACTAAACATAACCATGAACTTACTGCACCACAAGCCTAATCAAACAAATGATTTATGCTTTCAAAGTTGGCCACAGGGGGCTGTCATCTTGTAACTTTGTTAGACATCTCTGCAATATCAAGACTCGCACATGCTCAGTGTGGTCTGGGCTTCTTAGGGGTCGTCATAAATGATCAAAAAACAAAGCTGCTTGAGTTCTGCATGGCTGGTAAGTAAGGCAGGGGCTCCCCCTGCTGTTCATAAGTATGATTGTTAACCTGCCAGAAGTTAGGGACTGTATGAAAATTCATATCCACAGCAATAAATGAAGGGAGAATTTCACTGCATACAGTCAGGTTTCTTATAAAAACAGTGCACATTTTTTAATTAAAGTATATTGGAGATAGATTTCTTTTTCATTAAAGAAACTAAAAATGGGATATTATTTCTTTGCCTTTCCTTGCCCTTTAAGAGTGAAGAGTGTAGAGTGTGTATCGATGGTTGATTTTGTTTATATGAGAAATAAGATGGGATATTTTGGTTATTTGGCACTTTTTTCTCAGGTCAGTGCACCAACTATCCGCCATTATGACCTCCTATGATCTCTGGACCTCTCATAAGGCTCCTGCCCTTATATGTACTGGTCGTTTTTGCCCACCAATATCTGGGAAACCTAAGTTTTAGAAAAAGGGTGCTAGGACCTACCTCAACCGAGCATTGAGCTTCTTACTTTCCTGTGTTTTCATTTGTTTGCTTTTGGTTTTGCTTTTTGGTTTTGGATGCTGTTCTGTTTTGCTTGTTCCATTATACAGCTATGGGATTTGTTGTCTAGAAAGCTCCAAATTATGGAAAATGGTTTCTCCCATAGTCTCCTTTGAATACATATTTTTTTTTTTTTAAATGCAAAGGACTGGTAAATATTGTCCTAATTTATTGTGCAGGCCCCTAATGTTTGGGAAACTAAAGTGTCCCTTAGTCTTTAGAGGGAGTAAGTCTTCCCTTCCTTGACACTCCTAGCTTTCGAGAATTTTTCACTAGGTGGCAGTGGGTTTAATATAAAAGGGTAAGCCATGCATCTCCAGTGGCTTTTAGTCTCAGGTTTCCCCCAGGGAAAAGAGTAATGTGAAACCCCCATCTGAGCATAGGTTTCAGTGAATAATATTTAACCTTCTGTCATAGGTCTCTCCAGGAGAGCCATCCAGGGTTAGGATTACCTAGATGAGCAGCTCTTGGCACCACCAAAGAGTATTAGAAGGGATTAGATCCCAACTGGAAAGGAACCTGTTTGCAGGGTATAGGGATGAGAGAGATCCCCACATGGGTTCCAGGTGACCCCCCCACCCCAGAAGAAGAGAAGCTCTGTCTGATACCCCACTCTTAAGCTCTATTTAAGGGATTGATTTGCTAATGGTCCTTATTTTGAGTATGTACAGACTACTCAATGACTATGCCCTGCCTCATTATCATATTCCCTTTTATGGATTAGTTCTAATAAATCAGTTCTGGTTAATGTTCCAAGAACCACTGGCACTCATTTTTTCAGGAGAAAACTGCGCTAGCCGAGGTTATTCCCGTAAGCACCAAGGAGCGATCGGCTTCTTCTTTCTTCTCGCAGATGCACATGCGCAGTAGAGTGAAAAGCCAAACTTTAAAAAAAAGCTGGCTCTTTTGTTCTATTGTGCATGCGTTTGTCCCATGAAATTTGAAGAAAGTAGGAGGGAGTCGATCCCTGTGGGGTGCTCCAAGTATAAAATGTCTTTCCTTCTCCTTTAAGGTATGAAGATCCATTTTCTGGAAAACCTCAGGTCCTTAGTATTCTGGATATCAGGTGCCATGCCTGTGCAACACATCTATTGACAAAGTTTAATTGGAATATTATTTTTATTATTATGCTGGACATGATTGAAGTAAAACAGGCACAGATCCCATCTAATATAATGGGAGCTTATAATCATGCCTTGAATCCTTCTCATTTACTGTAGTCTGGGATGAACACAGTGCTAATACTGGTGGTGGGGGCGATGTGCACAGTCACTTTTATTTCAGTGTCTTTATGGTTAGAAATCTGGAACATTTATTAAAAATGTCAGGATCCTTCCTACATTCTGTTGACATTTTAGCTGCTCCACTTGTTTACTGAAGTTTTTTGCAACACTTTCTTGTCTGTATTGCCTAAATCCAGCTGCTTTTAGGCAGAAACATTTAAATTTACCACCCTCTCTCTATCAGACGAGAAAGGTCAGAGAAGGTAGAACTGTACCTTTCCACGTACACACAGTTGCTTGTAAAATAAAGGGTGCCAGTGGTTCTTCAACAAAATAATGAATTTATTGGACAATAGTACAATAAATATAATAAATCAGGTACCTGTGGCACAACACACACTATGTTGTTTTGTGTCAAAAAAGTCCCATAGACTTGGCAAGCCCCAGGCCTTCAGCTTATGGAGTCAGATAGGTGTGTTTTATGGTCTCCCAGTGTCTGATGCTTCTATAAAAGTCTAACTCTAGTATCCCAACACTTCATGTGTACCTCCTGGTGAACTACCCCACACTAGATCACCTCATTGCAACACTATCTACTCCTTCTAGCATCCCTGCCTAACTCACACCACCTAGGAGTGTGCTATTGCTAGAATTATCATACGTTGTCTACACCATGTTCATGAGGACCATTTCCTTAGATTTCCTCACTAGAGGGGTTGTCTTGTCTTAGATCACAAAGCTCTCTGTCATATCCACCTCTGGCTTCAGGTGCAATCAAAAGAGTGGTGTGGTCACTTCCCTAAGGACAGGACCAACTCACTCTCCCCCCAGGCCTATGAGAAACCATCCCTCCCCCAGGGCATAGGTTACCAAAACTTCCTGAGTCAGTAGGGAAGTTAGGTCCTTGGGGTTCAATTCTGACCTGGAGGATTTTGTATAGACTTCCTAATTTTCCTCCAGAGGGTTGCCTCATGTAGAGTTTTGAACCAGAGAGTCCAGTTTTCCCATGAGCTGGTTCAAAACTGACTGTCTGTAATTTCAGAAGTCTGAAAACCAAAGAGGTCTCACAGGTCACCATTAGTGATTTAGTAAATTTTTTCCGAATTTTATGAGAAATTCGCAAAACTGCGAAAAATGAGGGAAATGCCACTGGCATCTTGTTTTGGATCCATTTTTGGACGTGGGCGTCAGTTTTTGGACCAAATTTGCAAATTTTTGCAGGGCGAATCCCTCCAGGCATTTCTCGAATTTATTCGCCGGTGGTGAGTTGTGGGAATTCACCACAAATTCACGCCGGGCGTATAAATTCACCCATCACTAGTTACCACTTCATAACCCTACCCCCTGTCTGACCCTAGAAGACATCATTCAGCGGTCCACTGATCAGGTGACCCTATTCCTCCCAGGCAGGTCTTACAAAATTGAGTGATATGGGCCTTAGATTGTAAGCACTGGGTTATACATATGACATAAATATATATATATATATTACATATATATATATATATATATATATATATATGTTTTAAACATTTCCTTTTTCCCAATAACTATAGCATTTCTTAACAATTGAATGTTCAACCTTTCCCCAATTTCAAGCATTTATAACAGATCCAGACTATTGAAATAACAAATATTCTCCATCTAACCTCTAATCATGGCAGAAGCCCTTGAGATAATATTTACATATTTTATAGATCAGCAGGGTTGGAAAGACCTGCTACACTGCACAGTAGAACTACATATTTTTTTCCTGTGTTGTATTTTCCAAATAAAAGTCTTGTTTATTTATTAAAACAAAACAATAATGAATTGATAACTCACCATATTTATCCACTCTCTAAATAAATACCATCTATTAATATTCATTGGATTTTAAAATAAAGGCCCGTCATTTTGAAGGGAAAAACTGCACCTATCTATAAAGAAATTCAATTTACTTTATCTGCAAGAAATTAAGATTATACTTCTGAGGAGCCACGGTAAACAAAATGACGGTTATTAGAGCTGAGGCGCCAGATACAGAATTCAGAGATATGATAAGGACCTTTAATTCCGTCATTTTGCTGCTTAAAATGCATAAAGCGGTGCGTTAAAGAGGATTTTGTGAGGATGTTAAAGCACACAAATGTTTTTCTGCTCCACATGAAATAGACAATTAAATAGACTGTAAGTGGTTTTCTATAGGATAATAGATTGTAAGCTCTACAAGAAAAGATCATGTGTGCTAAAAACACAGTGAAATTGCAGTCTACATCCCATTAAGCAGCCTGTAATGACCTCTAATTAGATCACTGGCTCAGACCCCCTATTCACCATTCCTGGGGTCACTGACTGTGTACACTAGACAATGTGCATTTTAAAAGAAAAGATTTCCCTAAACCAGTGTGAAGAACACTACCTGAAGTGGTTTGAAAAATGTGATATAGCATGTGTTGTGCTCTAAAAAAAAAAGAGTCCTCCCTACTGATCCACCAACCAACAGACCTATTGTGGTCCTCCCAGCTACATAGTGGTCCTGTTCCTCCCAACCAGGTCTCCTACCCCTGCCACCAACCACCTGTATGTCATATTTCATTTCTACTGCCTGAGGCTATCTTTTCCATGGCCTGCTCATCCACCACGCATGCCGATGTCCTGCAATCCCCTGCTCCCCATACCAGAACTTTAAAAAAAGAACTGGCATGGGAAAATCATTCAGCCACACCCTGTCTCACTTCCTGCACTGGAGGATAAGTGGCGTCACAAACAGTGTTTAATTAGACTTATTTGGTAAAGCCCTTCTTTTTGGTCCAGCATTGGAACTAGGCCCACCATAGTTCAGAACAAGGTTACAGACATAGAAACACATTGTAAAATCAGGCATCTAGCAGTAACATAGTAACATAGTAAGTTAGGCTGAAAAAAGACTCGCGTCCATCAAGTTCAACCTTTTTTTTAATTTTTTTATTTTAACTGCCTAACTGCTAGTTGATCCAGAGGAAGACAAAAACCCCATCCTAAGCCTCTCCAATTTGCATCAGAGGGGGGAAAAATTCCTTCCTGACTCCAAAAAGGCAATGGGACTAGTCCCTGGATCAACTTGTACTATGAGTTATCTTCCATAACCCTGTATTCCCTCACTTGCTAAAAAGCCATCCAACCCCTTCTTATACCTATCTAATGTATCAGCCTGTACCACTGATTCACTTCCCTCCCTGTAACACCCCTTTCCCTCCTTTCGTCTAATCTCATTGGCTCCCTCCTGTCTGCTGGGAGGAGCTACTGGTGAATAAAGCATCCACCCCCTTCTTATACCTATCTAATGTATCAGCCTGTACCACTGATTCACTTCCTTCCCTGTAACACCCCTTTCCCTCCTTTCCTCTAATCTCATTGGCTCCCTCCTGTCTGCTGGGAGGAGCTACTGGTGAATAAAGCATCCAACCCCTTCTTATACCTATCTAATGTATCAGCCTGTACAACAGTTACAGGGAGAGAATTCCACATCTTCATAGCTCTCACTGTAAAAAACCCCTTCCGAATATTTGGGTGGAACCTCTGGAAAGACCAACTGGTGAATAAAGCATTAGAGAGATTATTATTAGACCCCCTTATATATTTATACATAGTTATCATATCACCCCTTAAGCTCCTCTTCTCCAGCGTGAACATCCCCAATTTGGCCAGTCTTTCCTCATAGCTAAGATTTCCCTTTACCAGCTTAGTTGCCCTTCTCTGTACCCTCTCTAATACAATTCTGTTGAGTGAGGGAGACCAAAACTGTACGACATATTCTAGATGTGACCTTACAAGTGCTCTATAAAGTGGAAGAATGACCCCCTCCTCCCGTGACTCTATGCCCCTTTTAATACAACTCAAGACCTTATTGGCCCTTGATGCTGCTGACTGGCATTGCTTGCTACAGACAAGTTTATCATCTACAAGGACTCCAAGGTCCTTTTCCATAATGGATTTGCCTAGTGCAGTCCCATTAAGGGTATAAGTGGCTTGAATATTTTTATATCCCAGGTGCATGACTTTACATTTATCAATATTTAATCTCATTTGCCACTTAGCTGCCCAGATTGCCAGTTTGTCACGATCCTGTTGTCACATCCTGGATGGAATTAATTGGGCTGTCTCAGTAGTTCCAAGACTATCTAGAACACCTTATAAGTTTTCACCCCAAACCATGATCTGACTGACATTCAAAATGGACTTCCAGGATAACCTAAGAGAGCAAATAGGCAATCTATTCAACCGTGCCCCTAACCTGATTAAGGATGACTTCCCCAAGCCAAGACTCTGAGCCCTTCTAAGGAGATTAGCCCCAAAGTTGACTGATCTTCAAAATGGAATTTCAGGGTAATCAAAGATAGCAAATAGACAATCTATTCAAACGTGTCCCTAACCTGTCTTAAAGCTGAGTCCTCCAAGCCAAGACTCTGAGCCCTACTAATGGAATCAGCCCCAAGGTTGACTGATCTTAAAAATTAACTTCCAGAATAACTGAAGAGCGTAAATAGGCAAGCTACACAAATGTGTCCCTAAATTGCTTAAAGCTGAGTCACTCGAAGCCAAGACTCTGAGCTCTTCTAAAAAGATCATCCCCAACGTTGACTGATCTTCAAATTGGTCTTCCACGATAATCTAAGAGAGGGACTAGGCAATCTAGTGAAATTTGACCCTAACCTGCCTTAAGACTCAGTCCCCCAAGCCAATATTCTGAGACCTTCTAAGGTATCAGCACCACATTTTGGGGGCCACTATCAAACAGTTAAAAAAACATTGTTCTGCAAGATAGTATATGAGCGTATACAGTTAAGGAAGCCCCATTAATAGGATTTTTTCCTGTAAAAAGGGATAACTGTATCAGTTGTACCCTGGAGTGTCACATGCATCAAACTATCATGCCCATATTATACTAATTATACATCGAGCAGTGACTCTGAAAAAGCAAGTGCATTTATTCCTCAAAAGCTAGTTATGAGAGCTAACTATAATTATTTTTGTTTTTTTTTTCCTCTGTTCCATTTAAGTGCCCATAATGTAAGCTAATTGCAGTTTCCACATGTGGTTCCTTAGCAAAGAAATCTCCATAGTTACCTCTTAACCTTCCTTGGTATTGATTGTGTGTTCCTCTCAAGCCTTACAGGATTGAACCATCAAAGGAAAACAGCCCAAGGACACCTGAGGCAAATCCCAGAATCCCTCATTTTCATGAGGAAGGAGAATGCAAAAATGAGCTTTGGAAACAAATAGAATATTAAAATCTATAGTCATGTCATGGAATCTTTCCGTTAAGGCTATGGGCAAATTGGGGATTTAGGTTTGTAACTGCTGTCTCAGAGGGATGAATCATAGTCAGAGAATGAGGATAGTTTTGTGGAGGCTTAGCTTTCCCATACTGAGGCCAAGGACCACAAACAAGGAATTTAGCTTATAAGCTGTCCGACGGAAAGCTATTTATTAGTACCCTCCCCAAACAAATGTTTCAACCTCCTTTCCTGGTTGAAGTGCTTCAATTATGGCAGTGATCTCCAACTAGTGGCTTAGGAGCAACATGTTGCTCACCAATCCCTTGGATGTTGCTCCCAATGGCCTCCAAGCAGGTGTTTATTTTTGAATTTCAGGCTCGGAGACAAGTTTTGGTTGCATAAAAACTAGGCGTACTGCCAAAGAGACCTTGTAGGCTGCCAGTCCACATAGGGGCTACCAAATAGCCAATCACAGCCCTTGTTTGGCACCCCCAGGAATTTTTTTTATGATTGTGTTGCTCTCCAAATCTTTTTACATTTGAATGTGGCTCACAGGTATTAAAGGTTTGGGACCTCTGTGCTAAGTGAATGCTTTTGGACTATTCTAATGAGAGGTTACCCTTCAAAAAATTGGCAATCCATATAATGATGAAAATACAGACTTCAAGCAGGTCTGAGGTACCCATATCTGAGTTAAGGGTGGGCTGCCACATGCAACTCAAGAATATCTTCTTAATCCTATTTGTAGGATGAAGCTGGGGATTGCATTCCGTTTGTTTCAATCTGAGCTATCAAGATAAACAGGTCAGTGATTCCTCTGCCTGGAACTCAGGAAGATACAGGTCACAGCAGGCTCTGGAGATATATCGGTCAATGGCTCCTGAGATGATCCTTGGGTACACTGGATGCCAACATTTCAAGAGTTTACAATGTCACTTAAATAACTGGCTCCAATGGAGCAGGATCTCAGGCTGAATGAGCATTTAGAGCAGGATAGAGACAAACCACAGGGGATGAACAACGTGGCTGCAATTTGCCTAAAGGAGAATTAATTCTGTAGTTACTAAGTGACTTGGAGTATTAGTGCACTTTGCCTCCCTGATTCAGAATCATAGTTAGGGAGTTATATTGTATCGTTATAGCATAGATTTCTCACTCTGTAGATGTAGGCTGCTTTAGTCATTTTATTTAAGGACTTCTTAAAGCATAATTTACAATGACAATGGGCAATAGGTGTTGAACTAAGGGGCTCAAACTTGGACCTGCTCACTAGTAAATATACCTTGTACTTTAACTGCAAAGTGCATTGTACTGGCTTATTGGTTCATTTATTTCCCCTTCAGTTTAACTGTGCAATAATGCTTGTTATTTAATTTTATGCATGCTACAACTAGGCTGTATTTAGAGCCTATGAGCACTTTTGCTGTGCTGTTCCTGTCAGACTTAAAATATAGAAATACTTATTCTGCCATAGTTTTATGGGATCTCTCTGTTCAGGCTATGAGCAAACTTAAGGGGCTGTTCCTGCTGAATTGTGCTTAGTACAGGGGAATAACTATGCTGTTATAGTTTTATTGGATCTCTCTGTACAGATTATGATCAAACTAAGGGGGCTGTTCCTGCTGAATTGTGCTTAGTACAGGGAATACCTATGTGACAT
>CM044431.1:10172129-10182339 GCA_024363595.1 Xenopus borealis
CTATGAGCAAACTTAGGGACTGTTCCTGCTGAATTGTGCTTAGTACAGGGAATACTTATTCTGCCACTGTATGGGATTGCTCTGGTATCAGATGTCCCATTCAGAGGCACTTGTAGCCAGCCTGTCAGAGAAATAATGGATTTCTGAGGCCTAAAACTGCAAGCTGAACCAGCAACATCTTCCCAGAAATTTGAGGTAAAGGGGGTAAAATTAAACCAAATACACAATAATGTCTTACTCTTTTTATTAAAAATGAAAACCAAGGGCACATTAAAAACATATATGACCTTGAATGTCACATATTTGTTAACCAGGTACCAACAATGTATTTTGTCCATACCAGTACAGGTATGGGATCCGTTATCTGGAAACCCTTTATCCAGGAAGCTCCAAATTACAGAAAGGCTTCCTCCCATAGACTCTGTTTTACCCAAATAATAAAACTGTTTAAAAACTATTTCCTTTTTCTGTGTAATAATAAAACAGTAGCTTGTACTTGATCCCAACTAAGATATAATTAATCCTTATTGGAGGTAAAAACCAGCCTATTAGATTTTTTTTTTTTTTATATATTTACATGATTTTCTAGTAGACTTAAGGTATGAAGATCCAAACTATGGAAAGATCTGTTATCTGAGTTCTGGATAACAGGTCCAATACCTGAAGTGAATTTGCAAAAGTCCTTCAACTTGTCGTCAATACCAAACAATTATGCTGAGCATGAACCCCAGTGTAACACAAAATCGTTTAGCAATGTCCTTCTTCCTTAGCGCACTGCCCTAGTTCCCCTTTACGAAACCGCCGCGGCCCTAACAATCCACCAAGGAGCGCCTGATACAACTATTCCGAGCAGCTCATAAATATCACACGTCTAATTAGGGAAAGCAAATCACCGCGGGACCTATATTTAAATATTTACACTATTCCCACCGTAAGATAAGAACGTCAGACAGGCTCTTTTTTTTTTAACAAATAAAATACAAAATAATGTATTAAAGACAAATGATGGTTTTTTATAATTTTCTCTCTCTTTCCCCGGCGGCTATAGGGGAGTTATTCTCTGCAAACAATGTTCCTTATCAGGGCTTGTCGTGAAAGTGCTTTATCTGAGAGGCCTTCAAAGCCAGTATTAATGAATTATGTTTGCTAGTTAAATTTTGTTGGGGTAATGTAATCAGTCAAGCTCCCCACAGGCCACCGTCTCCAGGTTCCCAATAGAAGATATTCTAATAAGCCATTTATATGATAAATGTTGGATGCGTTCTTTATTTAACCAACTACAGTAAAACGTCTGCCTCTGCTGTTTGGGGAATAAAAATCAACGTATTTACATGGAATCAATCTGTGTGTACAGTAAGTGTGAGGGTATGTAATTACTGTTTGGGGGCTCAAGGATATTACTGGTTCTTTGCCCATATTTGTATCATTTAGAAGCATCTCGAACAGGGGTGTCCAAACTTGGCCCTCCAGATGTTAAGGAACTACAATTCCCACAATGCAATGAAGGAGTCTGACAGCCACAGTCAGGCAAATGCATTGTGGGACTTGTAGTTCCTTAACAGCTGGAGGGACAAGTTTGGACACCCCTGATCTAGAAGCTGAACCACATGGATCTCAACTAGGACATGCTCTAAGGCAGGGGTCCCAAACTTTTTTGCTCGTGAGCCACATTTAAATGTAAAAAAGAGTTGGAGAGCAACACAAGCATGAAAAAGTCCATGTGGATGTCAAATAAGAGTTCTGATTGGCTTTTTGGTAGCTCCTATATGGACTGGCAGCCTACAGGAGAGAATGTTTGGCAGGACATCTGGTTTTTATACAACCAAAACTTGCCTCTAAGCCAGTAATTCAAAAATAAGCACCTGCTTTGAGGCCACTGGGAACAACATCCAAGGGGTTGGAGAGCAACATGTTACTCACGAGCTACTGGTTGGGGATCACTGCTCTAAGGGGATCTTGACATGACTAAGACTTAATTATCACTGTCATCGGGATCTGATATTCTGCAGTTCCAGTAATAGGCCTTTTATTCTGTTATTGTATATGGGAAGGGATTTAAGGTAATAAGAGGTCAGGAAGAGACCTCCAACCCATCAACCCAGGAAGAGAAGCCAACCCATCTAAAGTATCTACCAGCTTTTCAGTCCAAAGCCACCCAACTGATGGCAAACCAAAGTTGGTTTTTGGTCTAGTCCATGCATCTCTTCAGCATGCCCCAATCCATGGTCTGGCACATTCCTTGGTTGACAGGATTTTGTAAATACAGGCATAATCAGGCATATTCAGAATATTCTGGACCTAGGATTTTTTCCAGATAAGGAGTCTTTCAATAATTTGAATCTCCATACATTAAGGTGGTTATTTACTAAACCACTAATTTATCTGATCAGGCTTTTTGGGACAAAATCTTGAATTTTTCAAGATTTATCATACCCTGCTGCTGCAAAAAGTCCAAATCCGAAAGTCCCCCATCTCAGGCCTGTCAAGGTCATGTAAAAGTCAATGGGTGATGCCCCCTATCTCAAAAGGAAGTTATTGGGGTTTGAGCTGGGTTTAGCCTTATAACCTGAAAAGTTCTGGGTTTTCAAGCGAAACCTTCAAAATTGAGCAAATTGGGGAAAAAAGTTAAAAAAATGGACAGTTCAGGTTTTCACACATATTATAATATTATAATATAATGATATAAAGTCAGATTTTATTAAATAGTCTTTTAAAAAAACATTGAAACATGAAATTTACCTCCAATAAGGATTAATTAAACCTTAGTTTGGATCAACTACAAAGTACAGGCATGGGATCAGTTATCCCAAGACTAGTGATGGACGAATCTATTCGCTTTTGACGAAAAATTTGTGAAACAATGCACGTATAGTTTGTGACGCACGTCGCGTTGTTTTTGACGCACTTCGCATCATTTCTACTTGATCCCAACTAAGATATAATAATCCTTATTGGAAGCAAAACCAGCCTATTGGGTTTATTTAGATTTAAGGAATGGAGTTCCAAGTTACGGAAAGATCCATTATCTGGAAAACCCCAGGTCCAAAGCATTCTATTCTATTTTAATTATTTGGCTAAAATGGAGCCTATGGGAGATGGTCTTCCCATAATTCGGAGCTTTCTGCATAATAAGTCCCTTAAAGGGCAAGGAAAGGCAAAGAAATAAAATCCCATTTTTACTTTCTTTAATGAAAAAGAAATCTATCTCCAATATACTTTAATTAAAAAATGTGTACTGTTTTTATAAGAAACCTGACTGTATGCAGTGAAATTCTCCCTACATTTATTGCAGTGGATAGGAATTTTCATACAGTCCCTAACTTCTGGCAGGTTAACAATCTGGCAGGTTAACAATCATACTTATGAACAGCAGGGGGAGCCCCTGCCTTACTTACCAGCCATGCAGAACTCAAGCAGCTTTGTTTTTTGATCATTTATGACGACCCCTAAGAAGCCCAGAAAACACTGAGCACGTGCACAGTCTTGGTCTTGCAAAGATGTATAACAAAGTTACAAGATGACAGCCCCCTGTGGCCAACTTTGAAAGCATAAATCATTTGTTTGATTAGGCTTGTGGTGCAGTAAGTTCATGTTTATGTTTAGTATACAAAATACAGTATTTCTACCCTTATTATATTTTACACTTTCCTTGCCCTTTAAGCTGGCCATAGACGCAACGATCCGATCATACGAATCCTCGATACGTACGATTTTCCGATTGTGTGTGGAGTGTTCCGACATTTGTCGTGCCATGACGATCGGTTGTTTGGTCAACCGATCGGCCAGGTTAGAAAATTTCTGTTGGCGATGTCGGCTGATCTGTGCTTTTGCCACTTTATTTTATCTGAAGGTTAGTGGCAGGTGGGAAGATGGGGAAGTCCGATCGTTCGAACGATTGGATCTTTGCGTCTATGGCCAGCATTAACTGTATCTAACAAGCATGTTCTGTACAATGTCTTTTGTCTTATGTCTTTTTGTCTACATTTATTCCCTCTACTCACAAGGATTTCCTATGATGCTGAAAGGCCCAGTCCAAATGTTCTGATAACTCTCAGTCAGCCCTGAAATGACCCCTTGGAGACTTTAGGATGAAAAAAAAAAAAAAGAAATTGCAGTGTTGGCTTTAAGGAAAGAGACATTACGGTACAAATAAAGTTCTAAATGAGAGAGGTTTCTCCTTGCCTTGCGGTTTGATTGCACTTCATTAACCTTTCATAACCGAGTCACTGTTCCTGAATATGGATGTCTGCGGTTTGCATTATGCACACAGAGCTCTATGGGAATTCATTCTTCTGGTAAAAATCATCTAGGCCAACCGGGATCTTAAAAAAAAAAGAAAAGCCCTGTAATCAAAAGTGCAGGAATGTGAACAATCAATTCCCACTCTTACATAATTGTTGCCTCAATTTTTGCAATCAATGTGGCGGTAATAGGCCTGGTCTCAGCCTCTCCGTAACGGCTCCTGTGCCAATACCTTGATTGAAACGCTTCGTCCTGCAAAAAACAATAGCCGGTTAAAAAGTCACATTGTAAATCGCTCAGTCCGGGAGCCGCCACTGGAAAGTTAATGACTCATAAACAATACATTATCTGTTAATTATGTTATCCATGTACAGGGCTGCATTAAATCACAGGGAAGCAACTGGCTGGATGTTACATCAGAATCACATGGGGCTCATTTACAAAGACAAGTGCAAAATGTGAA
The DNA here is from genome assembly GCA_024363595.1 of Xenopus borealis. Taxonomy (NCBI): domain Eukaryota; kingdom Metazoa; phylum Chordata; class Amphibia; order Anura; family Pipidae; genus Xenopus; species Xenopus borealis. The sequence continues at coordinate 10,176,835 of CM044431.1, forward strand.
ATTCAGCTGCAAATTCCACCACAAAAAAATGCAAGCAAACCACCACTATGGGCACTAATTGGCATATATGTTGGCACCGCATGACATCTTTGAAGGTGCATTTTCTCTGGGTTCTCAACTCCCAAGCCCAACCTTCTTCTGGCATCAGCAGAGGTGGTGTTGAAGTACCAGCCCAGCCAGGTCAGACCACGTTTGAGAAATAATTGGTTAGGATGGGTGTGGGTTGGGATGCATCCAATGGGCTTGCATGGTCACCAGCTTGATCCAATAGTTGGCAGTTGGAGCAGAACATTCAGAGCAGCTAATTTTGCTAATCTCCTTGACATGGAGCCGACCCAAATGATACCTGACTGAAAATTGTCCTGTTCCCTCAAAGAATATCTAATGGATAATTTAGAATATCCCATTGGGAACACATTGACCCATCGGACAAGTGGAGGAACAGGGGAACATTGACATAAGCCTAGTTTGGCCCAGCATGTAGACAGGGCCAGGCCACACAGGCGCCCTAGGCAATTATGACGCTGGTGTGATCATGAGCGAATTGACGTTTCTGTGCGCATGTGTGAATATTCTTTCGCGAGCATGCACAGGAGTGCGAAAAGAGGAGGAAATACCAGAGAGTCAGCCAGAGAGGGGACTGAATTGGGGGTAGGTGACAGAGGAGGTACCTCCCAGTTTTGCGCCATAGGCACATGCCTACTCTGCCTACCCCTTGGTCCGCCCCCTGTATGTAGGCAAGTATTATTTGGGGACACAAGAAGCTGAAATCCTTGGACAAATATGCATAAGCTTACTTCTTCTGAAAATACATGTATTATGTATTATTTAAACATTGGGCTCCTGAATTTTACCCTTTGGTGTTCCAGAGTTCCTGCCTACAATTACATTTTCCAGCATGTACTGTAGCTGGTCAGAGTTGAAAAAATCTGCTGGCCTGGTCTACCATGTGAGTAGTGATGGTCGAATTCGCGGCGAATTCCCGCGATTCACGCAGGCGAATAAAATCGCAAAATGCTACCGAAAATTTGCAGAAAAAAAATTGCCGAAAAAAACGAGTCACGCGTAGTTTTTGACGCGACGTGACGAAAACGACGCGACGCGCGTCGAAAACGATGCAATGTGTCGAAAACAATGCAATGCGCATCAAAAATGTGACTCGTTTCATTTCGCTAATTTTTTTTCCCAATTCGCGAATTTCGCTGGAAATTCGCAAGTTTTTCGGCGAACCGAAATGGGGGAGATTCGCCCATCACTACATGTGAGTCTTTAAGTATAAAATCCCACTATATTCTCTGCTGCCACCTCTTAACGTTGACTTAGCAAATACATTGCTCCTTTTCTCCAAGAGACTAAATATGATTTGTCCTGCTCATTCAGGGTCTGACTTGGAGGTCCAGGGCTCCCCGTCGTTGCCACAAAGCCCCTCCAAGTCCTTCCCATCACTACACACGTACCTTTTATTGCGGGACCGGAGCAGGAGAGGGAGGTCAGGGTCAGCGGTGATGCATTTGGGCAGGCAGCGGGTCCTGCCACGGAGACCATAAGAGTCGGGGTCCACCAGGTTTTTTTCCCAGTGCCCCACCAGCCCACTCTAACCCTTTGCTCGCTGCTTATCATGTCCCTGCCCGTGTCAACTGCCATCAGAATGTTCCAGAAAAAAAAATATTTAATGACAAAATTCATGCTCTTGATATTTACAATTGAGAGCGTCAGTATGTACAAAAGATGATTAAAGTCAACAGAGATATTTTGTGTCAGTTTCACACCATGTGAATAATGGGGAAAATACCTACAGTTATAAAGTGCCTGGCTTCATAAAACAACCAGAGCTTTGTCTGAAATAAAGATGAATTTGCTAATGCGCCAATAAAATAAATATACCCAAATGTCCCAGGCCATCAAAAATAAAACATTAGCTTCCTGCCAAAACACAATATTGGAAACAAATCAAGTCCAGCAATAGAAATGTTACTGCCGAGGTGGTGGCTAAAATGATATTCTCCCAACACAATGAACAGAACCACAATTATGAACAAATAAACATTGTAGCATCTGGTCAGGGTAATACAATAACCCTGTTGACCACAGACTCCCTCTTGACGGGAATCTTTTTCTCCCAAATAAAACATGCACTTATCACCCCCTATACTTGATCCCTAAAATTGTGGTGACCTTTGTCTCATCTCTAGTTTTCTCTTTATCTTTATTAAACTACTGGAGTGCTTAGTATACCACTGACTAACACTATTCCCCTCTGATCATGGCTTGCTTGACCCCCAACAGCCTGACTTTGTGCCACAGCATTCCACTGAAACTACAATAACAAGGCTAATGACCTATTACCAACAAAAGTCAAAAACTTCTTCTAACTACTAATATTCCCAGCGCATTTCACCCTCTTCTACTTTAATCCCCTCTTTCTCTTGGCCATTATGACACTGCTTTTTCTTGGGTTTCTCTCTTATACCTAAAACCACAAACTCATTTACGTCATTACAATAGGTGTCTCTGTTGAGATACATCAAGACTCTTTTTTTCTCCCTCAACTCAAATATTTTCACTTGTTAGCTTTTTCTTCTAGGATGTCCAAATGCAACATTAAATTAAAGGAGAAAAAAAAGCTACCAAGGCAGTCTATTGCTAATCGATTAGCCACGATATTGCAAGCTAGAATGCTATATTTATTCTGCAGAATGCTTTGCCATACCCGAGTAAACAGCTCTAGAAACTCTCTGCTTGTTTAGGATAGCAGCTGCCGTATTAGCTTGGCGTGAGATCACTTCCTGCTCGAGCCTCTCCCTGCTCATTTATACCTCTGGGCTCAGATTACAGTAGGGAGGGGAGTAGTGAAAAGGGAGGGGGAGAGGAGCAAACTGAGCATGCTCAAGCCCTAGCCCTGGAGGTTATATTAATGCTGCTCTGAGATTTCTTTCCTTCTAAGGTCTATATAAATACACTAGTAAACCCAGTGTAAAAACAAAATATTTAGTAAGGATACAAATGTATTGTTATTGCTGATTTTCATTACTCATTTTCCTATTCAGGCCTCTCCTATTGCAGATTGGATAACTGCTGAATAAAAAGCTAAATAGCTCTAAAACCACAAATAATAAAAAAATGAAAACCAATTGCAAATTGTCTCAGAATATCACTCTCTGCATCATCCTATCAGTTGACTCATAGGTAAACAACCCCTTTAACAACCAGATAACCAGCCCATCTCCTGAAGCCTGATGCCTTGGGGGTTATCTTTGATTGTGCCCAGTTGTCTACTATTGTTGATCTATATATAATGTCACTTTCACCAAAGGAATATTTCCAAAATCAATTATCACCCATTCCCATCCAGAAAGACCTCTCCAATCCATAATTCTTGCAGTGCACCCTGGGAGACTAGCATGTTCTTCCTCCAAACACTCTGGCCCATACGTGTATCTCCATATGGGAGTGCACATAGTTTTCCCCAGACACTTGCACTAACAATGGAGGGGTCATTTCCTTCAGCCTGTTCTGTCTGGCACTGATTCTCCTTTCAATAATAGTTCCTTGTCCTCAAACCTTGACCAAGTTGGTTTTTGGTGGAGCTGGTGGTTTCTGGTGGATCCTGCTGTATTTGCCACATGCCAGAGCACACTTATATGCTTTTCCCCCCTCCCTACTCATGAATACAGTATTGCTGATCTCATGCAGCACTGTATTCATTGTTACCACTGCAGGTCTCTGAAAATTAAACCTTAGCCACTTCAGCCTGACTGGAAGACAGAATGCAAAGTGCAAAAACATGGTGGATTGGGTTCAGGAGAAATACATATGTTCTTCTAGCTACAAGACAACTAGAGATCCATCTTTTTGGAAATAGATAGTCGGCATGTACAATTACTCATCATTAATCAGGAATAAATACTTCAGTTTCGCCTATTTTTGTTGGTCTACCGAAATCCATCCATAATCATGTCTCAAGATACCAAAAAAATATGGAATTGTCTACAGGCCAGAAACCTCAAAAACAACAACAAAAAACAACATCTTCATGTTGATTTATGTAGAATCAAAGCTTCTTAATCTTGGCACTGTCAAATTGCTCCTTCTCTCGGCACACAAGAGGTTTTTATCATGGTGTATACATTTCTTAGTGAACTGAAGGAATATTTACAGTGCTTGAAAAAAAAAAACACTTCCATTAGAGGTTTCACATTAGAAAAGCAGATTTAATCAACTCTCTGAAGAAAATGGATGTCGGCCTTTTGAAAACTCGTCTCTAAGAAAAGGCGTAATCACAAATCATCTTCAGATTTCACACGTGTGTCGTTCATACTCCGGATACAACTCCTTGCGCCGACTACGTTTCATCAACAAACACTGAAATCCTCTGTGAAATCTATGAGTCAGAACTTGCAAATTATTTGTTGTAAAGCCTGTTATAATGGCTGGTGGATAATATATAGAGAAAACAAACTATGTTGGATGGTTGCAGCAATGGACTAAAGACTGTAAGAAGGTTTGTGATTTTCTTAGACGTTGCAGTGCAACCCTTTTGTTAATGTATTATTTAAGATGAGGGGATTCTTGTTTCCAATAATAGTTTCTTAATAGTTTCTTGTGGGGATCCATGTTTCCAATATTCCAAGACTTTCTTAAGACTCTTCTATGTGAGTCTGTTCCCTGGACTTACACACTGATCTACAGGCTTGGAACCTGAGAAACTATGTCTTGCTCAATGAGTTGGTTCTTAACTACATTTTATATTCTAGATATATTTATCGTGGATGGTCGATAAATAGATAGATAAAGATAGAGATTACAGACAGAGAAATAAACAGATAGTTAAATAGATATATAGATAGATAGATAGATAGATAGATAGATAGATAGATAGAGAGATAGAGCGATAGAGAGAGAGATAGAGAGATAGATAGAGGGATAGATAGAGGGATAGATAGATAGAGGGATAGATAGATAGATAGATAGATGATAAAGGGATAGATAGATGATAGATTATAGATAGATATATAGATAGATATAGAGAGAGAGAGAGAGAGAGATAGATAGATAGATAGATAGATAGATAGATTGAGGGATAGATAGATAGATAGAGAGAGAGAGAGAGAGAGAGAGAGAGAGAGAGAGAGAGAGATAGATAGATAGATAGATAGATAGATAGAGAGATAGAGGGATAGATAGATAGATAGATAGATAGATAGGGGTTGGATGCCCCTTTAGAGGGTGTGGGGGGCCCCTTGGGTGGGCTGTGGGTGGCAACTTCCATGGGCCCTGCACCTGCCAGTCCGACCATGTGCCTGTCACTCTTGTAATGGCCAGATCTTTGAAACTGAAGATTTTATTAGAGTATCTTAGTATTTGAATGCACTTGGAGTTATACTCAGCTGAAAGCAACCATTGAATCTCATGGATCTCATGGATAGATACTGTAGATAGATAGATAGATAGATAGATAGATAGATAGATAGATAGATGGACAGAGAGATAGATAGATAGATAGAT
>CM044431.1:10201045-10263712 GCA_024363595.1 Xenopus borealis
GGAGCCGGAGGCCCCCGCTGACAGCCTTCACTCTATCTATTTGTGCATATGACGTATTTAATATATGTGTAAGGACATCATTACTGACCAATGTAAATAATTGAGCATAGAAAGAGATAAGAGTTTCAGGGGTGGGCATTTGGTCAACACTCCACAAAGGCATAGTAAGCTTTACTGAAATATATAACTAATATTTGTGCAATACTAAAATGTGCCCATTGCTTTAATAATGCTATGATCATGGATACATGTCTTCTGTATGACAGGTACTCTGTAGTGTCGTGTGAAAAGATCATGAGGTGATGGGGCCACTTACACAGCCATTAACTTAAAATGAAAGAAAAACCCTAAAAACGAACATGATAGAAATTATATGCTGGTACATAAATGCAACAGCCTAAAGGCTCAGCATCTCTACAAGAGACATGATCCTGGCCTTCAAAGCTATCACAGACGCTCACCATCTTGGATTTTCTTAGGAGTGTCAGTGACACAGCTCTAATACCATGATTAAGTTTGTTGACAACACCACCATTGTGGGTCTACCAACACCAAAAATTATGATACATCCTACAGGGAGGAGGTGAGACTCTTGGCAGAGTGGTAGTCAGGAGAATAACCTCTCTCCATGTCAGCAAAACTATAGAGCTTATTATGGATTTTAGGAATCATCAAACAGCTCATGCTCCCATCTACATTGGAGGGTCATCAGCTTCAGGATCACTCTCAGTGCTAACGTCAAGGGGACAGAGCACACAGCAGTTGTCATCAACACTCACCAACTCCTTCACTTTCTCCAGCATTTGAGAAAAACTTGGAAGTCCACCACAGTCCTGACCAGTTTCTACGGGTGCTTTGCTGAGTCCATCCTCAAAGGCTGTATTATATCCTGGTATGGCATCTGCTCCACACATGTAATGAAAGCCCTGCAAAGAGTGGCGGAAACAGCTCAGAAGATCATAGACACACAACTTCCAAGACATTTAAACCACATGATGTCTCTAAAAGAGTGTGTAGGGACCCGTAGGGTTAATCCTATGGTCTGGAAACCACATGTTCTCGAAATTCCCCTATTTGGGCTGAGCTCCAGGGTTTCCTAAGGGACTGAGCCCTTGGTGCAGCATGGCTGATCCCAAAGAAAGTAGCTGTTGCACTGCTATAAAAAAGGATGCCATTTGCTCAGACCATTACAGATTTCTGTTGTCTTTCTGATGAATATTACTTCTTGGAGGAGAGAGTAAATTCAACAGCCAAGATGTAGATGCAGGAGACCTCTGAGGCTGGGGTGGATTCCCCATGCCTGGGAGCTCGATCGGGGGGATCTGGAGCTCTGGATTTTGGAAACTGGATGTGGAATTCCTTGGGTTACATACATTACTGGGAGGTACAGTTAGACTATGGAAGTTACAGCTGCGTGCTCACGCTATAGACAGTGTTGGGAGCTGGATGTTGGTGGATGAAACAAGCTGCTTGTTTTCATGGAATGGACTTCATTCGCTGTGGATTTCCAGCGAAATTCGCGAATTGGCGAAAAAATTCGCCAAAACAACACGCGACTCATTTTTTTTGGTGAATTTTTTGGCGAATTTTCGCTGGTCTAATCCAGACAGAGGTCAGGACAGGCATCAAGCATGCAGGATCAGGCAGGGTCAATCAACTATAAACATACAGATATCCCACCCAGGAGCTACAACTTGCAATGGACACCTTCTCGTTTAAATATTTTATTCTTGTGCCAAACGCTATGATGTCATCTGCGCCTGCCGCTTCAAACCCTGTGCATTGGTGCTGAAGAGAAAGGACGTGGCAGGCTAGACCACCAGGGTGAGTTCTTACAATTTATATGTGCAAAGTGCAATTAACTAGAGTAGATAGAACTTTTTTCTAATTTTACCGCATTTGGAAGAAGGTACAGTAGACCTTTTTGTACTGTATATATCTAGAATAACAGAACTTTATTTTAGCTTTATTTTATATTGTAATGTTGTGCTGTGTTAATTTTCTAGTCTGTGAAGAAGGCATTCAAGTAAGAATTTCATTGTACACTGTACTCTGTACATATAAACAAAAACATTCAATCTTTGCGAATAAATTCGTGAAATGGCAGTGAAAATTCGCCAGCATCAATTTCACAAATTTTTTCGTGAAATTGTTTGAAATTCACAAATTTATAGTGAAAACGTTTGAAATTCATGAATTTATAGTGAAAACGTTTGCAATTCACAAATTTATTGTGGAAACATTTCAATTTGACTTATATAGTGTAATAGTTCAAAATTCTCGAATTTATAGTGAAATTGCTTGCAATTCACAAATTTATAGCTAAGTAGTTCGAATTTCACAAATTTTTCATGAAATTTCCATTTTTGCGAATTTCCCGAAGCGAAGCAAAACACCCCATCATTAACAGATGAGGATGTGGTTGATTTGGGCGGGTACAGGCCCTAAGCATAATGTTCTCCACATTTTTTTTTTAATTTTAGTTCTTCTTTAATGCACAACATATTTTCTTCCAGGTGGGCACCTGCCAGCACTCCCAGGCTGCTGATCTCACTCCCCCGATGCTCTGACATTAGGTTTAATTAGGCTGGGGTTGGATGCCCCTTTAGAATGTGTGGGGGGCCCCTTGGGGGGGGCTGTGGGTGGCAACTTCCATGGGCCCTGCAACTAGGGACTGCAGAATTTTCAAGGCATATGGTTGCCACAGCTGATTGGCTGTTAAGGCTGCCACCATTCCCTTCCTATCATTGACAACTACATGGTGCATCATGGGATTTGCGGACTTTGTAACCATTTTAGTGAGGAAACTAGAGGGTGACTTTATAATGTCACAAAACATAATTGATATGATTTTTAAGGTTCATATAAATCACTGTAAGGGTTTTTGTATCTTATCTGGCATTTACTGCGAATCTCTTGGGAAACATTTGAACACAGGGCTCAGAGTGAGAGAAAACCATTTCAGTTGCACAGGAAAAAACAGATATTTATTTTGAAATAGTACCCTGCTATTAATATGTCAGGCAGCCATCATGTGTAATCACAGGTGCCAGGGAGTTATAAAGGTTGATGATATTGCAGAATTCAGCACTGACAAGTGATATTGTGATATGTGACAATTCATCTTTTCATGGGCTGACCTTACATTCACTACTCCCCTCTCGTCTACAAAAAATTTCTACTGAAACCCATTTTGCTTCTCTGCACTGATACTGCTATAACTGTGCCATAGAATTCCGTAAGGCATAAACTTTATACAGTATATCTAAGTAATCAGAGCATCTCTGCAATTGGCCTTTTTTTTGCATTTTTAGTACTGGTAAACTTAATGAATTGTTTCTCTTGAAGGTGCTGTTCACAAAACTGACCACTTTTAAAATAAATTTTCTCAAATTCCTCCTTTTCGTTCAAGCCCAGTATTCTACATGCAGCCATTGTGTGGGTAATTTTTTTTGTTGACTAACACCCAATGGTAATCCATCCCCAACTCAAGCAAACCCAAGCCAGCATTGGTAGTTATAGACCTGCCCATCTCTGATATCACAAAGGGGGAAAGGCAGATCAACAGTATTTCTATTAATACAGGCTGCTAGACATAGAAGAGGGGCATTGCAAGACATGTAGATGTCATCTCAAACCTGATGTGCAGGTCCCATGGGTTTCAGCCTGACCCGACCTACTGGGATCTGAACCAGGGCCCTCTCGGTTACTGGGTGCCAGAAAGGTTATGAGCTGGGGATTTTGATAGTTTCAAATGCCTTCCCCCATTGTGTTAACTACATGGTAACAGCCTTATTTATGTAGGGTCAGCCAATCAATGCTGGTTGAGGTCTGTTTAAAGTTCATGTCAACCCAAAAAAACTACTTTTTGCCTAATAAAAGAAAACACAATTAGAAGCCATTTTCCAAAATTAATGTATTAAAATTTGTTGGTGCTTTAATTGTTAATTGTTAATTTTTAAATTATTTGTAAATGTAATTTGCTATTGAAAGCAGCGTTTGCATAATTCCTAGTTGTTTTAACATTTTAAACAGTCTCCTCCAGCAAGACAGGTCTGTTATTCCATTATGATACATTCGTTCAAAAGCCAGAGCCACCAGTACAGAGAATAGAAAGGGACAAACACTGCTTTCAATATCAATACATGTACGAATAACTTAAAAACCATAGAAAATTTGTATTCTGTCTGGTCTTCTTCTTTGCCCAATCCATCCCATTCTAGTGTGCCATTTGGCCCTTTCTGTCCCTCTCTAGTCTTACTTCAGCCTGTTCTACCTTCTGATACATTCCTTTCTGTCCTGTTTTGGGATCTTTGCCCTCTACTTCTCCTCTAGTCTCTGTGTTGTACACTCTTGGACCCAGCTGTCCTTGCCTGGGGAGCTGTACGTCCCCGGTGCTCCTCAAAAAGTACTGGGTGGCATGTTTCCCCTAAAATTTCTCCGCCTTTGTGGCCTTGCCACATATCCGATCCTGCTCACCATCGTAAATCAGTGTATCAGGGGTTCCCCAAAGCAAATCTATTTCACAAATTATGCCAGACTTTAGCAGAACTCAGGGAGCATGCCCACTAGGGGATTGAGCTAGTTGCCATATTAAACTTATGCAGACACTAATGTATTAAACTGAAATAATTTAGAGAGAGCGACAACTGAAAATAATACTAGACCAGTAAAAACCTTTTTCAATTGTTTCTATTTAAAAATGTAAATGTTTTCTAACTACCCATGGTTATTAAAAACAGGCTCCCTATGGGATAATTAAAAAAAGGCAAAAGTGTGTAGCATTATGTACCAAACTTACTCCATCTTCATGATATGAACTGAATACTCAGCATGACTCTAAGCCTTTAGTGGCTTATATTGCATCTAATTGTACTGTACGGAATTGAACACTGAGCTTAATACAATACTTTTATCCAAGTTTATTGACCCATAGCAACCAAACACATTTTCACTTTCAAACAGTTGACTGGTATATTCCACTGATTGGCTGCTGTGGGATACTAGAACTGGAACAAACTTTGCTCCACCCACAGTATCTACTTTTTATAATTAGATAAAATATGACTGCCTGTGACTCATGTTATCTATTCAGTAAATGCTAAATTGTGCAGAAGGAGTACATTTAATTGAAGCATCTGGCACATAAAGCACTCTTCTTTTTTTCAAACTGAAATGAATGGTTTACGCCAGATGCACCATAAAGTTTATAACGCTTATTTTAATTGTAAAACCTCATCCCTGAAACAGAGTTCATGCAGCAACTCTATGAACCTGGAATTATCATTGTTTGCTGCAAATTTTGTTGACCTATTTAGAACTTCTAAATTAGAGCTAATGACGCCCGTTGGAAAAATTGAGCAATTACAAGGGAAATTTGTTTTCCTTTGACATATTCAATTTGCCAGTGTACACCTGACATTTTTTCTTTCAAAAATGTGAGTGTGCCAGATCTTTCTTCGTTCTCCAGTGGTGCAGCCTGGGAATGATTAATGCATGTTTTACACACAGTAATTAAAAGGAAATAAATTCACTGATTTCATTAAGATTCTCTTTTATCTTGGTTTTAGCCATTTAGTGGGTGTTGCTGGTTTAAATGCATCTACCTTTTATTGTTGTTTTTTTTTGCTTGTAAAAGTTTTAATATGAATATTTCCGTCTGTGCACGCTAGATACGAAGTAACCCCTTCAGATACAATGCTTTGAACATATCTGAGCACCTACTGTCACTCTGGATTACGGTTTATTTTCATTGGTAAAACTTCACATTTATTTGACTTTCTAAATAAGATATTTTTGAATAGAATTTAACTGAATTTTATTATTTTTTTTTAAATACAGCTTTTATAGAAGCCAATAAAAGATATATTTTCAACATTTAAGCTATCATATTGTAGTTATTTGGAAAACAAAGTTTTTTGCAACTACAGATGCGTGGGTTACTCAGGAGGAAATTCAAAAGTGACAATAACATGTAAAGGTAAACAAAGGTCCAGTACCAGATGGTATTCATCCCAGGGTACTAAAAAGGTTGGCTCTGTGACTGCCGAATGTCTATACTTAATTTGTCAGGATTCTTTGAGGTCTGGCGTGGTGCCAAGAGACAGATGAATTACTACTGTGGATTCTGTTCTTAGCCTGAAATCTATAGGTTGGTTAGTTTGACAACAGTGAAAGGAAAGGAAAGCTTTTGGAAGGGGTAATAAGGGATAAGATACTTGACTACACTGCAGATCACAATACTGTAATTTAATAATAATAATAATAATAATAATGTCAGCATGGTTTTATTTGTAAACTAATTTAATTTCTTTTCTGCAAGGTTATGCACTTAGGTATAAATAATATAAATGCAAGTTATACAGTAAATGGCAGTGTGTTGGGAGTTTCCTTAACTGAGAAGGATCTCGGGGTTTATAATATAAATATGAGTTACACTAAAAGTGTGTTTGGGGTTTCTTCATTCGTTGAGAAGGTATTTTTGTAGATAAAAAGTTCCAGGCAGTGTTATTCTGTACATACTTAATCAAATAAAGTGCCATATTTAATAAAAAAAACAACCATGAACTCAGGGAATCATTTTGACTCTTTATAGGTAAGGCCTCACCTGTAGTATGCAGTGCAGTTTTGAGCTCCAGACCTTAAAAGGGACATTAATGAACTGAGTGCAGAGACATGCAACTAAACTGTTTAGAGAGTCCTGCACAGAACCAATTTTTGAGACCAGGACCTAAGCAACCCACAGTCTGCGACCTGGAACACAACCCCCATATTTACCCACTTGGATCTGCCACCCGACCCACACCTGCCATATCTGTAACATGATCCACAACCCACCAACCACCGGTAGCAGGAAGTGCTGTTGCTGTAAACCAGAAGGGACATCATCAGAAGTGAGTGGGGACAAAAGGAGTAAAATAGAAAATATAGAAAATATAGATGAGCCCCACAACCCAACCTGAAACCCAAATATCAGGGGACCTTTTTATCCAGAAAGAGGATCACCGCACCAGAGGCCACCCAATCAGACTAGAAGAAAAGGACTTTCATTTAAAGGAACAGAGTAGGTGGTTCTTCACAGTGAGGACAGTGAGGTTGTGGAATGCACTGCCGGGTGATGTTGTGATGCTCATTCTGTTAATGACTATAAGAGGGGGATGATTTCTTGGACAGACATGATATCAAAGGCTATTTTTTTGATACTAAACTCTATAGTTAGTATAGATATGTATATATATATATATATATATATATATATTGTGTGAAGGTATGGAGGGGTGTGTGTAAGTGTGTGTAAGGATGCTGGGTTTTCATTTGGAGTGGTTGAACTTGATGGACTTTAACTATGTAACTATGTGACAATGTAACTATTTAAATATTTTTTTTGTATTTTAAGTGTCTATAATTTTACATTCCTTCCTGCTCATAAAGTTATCTGAGCTACTTATAATATAATAATTGTGACTGTTAACTTAATGTTTTTTTCACATTTCCCAGGTGTGTCTGCTAATTAATTTATCAGTGCCTAATATTATAGTGTTGTTTTATTCTTGGTTCTGTATTAAGACTTATAAGATTTTTTCCTCTGTATGATCTCACTTGTAATTCCCAGAGTAAATGCATGACCAAGACTTGTGATAGGCTTCATTTCCCCATTTACTTAAAATTCTGTTTTCTATTTAGGATTCTCTTTCTAATTAATTCTAACTTACTTCTTGTGCAGCTACTCATTCATTTAAGAGGGTTTTATATAATGTGCAAATTCCCTGATCGCTAATATTTAATGCCTGTTAAAATTGTATTCCTATTTTTTTTTTATTAAAGGTCATCAAATATTGAATGAAGAGGCTGAAGGATTTCCAACATTTTTTCTTTTATACATTTTATATATAGGCATAGGATACATATCCTGAAACCAATTATCCAAAAAGCTCTGAATTACAGAAGGCAGTCTTCCATCCATTGTATTCAAATAAGCCACATTTTAAAAAATGATTTCTTTTTCTCTGTGATAATAAAGCAGTACCTTGTACTTGATCCTAACTAAGATATAATTAATCCTTATTAGAACCAGAACCAGCCGATTGTATTTATTTCATGTTTACATTATTTTCTAGTAGATAATGTATGAATATCTAAATTATGGAAAGATCTGTTTTCCAGAAACCCAGGTCCTGAGCATTCTGGATAATAGGTCCCATACCTGTACAAACAACCACAGGATTTACCAAAACACTTTTAACTTCTGCTCTGTCTCTTTTGCATCCTCTGTTGGTCTCCATATGCATTATATCTTAATATAATACACATTAAATGTTTATACTGCTTAAAGGGTATATAAACCCCCCATACCATTTAATCAGGGAAGAGCCTCTTTGAAACTGCAACTCTGGTTGATAAAATGTTAAAAAGCTGCAGCATCCTCTTAATCACTTGTAATTCCTTCTCCTCATCTAACCCACTCTGCCTTCCCATGAGGAATTTACTTTAGCTGTTGGATTATGAGCATGCTTAGTTTTTCTCAGTTTCCATAGAAACTCTAGCTGTCTGATCATTCTGCATTGCATGAACTTTACAGCATACATGTCCTGTTTGCGCATGTCATGTGGGTGGGGAAGATATGCCCAACTTATATTTATATGGTAGGATATGGTAGGTATGCTTCTGTGTCTATTAAAAAAGAAAGCTCCTGTACCAATACCTCTAAACTGTCCCACTTTATGAAGGGCAGTCCTGCTTTTCATGTCACATCCCGCTATCCCAGATTACTATTTGAAGGTCCCACTTCTCCCAGGATTGCCCCTTTTTAATTGTTCATTTTGGAGAGCAAGCAGGCACTGTCCATTTGATTTACAAACGTTCCAGCCTCAACATATACTACACATTTTAGTGCCTGCCATTCAGCAAGATCATCTGTTTTTATTGTTTGCAGGTATTCTTTTATTGTTTTATTCAAATTTGATACACAATCCTCGTCATCTAATAAGCTGTCAATGAGCCTCCAATGAAATGACACCTCTGGCCTATGAGGAAGGTCGATCTGGATTGATATTACTGCATGATCAGACCAGCATATTCCCTCAATGGTGGCCTCTTTAAGCCATTGTAAGTTGTGTTGGGATATGAAAATATATCCAACCTAGCATAGTTATTTTGTGGAACAGAATAATGGGTAAATTGCCTACAGGAGGGATTTAAAAACCTCCAAGTGTCTATAATTCGGAGGGATTGTTTCTTTTTCAATGCTAGCTTCAGTCTAGCTTTAGGAATATTTTAGGTACCTTTCGTAGTGCAAAGTGTAGGATTCAGGTTAAGGCCCTCCCCCTATAATTAGAAGCCCTTCACTGCAATCAAAAAAGTTTTGTGTTTTTACTGGGTTTTTTTAATGTTAGGGAGATACTACCTACTGTGCACATTGTATGATGTAACAAACCTTTTAGTAGAATAAATCTTCCCTTTGGATCAGGGATCTGCAACCTTGGTTCTCCAGCTGTTAAGGAACTACAAGTCCCACAATGCAATGAAGAAGTCTGTCATGATTGATAAAGGCAAATGCATTGTGGGACTTGTAGTTCCTTAACAGCTGGAGAGCCAAGGTTGCAGATCCCTGCTCTGGATCAATGAGAGATGCAGTCATTTGAAAATCAATATTTTTCCTAAATGCAATGGCTACTCCACAAGTTTTTTTTATATGGATGATTGCTAAAATACCATTTGGTATAACTTCCCAACTATTCCATATAGCATGGTTATTTTCTAAAATGTGTTTCTTGGATTAATAGAATATCTCCTCCATTTTTCCGCATAAGGGATATCAATTTCCTCCTTTTTTCTGGAACATTCAGACCATTTCCATTCAGGGAAATAACCTTAATATTCTAAGTTATTGTATATTATATTGTAATGTGTGTATTTGAATTGACCACTCGTATAATTTCCTCCAAAATTACCTCCAAAAAAAATAAAAGAAAAAAGAAACTAGAAAACCAATTAAACTGATTACATTTAAACATATATAACCATATAGTCATATTTAGTAACATATGTACAACCTTTAATATGTCAGGCTTATAGCCTGTAGGCCAGCTGGAGTGTTGTGAGGTCAGGATTCGCCCTTTTTGTATGGGGGGGTTTGGTAGTCGAGAACCAGGGGTATTCCTAATGCTCCCAAATTTAGTGATCTATAGTAGTTATGTAAGAGTGGATCCAATAGTTTTAGCATAATAACTTTTCAAAACAAGATTAGGAAACAATATTCTAAGAAAGAGAGATAATACTTATCATATATGCATTATGAGTATGTATCAAAAGTCAACCAACGTCCGTCAAGTCTAATGTTTTCCTTGCCTTTCCGGTGTCTGTTTGTATTTTTTGTGTTTTCCATTTGGTGTCTGCACTTTTTGCCAGGATTCTTTATTTGGTAAGGCAATTATTTGGGGAGTTCCTACAAATTTATTCCAATCAGAGATATTGAGATCGGGTAGACCATACACCTTCAAAAAAATTTGGAACTTCTTCTGGAGTTGACAATGTGTGTAGCTTCCCGTCTGTGGTGCATTGTATGGATAATGAGAATCCCCATCATAGTTACATAGTTAAATTGGATTGAAAAAAGACAAAGTCCATCAAATTCAACCCCTCCAGATTAAAACCCAGCATACACACACACACACACGCACCCCTCCACTCTTTCACAGAAACCATATATGTCCATAGATATACTAACTGTAGAGTTTAGTATCAAAATAGCCTTTGATATTATGTCTGTCCAAAAAATCCTCCATCAAATTAAAGTTTTTTCCTCTTTAAAGGTATCCTGTCATAGGAAAAAACATGACCGCAGCTGGGAAATTTACAAAAGCACTAGCCCCATGTCAGATTTCAAAATTGAATATAAAAAAAATCTGTTTGCTTTTTTGAGAAATGGATTTCAGTGCAGAAGTCTACTGGAGCAGCACTATTAACTGATGTGTTTGAAAAAAAAAAAACATGTTTTCCCATGACAGTTTCCCTTGAAGTGCATCTGTCAAAGGTTTAAGGAGACGTCTTTGTTGAAGTGTATAACGAGATAAATCTTGTAGAATGGATATTTCAGCATCCTCATATTTTAATGAAGACATCATTCTGGCTTTCATCAGAATACTTTCCTTTATCATAAAACTTGATAGGCAACAAATAACATCTCTTGGTCTTCCTGTAGGTAGACCCTTAGGTCTTAATGCTCTGTGTATTCTTTCAATTCCAATTATGACCTCTGCTGGCTGATTTAAAACCATATTGAATATTTTAATTGCTACTTGACATAGTGCTGTTGATTCGATTTGTTCCAGCAACCCCCTCAATCTCAAGCTACATCTCCTTCTCTATTGTCTAGGTCGTCTAATATTCTTTTCAGAGATTGAATCATTTTAGATTGAGAGGTGGCCACTTCCGTTAGAGACTCCACAGTTGCCTCAATAGCTTAATTTCTATTCTCTATCTCTGAAGTCCGTGAATGTAGTGAAGTGATTTCTGCCAAAACTTCTGTTATTTCTTCTTTTAACGTGGCTTTAATTTGCCCCACTAAAGATCTTGTTTAGTCAGTAGGCATTTTAGGTAGTTAAAGGTACTACGCTCTGAAACAGTAGAATCTCCATCTGACTCTGAAGCATGCTCTGATGTTTGGGGAAGCTGTTATTCAGCTCCTTGTGAAGAATTTTCCTAATTCCAGGGTTGCAAGAAATTTTTTCAATAGACATTGATATTCTGCTAGTTTTGTATTTATAGGATCATCTCACAGAAGCTCTTTTACTTGACTGTGTTTCCCCATCTTTATTCATATGAATAAATCCACTTTCAAGGGTGCATATATGAAGATAAGAGTTAGATCACCATGTATTAGCAAATGTGTAGGGGAATGCACCGCCCTTCTTTAGGTATAGTTATCAATTTTTTTTGTTACAAAAGAGTGCCATATACGACCAAGAGCCTCTTTGCCCCAGTAATATTATATAGCTAGGTTATATACAATGTCCCATGTCCAATGGCCCAGCAAAAAATTCGCCGCGCAAAAACGAGTCGCGCGTCGTTTTTGACGTGAAGCGCCGAAAACGACGCGACGCGTCGGAAATGACGCAACACGTGGCTCATTTCGCGAATCGGCGAAAAATTCGCGAATTTCTCTGGAAATTCGCTAATTTTTCGGCGAAGCGAAACGCGGCCGTTTCGCCCATCACTAGCAGCATGCCTTAAATATGGCCACTATACAGATGCGCAGCAAAATAGCATACAAGTCAAGGTGTCCTGGGTGTATTTCGTGTAATTTATTGTTCAACTATACAGTGTTTTTCCCTTAAGGAGCGCCATGCAATTAAAAATATGCATACATATGTACATAATGAGATCTGAATTTCCAGCATTCACACCCTTTCCTCTACACAATAGAACAAAAACACCCCCAGAACGGCCTTGCTCCCCAGTTGTGTTGGTAAAACTTCAGTTTTGCACCACAGTATTGGCAGCCATTATAACTGGCTAATTGACAGCTTGGCCTCCACAATGTTTGGTGTGATCTCTACTAGAGGCATGCACTCTTTAAGAGAGGAACATATTAACTTCAAATGAACTTGCACAACCACTTCTAGGTGGGAAGTTAAGTGTACAGTCATGGTGGCAGTCTACCTTGATGTGAACTCTACTTTTGTACCATAAGAATGGGGTAGCATGCAGTCCTGGGAGAAGTTGGGGAGAAGTGTGAAGTAATTTGTTAATGAACTGATAAACTACACAAAGCATTTAGATATGTCAATAATAAAGGGCAAACTTATCTTTATTCAGAATAAGACATACCATGGTCTAGGAGTAAGAACTCAACAAACAAACAGGCACTTTATCCATATGTCTGGAAGAATAATAACAAATGTTATGTTCCCCAGAGAGAAAAAGAAAACACTGGTACAATAACTGGCTATACTCTCATAGATCATATTGAATCCAAACATACAAGTGGAGAACCAGAAAATAAAATTATGCTGCACTAGATTTCTGTGAATGCAGACAGCATTGACTTTTTTTTTTGCAGTGACATATGGAGCCAAGGGCATTACTTATGTATCAATATGGATTAAAAGTTGGCCTGATCAGAAAAGAGATGAGAGTATTTGTGTCCATAGCCTACTGAACCAGAGACAGAGCAAATAAATCAAATTCTTCCCTAGAACCCATAAAGGTCTGTGCTGTAGACTCCCCACTTTGTGTTGTGACCAAATCATTCAACCCATTCATTAACTTCTTGAAGACAGTTCTGTATAGGTCTCTGGGAGAGATACTACTTTGTAAATCACTTAGCCCATGCAGTGTTGTAAACTGACAACGTCTTTTAGCTCAGCTGAGGACACATGGACAGAAAATGTTCAAACTTCTGACTAGAATCTGCCCAGAGGCAAATTCTCACTGATCATAGTAATAAATCCATTCAGCTGTGATGATCATGTTGACCCATGAATTGATGTCCTGGTTTTGAAGACAGACTGATCTAAGCCTGTATTAGTCAAGTTGCTTCCACAATGGCGACTTTTTCAGTTGCCCCTTGTTCCTGTTCCAGCCTTGCTCTTGAACCAGTGCTCCTGAACTCTTGCTCCTAAACACTTGTTAACAATTATTGGCCTCTGAATTTGACTTGTCTTGTTTCCTGGACATCCTCCATCTGCTTCTGATCTTGGCCATTCTCCAACTATGAGAGAACCCTGCCTGCCCCAGACTTGCCTGCTTATGGACTTGTTCCTGCTCACCTTCCTAACAACAGGTTGTACTGGATTAATTTCCTTCATTTCAGCTTATTCTGCATTGTTTTTGTTTATTCTCATTAATAGTGATGGGCGAATTTATTCGCCAGGGGCGAATTCCCGCGATTCGCCGCTGGTGAATAAATTCGCGAATCACCAGCGAAATTTCGCCAAAAAAACGAGGCGCGCATCGTTTTTGACGTGACGAAAACTACGCGCATCATAAACAACGCGACTCGCCGAAAATGACGCGACGCGCGTCAAAGTTGACGCGACGCACCTCAAAAGCGTCACGCGACTCGTTTCACGAATTTTTCGCCTAATTTTTTCTAGAGAAATTCGCGAATCTTTCGGCGAAGCGAATCGCGGGAGATTCGCCCATAACTACTCATTAAATCCTTTTGTTGAAAGTCATATGGCTTCCACTTCCATTCTACCTAGCAACATGCATAGCCTGTGTAACAAAGCACATAGACTCTCATCTGAGGTAGTTCTTGACAATCATAAATTAAGAAGTAAAATTTAAATATGTTTATTCCATATCTGGTGCATAAAGCTTATAGGGACCATAGGGAAGTGTAAACAGCTGAAGCTAAAGGCTTTAGGATTAAAATGTCGGAAGATCAATAAGGCAGCAGGCTGGACATTCTTTTTAGATGCTAATCAGTTGGTCATGCTATAGAAACTGCAAAATACCTACATAATAGAAGACATTCTCTGTCCTCATTCAGCACTATGAAATAAGCCAATTCACATTGCTCTAGTCTGATCTGATGGTGTTCTATAATGTCATGTGGAAAAACCTCCCTACAGTCCTTTGAGCCACCAGCAAAATGTTTCAAAGCCTAAAACAGCCCATTATCAGCAAGAAATGGCTGCATTCTCTATTCATACAAAGGGCTTAGTTGCACATTTGTTCAGGGTACTTCTACTTCTTTTTTTCATAGGGCAATTTATAGACAAGTCAAAAAATTCCAATATTTAATGAGGTTGGATATTTGTTGTTTGATTCAGTAGGAATAAACCTTTAAGTTTTTAATTAGAAGGTAAAATTGTATCAGGATTTTTATTCTCTTATTTCCTTCTCTTTCAAGCAGCAAGTCTAGATAAGGGAGAGATAATGAACTCCATATAATGAGCCCATGCCTTCTCCTTAATGCTTCAGTGTTTCAGATGTATACGTAGTTAAGGAAGAGGTTATTACAGAGGGAGTTTAACAGAAAGGAGTATCTAATCATATATCGGTACTCTTCTGCACATTTTGAGAGAAAAATAAACAGTACAGAAGTTAGGCAAAGACCACCCAATTTATTTTAGTACCAGAACTTGCCTGTAAAATTATACTTTTACTTTCCTCTTCACCAAAATAAAGTTTTATTTGCTTGCTGCATGTGTGTGTAATGATTGTTTCCTAGTGGGGCCAACCGTAGGTGTAATCTCACTCAAGGCACTGCCATTTCAGGATCTGCGTATGGTAAGATACTGATGATGCATATCCTATAATACAAGTTGTGGCCAAGATTGGATTGCGGGCATAACAATTAGGGGCAGATTTACTAAATTTGTGTGAAGGATTCGAATATTCGAACGAATAGTTAAGAATAGTCTCAATTCAATTGTGGGACTATTCGTATATACAAGTTAAGTATTTTCGACCATCGAATATAGAATATTCGGGCGCATTGAATAGATCGAATAAATATATATTCGTGCCAGTCAAAGAACTTGCCCTTTAAATTTTTATTCGACTGCCTACTTCGCCAGATTGAACCTACCGAATTGCAATAGAAGCCTATGGGAAGCCCCCATAGGCTTTGTTTTGCCGAATTTCCATCGTACGATCAAACACTTCGAACATTCATTTCGTACGATTTTGTCGACTATTCGAGCGTTTTTTCTGTGACTTTTCGTAGAATCGTTTGATCATACGATTCTGGCGAAGAGTCGCTCAAAAATGGTGAATATTTTATTCGATTTTGGCGATTTTGGCTAAAATCCCTCGACAATTCGACCCTTAGTAAATCTGCCCCTATATATGTGCAGTTTTTTATTTTGGCACATACTTTGGAAATCCTATGTATCCTATAGGTGTCAAACTGAGCAGATCCATGGTGTGCATATGTATGATATTTTATCTTTGTACTTTTAATATGGCATAGAACAACTAATTCTAAGCAACATTTCAATTGACCGTCACTTTTTCTTTTTTATAATTTTTTAATTATTTGCCTTTTTCTTCTAAAAGCTAATGAACCAATGGTCTTAGAAAACAATGTTCTCTTCTGCATACATAATAAGGTTGCCACCTGTCTGGATTTTTTCTTGACAGCCTGTTTTTTGGAAGGGCTGCCCTGGTGACAAGTACCTCTACGGATTTCCAAATTAGGTTATTCAGACAGGACACTGAAGTTAAATAGTATGTGGTTGTATAAGTACATCACTACACATCCCCATGTCTGTCTGGTTCGGTGTCTGCTTGGCTGACCACAAGCGGTGCTATCATTGTTATCTCAGCGCAGGCGCTAGCAATTGTGGCGTGAGTAAATTTTTCTGTCTGATATTGATTGGATATGAAACCCCCAAGTAATAAAAGTAATCGCAGGCGTCCTCACTGTTACACTGAGCACAAACATTGCTTCGTCTTACTAAGCTTTGCCAATTTTCTTATTACTTTTGGAGTTAAAAAATAAAAGTCTCTGCAAAACAGAATATCCAGCCTTTTTTTTGTTACAAATGTGCTAGATTATTTTTTTGTAGATTAGAAAAATATAAAAAAAAAAATCAGATTTCTCCAGAGGGGAGCGTGTAATAATGGGAATATTGTAATTGACTGGTATTTTAACTCAGATGATTAATTAAATTCTTTTTTTTTTCACTTCTTCACGCTGAAGAAAATGTGTTGCTATCACTGCATAAAACCAAAAAACACTTTTGGTTTTATTGACATATGGTTATTAAAAGGACAAAAATGGTAGTTGAATTAGGGGCCCATTTATTAAACCTTGATTTTTTTTCTTGTTTAGGTTTTTAGGTTAAAAAAATTATTAATAATATAATTTATTATTTACCCCTGTTTCACAAATTAATTTAGTATATAAACTAATGTAGGTATTTTGCAAAGTAAAGGTTTTTAGTTACAAAATTATGATCATAAAATCGACAGGCCACCATACCACGTCAAGGTAAATCTCCATATGGTGGACCTATCTGTTGACCTCCGGTCAAGGTTCTCCTGGGCTGGCATCTCCCTGCGTAACTGCATGTCTCAGGGTCAGTGTCTCCAGACCAAGGCATCAGCTTAAATGGGATTGATCCTCCCCCTATGCCAGTAGCATTTTAGAATTTTTTAATTAAAAAAAACCCTGTTTTGTAAAAAACATGCATTAGCTTAGATACTAAATTCATAAGTGAAACAGGGGACCAAGGAGTGGGTTGATCAATTTTTACTTTTTTGTTTTGGATCTGCACTCCCTTTGTATATTTTTTTTTCGGCCTTGGAGTGCTCCCACATATCCCCTTTTTTTACATTCAGCTCTACATCTCACATTTCAGAAGTATTGCATTTATTATAAATAGAAGCCGAACAAGAGGTTCTTCAGTGTTTTCATTGTAGTATTTCATTCACATTTCAAGTACTGTACATAGAAAAGCATTGTTGGCGGCAACTTTTTATTTTCCTCCTTAAGTTCTAATTAGAGATTTAAGAATAAAACATCTGCTCACGTATAGGAATATTTAGTTAATGACACTACAGAGTAGAAGTACCAATTATAGAGTTTATGTACATAACAATTACAATGATAATAAAAGGAAAGCCTTGTGTGTCAAGCATGTTTGGGGAGATTGCAGTAAATGTCCTCATAACGTATACCCCTCCTGTTCTGCTAAAATATACAGGCACACATTCAAAATTTATGGGTGGAAAGGCTGCATCATAATTTATTTATAGGTTAATAACATTACACTAAGGGGCAGATTTATCATTGGTCGAATTTCAAATAAAAAAAAAATTGGAACCATGGGAACAGTAGGTGAAGTAAAATCCTTCGAATTCGCAAGGATTTTACCGCAATTCGATCGATTGAACAATCGAATAGGAAAAATTCGATCGACCGATTAATCATTTGAATCAATCGATTCGAGCGATTTTATCAAATTTTTTTTATTCGATCAAAAATAGTGATTCCCAATTCGGTAGCTCGGATCTGGCAAACTAGGTGGTTCAACAAAAATTTAAAGGGGAAGAACTTCTACCATCAAATAGTCAAATTTGCAAATAAAATTTTATTCGAATATTCAAATTATTTGAATTCAAATATTCAATGGTCAAATTTGCCTAATTTGCATATTCGAAGATTCGAATTCGAATCTTTTTGAAATTCGATCGAACTTGGAATTATTCATGTGAATTTAGTAAATCTGTCCCTAACAGTTTGACAAACTCTGACATCAGTACATTTTGCACAAACAGATATATGAACATGGTTGTGTATAGAGATGCCACCTATTCAGTTTGGTGAAAACGGGCAGGGGGGCAGGGCAGATGATGTCAATGGGCGGGCCAGTGATGTTGGGGCTGATGACATCGGGTGAGGAGCTGATTACATCAGGGGAGGGGCTGATGAATTCAGGGGCGGGACTGATGACATGCCAATCAGTGATTTGCTGATCGCCATGTCATTAACTCCAATGTCTGTCTGTATTTCCTAATTTCCTAATCCGGACAGGCACTTTTCACCCAGGCAGCCCTTCTAAAAACCAGGCTGTCATGGTGAAATCCAGACAGGTGGCAATACAAGTTGTGTAACATTTAGCCACTGAAGGCTGCATTAAAATGATCAAAACTTACAATAACAACCTTAACCCCCAGCATTTTGGAAACAGAAAGAAGGACAAAGAGAGTTGTGAATTTGTTTTTACCATGCCCATTTTAGTGGCCACACCCCCTAATTACCTTGTTCATTTTACAAAATTTGGCAAATTATGAAAATTTTAACACATATGTGTTTTTTCAGTTATTACAGTTTTACTAATGTGGTTGATGTGCCCTTTAAGCTGTGAGTCTAAATTCTCCCAAGAGACCTGCTTATCTTAATTGTTACAATGACTTATTTGCTTTTCCAGAAATTGTTAATCTTAGTGCACCTGGTGGCTGTTCTGGGTTCTCTGCCAAAAGCCAATTAAGCCAGAAACGTTGTATGTTTTTCTGGCTGTTCAGTGTAGGAGATCAAAGAGAAAGTCAGGCCATTTCAGTAACAAGCCGGGACTGTGGGTTGAGCTGTCAAAAGTGGGACTGTCCTGCTCAAAACAGGAGAGTTGGGAGGTATGCCTTAATTTAGCCCTAACTATTGGCACCCCCAGTCCCAAGCCTGTGACTAAGCTTTCTCCTCCAAACTTCCCTGCCTTCTGGGCCTTCTGTGGCCATTTTCCCCAAAAGCCTAGCACCAGGCCTGCCCCTCCAGAAAACACATGCATTTTAGTCAATTTTTGGCTCATCACTCTGGCAGCCTAACATGCCACATCCCCCACACTGTGACGACAGTACCTGCCCCTTGGCCCCCATTGTACTCTTCTCTATCCCCCAGGGTGGGAGAGAGGGAAATTGTCTTCCCTTCCCCACAAGGCACTGCTCTTCACTACCTGTTTCCTCCATGTTTTCCTCATCCCCCTCCCACCTACACCTCCTTAGAACTACAACTCCCAACAGCCTACCACTACTTTCCCTGGCCTTATTCAACTGGCATATTTGGAGGTACATGAAAAGAACTGGTGATAAACCTTAATGATCTATTCACTTATTATAATTTCTTGCCATAAATTTGGGTTTGTGTCATACTTGGTAATTCCATAGACAGCTAGAAGATTGAGGGATGTTTTACACTCAGTAAAGAGATGAGGTAATGCCAAGTGTAAGGAGAGTGCACAAGTGAATTTTAAAATTAGACCAAAGTTAGAAGAAAGGGTTTTCTTCGTAAAGGGGTGGTTCCCATGACCCCTGTCACGGGATTTCCCCCCCAAAATGCAGCAGTTAATAGTGCTGCTCCAGTAGAATTCAGGACTGAAATCCTTTTATCAAAAGCGCAAATAAATTTTTTAATATTTTATTTTGATATCTGACATGGAGCTGGACATATTGTCAGTTTCCAAGCTGTCCCCAGTCATGTGCCTTGTGCTCTGATAAACTTCAGCCGTTACTCGTTACTGCTGTATGGCAAGTTGGAGTGATATCACCCCCTCCCTTCCCCCCCCAGAGCCTAACAACAGAACAATGGGAAGGTAACAAAATAGCAGCTCCCTAACACAAGATAACAGCTGCCTGGTAGATCTAAGAACAACACTCAATAGTATAATCCAGGTCCCACTGAGACACATTCAATTACATTGAGTAGGAGAAACAACAGCCTGCCAGAAAGCAGTTCCCTCCTAAAGTGCTGGCTCTTTCTGAAATCACATGACCAGGCAAAATGACCTGAGATGGAGCTGCAAACCAATATTACAACTAAATACACTTGTTGGTTCAGGAATGAAATGTCATATTGTAGAGTGAATTATTTGTAGTGTATACAGTGTCATTTATAAATAAAAACGACATCATAAAAATCATGACAGAATCCCTTTAAGTTAACTTTTAGAGGTTATTTACTAAAATACAAATGTATCTATTTTTTTTATTTAGCAAAGTTCGATCAAACTCCCAACCACAATTTTTTCTTATTTGTCAAAAAATTCTTTAGAACCGATTGCATAATCTTTCAACAAGTTTCAACATCGGTGGAAACCAGTGAAAGGCACCAAAATAGTAAAGAGCATGATTCTAGCACTTCGTAAATTAGGTTGACCATTTTTGTGTTTGAAAGTATAAAGGCTATGGATGATTTGTGATATATGAAGGAGATCATTCTGAAAAGGTTTCCAGTTTTGTTAAAGAATGGGTTTGGAAATTTGGAAGAAGTTTAGAATAACATTGGTAATAGTACAGTGAATTAATGAGGAAATGAAAAGTGAGATCAAGAGCGTAAACTGTAAATTAGGGAATGGAATTTTAACTTTGTGTGAAATGTATAAACTATGCCAATTTGAATCTGAGAATGTAAAATGGGATATTTGTGGTTGACCAGGGAGACAAGGAAGGGGGATTAATAGAATATAAATCCATAGTGACTACAGTAACTGTACAGTATTGGAGCTGTCAAACACAGGCATTTAGAACAGATTGTAATGGGAAGAGAGGGCAATTAGCAGAGAGTTGCAGTTGTCACATTGAAAGATGCAGAAGCAGTGGATTTGAAAAGGTCAGGTCTTAGATATCAGATGATCCAGAAAGTGACAGGATTTGGAAAGGAACTGATTATAAGTTTGACTTGAAAGATGGAGTTGCATTAAGGTTGTTGCCATGACAATTGATGTGTAGTGTAGTTCTGACTGTCTTTAAGAAGATGATATATGGGATCAATACATGTTATCTGCCCAAGGATAGTAGAAGAAAAGTAAAAGAATATTGAACAAAATTAAGTGCTAGGGTATACTATAGATGTTATACTTGTTCTAAGAAAATCTCCAGCTGGTCTTACATATATATTCTTTGAGGTTTTGCTGCATAGGCTTTACAGATAAGTGTTCAGTATACAGTTGTCACAGTCGGCACCCAATACCAGGACATATAAGCACCCTGGTCTCGGCTCATGCTTCAGGAGTAGTGTGGCCGCCTTTGGCTTCGGGAGGAGCCCCTCAACGGGGCAAAAGTTCTGGCCAGCAATGGGGCACGACTGTATTGAAAGTCTTCAAGGCTGAAGGTCATGGTACAGGCAGGAGTAGGCAGATTCGTGGTCAGACAGGCTGGGTCATCAGGCAGGCAAGGGTCAAAACCAGGAGATCGATCAGATAAGGATGAGGCTAAGTTGGTGGTCAGAGAACAGGCACGTGTCAGGATACAGATTTCAGAGTAGTCAAAAGCCAGGCAAAGTCAAACACCGTATTCAGGAATAGTGATGGGCGAATCTACCCAGTTTCGCTCCGCCGAGAAATTCGCGAATTGGCGAAAAAATTCGCAAAACGAGTCGCAGCACGTTTTTGACGTGCGTTGCGTCAACTTCGACACGTCGCGTCGTTGCATCTTTTTCAGCGCACGTCGGGTCGTTTTCGTTGCTCCATTTTTGTCGCGTCGCGCAACCCGTTTTTAAAAGCGAATTTTCGGCAGGAGAATTTTCACTGGTGTTTTGGGAATTTGCCCCAGGCAAATAAATTCGCCCATCACTATTCAGGAACAAACAGAAGCTTAAATGCACAGGACAGAGACAGAGAACAATTTCCTTTCACGGGCAATAAAAAAAACTAAAAGGCCCCTTTAAATACATTTGAAATTCACGCCATTGCGCGCTGGCGTCATCATGCCAAGACTAAATCAGCAAGTGCGTGCCGTGCAATGGAGGAAAGGAGCGGCGTGGCGGGCGTCCCCCCCCGCACCACTAGACAACCAGGGTAGGATCCTGTTACAACAGTTTAACTAGGAGGTTTACTAAACTACATGTTTCTCCTCCATCATTGGCTCTGATTAATCAATGGAGGATCCATTTTTAAAATGAAAGTGGTGTTACATTACAACATTTTCTAGGGTTACGGGTTTTTTGTACCTTGAATGAACTCACTACTTCAATGTAGTCTAATTTAAGAAATAACTGAAATGGAAAAAACCCGATTCAGTAAATTTGTGTTTGAAAACTCAAACAAATCGAGTTTTCTGAAGGAAAAACCTCGAATTGCTTGAATGAATCAAGTTGTGAAACGCCCTGAAAAAAACCTTGAACATAATGAAGGTTATTAACATCATCGAAAAATTCAAGGACCTCTGCTATTGACTTCTACACAACCTTGACATTTTTTAGCTGTTTACGGATTCAAGCTATTTCCAGCTTCAGGGTATAATAAAGCTAAAAAAATCTTTTAACAAAAATCAGAGAAATTCAAGTTTTTTTATAAAACCCTTAAAAATGTCAGTTTTTTAACCCAAAAATTCTAGCTTTTAATTGAAAAAGCTTTTTTTTTAGGAACACACAATAGACACATCCTTTGACAAATAAATAAACCTCTACAACTCTCATGATTTTAAATCAAGTTGATTGGATACATTTGCAAGACAAGCATTAGACCTGTATTAGGCTCATGATCCATACAGAAGTCTATGCTTGAGTTAAGCTTCTACAATAAAGCCCATATTTACAGAACTAGCATTAAATATTTGACCTATTTTGGCTACAGTCACCAAACTTATTTTTATAAAACCTTTTATATTTCCTTTGCTGAAAGACACTATTTCCTTAAGTATACCCATTTTCTGGTTGATTTCAGTTTCCTACAGTTGCATTCACTGGATGGTTGCATATTAAATTGTGTATAACCAATTGTCTAAGCGTACCATGATGGAGTGTCACACACACACATACAGAGGAATGGGACTATTATAAAATAAAAGAGAATTGTTTCCACCTTTTTATATTTCCTTTTTGTTGAGGTTGCTGAAGTACGTTGCCAAAGCAACCTGGCTTTTCAGAAATAACCACCCATTGTAAGTGAGATAATGGCCTGTAGTGTCATAAAAGCATGGGCTAAAGCTAGTGCTCTTTGATTAGAAGGGACTTAAACTACAAGAAAGAGTAAAAGGACTGGCGAATGCCAACTTGTTGGGTACTTCTCAATAACTGGACCACTTCCCAGTAGGGCTGGTCCACCTCTTCTATAGAAAATGAACCAACCCTGAATAACATACATTAAACACAATGCCGCACACTTTCAAAGCTCCTCTGAGATGTTTATGCTCCTCCTTATCTCAGAGGAGCTTTGAAAGTGTGTGGCTACCCAGACTGGGACTTTGTCAAAACGGCAGCAACCAAGCCCAACAACAACACCAAAAGAAATAACCGTCCGGAGATACATAGTAGGCGAAATATAGTCATCACATATGTAGCTGGAGTGACGGAGAGACTCAGGAGAATTTTCAACAAACACCACATCCCTGTGTTTTTTAAACTTGCCAACACACTGAGACAAAAACTGGTACACCCTAAGGATCCAACTTCTAAAGAAAAACAAAGCAATGGGGTATATGCAGTCCAATGTAGCGAGAAGTGCACTGATCTATACATTGGGGAAACAAAATAACTGCTCATCAAGCGAATGGCTCAGCATGGGAGGGGGAACTCTTCAGGGCAAGATGTAGCTGTCTTTCTACACCTAAACAAAATGGAAACTCCTGAAGATAGAAATGTCCAAATCTTGAACAAAAAAGACTGCTGGTTTGAACGAGATTTGGACATTTCTATCTTTAGGAGTTTCCATTCCATGTCAAGGTGGTGAAACCATCCCTGAACAGAGACAAGGACCTTCGACAGCACTAGTGATGGGCGAATTTATTCACCTGGGGCGAATTCGAGAAGAATTCCCATGATTCACCGCAGAGAAACGGCAGTATATTTTCGCCTGGCGAACATTCGCAGTAGTCTCATTTTGGATGCGGGCATCCATTTTTGGATGTTAGCGTCCGTTTTTTCGATGCCGGCAGACGTGGAGGCATTTCACAAATTTTTCGTAGTTTTGCGAATTTCTGTAGAAAAGATTTGCCCATCACTAGACACCACCTGTCTGCTACATACAATGATGTTCTCACATCTGTACAAGTAACACCTGTGTCTAGGAGTTGCATGACATATTGGTAATCCTCTGTGAATTTCAGATTCAGATTGTTGGAAGAGTCTATATGCTGAGAACTCTCCACACCAGTCAGTTGAGCTGAAGAAAATTTTTCAGCAAGTCCAGGTGTTTTTTAAAATACTTATATTAGATATACCATGACCTGGATGAATGAAAATCTTCATAGTTATATTGTATGATGAGGTGTTATGCAACATGGGTAAGCAAAGCAACAAGTTAAAATCTACTTGGTGGTCATTGGTTTGTGTAACAAGTGACTTCCACTCTCACTCAAAAACGTTGCTAAAATGGATTACAAAAGTGTGTGCCTAAATGGGTTGGGATTGTATTAACAAAATTAAGTATTTTGCTTCATGAGAACAAGTTATGTTTAGGAATGACTGGTCTGCAAGTTGGTTGGCACTCTAACTACCATCTTGCATCCAAGTTCCTTTCTAGCTGATTCAATAATAAAAAAAAAGATGGTTAATGTATTCTGTCATGGCAAAACATATTTGTTTACTAAGTGCATCCTCCAGCAGAATCCTGCATTGAAAAATGTTTTTCAATACTGCAAACAGATTTTTTTATATTTAATTTTTGAAATCTTACACAATGCTAGATATGTTTGTAGGGATACAGAGGGTTAATTCCCCTCTGAAATTCTGAACCACATGGTCGAAATCCCCTGCCTGTGTAGCTACAGGGTCTCCTAGAGTTTTGAGAGGGGCTGGAGCCTTGTCCGGCAGATACCGGAGGCTGTCACAAGGTGTCGCTGCTGCACAACCTTTTCAAATAGGAGAGCCATGTGCTCACACAACCATTATTGTTGACTGCTACTTCACTGAGGAGAGAGTGATTTTGAGTGTGCAAGATGTAGGGTAAAGTAGAGTTCAATAGGCTTGCCAAACCTGAGGCAGGGTACTCCAATGCCTGGTAAGCTCAACCATGCCTTTTTGTGTGCTCGCACTAGGGACAGTGCTGGGAGATATTTCATGAGGATATGGCAAGCTGCATGCGTTTCACTGAATAGATTTCATTGCTGTGGATGCCTGCTCCAGCTCTGGATGAGCCTATCCATCTGAGTAAAACCCCAGGGAGTGTAGAAAAAGAGAGTATCCAGCATATCTTCAGGTTGTGAAATAGACTTTATTGGTGCCTGCCATGTGGGACTTTGCCTGGCATGGAGGGCAAGGATTTGGACTGCATACATTCCTAGGGTAGTGGGTCAATTGATATGTAAATGTATTTTACTTTGCCTTTCTCTTAAATAAAGATATTTGTTACACAGTACTTTGTGTGTTTGAATGTTTTCTTAATGGGGCCACAAGTGTAGGCGGAGGCACTGCCATGAGAGGTAATTCCCAGTACCCTTTCACTTAGCAAAGGGGACTCAGGACCTGCATTGGTAAGAAAAATCGGGTTACATGTTTTTCGTTTCCCAGGTGCCCTCAGCTATGCCACGTGTGCTCTGATGAAATTCACTCACTCTTTACTGCTGCACTGCAAGTTGGGGTGACATCAACCCACTCTTTTTCCCCCCAGCAGCCAATCAGCAGAACAATGAGAAGATAACCAGATAACAGCTCCATGACACCTGCAATTCTAAAAATGCTCCCATATCCCCCCATGCACCTAGTGGTAGATATGAAAACTGCACTCAGTAGTAAAAATCCAAGTTAAACAAGCAGAATCGCAACTCCTTCAGTTACATTGAGTAGTTGAAAGAATACCTTATCTGAAAGCAGTACCCTTGCTAAAAGAACATCAGCATCAAAAAATGTAATTATTTTAAAATAATAAAAATGTAATGCAGTGTTGCCCTGAAATGATAAATCTACTGTGTTTGCTTTAGAAACACTACTATTGTTTATATAAATAAGCTGCTGTATAGCAATGGGGGCAGCCATTCAAAGGAGGAAAGGCTCAGGTTACACAGCAGATAAACTCTGTAGGCCATAATGGTGTTATCTGTTATCCACTGTTTAACCTGTGCCATGTAATTTTCAATTTTGGCCATTGCTACACAGCAGCTTTTTTATATGAACTATAGTAGTGTTTCTGAAGCAAACAAATCAGTTTTACCAGTGCAGGACAACACTACATGATATTTCAATTAATTTTTTGGTGTTACTCTTCCTTTAAGTGCTGGCTCTTTCTGAAAGCACATAACCAGACACAATTCACTGAGAAGTCTGCCTACACCACAATATGACAACTACAAAAATGCATTTATTGGTTCAAGAGTAAAATTTGAAATGGTAGAATGCATTACTTGTAATGTACACAATATAATTTAGTAATAAAACTATGCCGTAAAAATCATGACCGAATCCCGTTAGAAATATATCCATATTTAATGTATTTTGAGCTGTACAAGGCAATGCTTAGATAAGGTACAATCTTGTGTTTTATATGGTTTATGCTGCAGGAGCATGTGTGTTTGTATCCAGTCCTTACCCCCTTTACTATCATTGGTTTATTAGGGCAGAATGAATATATGAGCCTTGATTTAAGTTTTTCCAGTGCAGCTCCACGGACCATTAATAACACCATAGAGGTACAATAACATTTGTATAACATTATTGGTTCTTTATATCAGGACTTGCTGATTCATTTTCACATCAATGGACTGGGGGGGGGAGTCTGGAGCTCACTGGGCTTTGCATCAGTGGCCCCCGTCCCAGCTGCAACTCCCCTAACTCGCACCTTGCCTACCTTCTCTCTGTGTGGCCTTAACTGGGGCCTGAAGGGGGTCAGAAGGCAAGCAGGTAGCAGGTTGGTGTGGCCCACAGGAATTGTTCCTCGTGTCCAGCCGGCCCAGTCCAACCCATCATTTACAGCTCATTCCAGTTGCCATATTTCTATATTGTTCTGTTATACTGAAAATCTTCTGTCCCCTGATCCCTCCAATGTCTATCCTCACTTCATAAATCCCCTTTATTAAGAGCTCCTTCATCCCCTTCACAATCGCCCTACTCACTTATCCACTTCTTTGACTTGTTCTTTCCTCTCCCCTACTGATCCATAAATCCATTTTATTCATGTCCATGTTCAGTTGCTTTTGCTTTTTAATCTGGTCGTGCTTAATTGTCTTTCATGGGCTAACGAACTAAGAGGAACCCCACACGTAGCAGGGTCGATACTATTGACGGTGCACCTTATACTTAATTTAGTAAGTAATTGTTACAGAAGTGGATGCTTTGGAGTCGGTGATTCACATGAGCGAAATATCAGGAGCCGTCGCTTTCATGTATAAAGTGTAAATAAAGGAACTAGTGGGGAGTTTAACGATGTGGATCCTGTTCAGCCTATTCACTCTAACAACAATTCACTCGAACAACAACAGGAACAAATGTTTTTGTTCTATATTTTAGCAACATATTCCGGTCAGTCCATATCTCTTGGGAGAATCTCAATTTTATTGAGCCTTTTCACACTCCTACACATCTCTGCCTTCATTAAGCCCACCAGCGGGCTGCTAACCAGTGAACTTCATGTTAGTGGGTTTCTTAAGCATTATAGCACCACTGTAGGGAATAGGTATATAAGGTGTAATGACTCCATTCATTAAAGGTGCTTGCTCTTTTCACTTTCCCAACCCAGTTGCTTTCAACCAGTCTATTTGATGAATCCTGCACATTTTTATTTATTTTTTTCTTCCCAATTAAAAATAAAATGTTCTGGTGAGATAAAGAAACCCTTTTTGCACCTGTTAGAGTCCATAGAAATAGAATTGCAGATAGAGGTAGTATTTTCTTAACATCATTATTATTATACGCCATCGAGCCCCGTCGTATGACCCCAGAGCTGCACAAAGATCAATCAAACCAATTCCAAAGTTCTAGCAAATTCTAAACACTGTGCGTTTCTTTTATGCTGTTCCTTGAAGTTTAATTTATAGATATATTTTATTGCGAATGCTGCAGCTGCTCTTGATGGATTTATTCAGCATATTTATTCACTGGCTTTAAAATTTCTAAAGTTCGCATTTTTCTATTGACCCAGCTGTTACATTTGAAATCCGTAGCTCATGAACATAAAACCGGTTTTGCGGTATGTGTTTACAGATAGCAGTAAATCATTACACTCTTCCCTCTGTCGCCCGTGCACCCCAGGAGATTGGCAGATTTTAGTGTGTATCTAGTCAAACCAGGAACTATGGCTTGTGCATGGTAAGTAGCGCACTAACAAAAAGTTGATTTTAATTTTATTGCCTCAGGAGATATTAACACTTCAAAGGTGGGTTTTATTACAGAGTCCCCAAGTTCTTTGAAATACATTGGAATTCATATATACCATGCAGGCAGCAGCCCCATGAAAACAGCTCTGCCTTCATTCAACAGTACAGTTTTCATGAGGGGGTGGACAGGAGAAGACTTGTTGGCATTCCACCTTCCCGATTCCAATCTGTCCCATAACTTCTAAGTCATTCAGATGGGCAAGTATGGTGTGCCAGTGGGCACAGACCAAAATAGATCCCTGCAAGGTTCTCTGGCACAAGGCAGAGTCCTAAACATGTATCTGTAGAATAAATGGTGGTCAGGATTCTGGAGAGGTGGTCAGGATTTGGGAAAAGCCTTGATGTCCTAACTGTACGGGTTGTCCAAAACTACACAGCAGAGATAGTCAGGTTGGCTGATGGAGGATCTAAAACTGGAGGCCACATCTGAAGTGCTCTCTGAATGAAGACTAGCAGGTGCATTTTTTTACTCTTGCACCAATGGAAGCCTCTTTCTATGAAAAAGTCCTCATTTTCTAAGGTTGTATGTGATTTTTGTGCCAAATTTAAGAATAAAAGATGGATCAGTACCATGAATCTCAGTTGCTACTTAGGGATCCAAATCATTAAATTCTGTACATCTTATTGGAAAGGATGTTTTGATTACTCCATCCAAAGATGGAGTTCATTGATTTATTTATTAGAAGAACTGTACATTGAAGCCTGCAGTAGGATCAATAGTCAGAGCTTTAGTTGAAACTGTAAATCATGTGCTACAGTTCTCATTCCATGGTTCCAACAACTGTTAAGCTGGCCATAGACGTAAAGATTTTTGAATGATCCAATAGTTATCATGAGACCACGATTGTGTCAAAACGATCGTTTAAATGCCTGATGTGTCCATCAACTAAAAAGACCATTTCAGGCGATATTGCAGCAAAACTGAAGGATCGCAGCCTGCTTGGCCCGCAAACATAAGTAGATTGCATGGGGACCCATAAAGATTTTCCAACCTGGCCGATCAATCATCAGAACAATGTCGGAAGAAAAATCGTAAGATGAACGATCGTTTGTATCCCACTAACTGCACGATAATTTGACAGATTGGTCGGACTTCCCTAAGATCGGTTGTTCGGCAGGGAAATATCGTTGTGTCTATGGGGAGCTTAACAGGCTACATCTACACTGAGATACTCTGCAATAGATGTCTCATTAGTCAATGTGTTGGGTATATGTGCCGGCATATAACTTAGCAAGGGAACAAGCCACACTAGCACTCCATGATGTACCAATAAGCTGTTTACTAAATAAGCCCCCAGTAATTTGAACTTTTGATTTGGGCTGTCCCTAAAGGTGGCCATAGATGCTACGAAGTTTAGTAAAATATTCTGTGCGTGTATGGCGAAATGAGCTAACTGATATTGGCAAAAGACTTGTTTATCAGTCTGCTCGTTGGTTGACTAAGTCAAACATTTTAGATCCTTTGAAGGCATCTGAATATCAATCAATGTTTCTATTGTTTCTACCTCAGCTCTAGATGTCTGTAATGAAAATGAATGATGATTCTTAACACCAAGAGCCAGGATTTCTGCTCTTCCCTCCTTTATAGAGTATTTCCCAGATGGATGGTGACTCCTCCTCCTCTTCTTTTAAATACAAACTCCCATATGTAATAGAAGGCATTACATTTACCCAGAGGCAGTAACCCAGAACAACCAGTAAGATGTTTGCTTTTAAACACATGCCCTGTAAATTCTACCTGATGATTAGTTGCTATAGGTTAATGCTCCTGAGCAAATGTTGTGCCTTTTATTATATAACCCCCTAAGTCCCTCTACTCTACTCTACTGAAATATTATCCTGTCGGTGGAGTTAATCCCCTTCTCCAATGTGGAATTAACTCATTATGTAGGGATGGATACCCATTATATCTTCTCATAGGCTGATGCTAATTTTTTATTTTTTTTATTTTTTCAAATCGCAATTTGCATTTGCTGGTACAAATGGAGACTGGTCAAGCCACAGAAGAAACTCAATAGCAATTCAAATCCATGCATTTTTTTTAAACAAATTTAAGAAAATGTAAAAATGTTTATATGTATGGGACCTGTTCTCCAGATTGCTGGGGACCTGGGGTTTTCAGATAAGGAATCCTTCCTGAATTTGGATTTCAGTATTTTAAGGGGGTTATTTGTTAAAATCCAAATGTTAAAGTCTCGAAGATTTTTAGTTTTCTCACTGGAAAACTCACTGGAATCTCAGACCTGATGAGGTCCTGTATAAGTCAGTGGGAGAGACACTCAATTTCTCAAGATCTCAATTTGAAGTTTTTGTGGTCTTCGCTGGATTTAGCCAAAAAATCTGACTTTTTTGGGGTTTTCAGGCAAAAACTCAGGCAAATTCAAGGGATTCCACCAAAATTTTGAGAAATACAAGGAAAAGCCTGATAAATTCAAGTGATTCGGGGTTTTGATCGATTTTATCAAGTTTTTCTGTGATCTGATCAAATCAAGTTTTTTTTATCAATAAATAATCAATAAATAATCTAAAATCAGGCATGGGAGCTTGGTTGTGGTTATTTAAATAAAATATGAGAACATTTCAGATCTTAATAAATAACCCCCTAAGTGTCTCCAATAAGGATTAATTGTATCTTAGCTGTGATCAAGAACAACGTACTGTTTAATTAATACAGAGAAAAGGAAATTATTTTTAAAAATGTGAATTATTTAATTAAAATGGAGTGTATGGCAGATGGCCTTCCAGTATTTTTAGAGCTTTCTGGATGTTGAGTTTCCGGATAACAAATCCCATACCTGCAAGCTTAAATGTTAAAAATACACCTGCTACCTTGTTCAACGCAAGGTACATTATTATTATCATTATTGTTATTAATAGTGATGGGCGAATCTGGGGCGTTTCGCTTTGCCGAATTTTTATTCGCGAAAATACTGAAATCGGAAAGTTCACAAAAAATTCGTGAAATTTAACAGTTTTCACGAAAAATGTGTGAAATTCAAACTACTTCACTATAAATTCATGAATTTCAAGCAACTTCACTATAAATTCGTGAATTTCACAAAATTCATGAAATTCACAAGTTTTCACTATAAATTAGTGAATTTCGAACGTTTTCACTATAAATTAGTGAATTTCGAACGTTCTCACTATAAATTCATTTATTTTGAACGTTTTCGCAAAAAATTCTAACGATTTCACGAAAAATTTGTGAAAGTCCCAAATTGATGCGGGCGAATTTTCTCTGGCAAATTTTCACTGCCATTTCGCAAATGTATCCACCTGCGGCGAATCGCGGGAACTCTGCAGTGTAGATCATGTATGAGGGACTCCTTCATCATTGGGTTGCCTGATTAGACATTCCATGCCCTGCTATATGCCTACATTTTCATAAAAATAGAAAACAATTAGTAAAATAAATTCTCTGTACTTAGTATTTGTATCTCCTTTTTATTTTTATATTATATATATATAATATGCAGTTTAATAATTTGATTACAAATATAGTTTAATGCAATTATATATTTTTGTTACTTTATTAATTTTTACATTTTATATTTAAGTTTTTTTCTACATTTTACTGATCGCTAATGAAAAAAGAAAAGTGTCATTATATTGCAATAAATAAATGGCATATGAGTAATTGCACTGTATTAATACACTGAAATTGAATGAGAACCATCTGCTACGGCAGGCATTCAGATAGAGGTTTACTTATAATAGTGTGAAATAAGATTCATTGTAGATGAGAGTCATTAAAGTGCCTCAGGGGATTCATCCGCTGTTCAGTATTATGATACCGCAAAGAGGCAGGTCATGGGCAGGCCCAATATTAACTACTTTACGGGGACGAGAAACAACTATGCTCAGAGAAAATATATTATTCTGTATTGCAAAAATGTATTACCACCTTTCCCCATCCTGCTTTCCATATGGGGGGGGGGGTATGTGCCATTGAGGGGACGGGGTGATGATGTATCTGAGGCGGGGTGATATTGTGGGGTGGGACTATAATGTGGTGATCTGCAAAATAGTGATTGCTGAATCAGTCTTGGAGAATTCTGTCTGGTTTTCTAATTTGGAAAACTGGGCAGGCATTTTTGACCTGGGCAGGCCATCTGGGTCAAAACCAGAGAGGTGGCAACCCTAAATGCTTTGCTATGGCTGACCAAGTCTTTCAAGCAAGGGCTAGAACTTGGGGTAGGTAGGACAGACATAAACAGTTTCAAGAGAGATTGGATACCAACCAACTGGCGGGAGGCAGGGAGGGCATGTGACAGATGGGGGCTGAGCAGGGCAAGTGTCTGATGGAGAGATCCATTGGTAGCAGGAGAGAAGGGTAGGCATCAGACTAGCAGGTTCCAAGGTCACACAGTATTACTTTGGATGGAAGAGCTACTGTAAGTCCTGTAAACATTCATTTCAAAGTAGGGTTGCCACCTGTCTGTATTTTGGTTCCAAATTATGAAAGCAAGGCAGGACGCTCTTAAATTGAGGCAATGATTGGTCAATTGTTCATCACCACATCATGTGTATCACTGGAATGCCTCCCTGCCCAGATCACACATCCCTGAAAGGTGGCAACCCAAATTTAAAGGGGTAGTATACTTCCCTTTTCAACATAAGTTCATTGAACAGGGTTTGTGCTGAACATACAAACATCCAATTGTTGTAAACTACATTTTGTTGTTTTTCATGAGATAAACACAGCAACCATGGACATTGGAGTTTCTATGGACATTGGATAATTACATTTTATCTCACCTTAGACCTTTGTGATTAAGGCAACAGGCAAATAAAATGCCCTATTCATTGCACTTATGTTGAATAGGGTATCTACTGGCCCTTTAAAGTTGGTTCTACTGAGAAAATAACACTGACAGTACTGTGTGCTCACAACCGTGTGACAACACCCAAAGCAAATGAAAAGTGCTACTTTGGTATGTGAAACTATGGAAAAAGAATGTTGAAATTTCAAAATTCTTTTGTATAATGGAAAGCAACACGTTCTTTTACATAATTAAAGTAGATTGTTTTGCCTTAGCAAGTTTAATGGCTTATTCAGTAGATAGGTGTAAGAATATACAAGAGGGAGTTTTAATAGCAGTGTTTAGAATGAATAATAAGGGGGTGAGGAGAATTTCAAGCTCCGGATCAGGAAAGGGATTTATTTTATATATTCTTCTTCTGGCCACTTCTGATTTATACTTCAGCATTTCTCTTATTCAGGATCAATAGCGAAATGGATGGGAACTTGATGAATTTGATTGGCAAAGTTTAGAGAGCTAATACTCCCATTTATTATTCCAGAGTGGAGAATTAATGACTTTACACCAGCAGAGTGCTGCAATCATTTCTATATTTTTTAAAAACTGTTATGTGCTGATGTATGTCTATGGTTATTAACAGGTCCAGCTAAGTAAAAATGAGGGTTCTTCCATTAAGAACAAATCAATACCCTGTGCATAGAACTGAAGTGGTCACTTTTTAAAAAAAAATTGCTACAGAAAAGAAGACAACAAATACGTTTCTCACTAGGTTAAGCCCTGAGTGTTTGTCTCTAGCTTTCCTGAAAGCACAGACCCATAAAAGCATCTACAGGAGCCTGACCCTTGAGGTTCAAGGGATCCATGAAGAAGATATGACCTAGTGGGCCTCTGCAAACACACATTGAGTAGCAAAATACTTATGCTCCAATTTATTTTAACAAGTTTAACTATGATATTAATTAATTATTTGCAGCTATGCAAACCTAGTCATTGCATAGACTGGCCTACTGCATTCTTCTGAAAATTGATCATCTAAATCAGGGATCCCCAACCTTTATAACTTGTGAGCCCCGATCAATTGTAAAAATAGATGGGGAAAGCATGAAAAAAGTTTCTGGGGATGCCAAAAAAGGGCTGTGATTGGCTATTGGTAACTTATATGTGTATTGGCAGCCTACTAAAGGTTCAGTTTGGCAGTTCACTTGGTTTTTATGCAACCAAATCTTGCCTCCAAGCCTCCTGAAATTCAAAAATAGGCATTTGCTTTGAGACAACTTGGAGCAACTTCCAAAGGGCTTGAGAAGGAAAATGTTGTTCACGAACCAGTTATGCAAATCTAGTTGTTGCATAGACTGACCTTCTGCATTCTTCTGAAAAATGATCATCTAAAACTTGATCGTCTAATTTTAACCTTTATTACTTGTGAGCCCCAATCAATTGTAAAAAAAAATGGGGAGCAACACAAGCATGAAAAACGTTTCCTGGGATGCCAAATAAGGGCAGTGATTGGCTATTGGTACCTCCTATGTGTTCTGGAAGCCTATAGAAGGTTCTGTTTGGCAATTCACTTGGGTTTTATGCAACCATATCTTGCCTCCAAGCCTGGATTTAAAAAATAAGCCTGCTTTGAGGCCACTGGGAAGAATGTCCAAGGGCTTGATGAGTAAAACTATTCTACATGAAGTCCCAAGAGGTTGCTATTTTATGTTCCTGTTTAGTACTGTCACGGTCGGCACCCTAAACCAGAACAGATGCCAAGCTCCCTGGTCTCGGCTCGGCTTCACCAGTAGTGTGACTGCTTTTGGCTTTGGGAGGAGCCCTCAGCTACTCAGATGCCACCTGGACTTAACGAGAGGAGCAAGGTGAGGAGTTCTGGCAAGCAAAGGGGCACGACTGTTGTTAAAGTCAGTTGGGCCGAAGGTCACGGTACAAAAGGATTAGGCAAATTCGTAGTCAGGCAGGCTGGGTCGAGGCAGGCAGATGACAAGGATCGTCAGACAGGCAAGGGTCAAACCGGGTAATCAATCAGAAGGATGAGACAGAATCGAAGTCGAAGTACAGTCAGGGGTCAGGTTACGGATATCAGAGTAGTCAGGTCAAGCCGGGTCAAACACAGTAATAATACAAGCAGGATACAAATAACAAATGCACAAAGGCTCAGAAAAGCACCAGGAATGAATCCTATCACGGGCAATTTGCTAACACTAAATGCCCCTTTAAATACATTTGAATTTCGCGCCATTGTGCGCCGACATCATCACGCCGGCGCGCATGCGCCTTTAAATACGGAAGTACGCGGGCGTGCGCGCTAAGGAACCGGCACACTGGGGGAAACAGCGCGTGGAGGAGGTCGGCGCGGCGGGCATCCCCGCCAAGGGGGCAGCAGGCGTCCCTGCTGTCCCCCCACTAGACCACCAGGTATTTTTCTTACAAGTACCCAGAAGTGCCTTCTGACTATTGTCATGACCAAGCTCACCTTAATGTGATTCTACAGGCATTTCAATGGCTTGATTACATAAGATGCATGAGACCATGCAGTGGCCAGACTTGCAAGGTACAAATGATGAACCCCAGGTTTAGCTGGGTAAGTTAAAGGACCAGTAACATCAAAAAATTTAATTGTTTTAAAGTAATGAAAATATAGTGCAGTGTAGCTGTGCACTAGTAAAACTTCTGTTTTTGCTTCAGAAACACTTCTATTGTTTATATAAATAAGCTGCTGTGTAGCAATGGTGGCAGCCATTCAAAGGAGAAAAGGCTCAAGTTACACAGCAGATAAGCTCGGTAGAACATAATGTTATCTGTTATCCATTACTTATCCTGTGCCATATAGCCTTTTTTCAATTTCCGCCATTGCTACTCAGCAGCTTGTTTATATGAACTATAGCAGTGTTTCTAAAGGAAACAGATCAGTTTTACCAGTGCAGGGCAACATATAATATTTTCAGTTTAAAACACTTTTTTGGTGTTATTGTTCCTTTAAGGTTTGGAATTTGGAGTCAGTTAAGGAACCAATGAGTAAAGTCCTAGGAAGCTTAAATCAGCTCATTGCTATGGAGACTTGCTTATGCCATGGCTTTTCTTATTGGGTTTGTAATAGATCTGTCACATTATTTGTTCTTGCCATCAGTCTCTCTACTTGCACCTTTTCCTTCAAGATCAGTAGATAACCATATAAACTATTTCTCTGTACAGGATGAGAAAGCCCATGTCAGGCGGCATTAGTCCATTTAAAGAGATGTTATGAGATTTTGTTAAGGCGCTTCTAATCTGCAAATCCTCAATGGCATTTGTATTATAAATAAACTGGTTTAAATGGTGACATAGAGTCAATAACGTCTTCTGTTTAAAGAAGTAGAAATGTATTCTATGGCTTTCCTTACGTACATTTAATTTGCTGTCTCAGAAATTCTAGTGCATTTGGCAACCCCCTCCTGACTGTGTGGGAGTATTTTCCATAGTATTTAATCTCTAAGATACATGTGTTTTGATCATTTACTCATCATTTAATCAAGGGTCTGTAATGAATGTGCATGGACTCTAATCATGATATATTGT
Source organism: Xenopus borealis (assembly GCA_024363595.1). NCBI lineage: Eukaryota > Metazoa > Chordata > Amphibia > Anura > Pipidae > Xenopus > Xenopus borealis. Next base: position 10,238,059 of record CM044431.1, read on the forward strand.
TTCTCTTCAGTTCTTTGAGTGAGTCTTTTATGTTCGTGAAGAAGGAAAATAAGACTTGGTTTATTTTTTCCTTCAAGACATATTTGCCCTTATGTAAATTTAGACTTTTCTCTCATTTTACAACTTTATTTTTAAAAGATAGATCTACAATCTCTGTCATGTATACAGCTTGATTTGTGTTGCATTTGTGTTGTAAGAGAGGTTTCTGTTGGGTGTTGTTATGAGCTAAGGGGGCCCAGCCTGAATGTCAGTTAGGGGGAGATTTGGGGTGAGTGTTTATTTGTACCCTGGGTACCCCTGGAACTATAGTGACACCCCAATGTTTCTATATATCTGTAACCTTGTTATGAGCTAAGGGGGCCCAGTCTGAAGGTCAGTTAGGGGGAGATTTGGGGTGAGTGTTTGTACCCTGGGTACCCCTGGAACTATAGTGACACCCCAATGTTTCTATATATCTGTAACCTTGTTATGAGCTAAGGGGGCCCAGCCTGAATGTCAGTTAGGGGAGATTTGGGGTGAGTGCTTATTTGTACCCTGGGTACCCCTGGAATTATAGTGACACCCCAATGTTTCTATATATCTGTAACCTTGGAGCTAAGGGGGCCCAGTCTGAAGGTCAGTTAGGGGGAGATTTGGGGTGAGTGCTTATTTGTACCCTGGGTACCCCTGGAACTATAGCAGGATGACCCCCAATGTTTCTATATATCTGTAATCTTGTTCTGAGCTAGGGGGATCTATCCTGAAGGTCAGTTAGGGGGAGATTTGGGGAGAGTGCTTATTTGGACCCTTCTTAGCCCTGGAAATATAGCAGGGTGACCCCTAATGTTTTTATGTATCTGTAGCCTTGTTATGAGCTAAGAAGATCAGCCTTAAGGTTAATTCAGGTGAGATATTGAGTGTTGTTATGCTCTTCTTGATACAATTTCACAGGGGTAGACTAAATGTTCATCAGTAAAAGGTTGCTTGATTCTAAGGTCTATAAATACATTTATAGAAAACTGACTGATTTGCTTTCTGTAAATTACTGCTAATGGCTACCATAATAATGACACCACCGGTACTGTTAAGAAACATTCATTTAATGCAACTTATGCAGAAATCCATTGGAGTAATGTGGTGAAATTGGGCAAATTTGTTTCTGAATCTAAAGATGGAGAATAATTGTTCTGTGCACCAGGTTTCAGAAGGAAAGCTCCAATACCAATTATACTTAAAAATAGTATAAAAATGTTACTAATAATCAGCATTTGATTTTAGAATGTTCAGGTTCAGCTAACCTTTTAAAGGGTTCCTTTAGCTGGCAGAAAAGTGCAAGATGTGCCTGTGTACTTGGAATGGTTTTTATCCATGTTGATCAATTTAAAAATAACTTTGACATCATCCATCATTGCTCCATGTAGGTATCTATATACAATTTCTCAAATGATATGCTCTGAATACAAAAAAACAGACAGAAAATGTTGACTTGAAGTGGAACTTCCATGAGCAGAGACTGCACCACACGCTACATCTGTTTGCGCAGTCACTGGCTCAACCTTCTTTTTTTATCTTTGTTCTACCTTTGTCCGAAAATGCACTGCTGCTCATCAATAAATGATAATTATAGCCACCTGCTTCCCCAATCTTGTTGGCTGCATCTCAGACACTGTCTGTTTCTGTCATCCCTCCTTATAAATCATGTACTCAGCATGGATCCCCCAGCAGTTGTCTTGTTGAAATGTCCGTCTTTTAGTCATTCCGTCTTTTCTTCTAACAGACATTCTCAATAATTTATCAGCATTTTTGCAATCTTGAGGATTTGTTGCTTCAACAGGGCCCAAGCCCAGAATTCTGGTGGACCATGGAAACATCCCTTAGCCGGAAAACCCCAGGCCCTGAGAGTTCTGGATAACAGGTCCTATACCTGTATCTTGTGGACAAAAAAAAATAACATATCTAAGGGGATTTGATCTATATATTTGTGATGTCTTTGCCTGTAAATTCCCAGGTCTATTTCTACCGTCATGGGTGTTCCATTTTTCCCTCATAGCCTTTGATATTATGTCTGTGCAATAAATCATCCAAGCCCCTCTTAAAGGGGAAGTCAACCCCTGCCAGCGCTAAACCCCTCCCACCCTGTAGGCCCCTCCCCCCCAGCCTACCTTCCCCTGGGCTATTGCCCCTAACTTGTATATTACCCAAAGCGCAAGTCCCTTTCTGCAGGGTCACAGGCGCCATCTAGCGCCGTCGGGGCTGAATTCCACTTTAAAAGCCATCACAACAGCACCCGGCAGTGCATCCCACATCCTCACTGTCCTCACTGTGAAGAACCACCTACTCTGTTCCTTTAAATGAAAGTCCTTTTCTTCTAGTCTGAAGGGGTGGCCTCTGGTGATCCTCTTTATGGGTAAAAAGGTCCCCTGATATTTGTCTATAATGTCCTCTAATGTATTTAGTGTAAAGTGTAATCATGTCCCCCCACAAGCGCCTTTTTTCCAGAGAAAACAACCCCAACCTGGACAGTCTCCCAGTCTCATAATTGAAGTCTCCCAGTCTCATTCCTCTAACCAGTTTAGTTGCACTTAGTCTCTGCACTCTCTCCAGCTCATTTATATCCCTCCTAAGGACTGGAGTCCAAAACTGCACTGCATACTCCAGATGAGTAACCTTACTAGGGATCTATAAAGAGGTACAATTATGTTTTCATCCCTTGAGTTTATGCCCTTTTTTATGCAAGACAGGACTTTATTTGCTTTAGTAGCTACAGACACTGCCCAGAATTAGACAACTTGTTATCTATAAAAACCCCAAGATCCTTCTCACTTAAGGAAACTCCCAACACACTGCCATTTAGTGTATAACTTGCATTTATATTATTTTTGCCAAAGTGCATAACCTGCATTTATCAACATTAAACCTAATTTTCCAGTTTGCTGCCCAGTTTCCCAACTTAGACAAATCACTGTGCAAAGTGGCAGCATCCTACATGGAACCTATAGTTCTGCACAATTTAGTATCATCTGCAAAAATACAAACCGTACTTTCAATGCCCACATCCAGGTCATTAATAAACAAGTTGAAAAGCAAGGGACCCAGTACAGAGCCCTGTGGTACCCCATTAACAACACTGGTCCAAGTAGAAAATGTTCCATTTACCACCACTCTTTGTAGTTTTTAGCCAGTTCTCTATCTAGGTACAAATACTATGTTCCTGGCCAACATTCCTTAACTTAACCAGTAACCTTCTATGTGGCACTGTATCAAATGCTTTAGCAAAGTCTAAGTAAATCACATTGACTGCCATCCCAGAATCGAGGTCCCTGCTTACCTTCTCATAAAAAGAAATTAAGTTAGTCTGGCAAGATCTATTACGCATAAAACCATGCTGGCACAAACTCATAGTATTGTTATTTGTATGAAGTCCAGTATCTTATCCCTTTGAAAAACTTTCCTACCACAGACATCAGACTTACTGGCCTATACTTTTGAGGCTGAGAACGGGATCCCTTTTTGAATAGCGGCACCAAATTAGCAATTTGCCAGTCTTTCTGCACCATGCCAGACCTCAAGGAAGCCTGAAAAATTCAGTAAAGAGGTTTGGCAATCATAGAGTTAAGCTAAGTACCCTGGGATGAATACTATCTGGCCCCGGTCCTTTCTTTATCTTAACATGTTCTAGTCTCTTTAGAATTTTTATCATGTGTGAACCATGCATCATTAGATGTATTACTAGAATTGGGATTATTAATAAGGAAACCTACATTAGCTGGTTCCTCCTTGTGTAGAGAGACGAAAAAAATATGCGTTTAGAATGTGAGCATTTTGTTTGTTCTCATCAACTAGCTGACCCCATCTCTAATATTAAAGGTCCCACCCCTTCTTTTTTCATTTTTTTACTTTTAACATATTTACAAAATAATTTTGGATTCCTTTTACTGCTTACTGCAATATCCTTTTCTACATCGATTTTAGCTTGCCTGATAGCTTTTTTGCATGATTTATTGGCCTCATTGTACCTTATAAATGATTTGGCTGTCCCAGCTACTGTAACTTGAAAGCCTTAAAAGCGAGTCTTTTCTTACCACCTCAACAAAGGTTTTGTTCTGTGTTTAAACCTGTGAAAAGCATTTCCCACTTAATATATTGCAAAGATGCCCTTATATCGTCAAAGTTTGCACTCCTGAAATTTAGTGTTTTAGTTACTCCCTTATAGAGTTGCCTCTGCAACAAAATCTCAAAGGAGACCATGTTATGATTACTATTCCCAAAATGCTCACCCACACAAATGCTAGAGATGAGTTCAGTATTATTAGTTATTACAAGATCCAAAAGAGAGTTATTCCTAGTAGGTTCTTGAACGAGCTGGGATAAAAAGTTGTAATTTAGCATATTTACAGTACAAACCTACTAGCTTTATCTGTCTTCGCAACCCCATTACCCCAGTAAATGTCCAGATAATTGAAGTCACTCATAGTTATAACTAGTGATGGGCGAATCTATCCCATTTCGCTTCGCCGAAAAATTTGCAAAACGACGACGCGCGTTGCGTAATTTTCGGCACACGTCTCGTGAATTGTGGGAATTCGCCGCAAATTCACGCCTGGCGAATAAATTCGCCCATCACTAGTTACTTGACCTAGCTGTGAAGCCACTTCTATTTATAAGAGTAGCTGGGCTTCATACTCGTCACTTATATAAGGTGGTTTATAGCATACACCAATGGTCATTTTCTTTGTAACATTTTGCCCAGTCAGAATCTCTACCCTGAGGGATTACACGCCAGCAATGGTTATTTCTTTAGTGTATGGCTTTAATTCAGGTAGTGATGGGCAAATCTCCCCAGTTTCGCTTCGCTGAAAAATTTGCGAATTTCTAGAGAAACAAGTCGCGGCACGCTTTTGACGCGAGTTGCGTCAACTTCGGCGAATCGTGTTGTTTTCGGTGCGCATCGCGTTGTTTTCGTCGCGACTCGTTTTTTTCCGGCGAATTTTCGCCAGTCACATGTTCCATCCCACCAGGTCTCAGTGATACCAATTATATCATAATTTTAGAGCATGCAATTAATTCTAGGTCTACCTGTCAAACTCCGTGCATTTGCCATCATACGGTGGAGGTTACTACTTTTACTTTTTAAATTTGCATTACTTAGTGGATAATTATGTATTAATTTAGAATTATTATCTAATAATACCTGTTATCCGGTTTTCCTTGTAACAGAGGGACCTCCTTAGCTGGTAAACTTTATGCCCCCTCACTCCTCCACCATAACCCCTTACTAACCCCACTACCCTGTCTACCCTAGCTTCCCCATAATTCTTTTTCTCACCCACCCCCCCCACCTAGTTTAAACACTCTTCCAGCCTCTTGGCCATTCTTACCCCTAGCACAGTGGACCCCCTTCCATTGAGGTGCAATCCGTCACGACTGTATAGGTTGTACCCCAAGTAAAAATTAGCCCAGCGCTCTAGGAACCCAGACCCTTCCTTCCTACACCAAGACTTGCCATGCATTTAACTCCCTAAACTCCCACTGCCTACCTAAACTTGCACGTGGCACAGGCAAAATTTCCGAAAAAATTACATTGGAAGACCTTCCCTTAATCTTGGAGCTTAGATCCCTGAACTCACTCTTTATGGTCTTCCATCTACCATTTATCTTGTCATTAGTAACAATATATACCAAGACAGTTGGGTCATGCCCAACCCCACCCAATAATTTGTCTACCTGATCAACCACATGCCGAAACCTGGCACCAGGTAGACAGCAAGCTGTTTGGTTGTAGCGATCCGGACGACAGATTACCCTATCCACTTTCCTGATAATTAAATCCCCTACAAACACAATCTGCTTAGTCATGACTGTGTTCTCCTTCCCACCACTACTAGAGAAATTGGTCAGCCCCATCTAGAATTGCCAATCCAGAGTTCACACTTCTTCACACAATCTGGAGTATCTGATGGGATGTATAAACCCTGGATGAGCCTCCATTTTCCTTTTGCCCACATTAGATTTTCTAACTGTCACCCAGCTAGCTGCCTCTACATCCTGCTGCTGTTCTGTTCCCCAAACTATCTGACTCTGCTAGGTCCTGCTCAGTGAGCAAGAGATTCTTTTCAAGATTAATCGACCACAGTGTTGCAATTCGTTCCTCTAGTGCTCTAACACGAGCCTCCAAAGTGGCAATTTGCTAGCATCCACCACAGAGGTACGCATTTTGGATCTGTTGTTCCAAATCTGCATACATATGGCAGACCTATGAACTGGGTCAGACCTTCAACAACAGGAATAAAAAAAAAAATTAGGTTTTAGAACAAACTTTTGACCTTGGTTGAATCTCCTTTGGTTTGAAACTCCGGTGTTTGCAACTCCATTTACAGATCCACCACTTAACTCCTGTGTTTTTAACTCCACTTACAAAGCCCCCACTTAACTCCTGCGTTTGCACATCCTCAAAACTCTGGAACCCTGTAACTAATGCAAGCCTGTATATTCCGAGGTCTGTGTGTACTGTTATGGGTGCCCCCTTTCTCCTACTCTAATCAGTGTTCGAAGGTCCACTCAAGATGCCAGTAACTAAAGTCCTAAGCTATAGTAAACTATAAGGTCCCATCATTACTAGACCTAATACAAGTAAGATTGTAATTAGTCATGTTAGGTCCTTAAATTAATTGTTGGTAATGGATTGTAGGATTATATTTAACTGTATTTGTATGAATACCAATGTAACATAAAATATGGTGATTCTCAGCTGAAACGTGAGTTGCAAATTAAACTATTGACAAATCACTCAATTACTATTGCTCGCCATGATCTTTATCAATGTCTAGTAGACTTTCATCAAGCACCTCTGATTGACTCAATACTCATACAACTGTCCATCAAAATGTCCAACATCTTTAGTATCTGACAACTTCATAAACATTTTGAGAAAAACAGTTACCAGTTAACTGCCCCAATGCAGTTAACCCTAACAACCAATCAGCATTCAGTTCTGATCAACAAATGAGGACAGAATACTTGGGGACTAGGGGTTTCTGGATAATAGATCGTTCCTTAATTTGGATATTCATACCTTAAGTACCTTCTTCTAACAAGGAATAATTATATCATAGTTGGGATCAAGTATTAGGTACTGTTTTATTATTACAGAGAAAAAGGAAATCCTTTTTACAAATTGTTGATTATATTTATAAAATGGAGTCTGAAATGGGAGACGGCCTTTCTGTAATTCAGAACTTTCTGGATAATAGATTTCCTGATAATGGATCCCATACATGAGCAAGCTTTAGTCATAGTTGCAGGATAATTACAATTTTTCAACATTAAATTGATTAAAAAAAATTAAATACATTAAAAAACAAAGCTTCAATTAAAAAAGGCTAATAGTAATATTCCTTTAAGAATCTATTTATTTCTTTATTTATTTTCAAACAGCTACATCAAGAATAAAATTCAGTTTCCTTCAGTCGGATTTGTACCTCGGCAAATTTAGGTTATTATTCTATCTTACTTCTTTGAAGACCTTGCCGGAATCAATAAGCCGATCAATAGACCGATCATCACATGACATTTTTTGATTATTTTATTGACGGCGAAGGATTAATGTTTGGCTTCATAGCTGCCAGAATTTGAATCAGCAACCTTTCAAGTCACGGTGATGCTATGAGTGCAACCGCTGAAAACAGATTCTGTTGGGCACCAAAGGGCACCTGGTAAATTGCTTGAAGCAGTTTTAATATAATCAAGTTTGGGTAAGTTCTTTAGCAGTTATGTAACCTCAGCCTCAGTTAAGCTGTAGTTACACAACTTTCCTGTTTGGGGAATTAGGTCTGGTGGAACATCTTTATATCAATAGACATTTCCAATTGACACCTTTTCTGTCACTTTTTTAATAGCAGGATCTGGTCTGGGATGTTTGCCAGGCTGAAAGGAAAGCAATGTTAGAAATTAAACCAAAAATTCCTATTTGTATACAGAAATCAGGGCAATCCTTCAAGCACTTTCCACTAGATAGAAGCCTAATATGATGTGAGGCACAGAACACAGCATCAGTGGGAGCAGTGTTGGACTGGGGGTCCAGGACCCACTAGGGCTGCAACTTCAGGGCCCCCCAGACATCCCAGCCCATCGCCCTAGCCACAAACATCCAAGCCACCCACCCCAACAGTAACCTCCTAGGCCCTCGCCCCAACAACAATCAACCTCCAATCCCCCAGCACATACCTTCCTCTTCTGACAGCCACAATCAGGGCTGGGTGGGAGGTCTGGGTGGGAGGTCTGGGGGAAGCACCACACAAGTCTTCAGGAGGGTCTGGGTTGGCAGGGCCCTCTAAGTTTTACCCCAGTGTTCCACTGGACCAGTCCGACCCTGCATGCAATTTAGGGCATGGGTAATTGCTGGGAGGGAGGAATGAACAAAAAGTACAGAAAAAGGCAGCAAAAAATGGTTCGATTTTTGGCACTATGCACAGTGTTGGATTAATGAGATGTGAAGCCCCTATAAATAGATAACAATTAATCAGGATGAGAGATGCACCTGGAGACACAAGAGGATCTTTTTTCAATTATTATTTGTATTTATTTTTTGCTTTTAAATTTATTTGTGCCACTGGGTCTGGGTCCGGTTGGGATGGGTGCATGGTTGGTATGTGCTAGGAGAAGATTAGCAAGACAAGGCAAGGCACGTACTGTATGTTACAAGCCTCGTCTAAAAAGATACATAATACAAAAAAGTTAATAATGGCTGAAAGAGCTAGCTGAGTCCCTAATCACTCTAGGGCCCCTAGACTGTAACCTAAAGTAGCCTGCTCATTAAAGGAATTGTTCAGTATAAAAATAAAAACTGGGTAAATAGATAGGCTGTGCAAAATAAAATATGTTTTCAATATAGTTAGTTAGCCAAAAATGTACTGTATAAAGGCTGGAGTCACTGTAAGTCTAAACTAAAAGAACTGAACACTACTACTTGCTTTTCAGCTCTCTTTTGTTTACACTGAATGGTTACCCTGGTGACCAGGCAGTAACCAATCAGTGACTTGAGGGAGGGCCACATGGGTCATAACTGTTGCTTTTGAATCTGAGCTGAATGCTGAAGCTCAATTGCAAACTCACTGAACAATTATGTCCCATGTGGCCCTCCCTCAAGTCGCTGACTTACTCAGATTTAGAGAGCTGAAAAGCAGGATGTTGGATTCTGGCTATTATATTTGACATCCAGTCACTCCAACTTTTATAGTTTGCATTTTTCCCTGACTAACTATATTAGAAATATTTTTTATTTTGCACAGCCTTTCTATTTAACCAGTTTTTAATTTTACCCTGAACTGTTCCTTTAATCTGCCCCTGACTATGCATCCATGCCTTGCACACCTTATTTCCTTTACTCATTCCTTTGAGGATAAAACTCATCACCTTTTTTGGAAATCGAGCAGGTAAATAACAGGGTACTGAATTTTCATCCACTAAATCCCTCGAAGGGCTTTAGCAAAATAATCCAGTTATCTCACGGCTGTTACATTGTACCACTTACAACTCTGGTGTTGAGCATCATAATAACATCTTCCATGAATATTGAAATTTCATAACTGCCTCTTACACATCTCTTTAAATCTAACCTGAAATAACCCAAAGTAGCAAAACAGATTTCTTTCTTTTTGACTCACTAGGAACAAAGCACTGATTTGCATACATAATAGAAGTTGAGTGCAATCAAGGGAGAAAAGCTTCTGATAGTGAAACAAAGACTTGTTATTTAACACTACAGCTCACTGCTCCTTCGTTTCGTACATTGTCTATTAACACTTTCTAAGTTTTCTCAGCTATTACAACTTAAGGGAAGTTTTTTCCAAATTAATTTTTACCTTTCCCGTGAAAACAAAATGAATCTCTACTCTACATGGAGGAAAAAAATACATTTATTGTATTACTTAAATATTGTTTATTCCAAGATCTGAAGGGGTTCCCATGTCTTAGTTTGACTATATGACCGCACATTTTAAAGAGGAATATTCCCCTTTGAGATCAGTCAGATGGGCTTTCATAGAAAAGGTGCAAAAACACTGAACATTTGAACTTCTTCAAAGAAATATAAATGTATATTTTTATTCTTACACAGACATAGCTGATTCCACATACTGATAGAAAACCAAAGTCTGATACATAGGGGGTTATTTTTTAATGTCCGAATACCAAAAACTCAAACAATTTAAGTTTTTTTTACTATAGAACCCAAATTTTTTGTGGAATTTTTTTAAATTTTTAATATATCCCAAGCATGGAAAAAGTCTGAGTCTGTAAATGTGGCATCTCAGACCTACCAAGGTTGTGTATAAGTCAAAGGCAGTGGTGCACCTATAGAGGAAGTAGACCTCACACCTGAAGGGGAGACCGGACTGCTCACACCTGATTCCACACCTGATTCCTCTATAGCCAACAAGAACCTTCCCCAGCCAATCTCTTACCTCCCGCAGTGAAGCATAGTCTTGGCGAGAGAGTGGGTGGAGTCTGTGCTGGCAGAGGGCAGAGCCTGGTAGAGGTCTCTATCCTATTTGGAATTTTCTTAGACCAAAAATCTGACTATTTTGCACTTTCTGGGCAAAAATCTGAAACATTTCTGACTTTTATGGGAAAAGCCTGAAAAAAATCAAGCAATTGTATGAGTTGGATTTTCACTCGATATTTTTATGTTTGTCGCTGGTCTGATTAAATTGTGCTTTTTTTATAATTAAGATTAGGATACAATCATGGATTAGAGTTTTGTCTGACTTTTTTAATTAATCTGAAAAATTTGGATTTTGATACATATGCCCCACACAGTGTAATGCATAACCATCCCCATGGTAATCTGTGCTGCAGGGATAAGTGCCACACCCACCTTAGGCTCACAGAGTAATGGAAACCCTAACTCACCTTGTTTCATTGTCAAGTGCTGGATTCTTGAAGTCCCTCTACTTTCCAGAGAATCTATGCATCACCCACTAAGGTGAAGGACTTCAATTCCCAGAGTCCAGCAATTCGCAATGAAACAAGGTAAGTTAGGGACTTCTTTACTCTGTGAGCCTAAGGTGGGTGGGTACGATATTACTCATCTTGCTGTTCAGGCCCTCCCCTAATTATATACCAGTCTCTTATTCAAATCAGTGCATGGTTGCTAGGTTAATTTGGACTTTAGCAACCAGATTGCTGATATTGCAAACTGAAGAGTAGCTGAATAAAAGGCTAAATAAGTCAAAAACCTCAAATTATAAAAAATGAAAGCCAATGCTCTCAGAATATCACTCTTTACATCATACTAAAAATAGACTCAAAGGTTAACAATCCCTTTAATTATAAGAGTTTTATTTAAAAATGAAATCTTGTCACATATTCTTTTTCACACTGGCATTTATACATTTTATTTCTCTCCTCCCTCATTTGTTTTTCCCAATAAAAAGCATAAAATATAAAAAAAGAACTTTTGTTTTTTAGATTTCATGATTTTTCAGAAGAAAAAAACCCATATTAAAAAAAAAATGATTGGGAAAAAAATGTGAATGTGATAAAGAACACAATCTTTTTTATTTTCTTTTTTGTAGATTTTTACAAAGAAACTTTCAAAAGAATTGTAAAATCCCAGCAATAGGATTGAGTTTATAGATTTAATTATAAAAAAATAAAAATAATTCAACACATAGCAGAATGTACATGAATGAGCATTTAGTATCTCCTTAGATTTCTGTGACTTAATAATAATTAGATTAATAACAATAAGTTGTCAAAATACTGACTAGTTTTGCGGTTAGTCTTGCATGTTGCTTCATTAGTCAATTACACTTCATTTGAAACAATTACAGATAATCCTCTGTCTCATTTCATGGTATTTACCAGCCGCGTTCTTCATCAGTCACTCAGTTCTAAAGATTAGTATTTAATCTTCCCCTGAGCATGTGTGAATTAGCAAGGTTGGAATAATGAAAACTTTCATGCCAACAATTAAGATATAATTGGTATCACTGAGATTTGGTGGAAGGAAACATTTGACTGGGCTGTGAATTTAGTTGGTTGTTTAGGAGGGATTAAAAAGACTGGAGGCATTTGCCTTCATGTAAATTCAGACTTTAAGCCATGCTCTAACTAAATTACCAGGGAAAGCAATGGGGAGGGTGTGGTGTCCATTTGGGTAGAAATTTCATATGGGCTTAGGTTAACAAAGAAAATGATCATTGGTGTGTGCTAATAACCACCCTGAATTAGTGATGAGAATGAAGCCCAGCTACTTTTACAAATAGAAGCAGCTTCACAACTAGGTCAAGTTATTATTATGGGTAACTTTAGTTATCCAGACATTGAATAGGGTAATGGGTTAGTCAAGTCAGAAAAAGCTAGGGGGGTTTGTAAGTAAGCTGAATTACATTTTTTTATTTCAGCTCTTTCAAGAGCCTTCCAGGAATTACTCTGTTTTGGACCTTGGTAATAACTAACAATAGTTATTTGGTCACTAATAATATTGAACCCATCTCATGCATTTGGATGGGTGAGCATTTAAGTAATAGTCTGTTTGGAGATCATGTTGCAGGGACAACTTTATAAGGGAGTAACGAAAACCCTTGTCAGGATAAGGGCATCTATGCAGTATGTTAATGGAGAAAGGCTTTTATCTGGGTTAACCAAAGAAGGAAAAAGTGATGTCTTTAAAATGCTGCTTAATCAATTTACGTTAGTATATTCACTTTTTCCATTGCAAAGTAAAAACTTTTATGGTTTGATAGAAATGTTTGCATTGAGGTTGATATGAAAGGATGTGCTTTTAAGACATTAAAAGCACATCCTGAAAGTTCCATCAGGTACAAGGAGGTTAATGACGCATGTAAAAAGTATGTACAAAGACAAGACAGGCTAAAAAAGAAATGGAAAGGGTTATTGCAGCTAGGAGTAAAATTAAACCAAATAAATAGTTAATAGTAAAAAAAATAATGCCGGAAGGGGGGTACCCTTAATATCAGATGGGGGTCAGTTGGTCGATGAGAAAAGAGAAAAAGCAGAGATTCTAAACTGTTATTTTTCTGAGTTTCAAAAGCCAAACATCTCCTTTAGTAGAAATCAGTTGTCATGCACTTTACAGCACATCTCCTTGCTCCCTTTGAAATGATGACGCCCCTCCTAGTGATGGGTGAATTTATTCGGAAGGGGCGAATTCGCGTCGAATTCCCGCGAGTCGCGAAACACCAGCGAAATTTTGCTGAAAAAAATGAGTCGCGCGTTGCTTTTGACTGAAAACGACGCGACGTGGGTCGAAAAGAACGCTACACTACGGGCGTCAGAAAATGAGCCACAGCTCGTTTCGCGAATTTTTTCGCCAATTCAAAAAGTTCGGAAATTCGCTAAATTTTCGGCGCAGCGAAACTGGGTAGATTTGCCCATCACTAATCCCTTGTACTTAGTAATTGCATATTAAAAAATTGTATTAAAAGGGGGCACACAGTCTTTGATAAACCAATTCTTGGTTAGCCAAGTTACTGTTAATCCTGGATCTCACTAGTCAAGAGGTTATTATTTATTGTTTGAGTGCTCAGGTGTTTAAGTGGTATGTAATAAACTGTCTAATGTGTTAATATTGTTTTTATATTCCTGCAAAAATGTTTGTTTAGTTAGTTTTTTAATGTAATGCTTATGTCAAATGACCACAAAACCAAGTGGTACTTGTGCAGTACATGTCCAGAGCTGTAGGTAGAAGAAGACATCCCTGGCAATGCATGAGGGCAACAACCCCATCTTGGGGATGTACATTACGCAGGGATGCCTGATTTACAACTCTGTAGCTTTTGTTAAATTACTGCACCCAACCCCCTGAGAGTCTATGGCTTCTAGAAGGATTTTTGGAGATGTGTCCAACAAGAACTATGAAGACCTGAAAATTTCAGGTCTACATAATGAGAGTATCTATCAATTTATGTGAGTTATAAGTTCTCTCCTTTCTCCCTTTTTTAGGTGTTTCCCATTTCGGGAAGCCGGCCATTGGTGAAGTAGCTTATTGTTTTTCCAGTTCACCAGACTTTCATGAATTTCTTGCTTTGTTCTGTGTATAAGGGTGTTGATACGAGCATTTGTTTGTAGGTTAGATCCACATCTATGAAGGTAACCAGATCTGTTGTAATTGGGATGTTCGTGGATTTCCATATGCTTCGCTTTCATTTGTGTGTAATGCTCTTGTGGGAGAAGTAAGAAGTTTGGGAAAGCTTTTAATCTCTCCTATATAAAAAATTAAAACTCTGAAATTTGGTTCTATTGCTTTCTGAATGTCAGGGGAATGTTATCTCTCCTTCTGCACAAAGAAAATGCGCTCATGCCTTGTAATGTGTAAGAACGGAACTCCTAATGTAAAATCATTTGCTTGTGGCATTTAATAAAATATGCAAATTCATTAAATTGTTTGAAATTGTCAAATGAAAAAAAAAAAAAGTCCGTCATGTTAAGAATTTCTATTAATTTGCATCCTCCAAACCATTTCCCTTTTAATTAAGTTGCGCAATATATTGTTTCTTCTTCTTTGCCGCATCGTTAAGGCCTGTTTAGTATTTTGCTGTTTTCATGCTGAATCGAATAGCTCTTCTAATGAGGTCAAATATTCAATTATCATTTATTTTACTTATTTATTTTTTCATTTTCTTTCCTTTTGTCATTTTTTTTGGGTATTAAATCTCCAGGAAGCTTTACAAAAGAAAAAATTCTTAAATGTTAACTATGATTTGAATATTAAGAATTGTTCCCAGCAGTGATCCAAGTCATTGGGCTACAATGTACTTTAGAAAGTAGATCACGGTTGCTTCAGCTTACTCTTACTTCTGTGGAAGGTTCTGGTGGTCCAGATACTGGTCAGGGCTTAGACCATTATATTACTGAAAAATATGTTGTTATCCGAACTGAAAAAAGGTGCATTTCAATAACCCCATGCACATCTGATAACTATTGATATATACGAGAGCTAAAGAAATCAGTAACCTATTGTTAGGCACCAGCCATTGCTGCTCTTACTGTCTGTCATGGTGGTAAGTAGAGGGACCCACTGTGGCTCCATAACTTGGCCGTCTGAATTATGCACAAGTTAGGGGATGGGTAGGTGGTGAAGGGTAGAATGCATATATTAGAAACTAAAGAAAATAAGCAGAATACAAAGCCCACATTGAAAAATAAAGTTGGGGCACCATACCAAGTATGTTCAAAAAGTAACCATAAACTAGAAATAGAGAGGGAATCTTACTGTCCACCCCAGTCTATGAGTGCATGCTGTCAAATGAAAAATGAAATGTGTATGAATAGCGATGAGCAAAGTTTTTCAACACACATGGATTCTCTGTGAAATTTCGCATTTTATCATCAGCGGATTTCTTCACAAAACTGTGTAAGAAATGCCCATTCACTTCAATACATTTAAAGGGCAAGGAAAGTGTAAAATAGAATAAGGGTAGAAATGGTGTATTTTGTATACTAAACATAAACATGAACTTACTGCACCACAAGCCTAATCAAACAAATGATTTATGCTTTCAAAGTTGGCCACAGGGGGCTGTCATCTTGTAACTTTGTTATACATCTTTGTCTGACACTGGCACTGCACATGCTCAGTGTGGTCTGTGCTGCTTAGGGATCATCATAAATGATCAAAAAACAAAGCTGCTTGGCTGGTAAGTAAGTCAGGGGCTCCCCCTGCTGTTCATAAGTATGATTGTTAGAATTTAGGGACCGTCTAACAATTCCTATTTTTTTCCTAATTTCACTGCATATAGTCAGGTTTCTTATAAAAACGGTACACATTTTTTAATTAAAGTATATTGGAGATATATTTCTTTTTCATTTCTTTGCCTTTCCTTGCCCTTTAAATGAGGAAAAACTTGAGAGAAAAATAACTTCAACCCAATTGGAGTGAGAAAAAGAGTTACCCATAGATTCTAATTTATTTTGCTACAAAAAAAGTTGCAGTAACAAGTACGTCACCATTTCACAAAAACAAAAAAACAAAACAGGGCAGGTTTGCTCATCACTAGTAGAAAGATATCCTCAAAAATTCAAAGCAAAAATAAATTAAAATACAAAATAATTTATTAGGACATAAAGCATGTTTAAAGCATGCCTATTAACTATGTGCCCCATTTGGAACGAAATGCTTTAGGCCCCTTCTTCATGTCCTATTTTGTAATTTTACTTAATTTTTTTATTTGATTTTTTTGGGACATTTCACTGTATATTTTAATTTTTCAATGCCTCCACCCTCACCCCAAAATGGCGTAAAGAGACCTGTGACAATTTAAAGAAATTGGAAGGCAGTCTGCAAATAAATGATAGATTTTGCACTTTGCACACTGCCATTCAATTATTAAATTACCCAAAACTATTTTCCTTAACTTAATTAAGTCAGGTTTTTAGTGACGTTTTCCGTTGCATTCAGCAAATGTATTAGCAAGGCTTTCATACTCACTATTTGTGAAAATTGGTTCTAGCATTTGTGTAGACTGGGATTTTCTTTGATTTTCTTATTCATGTTATGCATTTTAAATCCCTAAAGAATATAAGGAACATTTCTGCTGAATGGCATTAAAAATAAGAAAATCTATTATTTTTTTTTAATAAATGTTTAAGTAGATTCCCTAGAAGTGAAATTGGCTCAAAGGGAAACTGTATGAGGTAATTAGTTACACCTGAAAACAAGCAATATTGTGTTCTTGCATGGAACAATGTGTTTTGTGATTCTCATAAGACTTTCTTTTCTTCCTTTTCTCCAGTAAAACAGTAGTCCGGCCTTTCTTTTATCAGGAATTCTAGATATTAACTCAGGGGCAGTGTGTTTTTTAACTGGTCCATTTACATGTATTAACATTGTTAGAGAATAACTAATTCAGAGATGGGATTGGGAAGCATTTCAGCGTGATTTAGGCAGAACAAGGAATATCATTGAACTAAAAGAGACCCATCATGGTGGTTTGATCACAAACAAAAATATAATTCACTTGCAATTAATGTTCACTCACTTGTATTACCCAATTTCAGGCTGCGTAGAGGTATATAAACCAGAATAAGGATACTAAAAACAATAAAAAGCAGTAAAACCCCCACACTACCTTACTAGATTTAATTGAGATCTAATTATGTAAGAAATCAGTGCTATTATAGTCATAAACTTAGTTCTCAATCAATTTAGCACCAATATACAGTGAATGGTATTTCAATCGATTGGGTTGTATACAAATAATTAAAATGATTAAAGTGCTTAAGTGCTATAAATTAAGTGCTGTGACTTTCAATGAAACCTATCTACACACAATTGATGAATAATCTACAAGTTCATGGTTCATATATGAATAAGGTGCTAGTGCTGTAGTTATCATTTTAAAGTGAGTTCATGGTATCAAACAATTAAAAATAAAGCGTCTGCAATTCATGAATAAAAGTTAGAAATAGTATAGAGGTGGAGTTGTCCCGAAGAAACTGGCTACGTTGTTCTAAGCCCTGGGACACCACACATGGGAGAAAGGCAGAACACTGAGTCTTGTAAGGAGAGCTATAGTGATGGGCGAATTTATTCGCCAGGGGCGAATTCGCGGCGAATTACCGCGATTCGGCCCTTGACGAATAAATTCGCAAAACTGGCAAAAAAATTTGCCAAAAAAAATCGAAAACGACGCGACGCGCGCCGAAAATGACGCGACGCGTCTGAAACGACGCGACGCGCGTCAAAAACGGTGCGCGACTCGTTTCGCGAATCAGCGAAAAATTCGCGCATTTCTCTGGAAATTTGCAAATTTTTCGGCGAAGCGAAACGCGCCCGTTTCGCCCATCACTAGAGAGCTAACTTTGCTTTAAAACCAACAAATCCTCAGTGCCTTAGAGATAAAAGAGAATAAAAGGAATGAATGCTGTACTAGTAGTGCTGCAATTCTATTAGATTTCTCTGGATCCGAGATTCAATTTAAAAATGGTAAGATTTCATTAATAAGCTTTTTTTAAAAAAAATTTTGAAGGCTCACCGACGC
Organism: Xenopus borealis; assembly: GCA_024363595.1. NCBI lineage: Eukaryota > Metazoa > Chordata > Amphibia > Anura > Pipidae > Xenopus > Xenopus borealis. Next base: position 10,256,040 of record CM044431.1, read on the forward strand.
ACATTTCGCATACACTTTATCAAGGCCTTCTTGTAATTTCCTTACTCTGTGCTCTCATCAATGAGGTGGGGTGCAAATGATGCTACTCCTACTGAGCCTCCTCCTTTAAGCAGCTATGCTAGCCCTACCCATGTAATTGTTATACAGTCATCTACAAATGTTTCCTTGTTACTATTATTTATGCTGTTTAGTAATGAGTGCATTAAGAGGTTTATTTAAAAGATTGTGAAACCTCACTAGTGATGGGCGAATTTGTTCGCCAGGCGCAAATTCACAGCAAATTCCCACGTTTCACCGCTGGGGAATAAATTTGCGAATGACCCGTGAAAATTCGGCTGTGAAAATTCGCCGTTGTCAAAAAATCTGATTCTGCATCCGTTTTGCAAATTTCGAAAATCAGGACACATTCTCCCATCATTTTTTGGGGAACCAGATGCAAGTTGTGGCCAAAATGTTTAAATTGGGGACTGCATAATTTCCAGAGCTTGGTAGTAAAATGGCATTAGACCTGTGGGTTGCATGAGCTTAAAGTGGACCCGTCACCCCAGAAAAATATTCAAAATAATATTTTATCACATTAGTCAAGCAAAATGAACATTAATTACACTATATAAATTATTTTAATCTTGTTTTCTTCAGTCTGGGAATTCATAATTATAGCAAGCAGGCAGGAGTCATTATATGGACACTGTTATTAAGGCAAGCCTTGTATCATCTCAGAATCTTGTTTATACACCAGAATGGGGGACCTGATGTCTATCCCCATGTCCTGGCTACACAATTAAATGGTTAAGAGAACTGGGGGAATGTGTGGGGAGCAGTGGCATCTAGGAAGTGCTGAATGGAAAGTGAAAGTAATTATCTGCCTAAGGCATAGAGGAGGGGCAGACAATATTTGATTGACAGCTGAGATTTTTAAATGAGCTTCAAACAGCTATGAATGCTTTACTAAAAATTTTAAATTGGATTTCATGTTTAATTTGAAAAGGACTTTTATTATACAGATTTTTGTGTCTGGGTGACAGGTCCACTTTAAAGAACTTTATTAACAACTTTCCACCACTATTGACTTTAAATTTTAAATCTCTTAATTTTAAATCAGTAGACAAAAAAAAAATCTTTGCTTTGGCTTGGGTATTTGATGTAATTTTCTTGACTCTCAGCAAAACGAGATTTTTAATCAATCAGCTCCTAACTTGAACTCCCTGATACAATAACAGATCCAACAAGCCAGCCACTCTAGATGAATTACAGTATATTTAATGTTTACTAGAGATTGCTGTTTTAGAACCATTACCAGAGTGTTTTCTGCCGTTGTACAAATAAAACTATTGTTCCTCTTTCTGATGGCTGAACATGTGTTTCAAATGTTTTCCTCCCTCACCTTTTTGAATGAATTCAACTGCAATAAGTCAATAAGATTCAAATTTGAATTTTCATAATTTGTTTATATGTTTTCCTGACACTCGTTCCCAAATCATTGCCGTGTTTGAATAAAAAAAAAAAATCAGAAGATAAAAAAGGGACCTGCATTTTCACACTTCTTATCCACATTAGGAAGATACAAAATCCGGATGTGTCTGGACTACATCGCTCGCCAGACATTAACACGAATAATTCTCGGATTACCATATTTATGAAGCTTTATGATTTGAAACACAACGCAAAACAGGAAGAAGTGACAGAAACATGTTGGACAGGAACCAAGATTCAGAAAAAAATATTTTTTTTACAAGTGTAGGGAATTTTAACAGCAACAACTGAAAGAAAGAAACATTCAATGTGTTGGGGAGAGTATTTGCGTTTAGAAAATTAAAACCAGATTTCAAAAATTAGATGGGGTATGATATAAATATATATTTTTTTTACTGTGTGGAAAAAAGAGTTTATATGTAAATGTGAGTGGAATCTTTTGCTAAGCGCATTGTTCTAATCACAAGCAGTGCCAAAGGAATAGTCTTAAGTCCTGTTTATGCCATATTTATTCACATATTAAAAATATAAATAACCTTGACCATGACTGCCCTTCATTAAACATTTAAATATAAATTAAAAAAAAAAAAAAGAAAAAAAAAAAATATATATATATTTATATTTACCATTGTGATCATTTATTTCTCTATTGCTTTGACTTTATATAAAATAGTTAATAAACACTGTTGGATGTTTGGGACCCAAAACAATGACCATGCTGATCTAATGGGCCCCATACTTGTACCACTCCGGTTATGAAGCATGTTTCCAAGCAACTGCCTCTGTAACTTTAAGATCTGAATTTCTGTTAACAATTGCTAGTGGGTTACATTAGGTAGGGATGCACTGAAGCCAGGATTTGGTTCTGTATTCAGCAAGGATTCTGGCTTTTTCAGCCTGGCCTAACCAAATCTGAATCTTTAAAGGAAAACTAAACCCTAAAAATGAATGTAGCTATAAATGCCATATTTTATACTGTATAGTGAACTTATTGCCCACGGCTAAAGTTTCAGCTTGTCAATAGCAGCAATGATCCAGGACTTGAAACTTGTCACAGGGGGTCACCATCTTGGAAAGTGTCTGTGACACTCACATGCTCAGTGGGCTCTGAGCAGCTGTTGAGAAGCTAAGCTTAGGGGTCGTCACTAATTATCCAGCAGCAGAAAATGAGCTTCCCTGGCTGTAATATAAGCTGATGCTACAGGTTTGCTGATGATTAAATTGTGATGTTTCTAATGATGTGTATTAATGACTAATCAGCCTTATATTGTGACTATATTTCTATGACACTATCAGGTGTATATTGTGAGTGGGTCCCTAAGCTCAGTAAGTGACAGCAGCACAGAGCATGTGAATCAGTGAATCAGTAGAAAAGAAGATGGGGAGCTACTGGGGCATCTACTGGGGAGACACAGATCTTTACTGCTAAAGGGCTGTGGTTGCTGCGGGCTGGTACACAAGCACAAAACATCATGTACAACATTTATACTTATGTCTTTAGTTAGGCTTTAGTTCTCCTTTAAATTAAATTACTTTTTATCACACAATGAAGGGAAAAAATGTTTTTTTTTTAATTTCTCTTCCTTCCCTAATTTGCATATTTAAATTGGCTTCAGATCTTTCACAAATTACTTGGAGTTTGGCCAAATCCCAATATAGTGGATTCAGTGTATCCCTAGCATTACAGGCAGCATGGACCCACAACTTACTCCTGCCTTTCTTTTTTACTCTAGATTGTGGAAGTCTACACATTTCCCCCTTTAAATTCTGTGTGCTAACACATTAGCTGACACCCTCAAATACAATTAACAAAGGCCTCTGGACCACATAAAGTAGCAACACAGGCAGAAGTAAGCCTATTAGGGTATTTGGGGACATTTAATTAAATAGTGCAAGCAGTAGAAGTAACTTTCCTTCTATTATTAGAGGTACAACATATTCAATATGTTCAATCATGTACCAAACATCTGTTGATGTTCCTTTCCCAGGAAAAAATCTTCTTAAACAACAAAAACAAAAATGATCCATGCACCTGCTTACAAAGAGCAAGCAAACAGTCTTGGTGTTAGATGAGTAAGAATGAAAACAATATTATTTTGTGTTATGCATAAAACAATGATGGATTGATTTATACAAATGATCAGCTCAACGAACACTGAGACATATTTATCAAAGGCCCGTTCCCGCCACTGTTATTTTGTTCTTTCACTACTGTCCTATTTATCAAAGGATTCATTGAAGTAAATTTGCATGAAATGAAGCAAGGATTCAACTGCAAGGAAATGCAAAGTGTGATCTTTTTTGAGTGGGAAATATAGGGCACAGCTGAATTTGCTTTGGATTAAACTCTCAGACAATATAGGAGAACATTTTTATTTTTAGTGGAGAATATATTCAAATGGCCAAAGGGGCAGTCATTGAGATGCTGGGCTTCCTTTGTGCTTTAAAAATGGAAGTACTCTAAGAGATAAATGAGTAATCACTGCAGTTTACACAATTAAAATGACTTGAAAGAAATTTCCATCAAGCTCAGCCCTTCAGTGTATCACAAAGCATAATTGACCCTATGGTAGGTGAAGAAACCACCCACATCTCTTTCTGACTATGTATTGAATCAAAGAATGTAGGAATGTAGACCCCCCCGCCTTGGTATGCAGAATACTTACCAATAGATCATCTTTTCTTTGTAGTCCTCTATATTTTACCTTCCATAAATACCCTCTTAAAGGCATTGTAGGAATCATCAAAACATGATGGATAATACTCCACCTCAATAACCCATTAGAAGAATAATCTATAATGTCCCAGATGCAGTGATGAGCGAATCTGTCCTGTCGCTTCACTGAAAAATTGAGAAAATGAGTAAAAACTTGCGAAATTGTAAAAAATTTGCAAAACGTATTGAAGTTGATGGGTGCCAAATTTTTTTGCATGCAACAATTTCTCTAGCTCCAAATGCAAAGTAAATGGGAGTTTTTTCTTAAAGCAACTTTTTTGTCCAAATGCATTTTTAAGTCAATTGCCATTTTTTTTTTTGCCACAGTTTCTCAAAACATTTTTAGATAGCGAAATAAGGAATTGCGCTGCAAATCCATGGCAGGTGAAAACATTTGCCCATCACTACCCAGATGGAAATGTCTTTTTTTTCTGGTCTAAAGTGGTGGCCTTTGTCCTTTGTTCCTTCTTATGTGAATAAAGATTCCATTTCAAATCTTTACATCATCAAGTTAGAACAAGCACATGAGCACCATTTTTATGCCAAATCCATTTATTTACAGATTCCATTTCACTGCAGTGCCCAGTTGTAGACCTCTTCTTGAGTCTCTGTGAGTCTCTTCTTGGTCCCATTATTAAAATAACCTCATCATATTCTGACTCTTGACCTTTTTTGGCAGCACTTACCTGCAATGTTCCCTCTAATTATCTAACACACGTAACTCAAAACAACTGGACTTGCTGAGAAATTTTAATGAAGACGTTCACTGCTCATCCAAGCAGCTTCTTCAGTTCAACTGACTGGTGTTGGGGAGTTCTTGGCATGTAGACTCTTCCAACAATCCAATCACAACGGCACATTGTAACTCTTCAGAGAGGTGACATCTGAAATTCACAGAGGTGTTGATTCTGTGTAGTTACTGTGATGGGATTACCAATGTGTCATGCAACTCCTAGAAAACAGATGTTACTTGTGAGAGTTGCATGAATAGATGTGTGAATAGTTCTGAAACTGCCGGGGTACAGATGTTAGAACAACATTGTATGTACAGACAGGTGGTGTCAAAGGCCCCCACCTCTGTTGAGGGATGGTTTGTCCACCTTAACATGAATCGCCTCTTTCACACCTCTTTCAAACCAGCCGTCTTCTTTATCCAAGATTTGGACATTGCTATCTTCAAATGAGTGTCCCTGGTCTTTTAGGTGTAGAAAGACAGCTGAGTCTTGTCTTGTAGAGTTCACCCTCCTTTGCTGATCCATTCTCTTAGTGAGCAGCTGTTTTGTCTCCCCAATGTATAGATCAGTGCACTCATCACTACACTTGACTGCATATATCACATTACTTTGTTTTCCTTTTGAAGTTGGATCCTTTGTGTGTACCAGTTTTTGTCTCAGTGGGTTGCTAGGTTTGAAAAACACAGGGGTTTGGTGTTTGCTGAAAATTCTCCTTAGTTTTTCCAAAACTCCAGCTACATGAGATGACTATATTTTGCCTACTATGTGTCTCTGGGTGGTTATTTGTTTTGATGTTCTTGTTGGGCTTGGTTGCTGCTGTTTTGACAAAAGTCCAGTCTGGGTAGCCACATACTGTCAAAGCTCCTCTGAGATCTTTATGCTCCTTGGACTCTGTATCAGTTGCCACACATTCCGCCCTGTGGTGCAGAGTTCTAATGACGTTCAGTTTGTGTTCCAGCGGATGGTGGGAGTCAAACAACAGATATTGATCCATATGAGTAGGTTTCCTGTATACCTCCGTTTTCAAGTTACACCGCTCTTGGATGCATATCAATCAGTCCAAAAAAGCAAGTTTGTTCCTGTGTACATCTTCCCTTATGAACTTGATGTTATTGTCCACTGCATTCACTGTGTTCTGTGTTCCACTGTGTTCTGTAAAGGACGACACTTCATTGGATCTGAATTTAACCCAAGTGTCATCTACATATCTGAACCAGTGACTCTAGGTAGTTCCCTGGAAAGCAAATAAAGACCTCCTTTCCACTTCCTCCATATACACGTTAGCTACAATGAGAGAGACTGGAGAACCCATTGCACAGCCATGTTTCTGTCTCTAGAAAAGGTCCTTGTACTTGAAATATGTGGTGTTAAGACACAAATCTAACAACAACCATACTTGGTTAGGATTGAGCTTTGTTCTGCTGCTAACAGTGTTATCTTGCTGCAGTCGATTTCTTACAGTCTCAGTTGCCTCTGTCATAGGTATACATGTAAACAAAGATGTGACATCATATGATATCATTGTTTCTTCTGCCTCTAGTGTAACACCATGAATCTTGGTTACAAAATCTTTGGTATTCTGGATATGATGCACTGTATTGCCTACCAACGGGGCTAAGATGTTAGCAAGAACTTTGCAATGCTGTATGTCATTGAATTTATGCTGCTGACAATGGGCCTCAGTGGGGTTCATTCTCTGTGTATCTTGGGGAGTCCATATAAGCATGTTGTGGCTTCTCTGGGGTACAAACGGCGGTATAAAACTCGATCGATTGCTTTCGCCTTTTCAAGTTGTTATAAGCTACCTATCACCTTTTTCTTGAAACAGCTGGTTGGGTCTATCCTTAAAGGTTCATATGTATAGCTATCATTGAGTAGTGTGGTTATCTTGCAGTGATAGTTTTGTTGAGCACAACTGTGCATCACCCTTTATCTGCTGGAAGGATAGGGATGTTTGGGTCCTTACTCAGAGAACTGAAGAGTTACAATGTGCCGTAGTGATTGGATTGTTGGAAGAGTCTGTATCTTGAGAACTCCCCTACACTAGGGGGTTGTTTTGAATTATTTGTGTTAGATAAACCATTACCTGGATGAATGAGAATCTTCATAGTCATGTTCCCTCTAATTTCGCAAGCTTGAAGGTGAAAGTAACTCCATGGTTCTTACATCAGTTTGTGTCATTAGATGTATATGAACCTAAAAAATTGAGCACAGGCTATATTTTGATGCTGAGTTGCAGAAATACCCATACCCTGTAACTGAAGTTTTTCAGCACAATCGTGTCCAATTTACATTGAAACAGACGTCAAGTGTATTGTCACCTTGAACTTCACTCCTATGCTGGAATTATAATTGCAATACAATACTCTTAAGTCTCTAGAAGTTTTATGTCTGACCATTGGTGTAGTGATTATCTAATTAGATGGCCAGGTGTTAACAGAGATACTCATCATGGAACCCGTCTGGGGGGGGGGTGTTTATAACCGCCACCCACTGCTTGGTTAGGGAACCCCTTGTGACCATAGATCATGAAACTCTCCAGAGCTTCACTTACCAAACATCATTTCTAATTCATCCAGTTGATGTGAGTCCTCAGAACTGTTATCAAATGGGAATCTCTTAATAACCTCCCTATTCAGAAAAATACCAGTGCAAAGCCTAATGCACAAACAGACAGAATACAATCATACATTTCCTCTTGAATTAGGCAAAACAAAGAGATGGTTGTTTGTGTTTTTTTTTTTTTTTTT
>CM044431.1:10263755-10310860 GCA_024363595.1 Xenopus borealis
TTTTTTTTTTTTTTTTTTACCAAAAAATTAGAAAAAGATCATAAATGATTTAACTATGTGGTTTTGTTTCCTGTTTGTATAACTATTTATGCCACTGTGGCCACTAAACAATACTACAAATAGAAAGCTTTTGCTTTGTTGATCTAGAGAAAGAGAATAAAAAGAGTTCTGCATTCAATTCCAAGGTCTCTCCTACTATATTTAGGAACAGCAAGTATGTACTTCTAAATAGCAAGTTTGGGATTAACTGTCGCCCATTTCAGCTGCTAGACTGTTATTGTATTCAAGAGCTGTTATTATGTGCTATTGGATATATCCCACTGAGTGATGGAAATTCATGACAAAATGAAATGCAATACACACAGATTGCTGAATTAAAGCTCCTTTCCCTTTGCGCTGTACCGAACTTTATTCCAACTTATTTTTAGACTTTTTCTCAAAAGGAGCCTTTTTTTATCACAAGGAAAATGAAATGGAAGTTCTGCCTTTCAGACAAAGATAAATATATTTAAGGGGAAAAAAAAGTATTTCCTTGAAATATTCTTAAAAATCCCATGCCTGATTGAGCCCCCATTTTGTACTTTTCAGCACTTTGCCACTTTGAAAATGGCCTAGTGGCCCATGTTCATTTCTATGTACCCTGCATGTCCCAAAATAATTTGCATATCACATGTAATATATTAGTGCATAATGGAAATGGACATTCCTCTATGGGTGTTTTTTGGTAGGCAAAATCTAGTGTAAAATTTCCCTCGTTTTTAATTGGCACTCAACCCGTTCATGTTTGTGGTCACCGGGGCAAGGTTGGTGACTGTATATAAGAGATTGTGGCTGTCCAGTTGATTTGGGGAATTTTAGGCCAGAGAGGTCCATGAAAACAAGGGCCCACCAAGGTTTTTCCCTGGATCCCTATAGGCTAGTTTGGTTATGAATACACTACTGTTATTTTGTAATGTTTTAGAGTGATATTGATTGTACGTATAGGCACATACACACAACACATACACTGCAGCCCTCCCTCCAACCTCCCACCTATGAATCACATAACCCACCCCCCAGGCTGTGCTCATAAGTAAGAAAGCACCTGGGGAGGAGTAAATTTCTCAACTATAGAGGAAGCAGACTTTGTGGTCTGGGATCTCCTGTTTCCTGGGCCTCTCTGTGTTATAATATTGGTAACATAGTAAGATATGTTGAAAAAAGACACCTGTCCATCAAGTTCAACCTTTTAACTTTTTTCAACCTGCCTAACTGCATCTGAAGCCTCTCCAGTTTGCCCGAACTGCCTTCCGCCTGCTAAAATAAAAAATTGCCTGTGGCAATGCACTCGCGACGCTTCGATTTCCAAAGTTGCCCCAAATTGCCTCATGGGGAAAATTCGGGCGACTTAGGAAATCAAAGCAACGTGAATGCCATTGTACTGGCGTTTTCTCATTATAGCAGGCGGAATGGCAGTTCAGGGAGATTGTTGCCGCAGAAGAAGAGGTGATTAGTTGTCAGGTGACTAAATCTCCCTGAATCTGCCCATGTGACCTTAATAAAAAGGTATTTATTGAGTCTGAGCTACTTTATGCACATGATATGAAACACACACTGATAGCACTCACCCTTCTGTAAATAGAAAACAAATCAGTGGAATGTGCAGTTAGTTTTTTCTCTCTATGCAGCTTTTAGTCTTTAAGATCCCATTTATTCCCGGAGTAACGGAAATGCTTTTTAGTACATACACTTCACATACATTTGCTTCTGTTTTTTTCTAGCCCTTAATGCCTTTATGGGAATCTTCTGTAATTCATTATGAAAGTAATAAAACAACAAAAACATTACTTTAGCTGCCAGCGGGGATTCAGGCACCTTGTATTCTTCTAACTTATCTTTATACCTTTCCTCCAAGCATCCAAGCTGCCACTTTATCTAATTCATGTAACGTTCTTCTAAAAGCGCACAGGAATTATTTACTGTATATTTGTATTGTGTTTCTACATTGGCTCGATTCTAGAATATGTGTTACTGTACATTGTGTTTCTTTTTTAGTCTGTGCCAAGTGATTCATGGTAGTTTGTCTTCTTATCTCTTTTATTCTTACTCTGGAGCCTAAAAACATTAACCAAGCATCTGTGTGTATTTAAGGTGTATTTAAAGGATAACTCCGGCTTCCAAACCAAAATTTGATAAAGAGGCCATTATAGCACAGAACCACCTACTATACCCATCAAAGTTACCTGTTTCTTCAAAAAGTATGAATAAATGCCATTTTCTATGCTGAAATCCAGTTGTTTAACAGTTCTTCTCTTTCTGCGTCATTTGAAATCCGGCAGGGAAGGAGGGACTAAACACTGATGTTACAAATTGTAACAACTTCTCACAGACAGCATACAGGAACTACATAACCCACAATGCATTGCACTGTGAAGTTCCTATACTTATTGAAATCTTGTGCGCAGGGAATTGTTGGATTTGGAGGATGCAGGCTATGGCTGCTGATCCAAAGTAACAGTAGTCAGCCAGCTCAGCAAAGTAGTCAGAAAGATCAGCAGGAGAGCAGGGGCTAGGCTTGGAAAAATGTCAGAAACCATTAAAAAAAAACATGAAAAGTCTGCATATTTTTTAACTGATGTATATTGCAATGTTCTTAAAATTGTTAACTTTTCAAGAAGCTTTTAAGTTATGTTTTTGTGGAGTTCCCCTTTAATGCTAACATAAAGCTTTTTTGAACACACTAGTACTCACCATGTCAAAAGCTTCTCCAAGTCAATCTACTTTCTCAGTAACTGGTAATGCACTTTAGTGTTGAATAAACTGGAGGTTCACCCAACACTTCTCCAGGGACAGGTTTATTGTCAGCCACCAGTACTGTTCAGTATGAAGGTTACCACACAGCTTCCCTCTCAAACTTCTTTTCAGTTTCCGGGGCCACCGGACCCCATCTTACTGCTTCCCTGCTCCTCCTTACCTTTCAGGGATGCTGCTCCTTGTTGCAGGCTTTCAGCATAGGGGTCAGGCTTACTTTCAATGTCAACTAGGCCAACTCTTCATCCTCTTTGGAGCCTCAACCACTTATATAACTACCCTGTTGCTAACTCTTACCATCTGCAGTGAATGCAACAAATCTATCCTACCTCTATCTCACCTAACCACTCCTGATAGTTATCTCTCTGAGGTGGCCTACCTCAGACTCCCCGGCATTGAGCACTATCCTTATCCTTTTATAACTGGCCAAAGAGGAGGTGGCTCACTTAAATCCCTCTTAAATAGATTTGCCCTTCCCCACAGCACCTCCTGGTGGCTGAACCAAAAATCAATCATATTCTAGATTCATTCAGCAAGGGCTCTCTGCTGTTCCAATTTCCATCAACTTATGTCCATGTCCCAAAAGATGACTAAAGTTGGCAGCAAGTGGGGTTCTTTCCTAGGTCTCCAATTCCTAGTTCTTTTGGGGGCTAATTGTAACCTCTTCCAAAGTGAGACCCTTCCCCACCAGTACAGGCCAACCTGTTCAAGAATAGCTACAATGTCAAAGAAATGTGACTGAACATTGTTTTGGTAAGCCCAAAAAAAAGTTTTTTTTAAACATTTTAGGGGCAAATTTATTAAGGTTCAAGTTGTTTTTTCCACACAAAATAACATTTTTGAGTTGTATGTCTTGGCCAAAACTCATATTTTTGGGCAAAAAAAATCTTGAATATTTGAGATTTATTATACCCCAACCTTTGAAATAGTTTGAAACCTAAAACCAGTCAAGGTTCTGCATAATTCAATGGCAATTGATGTTCGAGTTTTTTCTGAGGGTTTTTGTCAAAAAAAAAAAAACTCTAATTATTTGAGGTTGTTTTGCTGGAAATGCAATGAATTTGAGTTTTTGGGTTGCAGGACTCAAATGTGTCCGCAAAGTAAAATACCATTTGAGTTTTAAGTTCATTCTAGGTAAGAAAAAAACTCTAATCCTTGGCCTTTGATAAATCAGCCCCTAAATAAATATTGATACATGTTTGCCGATGTGGACCTGGTATTTATTTTAAAACTATGCATCTTTACAAATATTGTGGTTCTCTGTGGTAAATAGGAAAATGGAATTGGCATTAGGAAGTTGTAATTAGGTGATGGTGGAATCCCGTAAAAATGCCATGATATTTACCAATAAATAAGCTTTGAAGAAGAAATCAAATCTGATATCAATCTGCAGAAATACTTTCAGAAGAATTTTCAAGTAAAAAAAAAAAAAAAAGAAAAAAGTTGAATTTCTCTCCCGCTGTTCTCTGGCTGAATGCAAATGCTCCCATCGGGGAGGCTGACACATGGGTAATTACAATCACACAATCTATTGGGCTTTTGGAAAATGATATTCTTCATATTATCGGGATGTGGGATATTCGGCAGCCTTCTGAATTCTCTGTATCTACATTTGTGTCAGCACCCCAGGCTTATAGTCAATATTCTTTTGTTATACGGCTCCATTGCAGGTCGCTGGTGAGGGGGAGTATTAAGGAGACAGTTTGGATCTGTACAATGTGTTTGTATGATTATATATTCATTCCATGGATTGCTGCATGCTGAGACTTGAAACACATCATGTTTTGTCATAGATTGCTCTTACCTTGGAATTAGGCACCCATATGGAGTGGTGTACTTACAGATGGAGGCATGAGAGTAAAGATACAGGACCAGCTGAGCTGCCCACTACTCTGGATTTCCATCAGCAACAGATCAGACATACGTGCAAAATATCAATATATTTAAGACATTGAGACATTTTGTGCATACAGCTAGTGGTAGCTAGTAGCTGTATGCACACAAGTCTCAATGTCTAAAATATATTGATAATGGGTTGAGTGCAGAGGATCTTGTATTTGTCTATATGTATTTTGTGGTCACAGCCTCATTGCCTAATGGTTTTAAAAATTAGTGGTGAGCACAACTTCTCCTTGTTTGTTATAGTTATACTGGAGCAGTGACCAGCTCCTTGTTGTAGCCCCCACCCTTCCCAGCTATAGTCAAGTGATCCCACAGGTGGCTAATAAAAGGGCAACCAAGATTGGGAGTTTTACTTTGAAAGCAGCAAGTAAGTTGCGGGTAAAACTTAGTCCCTTTGTAAAATGTATAATGAAGCAATAGAATTCTTAATGAATCAGATGAAATTGAGCGTAGGACTGGCCAGATATGGGATGACTTTGACATTGTTGTTCAGCTTAAATATATTGTAATATATGGACAAACAATCCCTGTTGTTTAAAGGGTAAGGCATTTTTTAGTAGCTGTATGCACAGAATGTCTCAATGTCTTAAATATATTGATAATCGGTTGAGTGCACTTAATGGCTTATGTTTTAAGAGAGGGGATTGTGTTAGTGTCTGATTCACTGGGGAAAATGTATTGCATCTATTGCGACAACCCCCTTTGGACACCCTGGAAATGCCCCTGCATCAAGGGGAACCTGTAGGGGGACATGTAAAAAGATACTTAAGACAGGTGTCAAGCATTGAGCAGCCTTTTGTCTCTGAACGATGTGCTCTGCACTATGGGTATGTGCCAGGCCCAGTGTATGATGCGCTTATCACATGTGCCTATACATAGTAAAATGTGTGTACTCGAGAGAGCAGCCCTGAGAGTTGATTAGTCAGTGCATTTATTATTTACTAAGTTATTATTTTCTGACTTTTGTCTTTGCACTGGCATGGATTTGCAGTGAACCTGAGAAACTGCGAAAAATTCACAGTGGAAATATTTGCCACATGCTTGTGTAAAAATTGTTGCGTGTAAACCTGTCAAGACTCACCCTGGTGGTCTAGGGGGCCGGCGGGGACGCCCGCCACGCTGATCCTCTTCTTTTGCCTCCTCTATGGCATGTGCGCCGCGCTACTTCCGGGTTTATGCTCCAAATCACGCTAGCGTGATGACGTCATTGCGCAACGGCGCCAAATTCAAAAGTATTTAAAGGAACATTGTGCATTTTCTAGCTGCCCATGATAGGTTTATTCCTGGTGCCTGTAACCTTGCTATTTAGCCTCTGTTTGTTCCTGAATACCTGTTTTTGACCCTGCCTGGCTTTGACTACTCTCTTATCTTATCTGTATCCTGACCTGTGCCTGTTCCTGACTACTGATTTTGCCTCATCCTCATCTGATTGAATACCCGGTTTGACCCTTGCCTGCCTGACTATCCTTGCTATCCGCCTGCCTCGACCCAGCCTGTCTGACTACGCTTTTGCCTCATCCTATTGTACCGTGACCTTCGGCCTTAAAGACTTCTTATACAGTCGTGCCCCAACGCTGGCCAGAACTCCTGCCCTGTTCCTCTCGTATAAGTCCAGGTGGCATCCAAGTAAGCTGAGGTCTCCTCCCGAAGCCAAAGGTGGTCACACTACTGGTGAAGCACGAGCCGAGACCAGGGTGCTTGGCGTTTGTTCTGGTATCGGGTGCCGACCGTGACAAAACCATTTTAATGCCCATTGACTTTAATGCATTTAGACAAAACAATTTGAGCCAAAAAAAGTCGCCAAGACAAAATTGACGCTGAGAAAATTGTTTTTGACACGCATTTGGAGTGAGAAAAATTTGTCTGAAGCGAAAAAATTTGAAGAAATTACTCCCATCGACTTTAATGTGTTTCACAATTTGTTTGGTATTTTGCAAATTTTTTAGGAGTTTCTTTAATTTTTCAGAAAAGCGAAATGGGACAGATTAGATCACGATTAAACACCAGGTTAAACTGTATATGTTTGTTAAAACTAAAACTCATTTAATTTAGATTTACAATTAAAGCTGGCCATAGACGCAACGACTTGGTCGTACGAATCGAGGATTCGTACGACTATCGTACGACTTTCGGATCGTGTGTGGAGTGCTCCGACATTTGTCGTGCCATGCTGATCGGTCGTTTGGTCGATCGGCCAGGTTAGAAAATTTTTGTCGGCTGGCGATAATATCTTTGCGTCTATTGCAGATCGTACGATTTTCAGTGGGAGACCGTCACTAGGTTTTTAATCGTACAACTTTAGTACGATCCTTGTCAGGGGCAGAACGTCAGCTGTCTGTGCTTTTTACTACTTATAGTTGATCTGAAGGTTAGTGGCAGGTCGGGAGATGCAAAGATCCGATCGTGGAATCATCTTACGATCGGATCTTTGCATCTATGGCCAGCTTTAGACTACACTCTTTTGCTGTTTCCATTTTGAATTCTTCCCGCCCAATAAAAGTTAAAGGAATTGCGAACCCAAGAAAAGAATAAATGGAACATTCTTTAAAATCCTCTTGTGGGCATGTTTGCCTTTTAAATTCAGTTCTCTTCTCCAGTTTTCAAGATATTATCAGTTTTACGCTGAATTTGAAACAACAGCGCCATCTGCTGTTCATAATGTCTGAATACACACGGTAGAAAATTAAGTTAGTGTAAAAAGAAAAGTCTTGTGAACGTCAGAAGACTTTAGGCTCATTAAATGAATTTACTGAGTAGAGAAACATCACACTTTTTACACTAACTTAATTTTCTACTGTACTTTGTGTACCCTTATAGAAGACGGTTCGCGTTTATTGTATTTATATATTTTATTTTGTTCATTTATTTTTTTCCCTGTATGCCCTGGCCTCTGTAGGGATGAAGAAACAATAACTCCTGTGAGCTCAATAATCAATTAAGGATACACAGGGATAAATCATGGGCAACATCACTCGCAGAGAATATGAAGTGTTGATGTGAAGACATTTGTTGCAAAGTGAAAGGCTTTTCCTGCAGGTCTCGGAGCCGTCCATCTCTCCTCTGTCTCATTCCTTCTGTGCTTCTATTTACCAGAGGTTCTCCCTACTGCGGTGGAAGGTGCCGAGGGTTAAAGCAAATTGCCTGACAGCTAGAGCTCATTTATGGATACATTACATAAGGATCACATTGTTTCAGACCATTGCAATAGGCTCTTGTTGGTGGCTGTGCCCAGTAACTGCAGCGAAACACTGGCAAGATTCACTAAATTCGGTAGCATTGCCTTCGTTAACATTCGCCGCACTTGGCCAGGCGAATTTTCGCCAATGCTGCGCAAATTCACTAAAGTTACGCTAAGGTTGGCGAATGGTAGCGTAGTTGCGCAAGTGTTACTTCACCAGTCAAAGCGCATTTACGCTAGCGATGCCTAATTTGCATACGGTGCGAATTTCAACGTATAATAGAAGTATATGTTCCAGCCACTACATTCCACTACACAAGCCCAGGAAACCTTTAATAAATAAAATAAAGTTGTCCTATTGCCCTACATGTGCCCCCTGTATAGTTGTGTTGCCATATGTTAGGAAATGTAGGGGGGAAGGAGGGTAACCACCCCAAAAAAATTTTTGCTCATTTTCAGACTATCACCCTAGAAAAAGTAAAACATGCCAGGGTTTTTTTGGGACTTAGAAACAATTTTCAATTTTTTTTTTCAACCTCCTATTTATTGTATTGAACTTTGCCAGGTCTGACCTGGTGAAGTAACGTCTAGCGTAAGTGGTTACGTTCAGGAAAATGGTCATCTTAGCAAATTTGCGTAATTACAATCCTTCGTCAGTGCGCAACTTCACCTGGCATAAGGGTGCGAAGTTGGAATGGCCAAGTCTAAGCAATTTTTCAATTGGTCTTCATTATTTATTTGTTATAGTTTTTTAATTATTAGCCATCGTCTTCTGACTCTTCCCATCTTTCAAATGGGGTCACTAAAAACTAGGGATGCACCGAATCCAGGATTCGGTTGGGGATTCGGCCAGGATTCGGCCTTTTTCAGCAGGATTCGGATTCGGCCGAATCCTTCTGCCTGGCCGAACCGCATCCTAATTTGCATATGCAAATTAGGGCCAGGGAGCTAAATCACGTGACTTTTTGGCACAAAACAAGGAAGTAAAAAATGTTTCCCCTTCCCACCCATAATTTGCATATGCAAATTAGGGTTCGGATTCGGTTCGGTATCCGGCCAAATCTTTCGGGAAGGTTTCGGGGGTTCGGCCGAATCCAAAATAGTGGATTCGGTGCATCCCTACTAAAAACAAATGATCCGTAAGGGCAGACAGGCAGATTCGTGGAGATTAAGTCACCCAATGACTAATCGCCTCTTCTTGGGGGACAATATCCCTGAACTGCCTTCCTGCCGGCTCTAATGTAAAATCACTAGTAATATGGCACTCGCGGTGCTTTGTTTTCCGAAGTTGACCAAAGTTTCCTTGTGAAGAAACTGCTGGGGGAGCAGGGGGTGCAATTGGGCAAGGGCCGGTACCCCCACAGAGTGCCCCGCCTGGCAGATCGCACCCTGCTGTAGCTGGCTGCAGTTGGCTGTAACTGAGAAGAAAATCAGCACAGAGGTGGGTGTGCCTGGCTGCACAGCCCGCTCCCACCTAGTTACATTACTGCAAATATCACTCTCTACATCATATTAAAAGAAAATATAGTATATCGTTTTTTAATTATTTGCCTTCTTCTGACTCTTTCTGACAGCTTTCAGGGTAATTGACCCCATCTAAAAGCAAATGCTCTTTAAGGCTACACATTTAGGGGGTTGTTTTCTAAAATCCAAATGTATCTAATTTTTTTATCAAACAGCTCCTATACACGATTTTGCCTTATTTATCATTAAAATCACTCAAATAAATCAGATTGCAGAAAGACTCAATTAAATTAATTAAAAAGCTGAATCGAATGATTTTTTTGTGGGGGACTTTATAACCTAAACCCCAGAATTTAGGGGATTATTGGGCTAAACCCAGTGCAGACCATGATATCTTCAAATTTGGATTGATTTGCCATTGAGTTACAGTATAAAGGACCTCATCAGGTTTGAGATGCAGGAATTTTGGATTGGGGCTTTTTGCAGCATCAGGTATAATAAATCTCAAAAAAAAAAAAATTTTTCCTGAAAAATTTTTGTTTTTATCCCAAAAAGCCCAGCCAGAAAAATTAAACTTTTAGTAAATAATATTTGCTACTTTGTATTACTCATCTTTCTGTTCAGCCCTCTCTTATTCATATTCCAATCTCTTATTCAAATTAATGCATTGGCTGCTAGGGGAATTTGAATAATTTCCTCTACCTTGAAGGAAAGTTGGGGTTGTTCCCTCTTGAGATAACTTTTAGTTTGATGTAGAGAGTGATGTTCTGAGACACTTTGCAACTGGTTTTCACTTTTTATTATTTGTGTTTTTTTTTAGTTATTTAGTTTTTAACTCAGCAGCTCTCCAGTTTGTAATTTCAGCAATCTGGTTGCTTGGATCAAGATTCCCCTAGCAACTATGTATTGATTTGAATAAGAGACTGGAATATGAATAGGAGAGGCCTGAATAGAGAGATGAGTAATAAAAAGTAGCAATAACAATAAATGTATAGCCTTACGGAGCATGCATTTCTATTAGATGGGGTCAGAGACCCTCATTTAAAAGCTGGAAAGAGTCAGAAGAAGAAGGCAATAATTAAAAAGAAATATATAGTAAATATATAATGAAGACCAATTTTGCCTAGAATTGGCTGTTCTATAACATACAAAAATTTAACTTAAAGACGAACCCCCTTTTAATTCATTTAGATTGTTTGGGCATAATCCATGTCTATATTATAGTTTAGATTGAAAAAAACGACCGCTCAAAGCTCACCTTATTCTTCTGCTCAAAAACAGGCCCGATCAGGTGCTCAGTCCGCAGCGTCCCCCTGCTACAACACTCCACAAAATCCAAAGAAAAGATGGCACTCTGATCAGGGTCAGATTTATTCGGGATACAATGCCCTACGCGTTTCGGGAAACAATCCCTTAATCATAGGCCGTTTCCCGAAACGCGTAGGGCATTGTATCCCGAATAAATCTGACCCTGATCAGAGTGCTGTCTTTTCTTTGGATTTTGTGGTATATTATAGTTTACCTAGGATGTTGTGACATGTTCATAGGGAAGTAATGACTTACATTTTTGGATGTAGGTATCGCTACAGTCTCACCGAACTGACCACATCAAAAATTTCTTGGTCAGTGGGACAATCCATCTTTGTCCCTTTGATGCCCATTGGTCCCCACTGATGCTGAAAAAAAAGATTAATTATCCTGAGAAAAACCTTTCGACTCAACAGAAGCCCATGTTCAACTTTATCAAGGAAAGGTACTAAAAAGCATAGATAATTTAATATTCTATATTGTTCTTTAATATTTAATATTGGTTCCAAAAACCAGACCATGAAATATTCATTTTCAGATTCATAAAGCAACATTTGCTCTAAACAATTTGGCTACAGAATCATTTTTAATTTCTTCTAATGGAAAACTTTTTGGACTTGTCGGATTGTTTTTGCAATATTTTTTCTTATTTACAAATGTGCTATATTCACTTTTACCTCATCTAGACAGAACACATATCTAGCTTGAATAATCACCCGCTGTGTGATTCCACCAAGATTTTAGTTAACTTGATAAAAGCTTTCCACTGTATTTTTTCATCCTTACACAGATGGTTAGCAAAGATCTTTATCAATGTGAAAACTTTTTAAAAAGTCTTCTGTAAAAATGAGAATGAAATAAATGTGTTCAATGAAAGTAATTTAAAGGCATCACACCGAGTAGTAAATGACAAAACAAAAGGAACACACCGCACACCTTATTGGACAGTGGGACAATCCTTGGTACAACATCAATAGAACTTTGGGTTTTGCTTCCACTAGACAATAAAAGGTATTGGCCAGGCAGAGTAAAGGACTACAAAGAATCAGAACTTTCTATCTAGAATTTTATGATTCCTGCGTACATACAGTATGGAACACACACAGTTATGTAATAAAAGGCACTAAGTTTGCCCAGGAGCAATAATCCATAGCAACTAATCAGCAGGTAGCATTTACTGGTCAACTGTTCAAAAATCAAACATCTTGTTTGTAGCTATGTGTTACTACTCCTGAGCAAAGTTAGTGCCTTTTATTACATCTGTGGACAATTTCAGTCTTTTCAAATTAGATTTGAAAACTTTTTTCACAACTCAGTTTTAGGGATCAGCAAATTTTTGGTTGCGTGTTACACATTTTTGGGGAAATTGTAAGGAATCCAGAACCAAGAACTAACTCTAAGTTTCAGGTCTTGGCCCACTCTTCTGCCTATAGCAACTGCTTTTGGATTCAGGTGGAGAACTCCACTACTCAGATGTTGCCGCGTATTTTTGTGGGAGAACAAGGGAAAAAGTTCTGAGTGAACCCAGGGAACTGAACGTGTATGAAAGGGGCAGGAGAGCAGTCAGCATAGTCAAGGAACATGCCAGGTCAAACCAAACGGACACGGCTGTACCAATCAGGGGTCACAGGCCAAGGTCAAACATAGAGAAGTAGAGCAACACCAAATCAGGATCCAAAGAATAGTCAAACACAGGAAGGGTCAGTTCAGGCAGCAGGAATGCAAAGTCAGGGACAGGCAAGGATCAAAACCGAATAACAGAACTTGGAAGCGCACCCAGGGAATCATAAAAGGACCATTACGTTGTGCTATGCAAAACAAGGACATTCACCTTTATATATTCTAATTTGCTCCAGCGTGATGAGGTCAAGCAGCAAATATAGCAGAAGATAGCCCGGAAGTAGCAGGACGCGTGTGGGTCAAGATGGAGGTGCAGGAAGAAGCGGTGGGCGTCCCCGCAGGCAAGTTTTCAGATGTCCAGGTACCCTCACAATTTTTGAGAATCTGTACTAGAGTTTTTCCATGGATTTTGCTTCATGGGGGAAAAAATGAGTTTTTCTGCAGAGAAGACAAAAGAAAGAAAAAAGTTCATCAGGGCAAAACAAATACAGAAAATTGCATTTGGTGCAAGAAAAAAACACTCATTGACTCTGATGCATTTAGTGGAAGATATCCAACGATAATGAGTCAATGGGTATTTTTTTCCCAGCATTTTTTCTTGTGACAAATGCATTGAAATCAAAGAACATTTCCCATTTTCTAAGCAACCTGGGATTTTTATTGGTTAAATTTCGAAAACAAACTAATCTTTTTCATGCATGAGTAACACGTTTATTGTTGTATGAAAGTCAAACCTGAGCGGATATTTCAGAATTTCTGTAAAATATTTTAACAGCTGTTTGACATTTCATCATATGGTCTATCATTAATAGACTGACTGACAGCAGATATTTATGCCAGTTCTCATATTGTTACTAACTGCTATTAGAACCTCCTAAAAAAATACTTTAGGAACCATTGAAAGAACTCTACTCCCACAATACAACTCCAACTCGTAAATCATAAAGTTCCCCTGCAAGAGAAAGGAATGCGCTGACAGTTCTAGTTTATTATAATACTGTCAGAAATTAGAGGCTTCAGCATGTTTTCATCTTGGATTGCTGCCATATTAATACCCCTTTTCCTCGTAGGAGGAATTTTTCAAAAGGTTATGTTGATAGCTTCCAAAATTTCAGCAGAATGTGGCATTCTACATCCAATACCATGTATTATATGATTATTATTTCAGTGGGAGATAAAGATGTTCTAGCTTTAATTTTAGCTCTTCAAAAGGCTTAGAGTGATGGGACTAAACATGTTATTTTTATTTCTATAAGCGGGTAATCTGTTTCTTCTTCTCTATCAACATTGCAGGATTGCAAAACTAGTCGGCAAGTCAGTCAAGAACAGAATGTGGAAAAGAAAAGGCAAAAGCCCCTTTCTGTTTATTTCCAATCTGATAAATATGAATTCAGATGTGTTTGTAGATAGTGATGGGCGAATTTATTCGCCAGGGCCGAATTCGCGGCGAATTCCCGCGAATCGCGAATCACCAGCGAAAATTACGCGACGCACGACAAAAACGCTGCGACGCACGTCAAAGTTGAAGCGTCGCGCATCAAAAGCGTCCCGCGACTTGTTTCGCGAATTCTTCGCCGATTATTTTTCGGCGAAGCGAATCGCGGGAGATTCGCCCATCACTATTTGTAGATAAACTAAAACATTGGTATTTGATAGTGTCCCATATTTTAAATGACATTAATGCCCATCTAATGACAGCAGTTATAAACTCTGCAGAAACATGGCAGAAACTATGAGAAGCTAGCAACTCATAGTGATGAGTAGTGATGGGCGAATTTATTCGGCAGGTGTGAATTCGCAGCGAATTCCTGCGATTCGCCGCCGGCGAATAAATTCGTGAAACGCCAGTGAAAATTCACCTGCCAAAACTTCGCTGGTGGCAAAAAAAAATGAATCGCGAGCTGAAAACGACACAACGCACGTCAAAACTGATGCGACGCACGTCAAAAACGTGCCGTGACTCGTTTCGTGAATTTTCCGCCAATTCGCGAATTTCGCTGGAAATTCTGGAATTTTTTGCCAAAGCGAAACGGGATATATTCGCCCATCACTAGTGATGACCAATTTTTGTTTGCCAAGTTTCACTGTGAAAATGACGCCCATAGACTCCAATGGGAGAAAAAAAAGTTATGTCTCAAAAAATGTTGACGCCTGTAGACCTGAATGCATTTTGGCAAATTTTTGGTTAAACTGGTCAGATTCGCCCATCAATACACAGTAACACTAAAAACTCTACTCTCCTTATTGTTATTATACCTATCATGAGGCTATGTCCTTAGCTCTCTTTCTGCATGTACAATGCAGTGGTCATCTACTACTGGTACAATTGCAGATATCTCACTTGTTTTGAACTTCAAAATTAGGCAAAAAATAGGTTCAACTCTTTCCCTATCTCACTACCCACCCATAATTTAATCTCAACTTCAATGGATAGGCAGATGTAACAATGGCACCACTTATTTGATCCTAGAGGCATTTCACTTTTTACTTAGCTAACAACTTCACCCATGTGCCATCTAAGAAGACAGCTCACTATCATGGCAACAAGGCACCACTATGCTATGGCAGTGTAACCTTGACAGACAGCAATATTCTGCATAGTTACTCACGGTATGGATTCATAATATAGGAAATGGGGTCACAAATCAAAATATTCAAGGCAACTTTAGCTCACTGTCATCTGCCTCCAAACCCAAAGAGGTAGGGAAAGTTACCATGGACAGTTTTGGAATGGTCTGTGCATTATATACTGGGATTTGTACAGTATGAAAGTGTGTATAGGCAAATCCATTATGGAAAAGGACCTTGGAGTCCTTGTAGATGATAAACTTGGCTGTAGCAAGCAATGCCAGTCAGCAGCATCAAGGGCCAATAAGGTCTTGAGCTGCATTAAAAGGGGCATAGAGTCACGGGAGGAGGGGGTCATTCTTCCACTTTATAGAGCACTTGTAAGGCCACATTTAGAATATGCCGTACAGTTTTGGTCTCCCTCACTCAAACAGGACATTATTATATTAGAGAGGGTACAAAGAAGGGCAACTAAGCTGGTAAAAGGTATTGAAAATCTTAGCTATGAGGAAAGACTGGCCAAATTGGGGATGTTCACGCTGGAGAAGAGGCGCTTAAGGGGTGATATGATAACTATGTATAAATATATAAGGGGGTCATATAATAATCTCTCTAATGTTTTATTCACAAGTAGGTCTTTCCAGATGACACAAGGTCACCCATTCCGTTTAGAAGAAAAGAGGTTCCGCTTAAATATTCGGAAGGGGTTTTTTACAGTGAGAGCTGTGAAGATGTGGAATTCTCTCCCTGAAACTGTTGTACTGGCTGATACATTAGATAGCTTTAAGAAGGGGTTGGATGGCTTTTTAGCAAGTGAGGGAATACAGGGTTATGGAAGATAGCTCATTATACAAGTTGATCCAGGGACTAGTCCGATTGCCTTTTTGGAGTCAGGAAGGAATTTTTTCCTCCTCTGAGGCAAATTGGAGAGGCTTAGGATGGGGTTTTTGCCTTCCTCTGGATCAACTAGCACTTAGGCAGTTAAAATTGAAAAAAAAAAAGGTTGAACTTGATGGACGCGAGTCTTTTTTCAGCCTAACTATGAGGGTAGACCTAGTAGACTTAATGCTGAGAGTTGACTATGGGAGTGAAGGTGCTAGTTGTGCATAATAGTGAAAGAGCTGGAAATAATTGGTCAGGTTTGCAGCTTGGGGGGGGGCAGTTCAAGCAATTAAACTGTATAGTAAGGAGAGGGGGTTCTGAAAATTGTACATAATAGTGCAGAGGCTTGAAGTTGGAATATCTGATTCAAAACATGTGTAGGGATGAGCGAATTTCTCCCAAAACATTCACCCAAAAATCATGAAATCAGACATTTTCACAAAAAATTGTGAAAACCGGAAATTGATGCCCGCATCCAAACTGATGCTGGCATTAAAGTCAATGGACACGTGTCTAAACAATTCGGGAGATTCGGGAATTTATTCGCCAGCGGCAGAACGTGGAAATTCGCAGCAAATTCATGCCAGGCAAATTTATTCGCCCAACACTATTCTTTAGAGCCATGAGAAAGTCATGATTTGTTTGATTTATCAAAATTCAAATAAAAAAACACTCCTTTGAAAATGAAAAATCAACTTGATCACACTCAACCCTTCGCTCTGCTAATATTCAAATTCATCTCAAAAACTCAAATTGAAAAATAGCTTGAATTTGAAAATACAACTTCCACATGAATCGCCAGCTTTTATTCTGAAAAACATAATATCAGGGGGTTCTTCAGCATGAAAATACCTTTTCGCATGGTGTCGAACAAGATTATTTACAAAGCTATTCATGTGAAGAGTGCAGGTCTGTAACATGATTTGTATCCTGCTTCTGAGATGTTAAATGTATATTAATGTATTATTTCTTTTCATTTCCCAGTGGAAAATATAATGACTAACTGTCCTACTCGGCACTTAAGATGGTCTCTGAATAACAACAGATTAGAAAGATCATAAGAGCACCGGGAAATAGTCATTTTCGATGGCTGGGATTTCTGCATCTGTAGCAACATGCTAATTATTTCACTTAGCCACATAGCTGAGGAGAAAATGGGTGAAGCGGTGACACATGAGAATTACTAAGAACCTGAGAGCACCGAATTAAAATAGAGAAATAAAAGAGTCCCATTCAATAAAAATCAATGGCTCATGAGCACAAAGAGTCAGAGAACCCAGAACATAGAGATCACAGAGTTTTTATGAAGTTACTGATGGAAGTAGGGATGGGCAAATTTTTTCACCTTGTTTTGCCATGGAAATTATGTCCATAGACTAGAATGGGGTCACACGTAAAAAAAAAAAAAATCGTCGCACGTCATAATATTTTTTGAAGCCATAGACTTTAATGGGTGTAGGCGAAATTCGGCAGCTAACTTTTGGCTAAGGGAAACAGGTCAAATCTGCCCATCCCTAAATGGGAGAGCACAGAGATATTGCTCCACAGCACAGAAAAATAAAGAGCTGCTCTTACAGCCAAGCAGGTGGCTCTGCCCTCAAGGCCCAGGTTACTAGTGACCAAGGCTAACTTGAGAACGGAATTAATTCAAGTCAGGGGGACTAAATATTGTTGTGACAAGGTGCAAGACTAAGCACTTCCTAATTGCAAGCTACTTCTGGGAATGGTCCAATCTGAAAGGGGCAGGACTGCAATGTGGGTTTGTACATATTAGGGGTATGGCTTGCCATGAATACATGTATAAAGGTGTTTTAAAAGAGAATTTTGGCAGATAAACTTGGCAAAGGAAGATGTGTAGAAATGTGCTCTAAATATTGGATTGGCGATGAATAGTAAATTGGGTCCAAAGTAGCACAATGAAGTAAGTGGGTGATGTGTTACAACTTCAAATGTGTGCAACATTGCTTATTGTTACAACAATAAGCTGGCTGATATACCCAAATTTTGTTTCTGACAGTCCTCTATTCTAACCTATGGTAGAGTCCTGCTTCAGGTGAGGTAACATCAGAATGCCCCCAAAGAGGCATGGATTCGGCTACTGTCTCCTGTCTACTCGGGGCCCACAGGGATCCAGCAGGATTAGTCAGGCTCTTCAGTTGAGGGAATATTTTTTTTTAAAAATAGCTTGAAATGTTATATAGTGCTACCAGTTTGATGTCACTTCTGGGTTTTGTAACATAATTTTCAGGTGCTTGTATACTAACTTACACCTGTGCAGTTAAGCCAAATATTTCACGATAGGTATTGAGACAGCAAGGGATTATATACTGAATATAACCAGATTGTAATGAAAAATTCTCTGTAGTGATGGGTCGAATCTGGGGAGTTTCGCTTCGCAGAATTTTCTTGGGAAATTCGCGAAATGGCGAAAAATTCGTGAAAATGTTGAAATCGGAAAGTTCACGAAAAATTCATCAAATTTACCAGTTTTCACGAAAAAATTTGTGAAATTTGAACTACTTCAATATAAATTTGTGACTTTCAAGCAATTTCACTATAAATTCCTGAATTTTGAACTATTTCACAAAATTCGTGAAATTCAAACGTTCTCACCATAAATTCGTGAAATTCAAACGTTTCACGTAAAATTCATGAATTTTGAACATTTTCACAAAAATTTCGTGATTGGAAATTGATGCCGGCGAATTCTCTCCGGTGAATTTTCATGGCCCTTTCGCGAATGTATTTGCCGGCAGCGAATCATGGGAATTCGCCACGAATTTGAGCTGGGCGAATAATTTCACCTATCACTAATTGTCTGCTATGTTCTATTCCCTAATTCATATCTGACTTACATACCTGGTGGCACCACCTTATGGTTCAAGAAAACAAACTAATAGACAATGCTAAATGTAAGAAGAAAATACCAGTTAGGACCTCCATTGATGTAGACAGGGAGAACATAATATGCAATGAGCACAAAACACAGAGTACAGATGCCTTTGCCATAATCAGCCCAAGACCATTAGAACAACATAGTTTGTACTCTCTCCAGCGCAGAACGAAGCTACAGCCATTCACAGCTCCAGGTGAAATTGAACTGGCCATGGTGCATGTGCTGCCTCTTATCATGCTGCTAATTTTGTTAGCCATAAATCAGTTTATTGAGATTGTGCAGAGGCCTGCCAATTGGTTGTGGCTACGGCCGATTAGTGCTCATATTTCTCGCGTTTCAAACCGATTAAACCTGCGGCATCTGCACAAAAGCATTAGCGACAGCAAACGTGTGTTTATTTTCTCTCTATATAAAAGCTGAAAACAATGTGAGATGCAGTCGTATCTATTCATTCCTACAGCAACAGGCTTTGGTTTCCTGGAAGGCTCTAGACAATCTTGTATAATAATATTCTATTATTTAAACAGTGTGAATGACATTATCCAGTGGTATTAGTTTGGGAATGTTACTGACCTACAGCTGTGGCCTCTAAGCTTGGATTCTCTTAATGGCATAGTGATCATATATACAAACAGCCCTACCATTTACCTGCCCTTTTGTATGGAGAATAACGTGACCCTTCTATATATTATAAGGATATCAGTAATTGCTGGGAGGTTATGTGACCATATAAAGGCACAAGGCTGCAGGCTGAGTTATACAGGGAACTCTGAGTATCACTCATGTATTATAAGGGATAATGTACCCCCTACTGTAAATGATAAGGATATTAGAAGTCACTGAGGGGTGTGACCATATAAAGGCACAAGGCTGCAGGCTGAGTTATACAGGGAACTCTGAGTATCACTCATGTATTATAAGGGATAATGTACCCCCTACTGTAAATGATAAGGATATTAGAAGTCACTGAGGGGTTGTTCTATACTAACTCTGAGTAGCTTATATTGTAAGGACTAGTATACTCCCTCCCTACAAATGGGTCTTGAATATTACAGAAAAAAATATTTTACACAAGAGTTTATTTTTCTATTGCAGCAGAACTGAACCAATTGAAGATTCAGAATGGAAAAAGCACTGAGTGACCCTAGCAGTAAAATGGCAAATCTAAAGTGAACAGGTGCGCAGCCATGGCACAATCCTCTGACTGAAAACCCAAATGGAAAGCACTCCAGAGATATAATTAACTAGTAAAAACAA
Organism: Xenopus borealis; assembly: GCA_024363595.1. Taxonomy (NCBI): domain Eukaryota; kingdom Metazoa; phylum Chordata; class Amphibia; order Anura; family Pipidae; genus Xenopus; species Xenopus borealis. The sequence continues at coordinate 10,283,621 of CM044431.1, forward strand.
GCTCAAATTCAAGCCCCAAAAAAACAAAACAAAAAGATTAAAAAAAAGCAGAAAAGAACTGGGAGATACAGCAGGTGTTGTGCTATTTTTCTTCTTTGTTTTTCGGTCATTTCTTTGAAAGCCTCTAGAAGCCCTGGCAGCCATTTCCAACTGCCGCATCTGAATTGCCTGTTTGGAATGCGAATATGATTGTTCCCGTCCCACGGGGCTCCACATTGTTTATTATAATTTACTTCCCTGTATTTATTTCTTAACTGCGAGTAGGACGAGATTACACCACGGTTTTGCCGGGGCTGCTGCAGTAAAACAGTGTTTTGTAATTACATCCAGTTACAAACGGTGATAATAAAACGGAGGAGAGGCCACGGTGGTTACAGGAATGGAGGGCAGATTTATGTTCGCTGCCTTCTCATACATATGCATATAGGTTTAATGTTTGATGGGGACTACGGCATTTTTATAACTGAAATAATATATGCAAGCTTGTATCACTGTCTTATTATCTTTTTTTATGGTCTACATGACAGACACCTTTTGTGAAGAGCAATCAGGTATTTTTTTTGTATTTTCTATTGCAGGAGATGTCATCAAAAGACCTGCTGATTGCAGTCAACACCCACTTTGGAGCCTATCTCCCAAAATATATGTTCTTTTAATTAAATTAACAAGTCCTGGTATATATTCCCATTACCTGCTCTAGTGTTTGAAGAGATGTAATTTCAGTCTAATACTGTAGAAGAGGAGAATGTTCAATAAGAAAGGAGTTCAGTTGGGCCTCACCACCATTGGAAGCGGCCTGAAAAGTGTGACTGGCCTCAGGTTTGACAAACGTGTTCTTAATTTATTGAATTATTGGAGTCCTGCAGATGAGAACACTCATTTTTTAGCACATAAATAAACAGATGAGAACTATTGATAAGGAGGCTTCTCACTTTCAAAAACTATGTTTTTGGAGGCGAAGCGGAAGCTGGAAGTTCTAAGTCATTTTAGGTGTAACTTACTTTAGCCATTGTTCCAAATTGGGAGAAAATATAATTTGGTTCCACACTGACCAAAAGAGAATCTCCAAAACCTAAATTTGGAGAATTATGAAATTGCCAACTCTTTCAATCCATTCAGTTCCCTTAATTAAATGTATTTTCTCTCTTCTACCTACTTCTCTACACTCCTTTGCCAATGTTCCCTTTATCATGTAGGCACAGAATCTGTTATCTGGAAACACTTTACCCAGAAAGCTCCAAATTACTGGAAGGCCATTTCCCATTTTAATCAAATAATTAACATTTCTAAAAAGGATGCCCTTTTTCTCTATAGCAGTAAAACAGTGCCTTGTTAAAGGAAAAACTATCCTACTGGGTTTCATTTTTGTTTGTTATTTTCAGTAGACTAGGTGGCCTGTTACTAACATCCAACGTTTCTATTTTTATTCACAAATCTCTAAAAAAAATCATGTTTTTTCTATTGTTCTTTAAAACTCAAAAAATTGTAGATTTATGAAGGGGCAGAATTATTAAAGGTTGAATTTCGAAGTTATGTGGTTTTTTTTTAACTCTAACCAATTAGAATTTACTCACAACTCAGATGGGAGGTTATTTATGAAAAAACTATGAATATGAACGACCCAAAAATTTGAATCAAATTCAAATCAAGTCTTTCTATGAAAAAACTTTGAATGTCAGGAAGGCAGTTAACAACTTAAATTGGTTCAACAGATCTCTGCCATTGACTTGTAAATGAACTTGACAGGATTTAGGTGGCAAATATTCGAAATAGTATTGTTTCCCTGTTTGAGGTGTGATAAATCTCACATTCAAATTTACATTCGAAATTGTGAATTTTGACTTTAAATTAAAAAATCCTTATTAAATCACCCCCCTAAGTGTAAAAAACACTAATAACTCTAATACAAATATTATTGAGATAAAAATAAGCTGTGCTGATCCTTTTGGGACATTTTTTAATCAACTCGGATTATTCGAGGTTTTAGGGAGGTTTTGATAGGAATTGTTTTTTTGGTTTTCATTTGTATTTTTTTTAATTCAGATCTTTTAATTCATTTCATGACATTTTGTGGTTTTAGAGAAAGTCAGCTTAGTCATGGTTTCAAAAAATTTCTAAAACCACTAAATTTAGATTGTTGATAAACAGGCCTCCACATGTACGGAGATCCAAATTACTTACAGGAATATCAGAACTTAAATGGCTTGGTAGTTCTCAGCTGTTGAGTTAATGACCAAGTAGTATCTAGCATTTAATGGTGGCCATAGATGCACTGATAATAAAATATTTGTTTGTGTGTTTGGTGGGAGATGAGCTGACTGATATGGGCAGAAGACTTGGATATCGATTGGCTCGTCGATCAAACTGGCCAGAAAATGTTGTGTCTTTGAAGGCATTCCAACTTCAGCCATTGTTAGTTCTGAATCGTCAGATACAGGTAGAATTCTATTGTTTCTACCTGTATATATGACGATTCAGTGCTACACGTGTGTATTGAAACTAGCAGTCTTTCCTGGAATGATGTTTTAAAGGAAATTGTAAAGTCTATGGCAAACGTAATACAGGCCCTTTATTACTGCATTACAACCACTGGCCTTAATCAGATTGTAGGAGGGGACTGTGAGCACCGAGGTGAAAAAGAATTCTTCTTAGCAATATTTGTAAGGTTGGAGTTCACTGGATCCAGATCCAGTGGCCCAACAGGGTAGTGCACCAACATAATGTAAGTACAGCATATATATCAACGAAGTGATGCAAGTGCAACACTGTAAGATTAAAGGTTCTGGGGACTCTACATTACTTGCAATTGTTCTGTATAGCATACAATATTTGTAGTAGTTTCCAGCAGGTGTAATAAAGTAAGAACTAGAAGAACAGACAATTGTTTTTTTTTCTCCATTCTTTGTGGAGGGCAAGTCCAGCTCACAAGTTCACGTATACTGTTCATTCTCTCATCATCAGTCACACTTTTTATGTGAGTAGGAAGTCTATCCATTGATATAGAAAACAAACAAGTCGATATCCCTTTCTCTGTAACGTCAGGCTCTGAATAAAATGCACTTTCATTTCAGATGACAATGCAAATGCGCCATCAGAGCAAGCAACAGTTCTTTCAAAGGCTTTTATCTTTCTTTCTGTGCTCCATTGTACAGGTCACCTCGGTCTCCCTTGAAAGAAATTTTCATTTCTCCTATGGCACGAAACATTCACACATAGAATAAAGGACAAGCATGTTTGGAAGAATATGTTTTGTGCCTGATGAAGACCCTACACATGGGACTGACACTGCCCCCCTTACTATAATCTTTCTAGTTTGTATCTGCTATTTTATGAAACTGGCTCAGAGACTTATTCATGGGAGCAAACATAGACATTATCAGTATGTGATCTTCCCAAATCGATTCTCAGCAAACAGCAAGTTGGAAAATACAGTTCTGCTGTTAGCATATATGTAGTCTTCTGAATGTATTCTGCAGACTGTTGCGACAATGACAAATTTTATACGGACAGTAAAACGGGGTAAGAAATTTTAATACAATTCCGAGGACCTTCAGTGATGATAGATAATACACATATTACAAAAAGCTGTATATTTGTTTCCAAGTGTGCTCTCATAGATCGCCATGGTTGATATTATCTCCAAGGCTAGTGTAAGATGGAAGATATACTTAGGGGGAAATTCACTAAAGCGTGAAGCTAATTCGCCAGCGTGACATCATTTCGCAACTTCGCGAATTCACTAACACCAACTCTGGCGAATTTTCGCTAACTAAGTAGATAGACTAGCGCAACTTCGCACCCTTACACCAGGCGAAGTTGCACACTGACGAAGGATCGTAATTACGCAAATTCACTAAGATCAAAATTTTCCTGAACGTTACCTCTTACGCTAGACTTTACTTCGCCTGGTCAGACCTGGCGAAGTTCTATACAATAGATAGGAGGATAGGAGGTTGGCGTGTTTTACCATTGTAGGGTGAAAAAGATCGATTTTGTTTTGGGGAGGTTACCCTCCTTCCCCCCTACATTTCCTAACATATGGCAACACAAATATACAGGGGACACATGTAAGTAGTGATGGACGAATCTCCTGCGTTTCGCTTTGCCGAAAAATTCGCGAATTTCCAGAGAAATTCGCGAATTGGCGAAAAAATTTGCGAAACGAGTCGCGCGTCGTTTTTGACGCACGTCGCGTTAATCGCGTTGCGTCGTTTTCGGCGCGCATTGCGTCGTTTTCGGCGTGCGTCGCATCGTTTTCGACGCCGTGGCGTCAAAAACTGCGTGCGACTTTTTTTGGGTGAATTTTTTGGCGGCGAATTTTTGCTGCCGTTTCACGAATTTATTCGCGAATTCGCCCATGGCGAATAAATTCGCCCATCACTACATGTAAGGCAATAGGACAACTTTATTTTATTTATTAAAGGTTTCCTGGGCTTGCCACATTGTTTAAGGGTGGGCTCATGGAATTTGCCACGAATTCGCCCCTGGCGAATAAATTCGCCCATCACTACATGTAAGGCAATAGGACAACTTTATTTTATTTATTAAAGGTTTCCTGGGCTTGCCACATTGTTTAAGGGTGGGCTCATGTCTAGGTTAGTAGAGGATCTCAGTTGTCTTTATTATTGCTCATTGGACATGTGTTTGAAAAAGTGGCCACTTCAAGCATTTACACCAACATCACTAATAAAGACATCCATACAAATTGTAGGTACCCGCCCTATTCAAATGAAACAAAGCGCAAGAGTGCTAGTGAAGATTCTCTAGGCAGAATTGAACTTTAGCGAAAATTCCCTATGAAATGCGTGCCACGCTGAACTAATGTTAGCAAAAATTTGCCAACGTTCGGCTGAGATGCAACTTCTCATTTTAGTAAATTACCATAGTGGTAATGAATTTGAATTTATGAAACGGTCGCTGGCAACAATTCGCCCTTCAGTGAATCTGCCCCTTTGTTTCCTGTGTCCATGAGTACATATCTCAGGATCCAAAACGCCCCAGGTCCGGCTGTTTTGAAGGATGTGAAATTAAGCTCTGTTTTATCTACAGCTGAGATGTTCTCTTGTAGTGTTTGTCTTGACGTGTTCCTTTAGTGACATGCATCTGTGAAAGATTCAGAGATTTATTTATTGGTATTCAAGTCATGGCTACCAGAAAATTGTCAAATGAACTCAGACAGTGACCTGACCCATTTAGTATCTTTTGCCTTCAGCTTTCCCTCAGCTTTGCCCCCTTCTTTAACACTTCAGTTGCAGCAGATATAGAAAGTGGGGCAAAAGGTTTTCACCATTACGTGTCACTCACAGAAAATATTACATATTGACCTTATTATTTCTGGACAGTGTGTCAAATAGTTTTTTTGCTGATCCCTCACTTATGTCTCGGCACCTTGTAGGCAATAGTCATAGCAAGACACGTTTGTTAAACTGTAGTAGATTTTTTTTTTCCATTAATACATTTTTATTGAAGGTTTTTTTTTTCAGTTTTACAAGAAATGATTGCATTACAAAGGAATAGGAAAAAAATAAAAAAATATGAAAAAAAAAACAAAAAATAAAAATAAAAAAAAAAGCAAAGTAAAATAAAATTGTTGGTTTGACAAGTATAACAAAGTAGAATTCCTTGAGAGTATTATTATGTACAAGGGGAATTAAACATAAATACTATTGTTGCAAAGTAGTGCTTTTTCTGTATTATATTGAAAGTTAATTGCACACCTGGGTGTCAACATGTCTCAGTTAATAGTGCTGCTTCAGCAAAATTCTTAAAAGAGCAAATGTGTTTTATATATAATTTTGAAATTTGACATGGGGCTAGACATGATGTACATTATGGTGGCCACCTGTCTGTTTTTGACATGGGCAGCCCGATTCTTTTGAAGGGCTGCCCGGATCAAAACTGTCTTCCCAGTTTTCCAAATTAGGAAAACTGTCAGGATTCCCTATGATTGACACAAGGATTGGCTAATCGTTGATTACTGTGTCATTGCCATGCACCTTATGCCATGGCCCGCCTTCTCCCACATCATGGTCCCACCTCCTTCCCAGTCTCCATTGAGCTAAAAGGTGGCAACCTTAATGCCCATTAATAAATAATAAAACAGTAGTTTGTACTTGATCCCAACTAAGATATAATTAACCAGCCTATTGGGTTTATTTAATGTTTACATGATATCCTAGTAGAGGTATTAAAATCCAAATTACTGCTATCCGGAAATCCGCAGAATTTAAGTATTCTGGATAACAGACCCAATACCTGTACTGGCCAATGCAGAGTGTGAAGGCAATCATTATCATTTAATTGAGGCAGAATGTAGCAATAAGTATGAAGATCCAAATTACAGAAAGATCTGCTATCCGGAAAACCCCAGGGGGCAAATTAACTAAAGAGCAAAGAGTCTAACGCTAGAACTAATTCGCCAGCGTGACGTCAATTCGCAACTTCACTAACACGAACTCTGGCGAATTTTCGCTAGCGAAGTATATAGACTAGCACAACATCGCACCCTTACGCTAGGCGAAGTTGCTTATTGACGAAGGATCGTAATTACGCAAATTCACTAAGATGACCATTTTCCTGATCATTACCACTTACCTGGTGAAGTTCAATACAATAGATAGGAGTTTGGGAAAAAAAATGGAAATTTTTTCTTAGTCCCAAAAAACGCTGACATGTTTTAACTTTTGTAGGTTGATAGTCTGAAAAAGAGCTACATTTTTTTGGCTGGTTCCCCTCCTTCCACCCTACATTTCCTAACATATGACAACACAACTATACAGGGGGCACATGTGGGGCAATAGGACAACTTTATTTTATTTATTAAAGGTTTCCTGGGCTTGTGTAGTGGAATGTAGTGGCTGGAACATATACTTCTATTATACTTTGAAATGCGCGCCGTATGCAAATTAAGCATCGCTAGCGTAAATTAGCTTTGCCTGGTGAAGTAACGGTAGTGCTACTTTGCTAACGTTCGCCGCCCTGAGCGAAAATTTGCATCTTAGTGAATTTGCGCAGTGCTGGCGAAAATTCACCTGGCGAAGTGCGGTGAACATTAGCGAAGGCAATGCTAGCGCATTTTCGCATCTTAGTGAATTTGCCCCCAGGTCTCAAGCATTCTGGATAACAGATCCAATGCTTGTACTGTCAGTGCAGAGTGTGAAGGCAATCATTATCATTTAATTGAGGCAGAATGTAGCAATACTATGGAATCCTGAAGATATTTCATTGTACATATTCAATTTAATTTGTGCATGAAGGACCTTGAAGTAGACATTGTTGACTAATTGCTTACAAGACAGCATTAAGTAAGAAACCTGCAATATTGCTCAGCAGCTACATTAAATTCAACATCAATAACTGTTTGGTATTACCGCTGGCTAGAGGGACCCAATATATCAACATATATAATAATGTGGTTGGGAAAAAAAAATAGCATTAATTTGTTCTAAATTCATGAGAACATTCTTTCAATTATGTCATGGAAAAATGTGCCCGTAAAAGGGCAAGATAGATCTATTACACCAAATCCAATGTCAACATACTGTATGATATTGGTATTTTGGCATCTGTGAAAAGTGGAGATTCGGTGAGAGGAAAGGGGACTAGTTTACAATATGTTCAGTATCAAATTAAGCAAGTCCCATGCGCAACTGCCACTGCACTTTAGTAAGACACTTGTCAAAAGGCAAATATTTAGACATGGATTTTTATCATTTTATTTTCATTTCATCACTGTGTAATCAAGGTAATTGATTCATCACTACAGTTCCTATCCTTCTGTAACCAAGAAAACTTAGTAAAAAGACCATTCTCCAAAAAGCTGGAGAAATTGAGGGACATTGTGTTTTAAACACCCACATCCTAGGACCAACATGACCTGTATCAGCACTCCCCTAAAGGAATAGTAACATCAGAAAATGAAAGTGTTTTAATGTAATAAAAATATTATGCAGTGTTGTCCCACACTGGTAAAACTGGTGTGTTTGCATCAGAAACACTACTATTGTTTATATAAATAAGCTGCTGAGTAGCAATGTGGGCAGTCCTTCAAAAGAGAGAAGAAGCTCAGATTATACAGCAGATAGCAGATAAGCTCTGTAGAACATAATGGTGTTGTCTGTTATCCACTATTTACCGTGTCCCACATAGCCTTATTTCATTTTTTGCTGCTACACAGCAGCTTATTTATATGAACTATAGTAGTGTTTCATTAAACACATCAGTTTTACCAGTGCAGGGCAACAGTACATGATATTTTCATTAGGAGCAGAATACTGTGAGTTTAATGAATGGGGCTTCCACAGAATGTTTTTTGTTAATTCTGGCAATAAACAAGGACAAGAAACCATTTTAGTTTTGCACTTCCTGACACTTCCTGGTTCTGTTGAGCAGAGAAGAAGCTGGGAAAAGAAATTGCCTGTCCACTCAGAAACCCTCTGAAAATGAGCTGCTCAAAGGGTGCATCATAGTAATATGAAGGGTTTATGTCAGGGGTCCCCAACCTTTTTTGCTTGTGAGCCACATTTAAATTAAAAAAAAGAGTTGGAGAGCAACACAAGCATGAAAAAGTCCATGGGGATGTCAAATAAGAGCTCTGATTGGCTTTTTGGTAACCCCTATATGGACTGGCAGCTACAGGAGAGAATGTTTGGCAGGACAACTGGTTTTTATACAACCAAAACTTGCCTCTAAGCCTGGAATTCAAAAATAAGCACCTGCTTTGAGGCCACTGGGAGCAACATCCAAGGGGTTGGAGAGCAACATGTTGGGGATCACTGGTTTATGTGTTCTGAACAAATTACTCTTTTTATAAAGGGAGAGGGGGGAAGACATTCACTGAAAATGACAAAATGACAAAAACTAGGAAAATAAGATTTTACTGTAAATTAAAAGAATTAACAGAAATAGAAGAATGGCCCTTTCTGCTGATATGGAAGCATATTTGGTGGTGCTTAAAAGATGTTTATTGCAAATCTGCTGGCTTGTGGATTCTTGAAGAACATTTGAATAATATCCCTGGCATGAGATCGTATGGCATATGGGTTGTATGTAACCGTCAAACGCTCCTGGGGATATGTACCTCTTCTCCTAGTTACCTTGAAGACTTGTGCCTGCATTTGCATGGGGAATACTGTAGATGATCTACATTTTAACCAGTGCTTGAGCACCAACAGATGGCACATCATTAATATAAAGAGAAAGAAACATGTCGGGTAGACTAGAGGTGTGACCCTTAGGGACACACAAGCTACGGTTTGTAACCTGAATTATTGATTTTGACAGAAACATTTCACAAATGAATTATGTTCCAACTGTAACGTATTGGCCGAGGCATAACTTTGATGAATTAGGAGATATGTGCCAGCTTCTGGCTGGGTCGGTCTATTCAAGGAGGCTGGTTCTCCTTTTCTTGCAATTTATTGTTAACATGTGTTTAGAGAAACGGTTACATGAAAATAAAAAAGATTGGGTTTTTGAGGAAATATCTGAATCCCCACAGAAATACAGAACAAGCAGACGGGATGGAATAAATGTCGAAATGTTATGTTTTATGGTGTAACATTCGGAATACAATATGTTTTAAGAGCAGAGGGAAGTGGTTTCAGCAAAAAAGAATGGTTAGAAATGGACTCCATGATGCCCCCCTGTTATTTATGTAGTGCAGACACTTACAGAGCACTTTACAAAAACTGTTTATTATTTACATCAGTCCCTGCCCCAGTGGCCCTATCACATTCATACACTATGATCAGGAATCAATGGACCTGTTGACGGAAACCAAAATATCTTGAGGAAACTTGGCATAAATGCAAATTACTGAGCTACAATGGTGCCCAGTATAACAATATACCATGTGAAAATGTTATATAGGTTATCTGGAAACCTGTTATCCAGAAAGATCCAAATTACAAGAAGGCCATGTAATTTTTAAAAAAATTTAAAATTGATTTCCTTTTTCTCTGTAATAATAAAACATCAGATTTTAATTGATCCTAAATAAGCTATAATGAATCTTTATTGGAGGCAAAATAATCCTATTTTCTTTACCCGAAAAATCTAATTTTGACCAGAAAAATACCCTCGAAAACTTTTTCATGGAAAACACAACTTGAGATTTCATAACCTTAATGGTGAAATGATTTTTATAAGTAGAATTAAGGTAGGAAGATCCAAATTATGCACAGAGTCATTATCTGGAAAACCCCTGGTCCTTAGCATTCTGGATAACAGGTCCCATACCTGCACTAAATAACCTTAAAACATAACATCTTTTTCATGTGCTAGAACATTAAGGTGGAGGGTAGGTAGATAATGCCTCAAATATACCTGTACCTTTTTGTTCCCAGACTGCAAGGCCTTAATATTTATGGTGAGTGAAATTATTATAAGGAAATCAGGTAAAAAAAACTGTGTTTTCTCCAACAAGTGATGAATACCTTCAGTCCAGGATTGGATCATCATGTGTGTTTCAGAAGAAGGACTTCAAAAGTCTCAAGGCTTGATATCATGGAGGCATTTTAATGTTTAAACTGGAATATGAGATTTTAATAGAGACAGAAAGGCATTTCTAAAATTGTCTGGAAGGTTCTGGAAACGATAGATCCACAAAATCTATAGACTGTTCCCCAAGGTAAAAGAGAGCAGGCAGCGAGGAAATTGTGGTCTTTGTCATCTTCATTCGACAACTCCAGCCAACCCTCATGAATATATTGCTGAATAGGAAGGCAATGTGCAAAATCATTGATGGACTATGCCCATTTTCTACACTTTGCACAATGCCTTCATTTTTGTATCATGTCATATTTTCTTGCATTTTTTTTTTACCTTTTTAACCAGTGTGTTTTGATTGGCTGCTTCTCTACTTCTCTGCTTCTCTACTCCATCATAAATATATCTGACAGAAGGAAAGGTTTAATGATACTCTCTCTAGCTAAAGAGAAAATGTTTGCCAATACTGGTGTTTGATGGGCTCCACCACAATATGCTGTATATATAATGGCATAACTGAGTTACAGAGTCAAAGAAATCAATACTACTACTTGTAGAAGGGAAGTCTGTGATGTCATCAGTGTGATGTCAACTCAAAATAATATACAGTTGTCCAGCTTTAACATTGTTAAAAAAGACCAGAATTTCCAGCACATAGTAATAGAAGGGGTGAATTAACAGTTGATTCTCTTGTTTCAAATATTTTATTTGAAGATGTATGTATGGTGACTAGTGATGGGCGAATCTCCCGCGTTTCGCTTCGACGAAAAATTCGTGAATTTCCAGAGAAACGGCAGCAAAAATTCGCCGCCAAAAAAAAAAAGGAGTCGCGCGTCTTTGACACGCATCGCGTCGTTTCCGACACGCATCACGTCAATCACGGCGCGCCGCGTCATTTGCGACGCGTCGCGTCATTTTCGATGCGCGACTCGTTTTTTTTTTGGCGCCGAATTTTTGCTGCCGTTTCGCGAATTTATTCGCCAGCGGCAAATTCGCGGCGAATTCGCCGAATAAATTCGCCCATCACTAATGGTGACTGAGCCTTAGTAGGGCAAGGAAAGACTTCTAGGGGGTTATGTACTAAACCACAATTTTCTCTGGTCTGGGTTTTTTCTAGATTTATTATACACAGAAGCTGCAAAAATTCTGAATCCGAAAATCAGCCATCTCCTCTCTGCTGAGGTCATGCAGATGTCAATGGGAAATGTCCCTTTTACATTTTGAAGATATTGTGGTCTGCACTGGGTTTTGTCAGATAATCCAAAAATATCTGGGTTTTCAGACGATAACCCAAAAAATTTAGCTATTCGGGTATCAAATCTGAAAAATAAGTATGATTTGGGATACATTTGAGTTTTAGTAAATAACCCCCTAACATAATTTAAGGCGTTATTTATCAAAGGTCGAGTTTGTGAGGTTTTTTCCACCTCAAGTAAACTCACAACTAGAACGCTTGCTTATTTATGAAAGAGGAAACTAGAATACTCAAATTTATCAAGTTTTTCGAGTGCAAACCACAGAATAAACCCCAAAGGGACCTCTGCTATGACTTCTACATGACCTCGACAGGGTATAGCTGGAGTATTTTCAGATTAAAGATTTTTGCATCTTTGGGGTATAAAAAATATTGAAAAATCTGTTTTTTGTTTTGTTTTTACTGAACCTACCCTCAAAAAACCCAACTTGATCTTCGGGAAAAACGCAACCCTCTAAACAATCTAAGCCACAATTCCCTCCATAACATAATTACACTGAGCTGTTTTAGATTTGAAACATTTCATATAATATTAAATTTGTGTGAATACTTTTGCATCTTCGAAAAGAGAGGGAATCAACAATGTGTTGAAATAGAACCTACTATCAAAGCAACACATTAATAGAGAGGAAATGCCAGCAAAGGTTAGGCTCTTAAATACCTTTAAGTACCTTCAGTTCACAATATTCTCAGTTTATTTTAACATAAATGTTCCCTGCAATCATGAAAAACAAAATTATTATGGACATTTTTAGATCTGTTTTCAGTTGTACAAGGATTAATTCCCCAAGTTTCTTTTCCACTCCATTTAATGTTTCTCTAATGCACTGGGACTATTTAGTGCATTATGTATTATTTTCCTTAAAAGATGGATTTGATGAAGCAGAGGGTGATGGATTCACTGAGGCATTTGCAGATGAATATTTGCCTGAAGTATGAAGTTGTTTAATAGGATGTGACACCTTCCTACCAACGCAAAAGTCGGGGCTGCTAGGTGTCACCGCCAGCACCAAAATAATGCCCTTTATCCTGATTCTCCAGAACATGGACGTGAGCTTGAAACTGAAAACGTCAGACAAATTTGGTGCACCAGTTCTCTGCTTTATATGACCCTTAAGGTGCGAGGCAGAACAAGCATTAGTCATTATTAGTGCTGCTTCCAAAATGGAATAAAATAACTGTTAAGCTATGTTTTTTTTATCCATCTACTGTTAGTCTGGTCTTTTAAACAGAAACAAACATGGAAAATATTGGTGTTTCAAGAATAAAGGATGATAAAATAATAACAGCTAAGGGTAATAAATGTTACTTTCCCTTCATTCAATGTGGGTAGATTAATGCAACGTTTGTTTGTCTCATCTAACAACAGATAAACAGACTGATCCGTGCATTGCAAGGGTTATTAAACGAATTGTTTTATCACCATAGTTTTCAAAAATCTTTCCTAGAAACCCTTAAAATTAATGTTTGAATGCTCACATTCTGTGGTGATATGTAACCCTTTAACTATAGTCAATTCTATAGACAGTTAACTGACTATTTGGTGACCACAAGTCTACTTAGAATGGAAACATACAATCGCAGTTCTTTGATGTCTTCATTTAAATTCACAATCAGTAGAATGGATTATCAATGGTTTATCATCAATGATAATTGAGATTATTAACTGCAAAAAAAGACGCCTATGACCCCTCGCTATCCCAGACTTGGATGCTATGTGGCGTTGTGCTATAATATAAATGCCTGCACCATGTGGGATTAGGAGGGATTCTGCAGAGGCTTTTGTTTGCCCCTCTCCTAAATGGATTTGAGACTTCTGTGGAGTCATCATTAGTCAGGACTAGTCAGGAATAGCTAAACCCTGTAATAATCTCTCTAGGAGAGCCAGACAGATTAGGGCTACCCATATTCAGCAGCTCTACTAAGATCTACTAAGGAAAACTCTCTGAATATTTGTACTTACCTACCATGTCTAGACTATTGTAACTCTCTTTTAATTGGCCTCCCCTGCCAGAGACTGTCATCTCTCCAGTCCATAATGAAATGAGCAACCGCTCCTCCTCTGCCATACCATTCTGCCAATCCCTGCACTGGCTTCCACTACCCTTCAGAATTAAATTCAAACTAATGAACCTGACGTTCACAGCACTTCAAAACTCTGTTCCTCCCTACATCTCCAAACTCATCTCTATATACTCACCCAACCACTTACTATGCTACTCTACTGACCGGCTACTCAACTACTACTCTCTCATTAAATCTTCACATCCCTCCTCTGGAATTCTCTGCCATAGTCTGTCCGACTTTCTCCAAAACTTTCTGCTTTCAAGAAATCTCTTAAAATTCACTTATTTAGAGAAGCCTACCCTTACTCTTAACTTCCAAATGCAATACCACTTACAGTACCACATCTCTCACCCACTTAACTCTGATCTTGCCCACTCCCACACCTTGTGTATCATTCCCTTCCTTTAGATTGTAAGTTCTTTCTGCACAGAGCCTTCCTCACCTTTTGTACCAGTATTGGTTGTGATGTATGTAACTCCATATATTCTATGTATGTAATTCATGTGATTTAGTTGTATAAACACATTTACTTTACAGCACTACAAAATATGCTCGTGCCATAGAAATACATGTTAATAAATAATAACAATAATAATAATACCTTAGTTTATCCCTTTCTCTTAAACTCTCTGCCATTTTTTAAATGGGTAGGCATCCGTAAACATATTTTAGATTTAGATTGTTCTTTAAACTGTTACATTGTGAAATGTTATAATCAAGTCCAAATCCAAAAAACTCGAAAAATTCTAATTCTTTTATTATAAATTCCTGAATTTTTTTATTATACCCAGAGGATGAAAAAAGTCAGAATCCGAAATTACTCCATCTCATACCTGCTGAGGTTGTACATAAGTCAATGGAAGAGGTGCCTATCCTATTTGGAGTTGGAGTTTTTGGGAAAAAAAAACATGAACAATCGAGCGATTAGAGAAAATATTTCAAAATTTTAGATTTTAACTCAATTTTATTGGTTTCCCCCCCCCCCGGTCAGATTAAATTGTGTGTTTTCAATATTAAATAAGGTTCAAATCATGGATTCTAGTTTCCCTGACTCTCTTATATAAAATAATCAGAAGAATTTAATAAATAAGCCCCTCAGTGTGTTTGTAAGGGAAGGGTTGGTGTTGGGGGGTACCTCAGACTATGATAATGATAATGCCTATGATAATGATACCAATTCTCCCTTTAAACCCAGACACAAGTTTTTAATGACTGCACAACACCCTATGTCCTCCCTTATGCTTGTTTGATAGACTAGAAGCCAATGGAACATTCTAGAATTGTTCACAGCTGTCCTCAAGGATATAATAAGTGCACCGAAAGTATTAATATTATAAATGTTCTCTTATTTTATATATTGTAGGATATAACTCCTGTTGATGAATACTGCTTGGAAACTAGTTCCAGGATGGTATTTTTAAAGGTAAACATTTCTAGTGAGTAGAAAATTGTCGCACAGTAGTATTTATCTGGCTGGAGGGAAAATCACCTTGAAAGCAGTACATGAATATAATTTCCCTGAAGGCAGTGCAATGTAATTGAAATGGCAGAAAACTAAGGGAAAAAAACCCAGCAGGAGTTAACTGAATTGACTCTACTTTGTTTCAGTAGAGCTAATTTTCTGCAATCAGGTTGAACTTGACGTTTCCCCCTGCGTAAATGGTACCTTCATTTAATAAACAATTTCCTCCAGCAGTGAAAATGTTAATTTGCCAAATGTTAATTACCATGGAGGAAGAAATAGTCTCATTTATTCTTTTAAGTTTAATTAGTACCTGTTCAATTATTAAGAGGGGAAACCCAATAAAATCCGTCGCTTGTCTATTGCTTTCCATGGTAAGGTCGTACTTTGAATAAATTAAGTTTTAGTAGACAAGGGGGCCCAAAAAGAAATGATAGAGGAGGAGTAAATTTCCTTATCTGCTCATGTTAAAGATACTGCTGAGAAAGATAGGGGAGCAAATAGAGGATGATGTGTAAAAATCATACAAAGGCTTTATTGATTCTTGCCGTTGAGCAGCAGATAAGAATCATTGGAAAATCCTGAGGATTTCAGTCGCTTAATTCCAAAGCCTTTGTGACTCAACATAAAAATCTAGTGGAATATATAGTTACGGTTTGACAGCGCAACATTTTAAGGTGATGCAATCTGGAGAAAAAAAATCTGAATAGTGTAGGATGAGGCTAGGGGAATGGAATCTACGAGATGCTATATTTCTGTGACTCATTTATTTTTATGATTGCTTACAAAATAAGTGCACTGTTGAGTAAATTGCTGTCTGAACCATTTATTTAAGAAGAAGAAAAGCGAGTATAAAAATCTATTTTTTACTAGTGTCTATATGCATACCATTGATTTATTATGGTAGGCAATATGTGGAGAATAAACAAAAGAGGACATAGAAAGGTGGGTGAGCAATTTCCATTTCAAAGGAAACTCTACTCTCTTTTAAAATACACTGACTACACTATATGGCGAAAAGTGACCCCTTCTAATTACTAAAATGTACAATTTATATCACAGCCCTTATTGCTGGAAAAGGTTCCATTACATCCTACAATGACCTACAATGGTAAGGACCATACAGAATGGGTTTGCTGAGAAGGTAGTGGAAGAATTGATTGGCGTGCATAAAACTCTCACCTCAACCCAAATGAACCTTTTTGAAATGAAGTGGCTCCCTGATTGTGAGTTAGGCTTTATGCCCATTCTATTATGCCTGTATTAAAGTAAATCCCAGAAATGTTGTGGAAACAATCTCAGAAGAGTAGAGGCTGTTTTGGACGCAAAGAGAAGAGCAAAGGGGCCTGTTTACTGACATTCAAAAAAAAATTTTTCAGGAATCTCTAAATATTTTTTTTTAAGGAATTATAAAAAAAAAAATATTTAGAGATTCCTGAAAAAAAAATTAATTGTCAGAACATTGGGAACCTGGTGTGAATATGGTGAAGGGTTGAATCCAGTTGTAGAGCTCACCTGAACACTAAGGGGTCCATTTAATAAACCCAAACTTTTTTGTGGTCAAATTTTTGATGTGGAAAACTTTACAGGGAAAAAAACTTGAATCTTTAGAGATTGTATCCAAAAGCTGCTAAAAATTTGAATCCAAAAATGCTCCAACTAAAACCTGTTGAGGTCATGCAGAAGTCAGTAGCGGATAAATTGCTGCAACAATTCAATAAAGTCAAGTTAAATTCATCGAACTGACAAGTGATTTTGTTGCAAGGTTTTTTTCATACTGACTTTTTTGAGAAGAATTATTGGTAAATTAAGGGGTTTGGGAGTTTGGTGGAATTTTTAATTTTCTTAAAATGAGAGAAAGTCAAGTTTTTGTAAAAGCTCGACTAAGCTTATGTGCCTACATTGGAAAGTTTGGCCTGGGCCTAGAACACAGCAAAACAGTCAATAAACAACTGCCACCTGTTGGAGTCGGGACAAACCACTCAAAATCTCCCTAAAATACTCTGAGTTGGTGAAAATTAGTTGTTACATCAATAAGAAGCAGATGTTTTACACTCTTAATAACTCAATTTTAAATACAGTGATTCCAAAAAGGTGATCATCGAGGATGTTGTGGGCAGAAGGTGCCACTGGGCCTGGTGAGGGAAAAATATGACCTTTAGTGATGGCCGAATTTATTCCCCTGGGGCAAAATCGCTGCAAATTCCTGTGATTCGACATAGGCGAATAAATTTGCAAAATGGCAGGAAAATTTCATCTGGTAAAAATTTGTCTGTGTCTCGTTTTGGATGTCGGCATCCGTTTTTTTTCGATGCCGGTAATGTGCGTCCAAAAACAGATGCCAGCATCCAAAACGAGACGCCCTGG
Source organism: Xenopus borealis (assembly GCA_024363595.1). Lineage (NCBI taxonomy): Eukaryota > Metazoa > Chordata > Amphibia > Anura > Pipidae > Xenopus > Xenopus borealis. Next base: position 10,301,260 of record CM044431.1, read on the forward strand.
TGTTTCGCAAATTTTCCGTCAAAGCAAAACGCCCTAGCTTCAGCCATCACTAGTGACCATGTCACTACAGGATAGTTATACAGGTATTGGATCTTATATATTTTTATCTTTTATATTGGATGCTTTGGACTTGGGGTTTTCCAATAACAGATATTTCTGTAATTCGGATCTTCATACCTTAAGTCTACTAGAAAAGGTAAACATTAAATAAACCCAATAGGCTGGTTTTGCTTCCAATAAGGATTAATCATATAATAGTTATAATTAAGTACAAGCTACTATTTTATAATTACAGAGGAAAACATTTTTAAAAATGTGAATTATTTGTATTAAATGCTGTCTATAGAAGATAATGGTTGTCCAGATAACAGATCCCATACCTGTACTACATGATGCACAAGTTATTTAAACAACTATATTAACAAACAAGGGAAATCTATATTACCCTGGCTTCCAACAGTGAACCAATCTTCATTCCTTATAGAAGGTCTACAACCAAGATGTAGAGCCTCATTGACCTCTCCGAGCTGCCTTTTGCTTTTGACTGATTTAGTATAAAGTGATGTTTTCAGCTCACCTAAATGCTCTGGCTAGATTATTAGCAAGCCGGCCACGTTCCCACTTTCACCTGTTTTCTCTACGCATGAAAAGTGTTGTATACCTTTCAAGACTTGCTGCCTGACCCTGCGAGATGTAAATGATCAGTATCTGAGTTATCTAAAGCATAGGCCTCCCATTGAGCCTTTATAAGGTCCATTAGTAACCCCTGCAACACCCTGGGGCTTTCAGCAAGATAGTTTCAACTCCCGCCAGTTTCATCATTCATACAATGAAGCTACTTTATAACTTTTATGTTTATACAGCCTAGAAATGTATATATTTATGCATGTATACATGTTTTTTTTTAAAGGCACATTAATAATATCTCGTGCTATGCCTTCAGTTTAAAGAAATTTCCAGTAAAAATATTCTTTGTGGCCCCTATTTTTTATTAACTTGTAAGAGGGGCCTTGGTGCCACTTTATTTTAAAAAATATTCTCTGGGGCCCCAAATTTTTTTACCTTTTAAGAAGCGCCCTGGCACCAATTCTTTTTTTTTTTTTACTTTATGGGGGGCCCTGGAGCCAATGTTTTTATTTTTAACGTATAGGGGGCCCTGGTCATCAATGTTTTTTTTTAACTTCTCAGGGGCCCCAATTTTTTTTAACTTGTAATGGGGCCCTGGCACCAGTTTTTTTTTGTTTTTTTTTTAAACTTATATGGGCACAACAGAATTTTTTTTTACTTATGAGGGGGCCTTGACCATCAATAGCTTTTTATAATGTGTGTGTGGTGGGGGCTAACTTTTTAGTGCTGATGTCTGTGTGGTCTTTTAACTGTGGTGTTGAGTGGGTGGTATCTGGGGTGGAGTTTGGGTTGGGCTAGGCAGGGCCCAGGGGGCCCCAAAATTTGTGTTGTACGCCCTCGTGATTTCTAAATGTGGCCCTGGGCATACATATACATATTAGTGCAATACTCTTTATTCAGCAAGCTCAGCCTGTACTGTACCTGAATTAATTGGTCACAGTTTATATGGTGTCTCACTGGCTCAAGCCATTAAGTTAACAAAGCGATTCACCTTTAAATTCAGTTATAGTATGATGTAGAGAGTGATATTCTGAGACAATTTGCAATCGGTTTTTATTTTTCATTATTTGTGTGTTTTTAATTAAGATTTTTATTTAGCAGCTCTCCAGTTTGCAATTTCACCAATCTGGTTGCTAGGGTCCAACTTAATCTATGAACCATACACTGATTTGAATAAGAGACTGGAATATGAATAGGAGAGAACTGAATAGAAAGATGTGTAATACAAAGTAGTAACAATACAAAGCAGTAGCCCTATGGAGCATTTGTTTTTTTTCAGAATGGGGTCAGTGACCCTCATTTGAAAGCTGGAAAGGGTCAGAAGAAAAAGGCACACATTTAAAAAACTATAAAAAAAAAAAAAAGAAAATGAAGCCCAGTGGAAAAGTTGCTTAGAATTAAACATTCTATAACATACAAAAAGTTACTGTAAAGGTGAACCACCCCTTTAAGTTCCAGCTTTAAGTAGGAAAGAAAATAGGAGGAATTGCTTTAAAGGAATAGTATTCAGTATAAAAATAAAAACTGAGTAAATAGATAGGCTAAAATATATCTAATATAGTTAGTTAGCTAAAAATGTAATGTATAAAGGCTGGAGGGAGTGGATGTGTAACAGAACAGAACACTACTTCCTGCTGTCACGCTCCACATCCAACACCAGAACAAACACCAAGCACCCTGGTCTCGGCTTGTGCTTCACCAGTAGTGTGACCACCTTTGGCTTCGGGAGGAGCCCTCAGCTTACTTGGATGCCACCTGGACTTAAATGAGAGGTGCAAGATAAGGGTTCTGGATAGACTATGGGGCACGACTGTAGTTAGAGGTTGTAAGGCCAAACGTCATGGTACAGGCAGGAGAAGACTGATACGTAGTCAGACAGGCTGGGTCCATGGAGGCAGATAGCAAGGATCGTCAGGCAGGCAAAGGGTCAAAACGGGTGATCAATCAGATGGAGTAAAGCAGAATCGGAGTCAAATAACAGGCAAGAGACAAACCAGGAAGTCAATCAGGAGGATTAGGAAGAATCGAAGTTGGTTTCAGGCAAGGTTCAGGTTTCAGAGATCAGAGTGGTCAAATAAAGCCAGGCAGGGTCAAACACAGGAGATCAGGAACAAACTAGAAGCTTAACAGCAAGTACAAGGCACCAGGAATGAACCTATCACGGGCAATCATATAATTCAAAGTGTCCCTTTAAATACATGTCATTTTCACGCCATCACAACAGCACACATGCGCCTTTAAGAACTGGAAGTGTGTGCCTCGCGCGCACTAGGAGGGAGCCAGCGTGGAGGAAGAGGAGCGGCGTGGCGGGCGTCCCCACAGACCACCAGGGTGAGCTTCTTTCACACCTGCTTTTCAGCTCTCTTGCTTTCCACTGATTGGTTACCAGGCAGTGACCAATCAGTGACTTGAGGGAGGGCCACATGGGTCATAACTGTTGCTTTTGAATCTGAGCTGAATGCTGAGGATCAATTGAAAACTCACTGAACAGTTATGTCCCATGTGGCCCCCCTTATAGTCACTGACTAACTCAGCGTTAGAGCTGAAAAGCAGGAAGTTGTGTTCTGTTCTGTTACACATCCACTCACTCCAGCCTCTGTTTACCCAGTTTTTATTTGTACACTGAACTGCTCCTTTAAGATACTTCTACTTTCTCAGCAGCAAATTTATGGACTGACAATGTATATATGTGTTCTATAGGTTCTAAGATGATTCAAATATAGGAAATCCCCCCAAAAGTCCTACCACAAACTCACAGGTGCAGGTGTTTGGTTTTTTGGATAACAAATCTTTCCATAATTTGGATTTTGCTCGATATTCAATTAGCATTCGATTTTATTCGATTAGCTTCTATTACAATTCGGTAGGTCCAATCTGGCGAAATAGGAATTCGAATAATTTTAACATTTTAAATCCTTCGCTGATCAAATGATCGAATGATCGAATAACTGATCATTCGAATCTATTCGATCATTCGATCGTTCGCTATTCAATGGTCGATTAAGCCTAATTTGCATATTTGACCAATCGAATTAATCCTATGATCGGAATTCGAAAATCATGTAAACATGAAATAAACCCAATAGGTTGGTTTTGCCTTCAATAAGGATTAATTGGGATCACGTACAAGCTACTGTTTAATTATTACAGAGAAATAAATTTATTTTTAAAAGTTTGGATTATTTGGATATTTGGGAGATGGCCTTTGAGTTTTCTGGATAATGGACCCCCGTACCTGTTTTTGCAAAAACAGATATCAAGCTTTCTATAAATGTTCACAATCTACTAAATGAACATAACAGCTATCAATTATGATGACCCCAGATGCAAGTGCTAGAACACCCAAGTTCATAAATATGCAATATGGGGTCTGCTTGCAGGTGCAGGGAGCTAAGCAGCAATTTATCTGCAACCTGGACAATGGCAGTTGGTACCACTATGATCTGCACCTGGCACCAAGTGTTTTTAATCCACCGTAAAGCACAGAGCAGGGCTGTTTATATATATATATATATGTATATATATAAATATATATATATATATATATATATATATATACTGTATATTGGCTCCTGAGGGCCTGTGCTTTAATGATTTGGGTGGCAGCTTATGGGGAGAGGCCCTTGGGTGCCTATTTAAATTAATACATTCTTTAAAGAAAAATAAATAAGTAGTGATTGGCAAATTCCTGGGATTGGCCTCAGGCAAATATATTCGCGAAACCACGCAGCATTTGAAAATTTGAACGCGGCATCCAAAAATGGACGCCCAATTCCAAAACGAGAAACCCAGGTGAAATTTTTCTGGCGTTTCGTGAAATGGCCCAGATTCGCACATCACTACCCCTCAGCTGCTGCGGGACATTTTCTGCATAAATTCAGTGCAGAAAAAGACAAGGTCCATCAAGTTCAACCCCTGCAAATAAAACCCAGCATCCATGCACCCATATCTATACTAACTGTAGAGTTTAGTATCACAATAGCTTTTGATATTATGTCTGTCCAAGAAATTATCCAAGCTCCTTTTAAAGTCATTAACAGAATGAGTATTACAACATCACCTGGCAGTGCATTCCACAACCTCACTGTCCTCACTGTGAAGAACCACCTACTCTTTTGAAAAAAAAAAAAAATTTTCCCATGACAGTTTCTCTTTAAGAACTGGAGTCCAAAACTGCACTGCATACTCCAGATGAGGCCTTACCAGGGATGTATAAAGAGGTATAATTATATTTTCATCCCTAGAGTTTATGCCCTTTTTTATGCAAGACAGAACTTTATTTGTTTTAGTAGCTACAGAATGACACTGCCCAGAATTAGACAACTTGTTATCTATAAAAACCCCAAGATCCTTCTCACTTAAGGAAACTCCCAACACACTGCCATTTAGTGCATAACCTGCATTTATCAACATTGAACCTCATTTTCCAGTTTGCTGCCCAATTTTCCAAATCACTCTGCAGAGTGGCAGCATCATGCATGGAACCTATAGTTCTGCACAATTTAGTATCATAAGAAATAAAAACCATACTTTCAATGCCCACATCAATGTCATTAATCAACAAATTGAAAAGCAAGGGACCTAGTACAGAACCCTGTGGTACTGGCCCAATTAGATAATGTTTCATTTGTAGTCTATCTTTTAGCCAGTTCTCTATCCAAGTACAAACTATGTTCTAGGCCAACATTCCTTAATGTTAACTAATAATTTCTGTGTGGCACTGTATCAAATGCTTTAGCAAAGTCTAAGTAAATCACATCCACTGCCATCTCATAATCGAGGTCCTTGCTTACCTTCTCATAAAAAGAAATTAAGTTACTCTGGCAAGATCTATTACCCATAAAACCATATTGGCACAAACTCATAGTATTATGATTTGCTGTGAAGTCCAATATCTTACCCTTTATTAACCATTCAAAAAGCTTTCTTACCAATGACGTCAGACTAACTGGCCTATAGTTTTGAGGCCGAGAACGGGATCCCTTTTTGAATAGCAGCATCACATTATCAATTCTCCAGTCTCTTGGCCCTTGTGCCAGACCTCAATGAATCCTGAAAAATTAAGTAAAAAGGTTTGGCAATCACAGAGCTAAGCTCACTTGGATGAATACCATTTGGTCCTGGACCTTTGTTTATCTTAAAGGGATCCTGTCATGGAAAAAAATTTTTTTCTCAAAATGCATCAGCTAGTAGTGCTTTTCCAGAAGAATTCTGCATTGAAATCCATTTCTCAAAAGAGCAAACAGATTTTTTTATATTTCATTTTGAAATCTGACATGGGGCTAGACATTTTTTCAATTTCCCAGCTACCCCAAGTCATGTGACTTGTGCTCTGATCAACTTCAATCATTCTTTACTACTGTACTGCAAGTTGGAGTGATATCACCCCCTCCCTTTCCCCCACCCAGCAGCCTAACAAAAGAACAATGAGAAGGTAACCAGATAAAGCTCCCTAACACAAGATAACAGCTGCTGGTAGATCTAAGAACAGCACTCAGTAGTAAAACCCATGTCCCACTGCATACTATTCAGTTACATTGAGAAGGAAAAACAACAGCCTGCCAGAAAGCAGTTCCCTCCTAAAGTGCTGGCACAAGTCACATGACCGGGGCAGCTGGGAAATTGACAAAATGGTTAGCCCCATGTCAGATTTCAAAAATGAAATATAAAAAAATCTGTTTGCTCTTTTGAGAAATGGATTTCAGTGCAGACGTCTACTGGAGCAGGACTATTAAGTGATGCGTTTTGAAAAAAACATGTTTTCCCACGACAATTTCCCTTTAACATAATCTAGTCTCTTTTGAATTTCCACATGTGTGAACCATGCATCATTATTGTGTTACTAGAAATGGAACTATTAAAAAGGAAACTTTCATTAAGTGGTTCCTCATTTGTGTAGATAGATGAAAAATATGAGTTCACAATCTCAACTTTTTTTATGTTCTCATGAGCCAGCTACCCCCCTCTGATATTAAGGATCCCACCCCTTCCTGCTTAATTTTTTACTATTTACATATTTAAAAAATTATAAATATGCCTTAATGTTTTTAGGGCAAATTCATTTGATGGTGTTACTGACCCTTCAGTTTGAGAGCATTTACTCCGGTGATGTTCTGCAACCTTCACACAAAATATGGAACCACTGACTGCTCCCTCATGTTAACATTGTGCAGAAAAGTGAGTCTGCAGATATTTCTATATGTGAAATATAAACCTGATAGGCTTAATGTAAGTATTTTATTTCTGCTACTCTAAATTCCAGATCCACAAACATAATACAATTCTCAGATAAATATATAATTCACATTTAAATATGTTAAACAGAAGCAAGAGAAAAGAAGGGCAGAAGATGGGCAAAAAGGCAGATTGACTGATATCATATGAGGCATATTCTAGCAGGTAGCACCCCCCCCCCTTCATTCACTCTATCACATGGACACCACATAATGAATAAAAAATTCTCATTCCCTTTAATTGCACAACACAGTCAGTAACTGCACCTATCACGTCTATTCTTCTCACCTCAGTAGCCGATTGTGGCGCGTGTGTCTGTGCCATACTTTATGGATATGGGACCCCAGACACACACCTTCATAGCCCTGCCAAGTACCAGCCTTTGTAAACAGGACTGCACAGATGGCAAATTGACTGCATTTCAATGTAACTTCCAGTTGCTGTTAATTGAATTGTTTAGAAGTGAGCGTTGATTCATTAGATGATCTGTTAACATTAGAGAAATAAAAGCATAACGCCTCCCTGCAGAGCTTACAGTCTAATTGGGTAAAAACACAACATATAACAATATACAACAACAAAATATGCATTTACATTTAATGCCATCCTGACGAGTTAGAGATATTTAGAAGCCCACTAAGTGCACATTTGGCATATACACGAACTCTTCAGGACTGCAGAGCTAGCACTAATGGACTTCATCCATGTAATGGGTTTATGAACCGATTAATGAGCTGGTACTTTATTGTATGTGCTCATACAGTATATCAAGTATTATGTACATGTCAAGCATAGAGCAGAGAACTCTAGTTAGTTCTTGTTTTTAACTATAGCATAGGTGCATTTAAACTTACAGTCAGCTATAGAGAGATACTGTACCATTAAAGGGCAAGGAAAGTGTAAAATAGAATAAGGCTAGAAATGCTTTATTTTGTATACTAAACATAAACATGAACTTACTGCACCACAAGCCTAATCAAACAAATGATTTATGCTTTCAAAGTTGGCCACAGGGGGCTGTCATCTTGTAACTTTGTTATACATCTTTGTCTGACACTGGCACTGCACATGCTCAGTATGGACTGCTTGAGTTCTGCATGGCTGGTAAGTAAGGGCTCCCCCTGCTGTTCATAAGTGATTGTTTCCCTGCCAGAAGCACTAAATGAAGGGAGAATTTCACTGCATACAGTCAGGTTTCTTATAAAAACGGTACACATTTTAAAACTAAAGTATATTGGAGATAGATTTCTTTTTCATTAAAGAAAGTAAAAATGGGATTTTATTTCTTTGCCTTTCCTTGCCCTTTAATGGTCCAGATTCCCCCCTGTGGAAACCTCTCAGGGAACACAACTAACCTGAGTCCCAGTTGAATGCCCCAACACTTTAAGAAAGGTATTGCCTAGGAGAGCTATCTCCAAATTACTGCTCCTCAGTGGACCCAAGAGCTGCTCTTGCTAGCTGACAACTCCTAAAAGCATACTCAGGGTTGTATTTATATAAAAAGTAACTCAAAGCAACTTGTTTGCTCCAGTTGCTTTGAGTTACTTTTTATATAAATATACCATGACCTGGATGAATGAGAATCTTCATAGTTATACTCAGGGTTGGTTTGGGTTAGTGGAATACCAGGAAAAAACCTGTGAGACCTGCCAGTCAAGACCCGATCCCCATATTCCCTCCGCCATTGCTCCTCACTGCTCCTCCTGTGCGTGAGGGGAGGGAATGGCAGTGGATGAACAGATGGGGTGCTTGGGCCCAGAGGGGTGTGGGGGCCCCTGGGGTACATAGTTACATAGTTAAATTGGGTTGAAAAAAGACAGAGTCCATCAAGTTTAACCCCTCCAAATTAAAACCCAGCATATACACACACACCCCTCCACTCTTTCACACAAACCATATATGCCCATATCTATACTAACTGTAGAGTTTAGTATCACAATAGCCTTTGATATTATGTCTGTCCTGTAAATCATCCCCCTCTTATAGTCATTAACAGAATGAGCATCACAACATCACCCGGCAGTGCATTCCACAACCTCACTGTCCTCACTGTGAAGAACCACCTACTCTGTTCCTTTAAATGAAAGTCCTTTTCTTCTAGTCTGAAGGGGTGGCCTCTGGTGATCCTCTTTATGGGTAATATTTCTCTATAATGTCCTCTAATGTATTTAGTGTAAATGGTAATCATGTCCCTGTTTAAAGTGGTTTTGTCTTCAAAAGTTCCAACTATTTAAAAAGTTTTGTTTTAACAATTTTTTTAACCAATTTGAGGGGCATGCCGCATTTGTTTTACGGTTGGCTTATGTTTAGAACATTAGAGGATCTCATTTGTCTTTATTTGGCTTCCTTCAACATTTGTAATAAAAAGTGGCCATATCAAGCATTTGCACCAGCATCTATAATAAAGACAAATATACGACCTACAGTAATGGACTTGCCCTATTCAAACTGACCTAAGTGCGGGTGTACTAATGAAGTTCAGCTAGGCAGAAATCAACACTAGCAAAACACTGCTATGAAATGCTCGCACTGATGCATCAACATATTGCAACTATGCCAGTGTTCATCTGCCATGAAGCAGCTTCTCATTTTAGTGAATTAATGTAGTGGCAGCGAATATATACCTGAAGATTTGCACAAAGTGGGACAGATTGTTCGCTGGTGAAAATTCGCTCTTTAGTTAAAGGGAAACTGTCATGGGAAAACATGTTTTTTTTTTTTTAAATGCATCAGTTAACAG
>CM044431.1:10314521-10335045 GCA_024363595.1 Xenopus borealis
ATTTTTCGCCGGGTGCTAACCAAAGTAATCGATGCAAGTCCAGAGAAAGCACTCACGGCAAATCCATTAATTGTGTAGCAAAGTGAGTTTTATTCACACATGGTGTATCATATATATATATATATATAAAACCACAGAATAAGATGTTTTTCATGTTTTTCTTGCTCCCGCAGAAATAACAGACTTGACATTTAACTGCATGCATTATTTGAGCGCGGCCAGAAAAACATCTATGGCAACAGTTAGAGGAGTGACATATCAAAGTTCTTCTAATTTTACCACAATTTGACATTTTTGTAAACATGAATTATCTTTTCAAAAACTTGAATGTTTGGATTTATTAAGCACAAAAGTCACAATAGGCCTTGTGCGAGACAAAATTCAAGCCACTTTTTTCCATTCAAGGTTTTTTTTACTTTTTCTAGTTCTTTTGAGCTTGTTAACTCACAAGATACAGTTTTTCGAGCTTGTAAACTCACAAATTCAAAATAGGTGAATTTAATTCAACAGAGTTTTTTTTTAAAATTTCGATTCTTTAAAGGAGAAGGAAAGTCTCTGTGCACTTGAGGATGCCACATGTACGGCACCCCCAAGTTATTGCATTGACTTACCTGAAACCTCAGGCCAGTGCTCATATCAGCAGAAAACTGCACCAGCCTGGGGTTATACCAGTGAGCACCAAAGATCGATGCTTTTCCAGCTTTTTCTTTCTTCAAAATTCCTGGGGCAGACATACGCACAGTTGAACAAATAGCCAACTTTTTAATTAAAGTTCGGCTTTTCATTCCACTGCACATGTAAAGCTGCACAAAGAAAGCGGAAGACGGAAGAGGATGGCTACCGTGCAGTTTTCTGCTGGTAGGAGCACCAGCTCCAAGGTTTCAGGTAAGTCAATACAATCACTTGGGGGTAACATTTTGCACTCCCAAGTGCACGAAGACTTTCCTACTCCTTTAATAAATAAGCAAAAGTTTTTTTTTTAATTGTGAGATTATTTAAAGTAGAAAAAGCTCTGAAACCTCACTAATTCATTATAAATAGCCCCATCAAAGTAGTCTAACATCAGGTTAATTGACTGAATCCCATGTATTGCTATCAATCAAATCGAAACAACAGAAAGAGAAAGAACCCATATTTCAACATCACTACAATCATATAGTGAAATTCCAAATTATTTCAGTTTTAAATACCACTTATATCCAATTGGTTATCACCAATCACTCCACCCCAGATTAGTCAACCAACCGATATTTAAAGTGCTGGTGCAATCCAATTAATAAATTAGATAATAAATAAGTGATTAAAAAATGTAATTTGATTAATAAAACCCTAAAATAACTGATTTATAATTATCGGATAAGTGCTTGTAAGTGCAGTGCTATAAATTGATTAAAAAATTAATGGATTATATTAACTGAATTTCTTATTCAGATCCCAAATTAATTAAACTACCTTACTATTAATAAATTAGATTAATACATTATAGCAGTGTTTTTATTAAAAACTAATTAGTGATTTATAAAAGTAAAGACCCGTGTTGGTAAATTACTACCCCTAATTAATTATTATAAAAATTCATTGTGACCAATAGTTATTGATATGTAAAGGTTTGGATGGCTTCAATATTAAAAAGAAATAGGAAATTAGGAAAAAAGAGAGGGTGGAGTTGTCCCACTTGTCCCTGCCTAGGTATTTACTAATCCTGGGACACCACAAAGATGGAGACAGGCCGGGTTACCAAGACTGTGGTCTTAGATTTTAACTTTGTCCTGACTGGTAAGGAACTAACTTTACCCTAAAAAACCACAAATCATTGGTCCCTTGAGATTCCCAGTGCGGGATTGCATTAGATAGTGAAGAGGAAAATAAACAAACCGAATGTCACCATCCAAATCCAGGCTACAACCCACCCACCATGACCAATTCCAATTATCAGATTAAAAACTAAAGCTAAATGAGCACAGTATACACAGCAATAAAAACGCCAACGCACATTTCGCTTAAGGCTTTTTCAAGGCGAATGGATCCCCTTTTTCTACCCATGTTCCACCAAGTGTTTCTCCTGCAGACTTTCCATTAGAGCACTAGAGAGGTAGACCCTACAAATTTTGCTTCTTGGAGCTACTACTATCTCTGCCTGATACTCCTGAACATATACTGAGAACAAAACCACTGAATGGCCTGTTTTTAGAGGTTGTCACTGTGAGATATTGGGGAATAAAAATATTAATTCTGATCAATTCCGATGTCATTAAATTATGAATTAGATGGCATAATGCAACAATCCCATTGCTATAATACTTCTTTGCTGTGTAGCACATTGCTTCTATCTATAGATATCATAATTATATTTGTTGATGGCTTCAGGGAATCTTGTAAAACTTCAGCTTTTCTCTGCTTAATACACTAGACACATTCCCTATCCTTGACTGCACTCTCAAGAATCTGTGAATGATCACAGGCTGTGTAACACAACGTTCCTTCGCTTGGTGATAAATATCTGTTTTGAAACCAGCCTTAGCCTTTACTGAATTCTCTTAGCAGCAGTAATTTCCAAAGGAAAATAACAGTGGAAAATGTCAGCTCAGTTTAGCACAGTGGAGTCCTTTAGGGGTCTGGCATTTGCCCACCATAAATGGCAATTCGGGTGTTATCTGTAGAAATAATTGTTGTCTTAGATACTCGTGGATGTAGAGTACTATTTGGGATATACACTTTCTGCCCAAGATTATTTTGGAACAATGCTCTCATATATCAGAGGTTTCAAAGGTGAGGCTTGCACCAAAAAAGTTCACTAACCTTGGCTCTTGGGTGAATGCATTTTTTTACTCAAATTGGTATTTTATTCCCCTCCATAGGGCAGATTAAAATATGAGCTAAGGCTTTGTCAGGTCCCACAATTGTTAATTATGCCATAATTATGAGAATATTTTACATTTATCCCCAAATCCTGCCTAAGTGGTCTTCAGACCGACCCCTTCATGTTTTATTCAGGGATCTAGCCTTAGACTACCTATTGTTTAAAGCCAATTAGTGACTCCTTCATTATGGCCCTTTCTTGATTAAACAAAATAGATTACAGGGCTAGTGATGGGTGAATCTATCCTGTTTTGCTCCGGCGAAAAATTCACTAAACGAGCTGCGTCACGTTTTTGACGCACATCGTGTGATTTTTTTTTTTACGCAAGTGAATTTTCAGCAGGCAAATTTTCGCTGGAGTTTCGCGAATTGCGGGAATTCGCAGAGAATTCGCGTCTGGCGAATAAATTCGCCCATCACTATACAGGGCCTATTTATTAAAATTCAAGATCGATTTACCAAAATATCGAAAAAAAATTTGAATGAAAAAATTAACAGCTACTGTAACTTGGCAAGCTTCTATAGAGGTCAGTGGGAGGGGTATTCATTCAAGCTATTTTATACATATAGGTATGGGACCTGTTATGCAGAATGCTTGGGACCTGGGGTTTTACAGATAATGGATCTTTCTTAAGTTGGATCTTCATACCTTAAGTCTACAAGAAAATCATTTAAACATCAAATAAACCCAATAGGCTGGTTTTGCTTCCAATAAGGATTAATTATATCTTAGTTGAGATCAAGTGCAAACTACTGTTTTATTATTATAGAGAAAAAGGAAATCATTTTGGATTATTTGAATGAAATGAAGTCTATGGGAGATGACCTTCCCGTAATTCAGAGCTTTCGGGATAATGGATATCTGTGTTGTAAAAATAAATGGAACAATGTGGTTTTTGTTGCTATTGAGTTTTTCCTTATTAAGTATTAAAGTGAATTGGAAAATTCCCCTTTACTGTAAAAGATAAGGATATTTGCAAGCATATTGGAGCACATTTATTGAGAAAAACTGTTAATAATGCAATTCTAAGATGTATAAATCCGCCTGCCATTGTCACGGAACTGCAGGTGTTAGAAGCCCTAAAACTGCTTGGGCAACCAGTAAAGTGAAGTAAGAGAGCCCTACCTTCTCTCAGACGCCCTTTTGGGGCCCCCTGGACTTCAACCGACAATTCAACCCTTAGTAAATCTGCCCCTAATGACTCATGGGGTCAAGATTTCACATGCAGATATCTATCACACAGATCCAGAGACTATTCCTATTTAAATTATTGGTTAACCACATGCACAATGGGCATGAGATACAGACAACCACGAAGTCCAGTGTGAGGAAATTGGCATGAAGGCTTGTAATGTAATAAAAGTCACAATGTTGCAGCAGGTCAAGTATCCCATAGCAACTAAACAGAAGGTCTATTTTATCAATCACCTGTTTGAAAGCAGACATCTGATTAGTTTACATGGGTTACAAGACTACAACGTAAACCTTACTGCTTAGTGAACCAAACATCTGCTTGATAACACAGGTATAGGTTCTGTTATCTGAAAACCATCTATTCAGAAAGCTCTGAATTATAGGAAGGACATCTCCTATAGAATCCATTATAAGCAAATAATTAATATTTTTAAAAATGTTTCCCTATTTCTCTGTAATTACTTGGACCAGTTATACCACAACCATGAAGCTGAGAGTGATTTCAACTTTTTATTTGATATAAGTCATCTTTTTTAAAATGTCCCAATCTTACAATGTTTAAACACATGCGAGACCAAAACCAAGGTTCAAAAGATCAAGCCAAAGTCTTAAAGGATTTATGGTAAGCGTCCTTAGTCTTGGCAGAGCCACTGGAGACACGAATCTTATTAAAACGTAAGAAGTAGGTAGAACAAGACCTGAGCCCATTAATGCACCTCTTCTTGTTGGACCAGTAAAAGAATACATTTTCTCCTATGATTAGAAACTTTGCCTTGTTAAAGAAAATATCAATAGTGATGGGCGAATCTATCCCGTTTGCACAGGGGGGACATTTTCCTGAAGAAATAACCCCTCTTTAGTTTTATATAAGTGTTTACTTATTGCAGTAGGCTGATATTTACATACATTAGCCACCTGTTCTAACCTTAAATTAATATCCCTTTATTCTGATGATAATATTCTGTTGTTACCAAGATGTCTCCCTCTTTTACTGTATAGATCACTTTCCTAACTGTAGTCTAGCGCTCGGCTATATAACCTTAAATTTATCTGCATTGATCATCATGTGTCATTTCTCTTTCTAAGCCCTCTCTCAAAGAAATAAAATGCTCAGTTCTCCTTCAAAAACCCTACAAATGTATTTAGGAAATACAGACATTTACGTTTATCAACCATATAAACAAATCTAGGCCTAGTATTGATTCAGTAGTGCCCCAATTTAAATTTTTCCACTCTTAAAACATGTTCCATTTATATAAACTATTTGGTCTATAACCAGATCTATCAAGGGTCAAAGTGAAAATTTGAATTTAAAAAATAAATTTTTGGGTACTCAAATAGGTCAAAATTGAAAAAATGTGACTATTCGAATTCCAAATACTGTCTCTTTAAAAACTTCAGCTTTGACTATTTGCCACCTTAAACCTGCCAAATTTCTGTTTTAGCCTTTGGGGGAACTCCTATTACCTATATGGAGTCTTTTGGCTAAGTTTGAGAAGTCAATGTTTTTCTGGAGGCAATCGTTCTAATTGTTTGAACTGAACAAATCGTACGATTCAAATTATATGAGTTTGAATGAAAACGGACCTGTTCAATCAAAGATGTTTTGAACCCAGCTAAATACACGCTGATCAAACATTAAGGGGCTGATTGACTAAATTCACATGAATAATTCGATATTCAATTGAATTTTCAAAAACATTCAAATTCAAATTTTGAAAATTCGATCGAATCGAACGATTCGAACCATTCGAAAGAAAATTGTATTTGAATATTCGAATATTCGTCAGTCTAATTACTTGCCCTTTAAATTTTTATTTATATGCCTGTTTCACCAGATTAAACCTTGCCATTAAACCCTATGGGAAGGATTTTTTAGATCGGAAAAAAAAAATTCGATTGAATGGTTAAATTGTTCGAATCGTTCAATTCAAATGATTTAATTGTTCAATCAAATTTTTTTCATTCAATCATTCGATTGATCGAATTGTGGTAAAAACCTTCAAATTTGATATTCGAATTTGTAGGTTTTAAATTCGACCACAATTCAATTTGCCGAATTCAAGGGTGAATTCACCCTCAAATTCGACCAATAGTAAATCTCAAATTTCAAATTCAAATTTCAAAAAATTTCAAAAACACCTCTTTAAGGTTCCAGGTTTAAGGTGGAGAAGGGTCCAAATTTGAATTTTTTAAAGAGATAGTACTTTGATTTTCAAATGGTCAAATTTTAAAATTTTATTTTTTTTAATTCAAATAGAATTTGTATTCAAAGTAGCCAAAAGTTGCTTTGAAATTCAAATTTTTTTAATTTGAATTTTTACTTCGACTCTTAGTAATTCTACTCCTTAATAATTAGGTACATAACAAGTGTTAAAATTATTTATGACTTTTGGGGCTGCAATTAGTTGGAATAACAGTTTTGCAAAGGAATTTATAAACATCAGCAAAAATACATGCAACTGCAGTTTTACAGCATGTTAAACACAGTCACGCATGATGCATAAATGGGAAAGAGCAGGTATCTTATTTCATGATATTGATCAAATGCATACAAATATTATAGATGGTGGTTTTGTAAGCAGAAAGATTGAACTTCTGGGTACTTATTACTTATTAGTGATGGGAGAATGCATTTTTAAAAATCATGCTTTATATAACAAAACAATATATGCTTTTTTTTTAAAAAAACCTTATTAACAATTTTTTCACTCAGGTTTTGTTGCATAAGCTGGCAGTTTCTAAAAAACAGAAACAGTAATTGGCTACCGAGCTCAGTTTAAAAAATGAGCTTAATTATACTCTGACTGTTCTTTAAAATATATATATTAAAGAGCAAGGAAAGTGTAAAATATAATAAGGCTAGAAATACTGTATTTTGTATACTAAACATAAACATGAACTTACTGCACCACAAGCCTAATCAAACAAATGATTTATGCTTTCAAAGTTGGCCACAGGGGGCTGTCATCTTGTAACTTTGTTAGACATCTCTGCAAGACCAAGACTGTGCACATGCTCAGTGTGGTCTGGGCTTCTTAGGGGTTGTCATAAATGATCAAAAAACAAAGCTGCTTGAGTTCTGCATGGCTGGTAAGTAAGGCAGGGGCTCCCCCTGCTGTTCATAAGTATGATTGTTTCCCTGCCAGAAGTTAGGGACCGTCTGACAATTCCCATCCACAGCACAAAATGAAGGGAGAATTTCACTGCATACAGTCAGGTTTCTTATAAAAGCAGTACACATTTTTTAATTAAAGTATATTGGAGATAGATTTCTTTTTCATTAAAGAAAGTAAAAATGGGATTTTATTTCTTTGCCTTTCCTTGCCCTTTAATAATCATGTAATTCTCTGAATTATTTTTTCAGTCAACACGGTGGAGGCAGATTTGTAAATTTCAAATTAGATTTTTTTTAAATTGTTAAATTAAACTATGAAAACAATCATTTTGCATTATTCCATTTATGTTTTACAAATCTGACCAAACCAAAAAAAGCACAAAAATTCAAAATAATAGATGTTGAAAACAAGTCCCATTGACTTTATAAAAGCTTCCCAAGTTTTACCTACCAACATTAGCTAAAAGATAGCAAAATAGTATAGAAAGAATTTGACATATATATTGTGGTCAATGGACTTTTTTTTTCCTGCACCAAATTCTTGCCTTTTATTCCCTTTTTTTTGGCCACAAAAAACATATGGTGAAATTCAAGTGCAGATTCACAAAATGTCATCTTGCACAAGAATGTAATCGCAATTGCTTATCAACTGATAACATTCTCTCATCACAACTACAGTTATGGCACCTGGAGTTTTCTGGATAATGGGTCTTTCCATAATTTGGATCAAAAAAATTTTGGTGGTCATTTTCGATGGAAAATTGACCAAATTTTATCGAATAGGTCCATTTTTGATCGAATTGAAATCGTTCGAATTGTTGATTCAAACAATTCAAATGATTTCAGCTTAAATCCTTCGAATTCTCAGGACTTAGAATAATTTTCAGGACAAGTTCTAGGAGGTCCCCCATAGGCTAAAATGGCAATTCAGCAGCTTTAATCTGGAGAATAGTCCAAGTTGAAGGGCCAGTACTTCAAAATTCAAATATTCAAATTTTTTCAATTCAAATCCAATGTTGGGCAATTCAATAGTCGAAGTAGCCCAAAATAACTTTGAAAAAAAGTTTTTAAATTTGAATTTAATTTGAAAATTCACTTCGATCCTTAGTAAATGTGCCCCTAAGTCTACTGGAAAATCCAGTAAAACATTAAATTAAACCAATAGGCTGGTTTGCTTACAATAAGGATTAATTATATCTTATCTGAGATCAAGTACAACCAACTGTTTTATTATTGCTATACAGAAAAAGGAAAACACTGAAACCCCTTCAATCTTAAATTTTAAATTGTTGGCAACATTTCAGGAATCCATATTGTATTTTTTTTCACCAAATGCTCATTTCTAATGTATAAACAATTTCTGTGTACTGAGCAATGAAAGAACTGGAGAGTTGCATTTAATGATGTCTGCACAAATTCCCTAACATCTTTCTCCTTAGCAGCAAATTTAATGTTATTCTAACTTGATTTTAATAACAGTAATTTATTTCTTTTAACTTTTGCGTCAGTTTTTACCAGGTGTTGCTTGTGGGGGAGCATATAAATCACACACAGGGTAATTTGAAGAAAACAATTAACTAATTGCAACATTCGGTCAATTATTTAGAAAACTCAATTTAGATTAATCTACGGGATGGGAATCGAGGCATTTTTAAATCTTATTACATTTATACAGAATCTTATGGGAAATGGATGCAAATAAGAAACAGAGAAAAGGGAATTTTAATAAATGACTAAGACATAGTTTTGGTAAATATTTTCTGGTTCAGTGTTGAGTTTATTTTCTGCTATTAGTAGCTGCTTTTGCCCATGTAAAGTTCAGGTCAATTAGCCACGTTGATATATTAAATACATTTATTGTTGTTAACCTAATTTCTGTTCCATAACATGAGGGACATGTTACGTCAAATGGAGAATGTTTTTTTTTTCAGATTATAATTAAGCATTTGTAAGCCATGTTCCTAAAGGTAAATAGACACCTCCCAAGAGACTCAATTAGACTTCCTTGCATGAAAATTAATTGTTTGGAACAGCAAACTGTTTTGTTCGGGGTAGCCATAGAAACATCAATTTAATCCAGTCTAGTCTTGTTAACATTTCATTCCACATAGGTATGGGGCTTTGGTAAGATTCCTCAGCAAAGGGTTTCATGGATAGACCATAATGACAATAATTAAGCAATGAAGCCTATGGTTCAGTTTAAAGGGGATTATTTCCTGTAGATTTACAACAGTGAGAGGTGGAGCCATCAACTAATGGCTGTAGCTACAATGCACACAAGGGCTGTCCAAACAGGTGCAACTCTACACACCATTAATCCAATAAATATAGGGCTAGTGTTGAAAAATGTTCTTACGTACGTAATCTTGTTGTTCTTTTAATTAAAAACATATATATATATATAGTGCATGGTATTTATGGTGCTCAAAGAAAGAGGAAGAGGTTAAACACATTCTTATTCTCATTGGACCTCCTGTACATAAAACTCACGAAGACATAGGGTACAACTGGGAGAATATTAATTTTTATAGTTATAGTTAAACTAACACTGCTTAATTTCACGGGTTTCGGTAGGTAGTGAGAGGAATAAAGATGATAAAATTGACCTGAAAACCTGAATCGTATGATTTTTTCAGAGGCTTTCCTGAATCAGTCTACTTCATCAGGCTTTTTCCAGAAAAGTCCAACCTTTTCGGATTTTTGCCTGAAAAGCATTAAATAGTTGGATTTTCAGATTAATTCCAGCGCAGACCACAGAAACTTTCAAATAGGATAGAGACCTCTCCCATTAACTTATATACAACCTTGGCAGGTCTGAGATTTTTGTATTCAGACTTTTTGCATCCTTGGGGTATAATGAATCTTGAAAAATGTGAGTTTGTTATTGGCATTCAGCATAATTTTCCATTTGTATTCAGATGTTTTAATAAATATCATGACAGTAGTAGTTTTAGAATTTATGAGTTTGGTTCTGGTTTGAAAACCACAAAAAACATGAAAATGAGTCTGTTGATAAATTTCCTTTTATGTAGTTTTTGTTTATATATTTTTAACACATCGTTCAGCATTGTTCTATTTTTTTAAGAGTTTAAAAAAGGCTCTAGTGCTACTAAATATTGACCTTTAATAAATGTTCCTCAATAATTTTCCAGTAGTACAGTACTTTAAAGATAAAATACAAATAAATTGTCTTTATAATGAAAAGATTAGGCAGAAACTATTTTCAGTACTGATCACAAGGTTATTTTGCCCCATTGATTGGGAAGAAAGAGGTTACCGTTGACCCCATGTAGTTTATGCCAGAATTCAGCAGTCACTAAATCCAGTTCAGTTCTCATGTACCAGGTACCAGTTTGTCCAGAAATGCCCAGGCTATAACTACTTTCATCATAAGAAGATTGGGGAAGAAACAATGACCTTTAGGCTTAGTCCAGACGGGGAGATTCGGGGGCGATCAGTCGCCTGGTGACTTCTCGCCGCGACGGATCGCCCCCGAATGTCCCCGAATAGCTAGGCACCGGCATAGCTTAAAAACACCTGCGCTTATTCACACGGAGCAGCGCGATTTTTAAAATCGCTCCAAATTGCCTGGACTAAGCCTTAGAACGAACTTCACATTGTGTGACAATATTAGCGAAGCTGTTCTTTAATAAACACAAGATATCACAATCCCCACTATAATAATTTCAGGTGCAATTTGCCCGAAACTCGTAAACATGCTTGCAGTTATTTTAATGCATGGGGCACAATATTGTTCCAATCCTTAGTGGCTTATTTAAGAACAATTGATCCTTTGGAATAAATTTAAGTGAGTTTGTGTTTTCGGAAATTGATTGCTTTTTTTTTTTTACATATTTTTTACTTATGTGGGATTTTTTCCCTGTGATTAGGTATAAAAAACAAAATAAAAATCTCATCACCTTAAAACTATCAAGCTCTTTATGAAGGAAAAAAAAATCAATCAATACCAGAAAACATGATCAATTTAAAGAAATAATTTGCATTCTATGACTTCATAAAAAACACAGATAATTAATTGTAGTAATAAGTCTCTAAACATCCTGTGACTGGTACATATTTTTTTTTTTTTTTAGATGATGACATTTTTTGCTCAAATTTGAATGTGCAATTAGGTTTCTAATTCAGCATGCTTGCTATTTGGCCAAATCTCGGTTGAAAAAAAAAAATCAGTTTTTTTTAGTTCAGCATATGAATTTGGTGCATCCCTAAATGAAACATAAATTGAATTCTAACTGTAAATACCAGATATCAGACTGGTTTGAGAACTGCTTCAGTGCAATGCTGTGGTGCATATGGATATGTGGCAAAATATTCACAAATTTTTCTGCAGTTTCACAAAATTTTGGGTGAAATGGGGCAGATTCGCTCATCACCAGTCTCAGGTTCCCATAGACCTACAGTAAGATCAGTTATTAAGCCCTGGTCCATTGATCAGATGACCCTACATGGTCCAATATGTGTGAACAGATGCAAATGACCTCACCAATCGAGCTGATCTTACTGTTTATGGCCAGCTTTACAAGGATTTGCTATTGTCAACTTATATAATAAGGAAGAAATTAATTTACCAAAACTCAAATTTATCTATTTTGTTTATGAAAACAAATCTGATCCAACTCCCTTACATGTTTTGAACTAATTTTTTTTCAATATTATTTCTTGAAAAAATCAGAGTGACCAAACTCTACGACAAAAAACAAGCATCAGTTTGTATTGTGTGAAAACTTGTCTTTTTTGGATTATCCAGCACAATTCAAAATGTCAAGCACAAACTTCAGGGAAATCCGCCATTTACTTCTACATGACATGAACAGGTTTGAAATTATTTTTATATTTTTGGATTTGGATTTTTAGCAGCTTAGGGATATGATAAATCTCTAAAAATGTAATTCTCTCCCTGAAACTGTTGTACTGGCTGATACATTAGATAGCTTTAAGAAGGGGTTGGATGGCTTTTTAGCAAGTGAGGGAATACAGGGTTATGGAAGATAGCTCATTATACAAGTTGATCCAGGGACTAGTCCGATTGCCTTTTTGGAGTCATGAAGGAATTTTTTCCCCCTCTGAGGCAAATTGGAGAGGCTTAGGATGGGTTTTTTTGCCTTCCTCTGGATCAACTGGCAGTTAGGATGAACTTGATGGACACAAGTCTTTTTTCAGCCTAACTTACTATGTTACTATGTTACTATGTTACTATGTTAGGGTATTTTTTCTCATGAAAAAAAAAAAGTATTCCCCTCAAAAGTCTCAACCAGAAAAAAATAAGGTTTAATACACGGCTCCTAAATGTTTTTCTAGCTCTGGACATGTACATAACACTATATTTACCTTTCAAAAGTTTGTTTGGGGTAAAATATTGGTAAGAATAAATTGCACAGTCCTCTAATTATGTTAAATACTAATGAAATAACTGTGACAGGTAGGATTATTCTGACTGGAGAATCTATTTGCAAGTGTAATTCATTTTGTAGTTTCTACTTTGTAAAGCTACTGTACATGGCACAGGCACTGAACTCTTCCCCATTAATCAGCTTTTGGACATCAGAGGCCACAAATTTACTAGAAAGGAAAAAAAAAAAAGAAAAGAAAATAACCTTATAACACTTCGGGGAAAAAAAACATTCACTGCCTCATTCACTTAGTATATTTTACTTGCTACTTATTATTTACCATAAATCTAAGAGGTGATAGCTCAGCATTGCTATGGGCTGTTATTAAAGAGAAAGCAAACTGTATATTGATGAGCATCGCTGAGCTGTGGAACTCACGGATAGTCAGAGAATTGTGATTTTAAAAGGCAAGGAGAGGAGTAAGCATATATCTGACAAAATCTCATTAGACGTGCTTTGCCTATTTAGTATATACTTTGCATTAGGCTCTGCTGATCTGGTATTAAATAAGCCTGACATAACTGAGCCGTAGCAAGCGCCCTCTTCTCCCCTACTCACTGAACCCTCTATATTCCCCTATTCCCTCACCTCCTCAGTATGTATGTGCTCATTATGCCTGTGTCTTATCGCTATAAATATGTCTTCTTACAAAGCAGAAATTCCTATACCAAAGGCAGTGAATATATAATTTCTAATTGCTCCACTCTTTACGCTGAGGTGCCTTTAAATTTCTTTAAGGACCCCATTACTTCCTGTAGTATGATGCTGAGGTTGAAAGGTGCAGCTGGAACATATTTTATACTGCTATATCTATGTAGCCCAAAGGTAACATATAGGTTTGCACTGCATGAAAAGCGTCGGGGAAAGGTTCCTGAGGGAAAAAGACTTAAATTGTGTCGCTCTAATGAGTACCAGAAGGGATAAAATCATTCAGGAGAATCCGTGCAGTGAATGAGTATCATGCCTGCCCAAGCACCTTCCCAGGTCGCACATCTAAGGGCATAATTAATATCTGAATTGACAGCTCTTATCCCTCTGTAAGAAGAAATGGGATTTATTTGTGTAAACTATAGATGATAGATAGATAGATAGATAGATAGATAGATAGATAGATAGATAGATAGATAGATAGATAGATGATAGACAGACAGACAGACAGACAGACAGATAGATAGATAGATAGTAAATACTGAGTGGGTTACTAAAGTTTAAATGGCAAAAACTCTAAAAAATTTTAGTTTTATTTATAATAAAATAGAAAACTCAATTTTTTTTAGATTTATTATACCCCGAGGTTGCAAAAAGTCAGAATTCGAAAATCTGTCATCTCAGACCTGCCGAAGTTGTATACAAGTCAATGGGACAGGTCCCTATTCTATTTGGAAGATTCTGTGGTCTGCGCCGGAATTAGCCTAAAGAAAACAACTATTTTGGGCTTTTTGTGAAAAAAATCTGAAAAATTCTCACTTTTCAGGAAAAAGCCCAAATAAATAGAGGGGGAAAAACCTCCTTAAAAACTGTATGATTTGGATTTTAGCTCAATTTCATCTAGTTTTCTCCCGATCCAGTTAAATTGTGCTTAAATAGTTTGGTAAGACTTTTTAAAAAAATCAGAACTTTTTTTTTAAATAACCCCCTGAATGTCACGTCAATATCATGCCATTTCTTACTGGGAATCGACAGAAATGCTATTAGAACGCTTTCTTTCAGTCTTTCCATTATAAA
This sequence comes from Xenopus borealis, assembly GCA_024363595.1. Classification (NCBI taxonomy): domain Eukaryota; kingdom Metazoa; phylum Chordata; class Amphibia; order Anura; family Pipidae; genus Xenopus; species Xenopus borealis. The sequence goes on from CM044431.1 coordinate 10,328,830, forward strand.
ATTTCTTAATAAGTTATTTTGTCAGGTGACCTTTCAGATATTTTGCTTCATAGGGAGAGCTTAAATGTATGAAATACTTAATAACGTCTGCCTGCTAACCGCGCTTTCTCTGAACTCATAAGCCTGCCGTGTGCTGACAAACAAATAGATTTGGAACATTAATTGTGCGGAGGTATTTAATAATGCGTGCAAACAAAATCCAGCGTTGCAGAGTCAGATTCGGCTTCTCGTCACTACTCAAACTAAAGGCAAATGGTATGTGAAATAAATAAAATTTATTTCATTTTATTTCATTTTTTTCATTTTGTTTCTAGGTTAACAATGAAAAAAGAATCAACAGAATACATTAAATAGCAGTACAGATATGGAATCAATTATCTAGAAACCTGTCGTCCAGAAAGCTTCGAATTATGGAAAGGACGCCTCCCATAGACTCCACTATAATGGAATAACCTACATTTTTTAAAAATGATTTCCTTTCTCTCTGTAATAATAAAACCGTAGCTTGTACTTGATCCCAACTAAGATATAATTGATCCTTATTGGAAGCAAAACCAGCCTATTGGGTTTATTTAATGTTTATATGATTTTCTAGTACTTAATATATGAAGATCCAAATTAAAGAAAGATCCATTATTTTGAAAGCCCCAGGTCCTGAGCATTATGGATGTACTTGAAATGCCCCATTAGTGCTGTAAACTCTATCTGCCAAGTTGTCTAGGCTGCATTTCTAACAGTCTGTGATAATCATGGGTGGGCAACCACATGAAATGGCTTAAATGATATCTATAGCAGACAAAGAAGACATGAGAGCATTTCCACTGTGCTTCTTGTTACAATCCAAATACAATAATTCAGATTATAATGATTCTAAAGAAACTGATTACAGAAAATGTAGGTATCTCTGTCTTCAGTCCTGCCTGGATTAGAACCAGGGGCCCTGCATGTACTATTCAGTCCTTCACCTGGCTGAAGAGGCAGTATAGGTTCAGGAATGCATTATTACTGAGCGCTTTCTCTCAGCCTTTGCTTCTGTTTGATGATTCCTGCTCACAGCTCATCCAGTTGCAGGTTATTCTACTATTAACAAGTTATTTAAGCCTGATACGTCCTGATCACAGCTCATCCATGGAGCTTCCTTCCAAGGTATAGTTTGGAGTCCTGCTACTGGGTGTGTTCCTGCCATTTCTTATTCTCCGTTCCATCAATTCTTATCTCCTGGTATGATCTCTGGAACTTTATGTGGACATTTTTGCCTTCTGTCCATCCAGACCTTTAGCTAGCCTTAGAAACTCATCTTCTGCCTATATCTATTTGGTTTTATTTCTCCGCTTTCACATTTATTCAGTATTTGCTGTTTTGCCATATTTAGAATCTTTAATAAATTGTTCTTTGTTTACACCAGATATTGTCTCTGAGGGTTGCACAGAACTAGACTCCTAATAGCCACACTGACAGATTGTCCTGTCACGGTTTAATTTTTGAATCCAAGTTTTTTTGACTCTCCTAAAGATGCTTCCTCAAGTAGAGAGTACTGTTCCTTGTGCTGGACAAAGAAGCTGGTGGAACTTTCACAGAATATTCAGGAGAACAGCATGATGCACAATAATTTTGTTCTCTTCAAGACTGAACACCTTCAATTCATTACACTCCCCTCCCAAGACCCTGGGTAATTATTTTTTTGCCAGAATTCAAAAGTTTGTCTTCATATCAACATGACCAAAACTTGGTCTCTTTCCATGAATCCTCTGGCTCCATAACTACAACATGTTTCATATTGGGATTCAAACAACAATCCATCATAAACATTATAGCTGGACTTTTTTACCATTCTATCCATTCTCACATCTGCTACACTCTTGTTATTCTGCTGGAACGAATGTCCAACATCAATAAAAAGATTATGTGCAATCATGGCTAACTCTCCACTGTACATAAATAAACACTGTGAAACACCAGCAGGTGTGGAAATTCTGAGGATAGAATAATTAAAACAAATACAATAATTTTTTAGCTCATGCTGTGAAATCAATCATAAGGCTTTTCTGTTGTGATAAAAACACGTCTAAAAGGGTCCATCCGCATGGCTGTTTTAGTGTGTTTCTGTTCGAATATAATTGTATTTGTAATTGTGGTTTTCTATCTTAATAAATACTTAAAGTGCATCTAAAGCATACAATTTAGCCCATGCATTGAGGAGCTCTTGGCTTTGTGTGTGTGTTAGGGCCTTGGACTGTATGACCTTGTACTGGAGGCTTTTGGAGTCCAGCCTTACAAGTATTAATAGTAAGCATTCAGTATCTAAGCTGGTTTTACCCAGTTACCTGGAATTAATGTCAGGTGCAGTAATCAAATGTCCTGTATAAGTCTCTAGCTAGCTCTAACTACCATTACTGCTTGGACATTAGATTGCCAGCTGAGAACTAGCCTGTTGCCTTTATTCTGAAGCTACTGTGTTCCTGAGTCAGCACCCATTCCTTGTCTTCTATGGATCTCTTGTTCCTTGTCTGCTGGCTGTTGAGCCCATGGCCTATTACATGACTCTGTTTTGCATGTGCTTTGTCTGCCACCTGTCCTGACTATGGCATGTTATTTGACTGTGCTTTGTCTGCACCTGCAGATATATATATAAAGTTGCTAAATTAGAGTTATAAAAATATTTTGGATGCCCACCTTGTTTATTTACATTTATATTGGCAATTGGATGTCTGGGTAGAATTCTTGGTGCATCAGTGCTTACCATCAAAATATAGGCTGCCACTAATTAGAGTCCATGTTGGTAGAGCAAGCACTGTGCCCTTTCTCATAGTGGTTGTTCTTGAATTGCACCACTTCCCTCATACCATTTGTATAAGTATTCACAACACACACAAAGAACCTTGGAATTGTAAAGGCTTCCTTGGATTCATAAACGAGTCCCTTTGGCTGTTTGACCTGAAACAGAAAATGGGACAATTTCACACTTTATCCTTTCTTTGACAACATGATAACCTTTATCTAAGATCCATAATCTGTTTGTTTATCTGACTCAAAGCCTTTTCATTTGTTATTTAAATCATGCTAGTTTTTGTCAGGGTAATTGCGTCCAGTTGTCCCAGATACTCCAGTTCTTCATCATTCCAGGTACAAATAAAGAATCCAGAGTGGTTATGAGAGAGGAGCAGAAATGAATATAAAGAGCATCTAATCTGATAGCATTGTGTGCAGATAGCATTGTTATTGATTAGACTTGTCATAACTAAGCTGAAAGAGATGAATATTGCATTGAATGAGAAATGGAAGCTCGCTATATCCATAACAAAAGGTAATCTCAAATGTCAAAACATTTCACTTTTGAAAATAACATAATATGAGTATAAAAGTTAATTCCACAAAAAAAAAGGTGTGTAAAAAATTAAAGTTGAAGGAAATACTAGAGATATGAACTGTGTGACAAGAAGAAGCCATAACAAAACAGTAACTATAAACTCTAAGATGAAGTAGGAAAAAGATGAGGGGAAAAGCCCAAAAGGACAAGCTGCCATATACCTGTATCTAGAGACAAGTGAACCACATCCCAGAAAACTAGGGGATTATATGGTTATATGGCTGCCCAGAATCCAAAACTAATTTGGATGGGTTTGTAAATTCTGTTTAGAATCAAGTTCAAAACTAATTTGGGATCACAGTAAATGTGCATTTACAACAAATATGAAATGATCTACAACTGAAAAGTTGTAGTTAGGAAGAAAGTCGGATATTAACAGCAGTAAGACATGATGATGGGAATAATGTGGTTCCAGGGGGGTAGGATAAAGACAAAAGAGCAACATGGAGACAGTAGGACAACACTAAGAAATTAGGGAAAGATGGAGCCAGAAAGGCATGATGGATATAGTAGACCAGTGATCCCCAACCAGTAGCTAGTGAGTAACATGTTGCTCTCCGACCACTTGGATGTTGCTCTCAGTGTCCTCAAAGAAGGTGCTTATTTTTGAATTTCAGGTTTGTAAGTAAGTTTTAATTATGTAAAAACTAAGTATAGTGCCAAGCGGAGCCTCCTGTAGGCTGCTAGTCCACATAGGGGCTACCGAATAGTCAATCACAGCACTTGTTTAGCACCCCAAGAGACTTTTTAATGCTTGTGTTGCTCCCCAACACTTTTTACATTTGAAGGTTGGGGATCACTGTAGTAGACTATAATAGAGACAGTAGCATAAAATGGAGAAATTATGGCAAAAGAGAGACAAAAGGGCATTCAAGAAACAGTAGGACAAGATGGATACAGAAGAGTATTGAAAAGACAGTAGGGCAAGTTGGAGACAGTAAGATATAATAGCAACAGTAGGGCAAGATGAAGACACTAGTGCAAGATGGAGACAGTAGGACATTAAGGAACAGTTAGGCAAGATGGTGGGAATACTGTAAGATGGAGTCAGGAGGGCAGGATAGAGACAATAAGGCACAATGGAGACAGTATGGCAAGATGGAACAAGAAAGATACAGTATAAAGACTGTAGAGCGAGAGGAATACTGTAGTACATGATAGGACCAAATGAAGACAGTAGTGTATGATAAAGACATTAGCCTATGATCGGGACAGTAGTGTAAAATGGAGAACGAGGGAAAATGTAGACAGAAGGGCATTAAAGAAACAGTGGGACAAGATGAATACAGAAGGGCATGAAAAGGATAGAAGAGCAAGTTGGAGACTCTAGGACATAATTAAATGAGAAAAGCAAGAGGGAGACACTAGAACAAGGTGGAGACAGAACGACACAATGGAGAATGTAGGGCATGATGGAGATGGAACAGCTTTATAGAAACAATAGATCAAATGCAGACAGTAGGACTTGATTGAAAAAGTAGGGCAAGGTGAAGATGGCAGGGCATGGTGGAGACAGTAGTGCATAAAAGAAACAATAGGTTAAGATGGAGACAGAAGGACTTTATAGAGAAAGCTGTGGGACATGAAAGAAACAGTAGAGTAAAGTTGAGAAACTGGACAAGATGGAGACAGAAGTGCATGAAAAAGACAATAGGGCAAGATGGAGACAGTGGGGCATGATGGAGAAAAATAGGCATGATGAGCAGGGCAAGATGGAGACAAAAGGGTAACATTGAGAAAAGAGGGCAATATGGAGACAGGAGGACATGACAAGACAGTAAGGTAAGATGGAGACAGAAGTGCATGATGGAAACAGTAAGGCAACATGAAGAAGAAAAAGTTGAGGAAAAAGCTCTACAGTATAAGATGCCCTATATGTAGAGAAATAGATCACCAGAGAGAACCAATCCTTATTTATGTAGGTGAAATTAGAACAGAGCAGGTAGTAACCCATCCAACACTTTCCTTTTGTCTCTGTCTATATATATTAGGTACTTACAGTATCCAGTGCTACCAATCCCTATTTCTGCAGGTGAAATGAGAGCAGAGCAGGTAGTAATCCTTCAAACACTTTCATCATCTCTGACTCCAGCCTCACTTTTGTCTTGCTTCAACCTATGTCTATAAACCATGAAACACTATTGTGTTATGTAAGTTGCCACTTTGAAGTGAGTACAAGGCATGCTGACTATTATCAGTGCATAAATTCACACCAGCATTACACATACTCTATGAAGCATAAATATGCATCTTGCAAACACCTTACAAAATATTTAAAACTGCCTTTTCATGCATCCGGACGAGCAGAAATTCATTTGGGCAATCCTGACGTGAATCGTGCCGCTCTCACAGATTACTGTCTTAGGACAGTAAACATTGCTGATTTGTACAAGTGCTTAAGGCATGCAAAAGGCATAAACTGCTTTCATCTCTCTCCAGATTTGCATTATTGCAGACGAGAACCGCATTAAATGAAGTATTGTTAAATAAAATGGAAATTATGTCTACAAAGTCCAAGTAATTCATCTTCGAAATAAACAAAATATATTGCCAGTGTTCTATGTTGTGCGTCTTTCTCTTCGCCTGTGATTTACAGATTTAAATATGAAGACAATATTAAGAAGTAATGAATGACTTTACAGTGGAGAAAGAATCCTCTGCAGACATTAGTTATCACTAAGCATGTATACAAATACACATACAGTAGCAAAAAAAGGGAAAGTTGTGCTCACCAATTAATATTAAACCATTAAGTGGGGGGTGCAATGAGGCTGGGACCACAAAATTCTTACATACACACATATATATATATATATATGTATATATATATATATATATATATATATATA
>CM044431.1:10363844-10435534 GCA_024363595.1 Xenopus borealis
GGAAGTTCGCGAACATGTTCGCGAACTTTTTTTCGGCGGTTCGCGCCATCCCTACTTATGTATAACTCCCTTACCTTTAGATTGTAAGCTCTTTCTGTATAGAGCCTTCCTCACCTTTTTTATCAGCATTGATTGTGACTGTATGTAACTCCATATGTGTGTAATTCATGTGATTTAGTTGTATAAACATATTTACTTTAAAGCGCTACGCAATATGTTGGCTCTATAGAAATACATGTTATTAATAATAATAATAATAATAATAAGCCGATACGCCACCCTTTATTCTGTGCAATTTAAATAAATGCCAAAAAAAAACTAATTTCGAGCTGACAGTCCTGCACACTGAACAATAAGATGCATGGTAGCGCCGAGGTCCTGTTATTCACATTATCAGCACATTTTAGATTTGCTGTTTATTGAATATGCACATTCCTGAAATGACTTAAAAGTCCCATACTGTGTTCATCCTCCAGTAAATAACTCACAGGTGCCTCATGCAACTAAGGCCAGCGGGAGAGCACTTTGTCCGGCACCAAAGCACAATCTGCATTTTCATGTTATTATAATTATATATCCCCTCCGAGCTGAGCTAATCTTCCTTACGTGTATATTTATAGATGTGTGTGTGCTACTGCAGGGCATTCTGAGTGATACTGCTTAGTGTAATGCTAGTTACAGTTTCATGTGTCACTTGTAGAGGATCATTTCTTGAGACCCAAGATGCAAGGGCAAGAGGCCTTATAGTAGCAAAATCACTCCCTGTAGACTTAGAGTTCCCTAATGGCTCATATCCGCTGGTGCAACCTACTCACACATCTGAATGACACGTAGGTTAAGGGACAGGTAGAAGGTGGGAGAGGGGACACCTACGTTCCTGCCCCTGCTTGTCCCTCATGTAAACAACACTACCATTGACAGTAGTGCAGAAACCTGGATCAGTTCTTTTAGCTTCAGGACAGATTCATTAGCCCATGACTAAGTGCCCTGGTGGGGTGCGAAACGCGTAGGGTGGATGGAGATGGATATTTTTAACTCTCTATAAATAAAGTAAATTTTTATCTGAACTTCTTTGGTCCTGTTGATCCGTATCGAGTGCTTGTTGGCCCTGCTTCTCTTCTTTAGCCGTGCCGCTCCCTAAAGCTGGGGGTCTGGGGCAGGCCCGGACTGGCAATCTGTGGGTTCTGGCAAATGCCAGAGGGGCTGCTATAAGGTCCCATAGAAAGTCAGTATTTAGTGGGCTGGTGGGGGCTGTTTGGGCCTCTATGTGGGCTGATTGGGCATCTATGTACCTGAACTGCCAGGGCCTATTTCAGATATCAGTCCCGACCTGGTATGGAGCACCTTGCTCTTTTGTTTACTACCTAAAGAGATTCATTACACATTGACCCCATTTTTTGTACTTCGCTCCCTGCCCTGCTGGTACTAAATGACCTCTATAATCTTTAATGAACACAACCTTGATGTGATGGGCGAATTCACCCCTGGCTATGGCTAAAAGCAAATACCAAAGCAGACCTATACTGTATATATCCAGTGTTGATCTCCACTACTGACTCCACAGAAAAGAAAGAGATCAAATGGCCCCTGTTATTGCACCTAATGTGGCATAAATAACACAACTGCACATGGGTGTGGTAACAAATCTAATTTAAATTGTGGCTATCATATCCATTAATGCAGGGATCCCCAACCTTTTGAACCTGTGAGCAACATTCAGAAGAAAAAGGAGTTGGGAATCAATACAAGCATGAAAAATGTTCTTCGGGTGCCAAATAAGTGCTGTGATTGACCATTTGGTAGCCCCTATATGAATTGTCAACCTACATTGAGGCTCTGTTTGACAGTACACCTTGTTTTTATACAACCAAAACTTGCCTCCAAGCCTGGAATTCAAAAATAAGGTCCTGCTTTGAGGCCACTGAGAGCAACATCCAAGGGGTTGGAGAGCAACATGTTTCTCACGAGCTACTGGTTGGGGATCACTGCATTAGTATCTAATTCCTTTGGAACACGTCTTCTGCCCCTGTTGACACAAACTGGATGGAAACCCAGGAATTGCTTCCATTGTCCCAGCGCTCCAAGGTTCCTCAGTATCTATAGACACACTTGCATGTGATTTAGCAAAAGAGACAAGATTGACACAATGGTGCTTGGTCCTCTTTTGGTCCATTTCAAGGATACACATGAAGCAGCTTAAGGAATCTGTAGGACCATCCATGGGGAGTTTAGGACAATCCCATAAAGAACAAAGTTCTAATGAATTTTGCCACAATTTCAGACTTCCAAGTGTTCTGAGAATGAACATATAGGAAGGAAATATATTTCATGCATGTGAAAGGAACAGTTTATTACAAGGTCAAATAGCTAAGAAATAGTTCTCTAATTGCACACCTACACATAACCGTATATGATTATAAGAAAAAATAAATGAATCACAATTCTATGCATATTTGCCACGTGTTAATCATAAGTACTCAATACACTGATAAATCTTACATTTAAGAATATCTCTGAAAAGCATTATGGCTTGAAGGGACACAGTCACCTCTTATTATTGCACCTTTTTCAGCATTACCTCTATTAATCAAAAAGCTCCTATTTATTAATTTTTCTTTATCTCTTTTTTTATTCATAATGGTAATATTGCAACTGACAGTAGAATTGCTGCCTTTTGTCTTTCTGTCTACTAATGGTGGTTTCGATAATTACATTTCAATTTTTAGGCTTGTCTACACAATGTGCACTAGAAACATAGAAAAGGTAAATCTATGCAGTCTCATCTGGGAGACAAAAAAAACCCCTTTGTTAACCTTGTTTTAACTAAGAAGGTCCAGCCTGAAGGCCAGGTCAGTTAGGGGGAGATTTGGGGTGAGTGCTTATTTGTACCCTGGGTACCCCTGGAACTATAGTGACACCCCAATGTTTCTATATATCTGTAACCTTGTTATGAGCTAAGGGGGGCCCAGTCTGAAGGTCAGTTAGGGGGAGAGTTGGGGTGAGTGTTATTTGTACCCTGGGTACCCCTTGAACTATAGCAGGGTGACACCCCAATGTTTCTATATATCTGTAACCTTGTTATGAGCTAAGAAGGCCCAGTCTGAAGGTCAGTTAGGGGGAGATTTGGGGTGTTTATTTGTGCCCTGGGTACCCCTGGAACTATAGCAGGGTGACACCTCAATGTTTCTATATATCTGTAACTTTGTTATGCTCTAAGGGGGCCCAACCTGAAGGCAAGCTATGGTGAGATTTGAGGTGACTGCTTTCATTTGACTATGTGTTGACCGACAGTAGGGGGCTTGAGCCAAAACATATAAAATATCTGCTTTTAACAGGTATTATGGGTACTAGTAATATATTCTGAACTGTAACATTTATGTCTAGCTTTTCATGTGGACTATAACTTTTTTTTGTATTTTACTGCTTTGTAAAAAGAAGCAAATGCATCATTCCACAGTTTTTATGATACATTTTACTGCATTGTATGAGTAAGATTGAATCTTATCTCAGAATAAAAGAATACTCAGTATGATAACACTACACATGAAACATTCTATAATCATAAAAAATAAATTAATTAATATACTTATAATAGGGCAGGGAGGACATTCATCTGTATTGTCCTACAGAAAGATGGGGGCTAATTAAAAGTGAGAATTCTTGACTTACGGCATTGTCCAATGTCCCCTCTTCATTCACCTTCAACATCTGACATATTAAGTTTGGACAGTTGTTAAAGGACAAGGAAAGGCAAAAAAAAAAAAAAAAAAATGACATTTTTACTTTCTTTAATGAAAAAGAAATCTATCTCCAATATACTTTTAATTAAAAAATGTGTACTGTTTTTATAAGAAACATCACTGTATGCAGTGAAATTCTCCCTTCATTTACTGCTGTGGATAGGAATTGTCAGATGGTCCCTAACTGTTGGGCAGTGAAACAATCATACTTATGAACAGGAGGGGGAGCCCCTGCCTTTCTTCCCAGCCATGCAGAACTCCAGCAGCTTTGTTTGTTTCCCTGTAGAGCAGTCGGCAACTGTGTAGAGATTTGTATCGGATTCTATTTTTGCCTTTACATCCCCTTTACTGTTTCCAACTCCAGCTGCAAGGACAAAGATCATGGAGCCAGATTTAAACAGATAAACTGGGATTCTATTTGGAGGATTATTTTGCTGCAGCCATTGGTTCTGCAAAGTTGGGGAAAGTTTGTATTAAACAATAGAAAAACTATAAAATCCACATTAGATTCCATGACAACACAGGACCCAGTGCAGTCTGTATATTCTGATTATTAATCAGTCTTGTTGTATCGGCTTCTGCCAGATATTATTTAACTTGTGTAGTTTTGACGATCCCTAAGCTTAGCCCAGATCACACTGAGCATGTGCACAGTCTTGGTCTGGCAAAGATGTATAACAAAGTTACAAGATGACAGCCCCCTGTGGCCAACTTTGAAAGCATAAATCATTTGTTTGATTAGGCTTGTGGTGCAGTAAGTTCATGTTTATGTTTAGTATACAAAATACAGTATTTCTAGCCTTATTCTATTTTAGACTTTCCTTGTCCTTTAAGTCTTAGTGCTAAGAAAGAGATAACGAGGAACGGAGATCCAACAGTGTGTAGGGCTGTACTGAGCCACCACAAAGTAGACCATTAAAAAATATGAAATCCTCAATTCCACTTCTAAAGACTTAAACAAACACATAGGCCAGTTTGTAAACTTGCTCAGCATTATATTCGACCAGTGCAATGAGAGTACAGGATAATGTATTTTAGCCAACCAATTTGATCTCCGTGGAAAGTAAATGTAAGAAAAGTACCTGGTGGTCTAGTGGGGGGACAGCAGGGACGCCCGCCGCGCCAACCTCCGCCACGCGCTGCTCCTGCTGTTTCCTCCTGTGTGCCGGTTTCCTTAGCGCACGCACCCGCGCACTTCCGAATTTAAAGGCCCATGCGCGTAATGACTGACGTAATGACTCGCGCAAAATTCAAATGTATTTAAAGGGGCTTTTAGTGATAGCATATTGCCCATGATAGGATTCATTCCTGGTGCTTTCCTGAGCCTTTGTGCGTTTGTTACCAGTATCCTGCTTGTATTATTCCTGTATTTGACCCGGCTTGTTCCTGACTACTCTGATATCCGTAACCTGACCCCTGCCTGTACTTCGACTTCGATTCTGTCTCACCCTTCTGATTGATTACCCGGTTTTGACCCTTGCCTGTCTGACGATCCTTGTTATCTGCCTGCCTCGACCCAGCCTGCCTGACTACGAACTTGCCTAATCCTATTGTACCGTGACCTTCGGCCTAACTGACTTTAACAACAGTTGTGCCCCATTGCTGGCCAGAACTCCTCGCCTTGCTCCTCTCGTTTAAGTCCAGGTGGCAACTGAGTAGCTGAGGGCTCCTCCCGAAGCCAAAGGCGGTCACACTACTGGTGAAGCCGAGCCGAGACCAGGGAGCTTGGCATCTGTTCTGGTTTTGGGTGCCGACCGTTACAGTAAAGACCTTTCAAACCTCATGGGGTTTTATTCAGCTGTCAGAGGCTTCAAACATGTTTGAAGAAGATTCCCTCTGGTTTTCTAAATCTTTGCACTTAAAAAAAGGATGAGTTTCTATCAGGCCGAACCAAAGTCCTTTTTAAAGATAGATAGTGGTCTTCACAAAGTAAAAATATGACAGGAACAAGCATATTAGGTTAATAGCACATTGGCCAACAGTTGTGATTAATAGTGATGAACGAATTTATTCGCCAGGGGCGAATTCGCGGCGAATTCCCGCGATCCGCGAAACTGACAAAAAAATTTGCCCAAAAAAATTCTCGCGTCAAAAACGAGTCGCGCGTCAAAAACGACACGACGCGCCGAAAACGACGCGACGCGCGCCGAAAATGACGCGACGCGTCGGAAACGACGCCACGCGCGTCAAAAACGACGCCACGCGCGTCAAAAACGACGCCACGCGCGTCATTTTTGACGCGCGACGCATCGTTTTTGCAGGGCGTGGCGTCGTTTCCGACGTGTCGCGTCATTTTCGGCGCGCGCCGCGTCATTTTCGCGGCGTCGCATCATAAATGATGCGCGACTCCTCGGGAGGAGCCCTCAGCTACTCAGATGCCACATGGACTTAAACGAGAGGAGCAAGGCGAATCGTTTCGCGAATCGGCGAAAAATTCGCGAATTTCTCTGGAAATTCGCGAATTTTTCGGCGAAACGCGGCCGTTTCGCCCATCACTAGTGATTAAGATAATCTAAATGAATCTAGGAAGGTCACGTAAGGAGCCCACATACAATTGTTTAATACTGAGGTGACAGCAATGGTATGGATCTCTATGATTAAGGTGGAAAACAAAAATGTGAATAAGTACAAAGCAATACTTTTACTGTCTGCATATATTGCCTACAGATGAGGCACAGTCAGGATTTCTTCAAGCGTGTAGCTTCAAAACATCTCCTCAAATTAGCACATGCTACAGTGTATTTTGTATTTTTGTGTATCTAGTGTTACATCGAAATAATAATTGGAGAGAGCATAGTCTTGTGGTGTTGTCATTCAAAAAGTGTTCCTATGTCCTCCAGCTTGATGTAGGCTCACCAGCTTTATTAACACAGGAACTGGAAAGTCTAACCTCCGACAAAGAGTCCCATTTCTTGGTTGCCTCCACTAATGATTATTAAGAGTGTTTCAGAGTACAGTAATAAATAACTATTGCTCAACTCCATCTTCCATCTAGTTGAAATCCTGAGAATATTGAATGTAGAGGACATAGATACAGTAAAGCACAGTGTTATGTAAAGTCAACCAGATGGATTTCAAACCATTTTTAAGCTCTCACGGTTGCTTGGAACATCCCAGAAATGTAACAAGTGGATCAGTAGTTATTTAGAATGAATCAAGAATTGTCTGGAACCTATATATGGTTGCTGTGGATGTAACTCCAAAGTTACCATGTATAACACACATACCAAGCAGTTGCATAGCCAGTTTGTCTCAAATGCAATAGAATAAATAACCACTACAGATGTCTAAAATTAAAAAGGTGCATACATGTAGGCACCAATAGGTTTTACCAGCACCTACAGTATAGCGCTAAATCCTTACCTTCCTTAGTTGCCAGGCAAAAGCCTGTGCTGCAATTTAAGTATTTGCATGTCTGTAGTTATTGGCCAGGTGGCACTGTGACTACATCCTGCCTTACACTGTATAGTGCTGGGAAGGGAGTGGCAGCTTCCTCTTTGGCCACTGGATGGTGATCCAGCAGGGTGTACCCAGGGGGGACCTGGGTACAGAAAGGCCTTGGCTCTGAAGGGGTAACCCCAAAGGGACTGGACACCTTTGGTGGGTAAGTCGGTGGCCAGGCAACCCCTTGAATGAGGGTTAGCGAGAATAGGGCAGCTCTGTATTAGTCTCTGTAGGAGAGAAAGGCATGTGTAGCATGAGCAGCTCAGCTCCAACAAGGAATTGCAGGAGGGAGGAGCTTCCCACAGGTTTTGAAATACCTGAGTTCAGGGACCTCAGTGAGGAGGGAGTGCAGGGTAGAGACTGCTTCCTGAGACTGAATGAGATATGATTGTTAACCCTATTCAACATGTAAGTAAACCTGGGGACATTGTCTTCGGACTAATAATAAAAGTTTGCACCAAGAACCTACTGGCACCCATCCTTTTTATAAGTTGCATGCACAATGTCTGGGTGTTGTAGTCGCACTACACTGTAGAGGGAATGCTTCCACTTAACGAAGGCCCAGGATCCTGAAGAGAGAGTCCAATATAACCCATGCTCATTCCAATATCTGGACATTTTAACTATCTGTGGTCTGGATAGCCCAGATTAGCGTTACATACATTTAGAGGATTGCATGTTGCCAGATGTTAAAATAGGTCAGGATAAGATAATACTTAAAGGGCACCAATCATAACTAAAAATTACTAAGTAAATACACTATGTGTAAGTTCAAGAATCCAATTTTTAAAACAGATATGAGGGAATGTAATTAAAGCCGGTAAGGGAAAAACTATTCGCAATGCGAAAAGTTATGCCTCTGTGTGAACAATTTTTGCTTTGTGTGAATTTAATATAGTTTTTGCAAACCCGGAAACTGTTTAGCGACCACTTCCGATAGTGGAAGAGAGTTTGCGAATTTTACAGCTTGCGCCAATCCGCAGTCAATGTAATAAATAGTGATGGGTGAATTTATTTGCCAGGGGCGAATTCCCGTGATTCGCCGCTGGTGAATAAATTCGCGAATCACCAGCGAAATTTCGCCTGAAAAATGAGTCACGCGTCGTTTTTCCACGAAACCGACGCGGCGCGCCGAAAATGACGCGACGCACGTCGGAAATGATGCGATGCACGCCGAAAAGTTGACGCGACATGCGTCAAAAGCGTCCCGTGACTCGTTTCGCAAATTTTTCGCCAGTTCGCGAATTTCTATGGAAATTCGCAAATTTTTCGGCGAAGTGAATCTCGGGAGATTCGCCCATCACTAGTATTAAAACTTCTCACTGAAAAAGTCGTTATGTTTGCTCCAAAAGATTACGACACCTTCAAGCACTTCTTAAGAGCGCGCAATTAAAATTCGCAATGCCCAATTAAAATTTGCAGTGCGCAATTAATATTTGCAATGCAATAACAGTTTAAGGAACAATTTTACATTGCGAGATGTGGATTTTTAATCTTATTGATGCATATTCTTTTGCTCTTTGCAAATTTAATTACATTCCCCCCATAGAATTGTTTGTATAACGTAAATCATCAGCTCACTATACCTTCTGCAAAATCTCCTCTATCTCCACTGTAGTTCTAGCTGAGGCAGACATCTTGGATTTCACTGACTCCTCCTACCTATATCTTCACAGCCAACTGCAGCTCTGAAATCTCGCACATGCTCAGTTGAAATTAATTGGTTGCCTAATAAACCTTCTAAGCTATTTTCAAACCTGCCAAACTTCTATGTTAGCTGCTGCTCAGTAGTGCTGCCACCTTGTGGAAGTTGGTGTGTGCCCTTCATTTGCATAATGACATCATCAGCAGGGGATAAGCTAGGGGAATCTTGTGATACTTCTAGTGGAGGAGTTTAATAAAGCTAGGCATTCTGGGTAGAATATCTAGCTACAATCTGAGCATGCTCGTGAACTCATTTGCATGTTATAGTCACAGTATGGACTCCCTCAGTGAAAGAACCCATTTAATTGGGATTTTTTTTTAAAAACTGTACATGTAGTTTGATTAAATGTGTTTATGTTGAACTGGTCAGATTGTTAATATGTGTTCAATGTTAAATGCAGTAGAACCCCCATTTTTTTGTTATCAGGGGACTAGAAAAAATATGGTGTAAAATCCAGGAAAATGTCAAATCAGGACCACAAAACAATGTAAAATGCAGGAAAACTTAAAATCAAGGGATCAAGTGAGGTTTCGCTGTGTGTATGTATGGATTCTATCCTCATTTTTACAACTGAAATCAAGTGGAAAGAAACTGAAAAACAAAACAACAAAATGAAACCGCATATTGGGTTTGGCTTGCTTTAACTTTAATCAAGATAGCAGATTTACTGAATGGTATAATCCCATCAATTTGACTTCACAGATTTCCGTGTTCAACCCTGTGATCCCAGACGCCCTCACTGGTAATGGGATACAGCATATGGTTTTTCAGAGATAAATTCTTTCCATAAAAATGACTAATGCCTGTTTTATTTGCCTTGCCCAGCTGCCCATCTCACAAAGCCAATCATAGATCTGCTACTAATCTGTGAAATAAAAACATATACACTTTCAACGCTATGCTGGTCAATAAATTACAATTTCATTTTGCTCCTCATATCAGGATTAAGAGTTTTCATAAAAATAGAAGGTTCTGACCACAAAAGTAAAATATACAGAAAACAATAGTCAACTGAAACAAATCCTGGAATGGATAATTGAGAAAGAAATTGTTGGAGAGCAGAAGACCTTCAATAGCTGTGAAAGACCAGACTTTTCATATATTAAATGAATGCTGAATACACACACAAAATGTATATGCACTTCTGGTTTTCTTTTTGCTAAAGAGTAAGGTGTGTTCAGTAATCAGGGGGGTGGTATTCCAAATGCAACCGAGGCCCTGTGGGTGTCTCTCTAATATACACATCAGACTCAGCATTAGGGCAGATTTACTATTGGTTGAATTTCGAATTGAAAAAAATTAGAAATACAACCATGGGAATAGTTAGGGAATTAAAATCCTTCGAATTCGAAGGATTTTACCGCAATTCGATTGGTGGAACGATCGAATTCTAAAAATTCGATCGAACGATCAAAACGTTTCAATCGATCGATTTGAACTATTTTAACCATTCCATCGAATTTTTATCATTCGATCAAAATTCGCCGAAGACACTTCCTTAGGTTGAAACTAGGCCGTCGAATAAAAATTTAAAGGGGAAGTAATTCGATAATCGAATATTCTAAGAGATTTTTATTCGAATCATTGGATTTGATCGAATTTACAGAATTCACTGGTTGAAAACATCTAATTTGCATAATCAAAATTAGAATCTTTGTAAAAATTCAATCAATTTCGAATCATTCATGTGAATACATATGAATTTAGTAAATCTGCCCCTTAATGTGAGTATCTTATCAAATTTAATCAGAAAGTTTATTCAACATACTCACTCAAGACCCATACCTGCCTAACCCATAAAGACATGGTATAGGAAGGAAGTCACTTCCAGGTAGCTTTACCTTCCAGGCAGCTAACAGACCAGCCCCACCCTCCCTCTGAGCTACAGCTGATTGGTCAGTACATTGACATGCATTGCTTCCACTGCATAAATACATACAGATTGGGATTTGGAGATATTTGTTACCCCAATATATACCAATCTATATGTGAGATACTGTGAAAAAAATGTTTTTTTTTTTTTTCATGTTTATCACCTTAATACTAATCACGAAGAACCTTCCTAGTTCAGTGCAAGCCAAAATGCTTCTCAAAGCCTTAACCAGGGCATAGCTATAGTAGGATCCTCTCCAATCATTATTTTGAGCTACAGAGAAGATGAGAGACATACACACACTAAATGTAACAAACCAGTCTTACATTTATTACCCACATCTAAAAGACATCTCT
Organism: Xenopus borealis; assembly: GCA_024363595.1. Lineage (NCBI taxonomy): Eukaryota > Metazoa > Chordata > Amphibia > Anura > Pipidae > Xenopus > Xenopus borealis. The sequence continues at coordinate 10,374,963 of CM044431.1, forward strand.
CAAGATTGGCTATGAGAGTCCTCTTAGCTCACTTTAAACACCCTGCATTTATCCAGTGATTTACCATTACCATTTTGGTATATGCCCACCAAGAAGGATTACGTGGAGGTGGAAAATTGAATAGAATATCTTAGTCAGAACAGAGAGGCATGACCAGATGTTCTGTCAATAAGATGAGAGATGTAGTTCTTCCACTCACAGTTCTTAATGAACATGGCTAAGACTTTGCGGCAACTTTCTGTGAGCACTAATGCACCAGTCCAACCCAGTTTGATGAATATACATGCATGGTGCATGCATGGACTCTAGGAATCCCTGGAACCACCAACATCTTGAAGATGGTCATAACACAGGGTTCCCTTTGTAGGTTGGGTCCCACTAACAGCAAGTCAATGGGGTTCCAACACTGTTATTGATGTTGTTATCTGTGAACTGGGAGTGATGCATTCCTAATTCTTCCAGTTTCTGCAATTTGCACCCATGCTTGCAATGTAAAGCCAGTCAGAGATCCCTTCCTCTGAACATTAAAGGACAAGGAAAGTGTAAAATAGAATAAGGCTAGAAATGCTGTATTTTGTATATTAAACATAAACATGAACTTACTGCACCACAAGCCTAATCAAACAAATGATTTATGCTTTCAAAGTTGGCCACAGGGGGCTGTCATCTTGTAACTTTGTTAGACATCTTTGCAAGACCAAGACTCGCACATGCTCAGTGTGATCTGGGCTAAGCTTAAGGATCCTCATAAATTATCAAAAAACAAAGCTGCTGGAGTTCTGCATGGCTGGTAAGTAAGGCAGGGGCTCCCCCTGCTGTTCATAAGTATGATTGTTTCCCTGCCAGAAGTTAGGGACCGTCTGACAATTCCTATCCACAGCACTAAATGAAGGGAGAATTCCACTACATACAGTCAGGTTTCTTATAAAAACTGTACACATTTTTAAATTAAAGTATATTGGAGACAGATTTATTTTTCATTAAAGAAAGTAAAAATGGGATTTTATTTCTTTGCCTTTCCTTGCCCTTTAAGCATGTAGTGACATATGCTGCATTTCTCAATGGAAATGCTCTAAATGTATTCAGAAATATATTATTCCACAGGCTCCAGACATATATTAGGTGCCATGTGGTCAAGCCTAATCGGTTTAATGCAAAAGTGAAGACAGAATTATAAGCACTTTTGTCTATGCTGTTGTCTCGCAGGCTGGACTTGTTATAATAAACCACGGCAATAAGAAAACCATTTGATTCCACGTGAGGCTTTAATATCTCTCTCTTCTCATCTTTAAGTCCTTATCTCCTGCTCAGACACACATCAGAGAGAGTCTCAGCTTCACACAGAAGCCAAGGGAAAAAAAAAAAAGAAAAGTCGGCATTTCCATCAAACCAAAAACCCACAGCTAGTGTCTGAGACTCTGATGCCAGAAAGCGAGAGGCGCCTTGGAAGAGATACAGAGCTGCACATTCTCCCATGGAAACAGATGCTTTAATGGCATTTGTTGCTAAAGGAAAGGAAGAGATTAGCGGGAAGAAAAGTCTTACTTCTCCCTTGCCTCCAAATAGTTTGGATTAGAGAAATAAAATCTAATGAGGGCACATGTACTGCACTGCTCTTGGTGTTTCTCGTATAAAGGCAGAACGATTTAGCAGGAAAACATATTTAATGCAAGCAAAACAAACATATATAGATTCACATATTTCACAGTGTTTTGCATGAGAAGTGACAGGGCCCTGTAGTAGCCATATTCTTAGTCAGTATATAGCACATTAAACCTTATTAAATACAATTAAATGCAATATTAAGGTACAAAACCAGAGCTAAGAGGTTTCATCTTAAAGGGATCCTGTCATGGGAAAAACTTTTTTTTTTTCAAAATGCATCAGTTAATAGTGCTGTACCAGAAGACTTCTGCACTTAAATCCATTTCTCAAAAGAGCAAACAGATTTTTTTATATTTCATTTTTAAATCTGACATGGGGCTAGACATATTGACAATTTCTCAGCTGCCCCAAGTCATGTGACTTGTGCTCTGATAAACTTCAATCACTCTTTACTGCTGTACTGCAAGTTGGAGTGATATCACCCCCTCTTTTTCCCCCCAGCAGCCTAACAACAGAACAATGGGAAGGTAACCAGATAACAGCTCCCTAACACATGATAACAACTGCCTGGTAGATCTAAGAACAAAACTCAATAGTAAAACCCATGTCCCACTGCGTACTATTCAGTTACATTGAGAAGGAAAAACAACAGCCTGCCAGAAAGCAGTTCCCTCCTAAAGTGCTGGCACAAGTCACATGACCAGGGGCAGCTGGGAAATTGACAAAATGTCTAGCCCCATGTCAGATTTCAAAACTGAATATAAAAAAATCTGTTTGCTCTTTTGAGAAATGGATTTCAGTGCAGAAGTCTACTGGAGCAGCACTATTAACTGATGCGTTTAAAAAAAAGCATGTTTTCCCATGGCAGTTTCCCTTTAATATTCAGAAGGGGTTTGCTTCCCTGAATTAGTTGTACTAGCTGATGGATTGCTCCAAGAATGGATTGGATGGCATTTTAAGACGTGACAAAATATAGGTATAAGTAGAATGCAATACCAAATTACTCTTATTTCTACTCTCTATACTTCCAAGTGTGCAGCCAAAAACCTGTCATGACATCCCACCATACTCCTAGCTTTAAGTTCTCTCAACAAAGCAAGATGTTTTAGCTGGTTTCTGGAACAGAAAATTAATAGCACATTATTCAGGGCTTCCCAAATGGGGTTTTTATATGAGATATGAGATACAGTAGGGTTTGACAATCAGCACAACATCAGAAGGCCTTTAACTGTTGGTTGGATTCTAGGCAATGTAAGGCAACAACATCTGAAAGGATCCCAGTCTCACGCTTTGTATTCTCCTTGCTGTAAGTCACAGGATACCTTAATGCAAAAAGACTGGACAATTAATTATACTATTGCTATGTTCAATCTTCTTATCTTAACATGCATGTCTTGTCATTGCTAGTTCCACCTCTCCTCTGCTCCTATCTCACTAATAACACCTTCCCAGATGAAAACCACTCAGTCTCTGAACTCATTTGTAGCCAAACTCATGACAGGGAGGCGTAAGGGTTTCCTGATCTTGCTGAAGGGCTGTGATTAGAAAGAAAACCTACTTCTACCATGACGAGTGCTGTGTTCCGCCTGTGCAGGTGCCGCATGGGACTAGTGTTGCATGCACATCAGAAAAGTTGGTATTTGCTTCATAAAAACAATCTTCAGAGAATTTCTCCAAAATGTTTTACTTACTTAAATGTATCTTATAATTGTTGCTAATCACATTAAGAACCTTAACAGATCTCTGTCCTGCATCTACTCTTTGCACCCAACTGACACACATCCCTCTATGGAGGGGTTTGCCCAGGGGTGTCCGTATAAGGAAGTGGGTAGTTTACCCAAAATATAAAAAAAAGCACTCCTACACTCTTCCTAGATATCCTCCCACTTTTGGTCTGTTCAGGGTTAGTGATGGGCGAATCTCCAAAGAGAAATTCGCAAATTGGCGAAAAATTTGCAAAACGAGCCGCGGATTTATTCGCCCATCACTATTCAGGGTAACTGATGCAATAAAAACTCTAAAATGTTCCCATTTTTGTACTGCCTGGTCATATTTTATGGTGTATGTAGTAGGAGCAAGCCTGTAGTGATTGCCTTTGGGTATGTCCAGTGAGGGGACCCATAGAGGCAATATGGGAGAGGAAGAAGCAACAGGAATCCTGCAGGGCCACAGAACAGGAGGATGTGCTGGTTCTGAACTGGGGAAGGTAGACAGAAGAGACAGAAACAACTTTGAAGACAGAGTTTGGTGCTATATTTTGCCGGTTGTGGGTATGTGCTGCTGCAAATCAAGAGTAACGCTACAAAGGAAAAGTTGTGAGATATAGCAACTCAACTTATTAACACTAACCAGAATACTGACATCTATGAGGTTTGTAGGAACACTGTTTTTTTATATGAGTCACGGCTCACTCTTATGCCTATAGCATCCACCTTTGGCTTTGGGAGGAGCCCTCAGCTACTCAGATGCCACCAGGACATGGGGGCAAATTCACTAAAATTGCGAAAATTCGCTAGCGTTGGCTTCCCTAACATTCACCGCACTTCGCCAGGCGAATTTCCGCCAGCAGTACGCAATTTCACTAAGATGCAAATTTGCACTCAGGGTGGCGAACGTTACCGAAGTAGCACTACCGTTTGTTCGCCAGGCAAATCGCCTACATGCTAGCGATGCCTAATTTGCATATGGCGTGAATTTCAAAGTACAGTATAATAGAAGTGTATGTTACAGCCATTGCATTCCACTACACAAGCCCAGGAAACCTTTAATAAATAAAATAAAGTTATTGCCCTAAACATGTGCCCCCTGTATAGTTGTGTTGCCATATGTTAGGAAATGTAGGGGGGAAGGAGGGTAACCCCCCAAAAAAATTGCTCTTTTTCACACTATCACCCTACAAACACTCCAGCGTTTTTTTGGGACTTAGAAAAAATTTCCATGTTTTTTTTTTCTAACTCCTTTCTATTGTATTGCACTTCGCCTGGTCTGACCAAGCAAGGTAAAGTCTAGCGTAAGTGGTAACGTTCAGGAAAATTTTGATCTTAGTGAATTTGCGTAATTACGATCCTTCGTCAGTGCTCAACTTAGCCTGGCGTAAGGGTGCGAATTTGTGCAAGTCTATTTACTTCGGTGTTAGTGAATTTGCGAAGTTGTGAAATGACGTCACGCTGGCGAATTAGTGCAAGCGTTAGACACTTTGCGCTTTAGTTAAATTCCCCCTTAGTGAATAAGGAGCAGAGAAGAGTTCTGGGTTTGCAAAGGGGGGAGACAGGAGGAAACACCAGCAAACTAGTATTGGCCATGCAGAAGCATAACAGTAAGGAAAAAAATTAACAGTCCAGGCAGAATACACATTATCTTTATACAGACAAAGGTCAGTCCAAGCAGAGTTCAAGCAAGGTCTGACAGGCTAGGGTCAAACCAGGCAGAAACACAATAGAAAATGCACCCAGAAACTATGAAACATAAACCTACAAGGCTCAGCTAGAACCTGGTCTAAATCAAATTTTGCGCCAAGGTGACATTATTGTTGCATTGTTGTTTAGTTACAGATGCAACGTGTAAAAGACACAAAGGATCACATACACTTGCCACTTACAAAGAAGCTGCATGTATCTCCGTGACGGCAGCAGAAACGTCCCTGTCACTGTCCCTCTAGACCACCAGACTCCATGACTACTAGCCTATAGTAAAGTCTATCTCTGTGGGATACCTCTAGTTACATCTGTATCCTTCCTTTTAGGGCTAGAGCAGACGGGGAGATTCGGGGGCATTTTGTCGCCTGGCGACTTGTAGCGGCGACTTGTAGCCCCCGAACCTCCCCGGATAGACAGGTCCTTAGGCGCACCGGCGTGACTTGAAAACGCCTGCGCCTATTCACACGCAGCGGCGCGATTTGTGGAATCGCTCCAAATTGACTCGCGAGTCAATTTGGAGCGATTCCACAAATCGCGCCGCTGCGTGTGAATAGGCGCAGGCGTTTTCAAGTCACGCCGGTGCGCCTAAGGACCTGTCTATCCGGGGAGGTTCGGGGGCTACAAGTCGCCGCTACAAGTCGCCAGGCGACAAAATGCCCCCGAATCTCCCCGTCTGCTCTAGCCCTTAGGCTCAAACTGAAGCAACATTTTCTGACTCACGTGTTTATTGTGTATAAATGCATTAGGAACATTTACTTGGCACATAAAGCAGTTACTATGTCTTTATTGCTACTTACAGGAAACCGGCCATGTTCCTGTTCTTATATGCTAAGCACCCAGTTTCTCTTCTCTACCCATAATGTACACGTGTTCTCTTATCTGATGACCATATTTATCTGTGACCTGAAAGTGTTTCAAATCTGAAATTGCCCTTTTTATGAACCTGAAGGATGACAGACACACTTTCATTCTCGAATAATGAGAGAAAATGTGTTTCTAATGAAACTTCCAATACACTATCATGAATGTGTTTAAAGTTATTTTTAATATAAGTACACTACATTGTTGGTTTTGACTCTTCAAATAATATAGAAGAAGCCACTTCTCCTCCAGCCAAACCTCCAATTTCCACAGTCAGCAGTGCATTGAATAGAAAGGTACAGGGAAATAATGACTCCAAAAGTAATAAATATTTTAATTAATGTATACTGGAAAGAATATTAGAACGATATTGTCCTTTGTCATACAAGAACATCATGAAAATGCCTCTGAAGAGATATTGTTTTTCCTCACAAGCTTGCATTCTTACACAAAATTAATGGAGTTTGACTTTAATAAGCATTTGAAGTAGTCTAGATGTCATGGGCTTCTTTCATTTGTTTACTAATGAATAAATTAATATATTATATATTATATATAATAATATTATAATAACTGAGGGGTAAGTGAAAGGCTTAACGTGATGGATTCTTATCTCATATTGAATTAATGAGTATATTACCGAGCAACATTAGGATTATCATGAAAGATTAATGTAGGAGAGCAAAATGTATTTGTGACTAGTGATGGGCGAATCTGTGTCTTCGCTTTGCCAAATTTTTCATGAAATTCCTGAGAAATTTGCAAAACGGCAAAAAATTTTTGGACGCCAGCTCGCATTCACCGGCGTTGAAAAAATGCATACCGGCATCCAAAAACAGAGGCCCATGTCCAAAATGAGATGCCGGCGAATTAAAGGAGTTCCCGGTGAATTCGCAGCAGGCGAATACTATTTGTGACTAACAAGAGGCAATGGTAGATCCTGATAAAGCTAGCACCCATTTGCAATTAGACCTGTTAGAAGGACGGTGGTCAATCTTGGGGTTGGGGGCTTTCTGGCATAGTTATGAGATAGGTGTCCGAGATCCAGATTTTTTTTGAGCATTTAGTCATGGCCACTGAGAAGCAAATATGAGAAAAGAATATCAAATGACTCTAAAGATGAAACCATTCAAAACAAAATGATATAAACATAATCGTGTGAGAGAAGGATCCGGTGGATCATACCATGCTGCCAGGGTCAAGTGTTTTAGCAACATTCCAACATTTTCAAATATGTGTCCCTTCTAGAGAAATAGGATTTGGCATAGGGAAGTAGGACATTCCTGTAGGTCCTAGGAGGTACAGAACTTCCCTATCGTATAAAGAGGTAGAGGAAAGTTTTTCATGCCTCTTCAGTGGACTTGGATCTCAGTAAGCAAAGCCAGTAAGAAGGAGTTTTGGAAGGCACAAGACTGAACCAATGTTGTTGACAGACAAAGAATGAATTTGCGTAATTATAATCCTTTGTCAGTGCAAAGACCAGAGCTACAGTACCAAAGCTAACAATCAAGGGGAAAAAAGGCACTAGCATGAATTTTGTCTTTTTTTCTGCCATTGTGTTTTTTTTCTACAAACACAAACTCAAAAATGTATAAAATGGCCTCAAACTGAAACTTCCATGAGATTTTTAAGTACAGTATGTACAAGTGTGGCACCCTAGTTCCACCAAGATTATACAGGTATGGGAAACCTGTGATCAAGAAAGCTCCGAATTACAGGAAGGTTGTCTCCCGCAGACTCCATTTTATCAAAATTATCCAGATTTTTAAAAATGATTTCCTTTTTTCTGTAATAATTAAATAATTCATAACCCCAGGTTATTGAGCTTATTTAATGGTTACATGATTTTCTAGCAGACTTAAGGTATGAAGATCCAAATTAGGGAAAGATCCGTTATCCAGAAAACCCCCAAGTCCCTGCATACCTGTATTGTAATTGAAGTGGATCTGTCACCAAGACATAAAAAATTGTATAATAAAAGTCATTTTCGAATTAAACATGAAATAGATTTTTTTTATTAATGCATACATAGCTGTTGTAAACTCATTTAAAATTATCAGCTGTCAATCAAATATTGCCTGCCCCTCCTCTGCCTTAGGTATAGTGGCAGGGCAGGCAATTATTTTCACTTTCCATTCAGTACTTCCTGTCACTGCACTCCCCGCAGTCCCCCACTCTATTTACCTTTTACTTGTGTAGTAAGTGCATGGGGATGGACATCAGGTCCCCCATTCTGGTGCACAAACAAGATTCTGAGATGATACAAGGCTTGTCTTAATAAAAGTGTCCACAAAATGGCACCTGCCTGCTTGGTATATTTTTGAATTCCCAGACCAAAGGATACATTTTTCAAATAATGCATTTAGTGTAATAAAATTTACTTGAACTAATGAAGGATATTGCCTGTGTTTTTCTGTAGTTATGGAAGGGATGATAACAGATGATATGTGTATCCTAAATGTACCACATTTCAGAAAAAAAAATGTAAAATATCTTGCTGGGGCTCATTTATCAAGTTTCGGATGTATGTACAGAGTGCAAACAGGCAAACATTTACGAGTTTACTTTTTTTTTTTTTTGCTCTCTTTTTCCATAGGCTGAAAATGTCGCTATAGACCGATCTAGCAGTAATCATTACTTCATAATCTGATATCTGCTACTTTTTTGAGCAAAGTCAGATTTTCATACCACCCTCCCCCAAATCTATTTTAACACATCCTTTAACTGCATCGGTTTTAGCAGGTTTCACAGCTAGTACAAAGAAAGATCCAAGCAGGAATATAAAAAAAAATATAAAATCTTTCTTCTTCAGATTTTCTCTTTTTAACACACCCAAAATAACTATAAAAAAAAAGAAAAGATAAAAATCCTCTTCCCTGGATCCCATAAATCTCCTTGATTGTCACGAGTGTATTCCGGAGAGATAACAAGGTCATGTTTGAACCTTAATTCCCTTAACCATCATTCCGGTTGTCAGACTTGTTGTTGCACGTTGGCTAACTCATGGGAAGTGTGTGTGAGCCAGACAGATAAAAAGAACGAAAGAACAGAATATAATGTATAATCATATATATTTCAGTTATCCTCTTTTTGTTATCTTACCAAGCTAAGTATTAGTGACACATATTTTCAATTAAAGCCCTTGAATGGTTACATCCCAAATGACTGTAGAATTGTGCTGGACTTGAAATTGGCAAAATGTAAGACTCGGAAAAAAGATGTTCAATAAAAGAGAATGTTTAGACATTTTAATAAATAGGTGCTACTGGCTTTTAATTAGTACTTTCTGGAATCTCTGCTGATAAATTACTGGGAAAAAGTCTAAAAAGAGAATGATAAGCTAATATATCGCACAATTTTTACTATCCTAATCCAATCTCTGAGCAAATGCCCTTTTAGGAATGTCTTAACTGTAGACGGTAGGTTTTTTTCTGTCCCATTATGGGAAGTCATAGCTAGTGGGCTGGGCCAGTTATGTGGGTGCTGGTGGGAGAATGTAGTTTCTCATCTAGCTCAGGTTTGCTGTTTGGAGGAGGAGACCCTGGTAGGAAAAGAACTTCACTATGTTATAAAGAGAGTGTGGTGTTTATACAAATGGCCTGTAGATGTCACTGTGCATACACAGTACTGTCTATACTGCTTAAGGTGCTAGAGTTTACATTACTGTTGTGCAATGGCTGCATGAGCCTGCTAATAAAGCATTGTTATACTCTGCTCAACAGAGAGAGCCACTTACGTCCCACTTGGGGGACAGTCAGTAAGGAGGGACAATACTGAACATCTTCTGCAGAGTAGAAGTGCAAAGGCCCTGTGCACAAAGAACATTTAGGGGAAAATTTACTAAAGTTCCCAGAAATATATCCTCGATCCTCTTCGAAATTCGATAAGCATTCGGCTATCTTATCTATCGAATAGTTCTAGTCTATCTTTTTCCTCGATATTCGATTTCTCAATGAAATCGTACAATCGAATATCGATCTTTCGATTTCACAAGAAAATCGTACTTTTGCCTTCGAGCCTCCGAAAAATTCATACGATTCAAACGATTGAGGCGTTCGATCGTACGAATGGTATTCGAGCAGGTCTTTGCAAAAGAAGCCTATGGGGGGGTTCCAATAGGCTTCTATTGGTATTCGGTAGGTTCAGTCTGGCGAAGTAGGAATTCGAAGAAATTTTAAATTTAAAATCCTTCGATCACTGAATATTCGATCATTCGAATTTTTCGGTATTCGATGATCGAAGTGACCAAATTTGCATATTCGAATATCTGATAAAATTGTACAATCGCTATTCGATCTAATTCGATTGAACTTTGATCTCTTCACACGAATTTTGTAAATGTGCCCCTAAGAGTGAAAATTTGCTTGCTAATGGCTCTTTCTTTAATTTAATATATATATATATATATATATATATATACGTATATATGGAGTGGAGTGCGAGGTTAGAGTCAATCCCTTTAAATCACTTTGTTTTGAGATTGTGAATGGAAGCTTGACTCCTATAGGAAGGTTCTGACTGAAAAGTAGTGATATTAAGTGATGGAGTACAAGGCCAAAAGTAAGCCACAAGAATGAGTAGAGAAAGTAAGAAAATGAGAAACAGATATAGAGCTATTCAGAGTCCTGAGGAGTTATACTGGAAATCTGATGGATTGTGATGGAGAATCATGTGAGTGCTTTGTAGTCTTATGGTGTATGGATATATCCCTATGTAAGAGGCAGTTACGCGTAAGTGTTGTGCTACCAATAATAGGGCTCATGTATTTAAATAGAATTTACTTCCCTGTAAGATTTTTTTTCTTTCTGACCTGTTAATCATTATTTACAAGAAATTATGTAAGAATTATGTTACATTTTAAAACTAAAGGTTACAATTTGCACAGGACATTACTCTTTTTAATTGTGTCTCAGGAGATGGATCAGGATTTCCATTTGTTTTACAGTTTCATTTATTTTTTATTCATTATTTCAGTTATTATTATTATTGTATAAGAAGATGTAATGGAATTCGATTTAAGAAATAAGCTTTTGCAGCTGTCATGCTCTTTCCAGGCCCTTCTGGCTCACTCTAGACTGTCTGGACAAGGATTGGCCTTTGCTTCATTTAGAAGTATTGTGTGGTCACTCAGATGGTTGCCACTGGATCCTATCAATCAGCCAGAAGCAAATACAGGTCTCATACCAGAATTAATAATCAGGATGAATATCAAGAAAATCTGCACATGAGATATAACCAACATTTGGTCCACTACTCATACTACATGGGCCCTTCTTTAATGGGGAGGTGTTGCAAGAGAAAGATGGTGACATTCCTACATCCCTACCATTTATTCACAAGGGTGTAACTTGCCAAATATGGGGAATGGTGTACATTACCTCTCTGTAATGACATGCAGGGGCAGATTTACTTAGGGCTGAATTTTCAAAGTGAAAAAATAGTTTGAATCATTCCATTCGATCAAATGATTCTCCATAAAATTCTTTGAATACTTGGAACTAAGAAAATTTTTTAGGACAGGATCTATGAGGTCCCCCTTAGGCTAAAATGGCAATTCGGCAGCTTTAAGCTGGCGAATAGTCGAACTCGAAGGATTTTTGAAGGGCAAGTACTTCAAAATTAAAAAATTTAAATTTTTGCATTTTTTCAATTCAAATCGAATGTTGGTCTATTTGATAGTCGAAGTAGCCCAAAATGACCTAAAAATTCTAATTTAAAAAATAAAAATTTTAGTTGATTTTTCACTTCGACCCTTAGTAAATCTGCCCCGTACTGTAGGTTAGAGTTTTTTCAGACAGTTGATATTTTAAAACACAAATTTCTAAGTAATTTTGGGCTACTTCGACTATCAAATAGCCCAAGATTCAATTTTAATTGAAAAAATTCGAATTTCAACGTACTATGAAAATCCTTTTACTTAAAGCTGCTGAATTGCCATTTTCGCCTATGGGGGACCTCATAGAACCTGTCCTGAAAATTTTTCTAAGATCCAAGAATTCGAAGGATTTTGCAGAGAATTGTTCAGATCGTTCAATTCAAATCGAATGATTCAAACTATTTTTTATTCAATTGAAAATGGACCTATTCGACCGAAATATGTCCATTAGAGGGTCGAATTTCGTCGCTTTTTCACTTAAAAAATTTGGCCTTTAGTAAAATCTGCCCCTTAGTCTTTTAGCCCCTCTATACAGTCTTCTAAACAGTTTGATTAGCTCTACCAAGGCCTAAATACGTAGATTCACTCTATATCAGGCTCAGTATCAGGGACAGCAAAAGAGAATTTACCCCAAATGATTTTCTTTGGCAGTCCATTGCTTGATTATTTCTTAGTTAATCTTATTAAGGGGGTGGGAAAAACAATGCATGGAAAAGAAGTCAAAGAGGCAGGTAATTATGTTATAAAGTCCTGATTAAATCTTTGTGCCAGCTCCTTTTTGATGTTTGGCATGTTACCCAGGGGTGCAAGGGTAGCTTTAGTTGTTTATGTTTAATTTTCATTATCAGTGATGAGTTTATTCACGAGCCCTTCAAAACTGTGATGAAAATTTGCCGCAGGAAAATTCGCCCATAAGAAAAAACGCCCATTGACTTAAATACATTAGGACAAAAAAATCACCATTAGAAAAAACACCCATTGACTTTAATGCATTTGGAGAAAAAAGTCCCCATAAGAAAAAACGCCCATTGACTTTAATACATTAGGACAAAAAAATCACCATTAGAAAAAACATCCATTGATTTTAATGCATTTGGAGAAAAAAGTCCCCATAAGAAAAAACACACTTGACTTTAATGCATTTGGAGAAAAAAGTCCCCATAAGAAAAAACGCACTTGACTTTAATGCATTTGGAGAAAAAAGTCCCCATAAGAATAACGCCCGTTGACTTTAATGCATTAGGACAAAAAAGTCGCCATAAAAAAAAAAATGCCCACTGACTTTAATGCATTTGGAGAGAGAAGAATTGTTGCGCGTAAAAACGCCCATTGTGTTAAATGCGCTTCGTCAAATTTCACTGCTTTGTGATATTTTTTCCGCAGTTTCACGTATTTGTTGCTCAAGAGAAATGGAACAGATTCGCTCATCACTATTCATTTTCAATAGAACTAATGTCACATATCGTTGTTTAACAGATATTCTTTCCCAGCAGGCTGAAGGTTATCTACTTCAATTAGCTTCTCAGCATTAGTCGCTTCCCAACACAATCTCACATGTAGGTGCTTAGATAATGCTGTGGGTTAAAAGTCCAGTAACACCAAAAGAGACAAAAATCACTTTAACTGAACTATTTCCTTCAAGTGTATCAGATTTTTTTTTTTTTTACAGAAATTATGTTTTTGCATCTCCACTAGAAATTCTGATAGGACAATAGGCTATTTAGTAGCAGATTTATTATTTTTTGTGTTTTGATTATATTTGCTATGTTTTTATGAAAAATGTTGCTTCCTGTGATCAATTTTTTTCCAAAATATGAAACATTTTGTATTTTTTTTTAAAAAAAGGAGAACATTGAACTTTGCAAACCTTTTTTTTAAAGTTACCAATAATTGGGTGCAGTATCAAACAGATGATTTAGTCTTACAAGAATTTTCATATTCATGTTTAGGTTCAGATTTACTAATATTAGACAGCATTTTTTTTCCATGTGAAAATGTTTTTAAAAGTTTTCCCACTATAGACAAACTTCTGTTTCCCCCCCCGCATTTTACAGCGTTTTGCAATTCCGACAATTCTAATGGAATTTAGTGGGTGATTTAAAACTAAAACAGTGGTATAAATACTCTTTATAATACTGCTTAAAGCGATACTGTCATGGAAAAAACATGTTTTTTTTCAAATGCATCAGTTAAGTGCTGATCCAGCAGAATTCTGCACTGAAATCCATTTCTCAAAAGAGCAAACACGTTTTTTTTATATTCAGTTTTAAATTTGACATGGGGCTAGCCATTTTGTCAATTTCCCAGCTGCCCCTAGTCATGTGACTTGTGCCAGAACTTTAGGAGGGAACTGCTTTCTGGCAGGCTGTTGTTTTTCCTTCTCAATTTAACTGAATGGAACGCAGTGGGACATAGGTTTTTACTATTGAGTGCTGTTCTAAGATATGCCAGGCAGCTGTTATCTTGTGTTAGGGAGCTGTTATCTGGTTACATGCCCATCCAGTGTCGGACTGGGACACCAGGGGCCCATCCAAAAACCTTAGACTAGGGGCCCACCAAAATATCTTAGACCAGGGGCCCACTCTCTGTACTATTTTCTTCCTCTACTCATTCAGCCTCTATTCTCCTAGTCAATTTTCTTTACATTCTATAATCTATTATTACATCTATTTAGCCTCTTTGTTCTCATAGAAATAGGGAATGGCCATGAAATTGGCTAAATGTTTAACAGCATGAGGGCCCACTGACACCTGGGCCCACCGGGACTTTTCCTGGTATTCTGGTGGGCCAGTCCGACACTGTGCCCATCGTTCTCTTGTTCAGCTGCTGGGGGGGGGGAGAAAGGGAGGGGGTGATATCACTCCAACTTGCAGTACAGCAATAAAGAGTGAGTGAAGTTTATCAGAGCACAAGTCACATGACTTGGGGCAGCGGGGAAATTGATAATATGCCGAGCCCCATGTCAGATTTCAAAATTAAATATAAAAAAATATGTTTGCTCTTTTGAGAAATGCATTTTAATGCAGAATTCTGCTGGAGCGGCACTATTAACTGATGCATTTTGAAAACATTTTTTTTCCCATGACAGTATCCATCCACAAAAACACCCATAGACCACAGGTCAGATTTGCCCATCACTAAAGCAAATATTTCAGCACAGCTCTGCACATCACATTCCCCACAAGTCCCTAAAAATGGGGGATTGGGGTTACACCTACAGGGTTATTTATCAAAATCTGAATGTTTCAGATTTTTTAAATAAAAAAAGTCTGACCAAACTAGAATCAACAGTTTGCCCTTATGCATCGATAAAAAAAATAGAAATAATTGGATCACGAAAAACCAAAACTTTTTCAGATTGTTGAGCGTAAAAAACAGAATTTTTCACATTTGATGACTGAAAACAACAAAACAATTTGCATTTTCACAGAAAAACCAGAGACAAACCCCAGAAACTCTAAACATTTTGTGAGGGTTAAAACGTCCATCTGCCATTGACTTTTACGTGAATTCGGCAGGTTTTAGATGGAGTATTTTTGGATTTGGGTTTAGAACAGTTTTGGGGCATAATATACTGTATCATGAAAATATTGTGTCTTTTTTTTATCAAAACTTTTTCAGATTTTCAGTGTCAAAATGGACACCACAAAAAATGCATGTTAATAAATAAACCCCCTAGTGTGAGAAATAGAGATTCCAGCCATGCACAGCCCATTTCCCATAAGTTTCTCAGGGATATGTTGGGGGGATGCACCTGGGGGCTTATTTACTAAAACTCTAATTCTAATTTATTTATGAAAACAAAGCCAGCGTAACTCCCTTCCATGAATTAAAATCATTTATCAATTAGTTTTTTTTTTTTTTTTTTTTTTAAATAGGAGCAACAAAACGACACAACAAAATGGAGCGTCAATTCATATTGTACGAATGGCGATCCGAAAACTGTTATCATATTTTCTCTGTGAAAACGTTTGACTTTTTTGGATTATCCAGGGTAGATCATGATGTCAAGAAAAAACTTCAGGGACATCTGCCATTGACTTCTTCATGACCTCGAATGGTGTATTTTCAGATTTGAATTTTTAGCAACTTTGGGGTAGTGTACGTCTCTAAAAAGTCGAGGTTTTTTTTTCACATGAAAAAAAATCAAGTTTTAATAAATGGGCTCCTAATGTGGGGTCAGAATTTCAGCATAGCCCTGCACATTGCGTTTTCTATAAAAATAATAGTACAATACAGTATGTGGGATTATACAGATTTATCCAAATGAAAGTTTGAGGCAGACTGCATATATGTGAGAGCAATATTACGCAGTTTCCTAGACTAACATTCCCATAGCTTCTCATGCCTACAGTGATATATGGATCTTTACAGCCGTTTATGGCCAAGGAGGTAGCAGAGGGCTGGCTTGTTCAGAACACTTACTAATATTTGATGCTCTGCTATTCACAGTGTGCATTAGATGTGTAAACATAAAAATGAGAGCCACTCACAATATCCTAAATAATGTAGCACCCATAAAGTGCACATAAGGGCTTCAAGTGTTCCTGCTTAAGCTTTATAGGGCTATCAACACAGGTTACTAAAGAGTAAACAAGATCCTTATCTTCTTGGGGTCGGGAAACATCCAAATGAAGATGCTTTTCTGAGGTTTAGAACTGGTTTCTCTGAAGTTGGTTGCAGATGAGGGAACAGCTGAGCTGCCTGTGCTCTGAGGCAGGGCAATCATGCATTGTGAGAGGGACGGAGGCTAAAGCAAATGTTATTTTTTCAGTAATGAAATCCTACTTTGACTGATTATGATAACAACAATATTGATACAGTTAATTAAATGTCATTACAGTGTTGATTATAACAGGGTTACGATAAGGTGACACCTATTTTGCAAATCTGCTAGTCATTACTAATAATTTACTAGAAGGTCTGCCAGTAACCTACTGATAGGTTTCTCTTTCATCCACCATTTTGAAACATTGTGCCTGATTCAATTCAGTGAAAAAAAGGTTTATCACGTGAAAACTTATGGACAAGATTCAATTTGAGAAGCAAATACATTCAGAAAAATTGAGCTCAAGGTTTATCATGTGAATATTGAAGTCTAAGGGAAAAAAAATCTGAGAAAAGTTTTTTATCCTCAAATTGAATATCATCCATGGGTTTAATTCTTTTTTTCACTGAATGTAATCTAGCCATTGCTGGTTGTCTATAACTCTCTGAACTATTCCAGACATTTAACTTCTTAATTACTAATAATTACTAATAATAGATAGACATAGTCCCTAGCCATTCTGAAAATCCACCTGCCATTCTCTCCTCCTCTTCAATTTTGGTAAGTATTTTGTCAAGATTTTAACCACTGTTGAGCCACTGAAGGCCTCTGGAGCTTGCTGCTTCTAATGTTCCAAATAAGCATTTTATACCATTGTGGCCTCCAACTGAAGGCCATCACTGAATAACTTATCACTGAACCTTTTAGTAAGCTATTGTCTCCCGAGTTCTGCTGAGTTCTTGCCTCCTGAGTTCTGCTGAGATCTTGATTCCTGAGATCTGTTGAGATCTTGCTTCCTAAGTTCCCTTCCCTAACATTCTGTAGTTCCATGAGCAATTTTAGCTCTTCTATCCATCTTGTTACTGCTTCTACTGTTTCACTTGGTTTGAACCTAACCTGTTTTATGGACTTATTTTCCTTTCTGCCTGCCCTGACCTATGGCCTGATAATTGATCTGCATCTCACCTCTGGCCAATTGTATGGATTTTCCTTCAAGTTAATGTTTTACTCATTTGTTCTTCTTTATTTTAATTTTATAATGATTGTGCACCATCACTTTATGGTGTTTTTCAAAGCACCCAACATGTGCACTCAAGGTTACCCAGAACATCGCCACCTCGCCATATGTTTGTTCCTGACATATTCCCTGTTGCCCATCATTGCCCAGCTGGCAATGGGCATTTTGAGACCTTATTTCATGTTAGACTGAAGACTAATTAAAAAAACAAAAACCCAGTATTGCATTGTTATCCTTCTATTAACTTGGGGTTAGTTGACCTCTCTGTTAACACTAACAAATGTCCAAAATGTGCACAGATATCTCTGTGGGAAACCAGAAGAGGCTATGTATTTTCCCCTGCCAAGTTGAAAAATATCATCAAGATATCAACACTAAGCTTTCTTCTACCAAAGCCCAGATACTTTCAATGTAACTACTGGCAGAGTTACCAAATGGTATAATATCTACTCAGATATTGCTTTTAGGAACTCCTCCAGATTACTGATTAATTCTTTCTCTATAGTGTACCCTTGCCATTCAGAATTAAAACAAATATATATAAAGATGATATCTTTCCGATAGGTAATGTGTATTCCTGCATCTCATATAATTGAATAGTAGATCCAGTGTCTACTACAGTTATGTGCCTGCTGCAGGCAATCATTTGAGATTAAGCAAAGCACTGGCGCTATATAAATACATGTTAATAAGAAAAAGTTGTTATCAATATAGGTAGTAAGGGAATGATTTAGGAGCTTAGTAAATGAAACTGGAATACTAAATCCAATAAGCCAGATTAAATTTCTATCATAGCGACCAGGCAAAGCTACATCTCAAGAGAACAGCGAAACAATTTGAAAGCTTGGAATCAAAACCATTTGCAGATTGACTTAAATACTTTATGTTAATATAATATTACCACTAACTAAACTGTCATACCTATTCCATTTTCCACTTCTCTTTTCCTATTACATAACTCCTGTTAATGACATGTCCATCATGTTTTGTGAAACACTAACACATGTATCACTTACTTACTAGTGGGCTTGCATAACTCTAGATGTAAAAGCATTCTCTGGGCCCAGATTCCACAGGCAGTTATGGGGTGGACCAGAGGTTAAGTATGGGTGGGATTCAGTAGGTCCGGGATGAGACAAAATGAAGTAATTGAAGAATCAACAGGATCCCAGTGTGGCCCAAAATGAGAAATATGTTACATCCAACATGAAAAATTTGCTGCAACTTAAATATCCCAATGAAATATATAGGGGCAATAAAGTTGGAAAACAAAAATGTCATTTTGACAAGAAAATATAGGCGGTAAGTGCAGCATTAAGTTCTGAACCCAATCTGTGACCTCAAGTCTTCAAAGTACTTGGAACCAGGTCTGGGCTGGGAGTCAAAATAGGCCCTGGTATTTCAAGTACACAGGCAAAAACAGCCACACCAGCCCAATAAATAGTGACTGCCTATGGCATCTTACAGGCCCGACTTCGAACCCTACTGACCCTATTGAAATTTCTGAAATTGCAAACTTTGTTAAAATGCCATTGCTTATTTGTAGAAATCAGCAGTTCTACCAGTTCATATCTCTCTTGCATTGATTCTGGACTCACCAAGTCTGACCAATAGCAACGAATTGTAAAGGGTTATATCTTTATGGCAGAAAAATAAACATAATTAAATACAAAGATGTTTAATATCCCCGGGGCTCTAAAGCCTTCAGATTATGTTGGTCACCTGGGGTGGATTTGCAAAAGAGACACAGCACTGAGCAGATCTCTGAATCAATTAATTAGGAAAGGTTTCAGAGTTGAATTCCATTTATCAGTGGGATAGTTCATTAGTAAGAGAAATAAATTAGAAAACAGGCCAATAAATTACTTTTGGATGACAGATTTCTCCTCGTTTCTCAGTGGTGATCCCGGACAGCTCAAAGGAAGATCTTTCTAAAGTAGCACCAGATGATTAAACAGGAGAAAATTATGCAAGCAGAAGTTGTGTAATTAAACAAACAGGTACACTGACAGCACCTACCATCTGAGGCTACAAGGGGGTGGCAGTTAGATCATGGGACAGCTGCTGTCATTTACTGCAGTCATGACCAAGGGACTAAAGGCCATTATATGCCTGGCTTGATCAATATCTAAACCAGCTCTGATGATATACTGAATGATCGGTGGATCATTTTTGACCCATAAACCAATAAACGATCAACTTTATCTACAGTTATGGGACCTGTTATCCAGAATGCTTGGGACCTGGGGTTTTCCAGATAAGGGGGTCTTTCTGTAATTTGGATCTCCATCCCTTACGTGTTCTAAAAAAAATCAATTAAACATTTAATAAACCCAATAGCATTGTTTTGCCTCCAATAAGAATTACTTATATCTTAGTTGGGATCAAGTACAAGCTACTGTTTTATTATTACAGAGAAAAAAGGAAATCATTTAAAAAAAAACAAAAAAAAAAAAAACGTTATTTGTTAAAATGGATTCTATGGGGGAGATTCATCAAAGAGTGAAGTTAAGAGTGAAGTTCCGACACTAGAGGGAAATTCCACAGCTCTCAATTAATTTCTATGGGATTTTTAAATGCGTATTCATCAAAAGGTGAACTTTCACTTCACCCATTGATAAATAGGCCTTGCAAAATCCCATAGAAATGAATGGAGAGCTGTGGAATTTCCCTCTAGTGGCGGAACTTCACTCTTTGATGAATCTCCCCCTATGAGAGATAGCCTTCCTGTAATGTGGATCTTTCTGGATAATGGGTGACAATGTGAAATTAGTGCTTACCATTAGAGAGTGCTGCTTTTACAAGTCAGCCAGTTCCAAATAATTACATTAAGACTCAAGAAATGTAAGTACAGGGATGGGATTGTTATTTGGAAACCCAGTTATCCAGAAATCACAGAATTATGGGAATGCTATCTCCCATAGAGCTGATTTTAATCAAATAATTCTAATATTTAAAAAAAATGTTTCCTTTCTCTCTGTAATATTACACTTTAACAACAATATCTTGTACTTGATCCCAACTAATATATAATGAATCCTTATCGGAAGCAAAAACAGCCTATTGAGTTACATAAAGATCCAAATTACGGAAAGACCCCAGGTCTCAAGCAATCTGGGTAACAGGTCTACTACTACATGTAGAATATTTTCAGTATTGGTACCTACATTGGCTAAATGTACTGTATATGTCGTGGGGAGGGTGGTGTTACCATGTAAGAATAAAATAGAGTTGTCAAATAATTCCATAAATCCATATAAAATCCCTATGCTGCATGGCTAATTACTTAGAGGGATACGGTTAGACATGAAAGAAAAAAAAAATGAATCTCAGCAATCTATTCACTTCCACTTTGAGAACTGTTACTGTTTTTGATTCCAGTCCTTGTATTTATTAGCTAATGCTAATCTTGCCTCATGCAGGAGGACAATGGGGTAGAAGTGAATAGAATTATAAAACGATACACTGTAGATGTAGTAATCCACATGACTTAATGCACACAATATCATAAAGCTGCTGTTTGCTTTACAGACTTGAATGTTTGAAACTGTCATTTTATAGGTAGAAAGATTTATCTACTTCTAAAACAAACAAACAAAAACCCAACTGCTGTATATTGTGGTTGGGGCATGACCATAGCGAGGATCTTATTAGACTTCTGCAGAGCCACCAGATTTACACAGAGGGTTGAATAATTAAAAAGGGGTGATGTACCATAATAGGAAATGCAGAAAAGAAAGATAATTAAGCCTTGCATATTGGATGGGTTGAATATTGCTCCTCATACATTACAGGGCTCCATTATTTATAAAGCACGAGGATATTTAAGAGAGCAGTTCCTTCAAGTGAAAGAATTACCAAACGTGAAACGGAGACAATTATTCAGTAAATCGCTGCCTCAGGAAAGAAACACTAGTTTATGCACCCTTGAAACATAATCCATCTTTCTTGCACTCTATATGGATGCAGAATTCCCAAAAGGAATGGATTTGATCGTGAACCATTTTACCTTAATTACACCTAGAAGAGAACCTCGTACATTGTTATCTGGGATAGCCTGTGATAGAGCTCTGGTGTGCCTATATCTCCAGCCGCTTTCTCCGATCAATAAATGGACCATGTTCTTCATAGTTTATCTTAGTATTATAGTATCATGGTCGGCAGGTAAGAAGGTTAATAACTCGGACAGGAGTTTCCTGTAGGAGCCTTTTATTTTAGTACCTACACGTTTCATCTGTAAACCTCAAAGCATTAGCTTTAATTGTGATTTATTTGGGGGCTGAAATGGATTTATTGTCATGGAATTCGCTTAGGAGCAATGTTGCTTTTGCTCATAACATTATAGAATCCAAAAGAATGTCCAGTCTGCACGAGGAATAATATCTTTAAAGGGCAAGGAAAGGCAAAGAAATAAAATCCCATTTTTACTTTCTTTAATGAAAAATAAATCTATCTCCAATATACTTTAATTAAAAAATGTGTACCGTTTTTATAAGAAACCTGACTGTATGCAGTGAAATTCTCCCTTCATTTACTTCTGTGGATAGGAATTGTCAGATGGTCCCTAACTTCTGGCAGGGAAACAATCATACTTATGAACAGCAGGGGGAGCCCTCACCTTACTTACCAGCCATGCAGAACTCAAGCAGCTTTGTTTTTTGATCATTTATGACGATCCCTAAGAAGCCCAGATCACACTGAGCATGTGTATGTAGTCTAGTCTTGCAAAGATGTATAACAAAGTTACAAGATGACAGCCCCCTGTGTCCAACTTTGAAAGCATAAATCATTTGTTTGATTAGGCTTGTGGTGCAGTAAGTTCATGTTTATGTTTAGTATACAAAATACACAATTTCTAGCCCTATTCTATTTTACACTTTCCTTGCCCTTTAATTAAGTCAAAACAGTACAGAGGAGTAATTTATTCACTACAAAGTCATTTTGTTTCCACCAGGCTTCCCACTGTTCATTGTTGTACGTATAAAAGTAAAAGGGTGGGAAGGTTTTGCTCATAAAGATCAATAAAAATATTTTTTCTTCAAGATTATTTTTATTAATTTATACAGTGTCAGCAAGTTACAGCAGCCCTAGATAAACAATCATATGATGAATGCATAAATTATTATGATACGAGTACAGGTATGGGATCAGTTCTCCAGAATGCTGTGGACATGAGGTTTTGCGAATGGATCTTTCCTTAATTTGATAATTCATATCTTACGCTTCCTAGAAAATCATGTAACCATTAGTGATGGGCGAATAAATTCACGAAACGCCAGCAAAAATTCGCCAGCGACAATTCGGCAAAAAAAAAACGAGTTGAGCGTGGCGACGAAAATGACGCGACGCGCACTGAAAATGACGCTCGTTTCGCAAATTTTTTCGCCAATTTTTCGGCGAATCAAAACGGGTGAGATTCGCCCATCACTAGTAACTATTAAAGAAAATTAATAGGTTTTACTTCCAATAAGAATCAATATCTAAGTTCGGCTCAAGTATAGTGATGGGCGAATTTATTTGCCAGGCGCAAATTCGCATCGAATTCCCGCCGGCGAATAAATTCACGAAACGTCAGTGAAAATTCTCCTGCCGAAAATTCGCTGGCGTCAAAAAAAAAAAAAGAGTCACGTGTCAAAAACGACACGGCACCTGTCAATAATCGTGCCCCGACTCGTTTTGCAATTTTTTTCGCTGGAAATTCACGAATTTTCGGCGAAGCAAAATGGGATCACTACTCAAGTACAGTACAAAGTACTGTTTTATTATTACAGAGTAAAAGGAAATAATTTTTATACACTTGGATTACTTGGATAAAATGGAGTCTATGGGAGATGATTTTACTGTAATTTGGAACTTTCTGGATAATGAGTTTTTGGACAATGAATTCCATCCTTTGTTCTATGTTGGTACCCAGCACCTTAGAGCAGTATTATTAACCAGTAACTCTCCAACTCCTCGGATGTTGCGCTCAGTGGACGCAAATCAGATTCTTATTTTTGATTTCCAGGCTTGGAGGCAAGTTTTAATTGCATAAAAACCAGGTGTACTGACAAATGGAACCTTCTGTAGGTTCAGTCTACATAGGGGCTACTAAATATCCAATCATAGATTTTATTTGGAATCCTGTAGTGGTAGCTGAGGATGAGGAGGGTATAACAGTTATTTATTAGCAGGTTCATGCAGCCATTACACAACAACAGTAACTTGAAGTCTATCACTCTCAAGCTGTACAGAAAGTACTGTGTATCTGCATAGTACAAGTAATTTGCACAGTGACCCCTGCAGGCCATTTGTATAAACACCACATATTCCCCCTATAGTAGGAAAGCATTTGGACAAATATATAAACAGTAACAATTAAACAGTATGTATCTTAAAGCAATATATACATTATTCACATCACATAGTCCTTGGTCCATGCAGGTAGTTTCCTGATTCTCTCAGTTTGCCTTATAGGTTCACTTTCTTCAGGCCTATTGCAGTTGGCATCAGGAGTAGGAAAATGTCCTTCATCAAATGGAACATCTCCAAAGTCATATCTAGCAGGAGCAAGACGACTTGCATTCCATATGCGTCCATCAGACAGTTCATATGTGTATGGTTCTCGCTGGTGTCTCACTTGGTGACATAGTGATGCAGTGCGAACATCTGTCTCCCCCCAGGCACCGGTTCCTTAGGACGCATGTGTCGTGTCTCTGTGTGTTTTAAAGGCGCAGTCACGCTGGCGTATTGACGTCAGCGAGCATTGGCCCGAAAATTTAAAAGTTTAAAATGAGCATTTCGACTTTTATCAATAATGTACAGATATATCACTAGCATAGTTGGTATATCTCAACCAACAGTTTCATTGAATAAAGTATTTTTTTTGAGATTCCCGAGATACTTTTAGGGGGTTATTTATTAAAATCAAAATTCTACTTATTCACAGCCTTATGCTGCAAAAAGTCAGAACCCGAAAATCCGCCAGCTCAGACCTGTCAAGGTCCTCCATATGTTAAAGGGAGAGGTACTCCCCCTTTTAAGTTTTTGTGGTCTTTTTTTAAGTTAAAATCAGGCATGGAAGTTTTGGTTGGGTTTTTAAATACAATATGAGATAAATTCTGATTTTAGTAAATAACCCCCCTATACTGTATATAGGTTTCATTTTTTTTTCCTATTTAAGAAAGGGGAGAGGCGTGTTAGAACCTGAAGTTTCATTTAATAACTTATAGCAGGGGTCCCCAGCCTTTTTTGCTCGTGAGCCACATTTAAATTTAAAAAAGAGGTGGAGAGCAACACAAGCATGAAAAAGTCCATGGGACATCTGTTTTTTATGCAACCAAAAGTTGCCTCTAAGCCATTAGTTAAAAAATAAGCACCTGCTTTGAGGCCACTGGGAGCAACATCCAAGGGGTTGGAGAGCAACATGTTGCTCGTGAGCTACTGGTTGGGGATCACTGCCTTATAGCATAGCAATGCCTTTTGTATGAATAGAATGGGAATCAATGAATCTCTGAAAGGCAGCAATTGAATGTTTAGATTCTTTTATAAAGAGTTGTACTATATACCTGAGCTGTAAGTAGGGAAATAGAATTGTTTAGAAACAGGATCAGAATGGGCTGGCAGTGGGCCTAGACCTACTCCATACTTGAAACACTGCAGCTTCCCCTACCTTCATCCCTTTTCCCTGGTTGCTGCCCCAACCTCCCTCCCTGGGAAGCAAAATGTAAGCGTGGGGGGCAGAGGGTGTTTTCAGCTTTAAAGTCTGTCGTCTTTAGAAATATGAAATTTTTCCATCATTTGTTGGGAAGGACCAGAGCTAGTGATGTGCGAATCTCCCAAGATTCGCTTCGCCGCAAAATTCACGAATTTCCCGAGAAATTCACGAATTGGCGAAAAATTCGCGAAACGAGTCACGGGACGCTTTTGATGCGCATGGCGTGTCGCGTCGCTTCCGACGCGCGTTGCATCGTTTTCGGCGCGCGGCGCGTCAAAAACGATGCGCGACTCGTTTTTCTGGTGAATTTTCGCAAAGTGAAATTTCGCTGGTGATTCGCGAATCGTGGGAATGTGCTGCGAATTCGCCCCTGGCGAATAAATTCACCCATCACTAACCACAGCCAAACCTTCAGAGATATCACTGAGTTTGTTGACCTTTTCAATCCATGTTGTGAATCCAACATGCCTCCTGTGTGTTTGAGTCTGCTGCCAACAGTTTTGTTTTTACATTTAAATAAAAAAGCAGTTTAGGCAGTCAAATAAAATATTTTACTAGAACTGATTAGAAATAAGACAGTTTTGGTGCCACCACAACTATCACAATAACTGAAACTAACATCTCCTTGATATTGTCCAGTTCCAAACTACAGTAAAATCACTTTCCTCTTGCACGGAATTAAAGATTGTACAATAGGTTGACAGAGAAACAGCAGCGTGTAATTAATGTTGCCAAAGAGGATAATGCGCAGGGAGAAAATGCTTTATTGACTGGTAGGATAGCGAGATTGCTACATGAAAAGGCACTTAGTCATCTCTCTGGAGACTATTGACGAGGTAATTGGGAACGTATTTCTCTCTTGTACCTGCACACTGCATGTGTCCCCGTTTCAAACATCTCAGGATAAAGGACTATAGACAAACTCAAGGTATGTTTTCAAAAAGACAAGTGTTTTCATAATCATAATAGATTAAGTAGCAAAGCAACAAGAAAAAAAAAAATTGAACAAAACGAGCACTTAGAGGGGAAAAAAATGAATTGTACATCTCTTTTTATCAGATAAAGAATGAGAATGAGTAATACAGACGTGCTCTTTGTTTCCTGTTATTCAAGACAATCTTTTCTGTAGTAAAATACCGTCTTCACAACAAGCTGGTACACTGTTCGTACATTCAAAGCTTGACAAGAACCTAATGTTTGGCTCAAACCAGGAGGATAGTAATCCTAAGTATTGTGGGTATTTCTAGGAAAGCTGAAAAAAAGAAAGTATTGTATGTGTTTTCCTAGAATGTGAAAGGTTGTTGGAGAATGTCCTTCATAAAATGGTGTTTAGTTGGTCACTTTTCACTCTAAATGGGTTTAAAATAGAACTGACTACCTAGGAAAAGCCAATTCTGTGGAATTTCTCAATGGGTTCCAACCCATTGATTACATCTAGTGATGAGCAATTTGATTGCGCTCTAGGCTGTGTGTTCCTTCAATACATTACCAACTTACTGCTTGTTACACTCAAAAGTATAGGAAGGTATGTTATAAATAGTGATGTGTGAATTTGCAGCGAATTGTCACCCCTCGATTGGACGCTGGCAAATAAATTCGTGAAATGTTTGACATTGAAAATGATGTTGAAGTTATTGTCATAGTAAAAGGCAACATTTTAGTGATATCCTGTTTATCTTGTATTATAAAGGGTTGAGTTGTCTGCAATTTAACTAGTTATCTTGCTACAGCCCTTTATAGCACCGGCACCTTTCAATATGTAAGCTCCATCCCCTGCCATGAGAATTCTTGTACATACCATTGCATCGAACCTACAACTAAGAGTAGGTATCAGAACATAGGGATAAAATAGCATGCTTTTTTGAGGGGAGGAGAATTGTAGGGCATTGGATAAAGTAGGGAGTGTGCATGTGGGCAGACAGAGGATTGGCAAGCAGGTCTGCCATTAGAAATCATGGGGCCCTGAGCAACAAAAGTTTATGGGCACCCTGGGCCCAGCCCCAAGCCCCACCCAAACCCCCAAGCCCCCTGCCAGATCCCGCCCACCCCATACCACTGTTAAAAGACTACACAGACATCAGCGCTAAAAATTGTAACCCCTTCACAAGATATAGAAAACCATTGATGGTTAGGACCCCTTTCCATCAATGGCTTTTTATAAAGCTGTGGCACAAGGGACCCCATAAATGTTTTTTTTTTTTTTATTTGGTGGTCAGGGCCCCCCTACAACAATTATCAGTGACCAGGGCCCCCTATAGGTTAAAAAAAACACTGGCGTCGTGGCCCAAATAAATTATTTTTTTAAAAACTTTTGCGCCAGGGACCCCATAAAAGTTTTTTATCAATATAAAATATTGAAGCCAGGCCCCACCTTACATAGAAACAGTGGAGCCCCACAGAATATTTAAAAAAAAACATTTTACTACTCACTTACACTCACTTTCACTACTCTAATGCCCTGAGACCATCATTTAGATCATTTAGACCCTGTAGGAACACTCAGCCCCACTAGATTTGTGTAGCCCTGTAGTCAAGAAGTATTATATTGTAATCTATCTGTGTCTTGGCTACACATAGACTAGGTAAATCCTGCCAGTTGTTGATGCTAACAGGGTTAAACCTATGTTTTTAAAATGGCACCAATCTCTTGTACTGCATAAAATTATGTGAAATTATACCTTGGCCTTTAAGTTTCCTTGCCTGTTTGATATAATATTTATGGACTATGAGTTGAGTCAGCCTGTTTCACTGACTCCTTCCAACATTTGCCATTCTCCAATTAGTAAAAGATCTTAATGAAAAAGGCAAAGTAAAAAAAAACATTTCTATTAAACATAATGGGACAATCATTTTAATCCTGTAAACCTTATTATATATCCAGGACTAGTTTCTACTGAAATAATGTAGAGGACTCTCAGACCACCAGTCTTAGCTGGACCCTTGCATCAATGTTTGAAGGAAGGGAGAGGTGTTGCATAACTGTAACTGTTCTGTACCTCTCAACTGCTCAATCCTGGATAGCTGGACACAAGGAGTTCTTAACCAAAATACTAATTTATGAACAGTTGTAAGGTTCTCACAGTACAGGCTTTTATGAGGTAAAGTGTCCAAGGCACAGTCAATATCAGAGCATATCACACTGAAACCCCCTTGGAGTAGACTTGGCAGAAATCACACTTTACCTCTGTTGACCTGGATCATCTAAAGCAGGGGTCCCCAACATTTTTTGCTCGTGAGCCACATTTAAATGTAAAAAAGAGTTGGAGAGCAACACAAGCATGAAAAAGTCCATGGGGATGTCAAATAAGAGCTCTGATTGGCTATTTGGTAGCCCCTATATGGACTGGCAGCCTACAGGAGAGAATGTTTGGCAGGACATCTGTTTTTTATGCAACCAAAACTTGCCTCTAAGACAGTAATTCAAAAATAATCACCTGCTTTGAGGCCACTGGGAGCAACATCCAAGGGGTTGGAGAGCAACATGTTGCTCGCGAGCTACTGGTTGGTGATCCCTGATCTACAGTATAATCCCCAGGGAAGTTCTCTAACCTTATTCCCTGTGCACTATGATTGCTACACTAAGAGGAAGTATCGCTTGGGAGAGATAACACTAATATACGTTAAAGCCCAGTTCCTAGTTCAACTCTCCTAGGGGCAAATTCACTAAGCAGCGAAAATGTGCTAGCAATGGCTTTGCCACAATTTGCCGCACTTTGCCAGGTGAATTTTCACCAGCCTGTGGCTAATTCACTAAAATGCAAATTTGCACTCAGGGGTAGTGAAGTTGCGCTACCGTTACTTCGCCAGACAAAGCGCTTTAACACTAGCGATGCCTAATTTGCATACATCGCAAATTTAAACGTATAATAGAAGTATATGTTACAGCCAATACATTCCACTACACAAGCCCAGGAAACCTTTAATAAATAAAATAAAGTTGTCCTATTGCCCTAAAAATGCCCCCTGTATAGTTGAGTTGCCATATGTTAGGAAATGAAAAATTACGCTATTTTTCAGACTATCACCCTAAAAAAAGAAAAAGAAGCCTGCGTTATTTTGGGACTTTTTTTTTTTTTTAAACTCCTCTCTATTGTATTGAACATCACCAGGTCTGACCTGGAGAAGTAAAGTCTAGCGCAAGAGGTAATGTTCAGTAAAATGCTCATCTTAGTGAATTAGCATAGTTACGTCCCTTTGTCTTTGCACAAATTCACCTGGCCTAAGGGTGAGAAGTTGCGCTAGCCTACTTTGCTAGCGAATTTTCTCCAGGGACACTGCTAGTAAATTGGCAAAGTTGCGCAATGACGTCACACTGACCAATGAGCTATAGCGTTGGACGCTTGCGCTTGAGTGTACCATGATGGGAGTTCACCCACCTATCGACATACCTCATTCACAAGGCCCAGTTCCCCATCTCTTCTAAGGTAAAGGTCTTTCCTTTACTGGGGCCTAAGTCTCAGGTTCTCCAGCAGACTTCCACCCTCCTCAGCAGATGGAAACCAAAGCGGAAGAACATGTAGTAGCCCTTAAAAAAGAGAAAAAAATAATGATGCCTCTTGATCAAATCTAGACCTGCCATGGGAATTGGAAATCTGCAGTAAGAAGCAGTTCCCCCTTCCAACTCTAACTTAGGCCCAGCTCTTAGCCAGGGGATTTCTAAACTAGTAGGGCATTGCCAAGTCAAAGGGAATTTAACGCTATGGGTGCCTACAGTGCTCTGCCATTTTTATTATTGAAGCTTTATACACTGGACTTGCAATTCTAGGTTAAACTAAATGTATTGAGTAATATATTTTATTATGTTAATGATGTTCAGCAGCACAAATGAAGAAAAAAAGATAACAGAGAAAGAGAGAAAGCACATAGGAACATGAAGAACACAAGAGAATAGATGGAAACAATACAAAGCAATGGCTGCCCATCTTTTGTAGTCCTGATGTCACTCAATGACATCTCCTAGTAACTCACCAGAAGCCTTCAGATGTCTATTTTGGGTCCACAGCAGGATTCTGTGAACTATAACTAGAGAACAGCTGGAGGAGTAAAAAGTTGACATCTGACAGGATTTCAAAAATACCTAAAATTGCAAAAAATATGCAATTTGTTCTTTTGCCAAATACTTTTTTCCCCCATCAACTGGTGTTCCTCTGAGGTTTGAGAAACTCACAAGATAAAAGTAAAATTCATAAAGACTGTGAGAGGTGGGTGAGAAAGTAAATAACACGTGGAGACTGGGACAAATGAGGAAGGTGGGTCATGAAGACAAGGGTAAGAGCAGAGCACGGGAGAAAAAAAAGAACATTGAGAAATATACTGAATGTTAGAAGCCGAATACATAAATATAACTATTTTGACCGCACCTCCTAACACATCATGTATAACAAATTAATTAATTGTCTCATAGAATGTGCTGACGGCTTCTATTAAATTGACTGAACGAATAAAGAAAAGAAGAAAGGAGAAGCCACAATTGTCGCACCATTCAAGATGGTTAACACCATGTAAACAGAATGGTCCAGGCCTAGCCTGTTCAATCAATCACCAGTTCTACACAAAAATAAATATAAAAATGTGCCCAACGAATTATCACTGTATAGTATCAAATCATGTGAAAAAATTCATTATATAATATCAGAAATCAAGTGCAAAAATTCATGAAAAAGGCAAAAAATAAAGTAGATCAATTGGAAACCTCCTAAAGATGAGTGACGTGACAAATCATGGTAAATTAATTAATTAACCACAAAAACTAAATATAATGTGCCAATACATTGTGCACCTGTGCTTACAAAATTCATTAGATTATTTGATTCAGCAAGCTAGGTCTCCACCAACTAAATGTCATTGGTAAGATGAATAGAATTATAAATTATTTGGGTGCTCATTGCCATCAAAAATTGGTTGAAGCGATCATTGATAGAAATAAATATAAAACTTAACCTTTAATTCATTAAGTTAAAAATCCACCATTGTCTTGGTTAAAAAAGAGCATCATTAGCTTATTTTTGTGTAGAACTGGTGATTGATTGAACAGGCTAGGCCTGGACCATTCTGTTTACATGGTGTTAACCATCTTGAATGGTGCGACAATTGTGGCTTCTCCTTTCTTCTTTTCTTTATTCGTTCTATTAATAGAAGCGCTCTTCTGCTACTGGGAGAGATCTAGCACACATTTTATTGCTTGTGGTGTTGTGTCTCTGCTGCCTGGTAGAGCAAGTACACTATTATTTGGTGTGCCTCCACCCAGGTTCAGGAGGACAGACTGGACTGTGATACCCTTCCCTGGGAACATCCCTGATTCCCAATCACATACAGACAGAGGAATGTTTTAGGGATTTCTATGCAGAACCCTGTAACTTTATAAAAATGCACAGCTTGCCAGCCAGGAGCAACGTCATAGAATAATAAAGATGATAATATCTGAGCTGCAGAGAGGAACCCCCTCTTTATGTGGCAGTTTCTCCAGAGTTCTAAGAAGGGCTCCCTACCCTGAAAACAGCACGCTTTGAGATATCTCAGGCCTGTGCAGCATCGTACTTTTCCTCTATTGCTTCTGTCTCCCAGCACTTCCTCTGCAGCACTTCCTTCTGGTCAGCTCACAGTCATGGAAACTCTTACAACTCTTTTCACAAAAAGAGACAAGAGTACATAGCTCCAATACAGAAGGTAGATTTCTTATTCAGCAGAAGTTAAAATAGCTACACTGATTAGCCTAAAGTTTTAAAGTAGACATCCCTTTTTATCATTAAAGGAACAGTTAAAAATAAAAACTGGGTGAATAGACTTCAGACGTCACCTCTTTGAAGAGTTACAATGTGCCAATGTGATTGGATTAGTGGAAGAGTTTATTTGCCGAGAACTTCCCATACCAGTCAGTTGTACTGAAGAAGCTGCTCGGATGAGTAGTGAAACGTCTTCCATGATTACTCAGCAAGTCCAGTTGTTTTAGAATTATTTATATTAGATAATTTAGTATCTAAACTAATGCATTTATTTTGCAAAATAAGGTTTTTTTAGTTACAAAATTATGATCATAAAATTGATAAGCCACCATACCACATCATGGAAAAGGAAACCCCCATATGGTGGTGCTAACTGTTTAGCTCTGGCAAAAAGTTTTCTGGGTTGGCATCTCCCTGCATAACTGCATGTCTCAGGGTCTCCATACAGAGGCCTCGGCTAAACACCCCATGCCAGTAGCATTTTATAAGGGGAGAGGTTTGCCAGTACAAAAGCACTGATTTTTTTACACTGGCTTGCTCCTTTCTTGCCACTTGTAGAAGAGAGTGATTGCCCAGACCACCACCAAAGTACTGACCTGAATTGGCATTTTCTTTCGCTTAAAGGGATCCTGTCATGGGTAAAAAAAAATTTTTCAAAATGTATCAGTTAATAGTGCTGTTCCAGAAGAATTCTGCATTGAAATCCATTTCTCAAAAGAGCAAACAGATTTTTTATATTTCATTTTGAAATCCGACATGGGGCTAGACATATTGTCAATTTCCCAGCTGCCCCAAGTCATGTGACTTGTGCACTGATAAACTTCAATCAGTCTTTACTGCTGTACTGCAAATTGGAGTGAAATCACCGCCTCCCTTTCCCCCACCCAGCAGCCTAACAACAGAACAATGGGAAGGTAACCAGATAACAGCTCCCTAACACAAGATAACAGCTGCCTGGTAGATCTAAGAACAGCACTTAGTAGTAAAACCCATGTCCGACTGCGTACTATTCAGTTACATTGAGAAAGAAAAACAACAGCCTGCCAGAAAGCAGTTCCCTCCTGAAGTCCTGGCACAAGTCACATGACTGGGGCAGCTGGGAAATTGACAAAATGGCTAGCCCCATGTCAGATTTCAAAACTGAATATAAAAAAATCTGTTTGCTCTTTTGAGAAATGGATTTCAGTGCAGAAGTCTACTGGAGCAGCACTATTAACTGATGCATTAAAAAAAAAACGTGTTTTCCCATGACAGTTTCCCTTTAAAGTATATTGGAAAATGACTGTTCCATTATTAAAAGATTAGTTTGGAAACACAGCACCTCTTTACCTTCTTCATCAACAATGATTTTTATAAAGGAGATACATTTGATATTGATGTACTGTATATGAAAACACAGCAAAGTATCTGTCTGCAACAAAAATAGTTTTTTAGATGATTGATGAATCGTGCTCCTTTGGAACAGATGAGGAAACAATGGGAATAATACCATATTCAGATGAAGGTCTTTATAGCCCACCATAGAATATTGAGACTGGGTTCCCTATAGCTGGCCCTTAGTTGGTGGGATAGAGTTCTTGGAACCCATCTCTCACAGCTAACTTCATCAGCTGAGTGGGCACGTTTAGGTCCTTAAGTCCCTTTTCAAAGTTCAGCCTGACTTGAAAAGGGCCAGAGGTTCCAAAAAGCATGTCATCTATTGTATAGGGCTGGCAGGAGTCAGCTACAACCTACATATTTAGCAGTAGCAATCAGTGGTTCTAAGGAAGAGAACAGGCAGCAAAGTGGTACTCCGTCCATTAAGTTTTGCTGAAAAATTCACAAAATGGAAAAAAAAAATTCACAAACGGTTAAAAATTAGCAAAGCACATTGAAGTAAATGGGCGTCAACTTTTTTGTGCACAACAATATTTTATGTGCATGAGAATTTTTCTCTCTAAAATGAGTTTTTTCTTGTGGCAACTTTTTTGTCCAATGCATTAAAGTCAATGGGCTGGTTTTTGTTTTGGTGACTTTTTTGTCCAAATGCATTAAAGGGCAAGGAAAGGCAAAGAAATAAAATCCTATTTTTACTTTCTTTAATGAAAAAGAAATCTATCTCCAATATACTTTAATTAAAAAATGTGTACCGTTTTTATAAGAAACCTGACTGTATTCAGTGAAATTCTCCCTTCATTTAGTGCTGTGGATGGGAATTGTTAGACGGTCCCTAACTTCTGGCAGGGAAACAATCATACTTATGAACAGCAGGGGGAGCCCCTTCCTTACTCACCAGCCATGCAGAACTCAAGCAGCTTTGTTTTTTGATCATTTATGACGATCCCTAAGAAGCCCAGATCACACTGAGCATGTGTATGTAGTCTAGTCTTGCAAAGATGTATAACAAAGTTGCAAGATGACAGCCCCCTGTGGCCAACTTTGAAAGCATAAATCATTTGTTTGATTAGGCTTGTGGTGCAGTAAGTTCATGGTTATGTTAAGTATACAAAATACACCATTTCTAGCCTTATTCTATTTTACACTTTCCTTGCCCTTTAAAGGCAATGGGTTTTTTTCTTATGGTAATGTTTTTGTCAAAATGCATTAAAGTCAAAGGGCATTTTTCTTATGGCAACTTTTTTGTCCAAATACATTAAAGTCAATGGGAGTTTTTTCTCATAGTGACCTTTTTGTCTCAAATTTTTCAGCAGCACGTTTTTGCCGCAGTTTCACTAAAAATTTGCAGATGGCGAAATGTGGAATTTCCCTGCAAATCCATGGATGGCAAAAAAATCAGCTGATCACTAAGGCATCACTATTACTTTTCATGAGTTTTTGCCAGGCATTCTGGCTACCCCTTAGGGTGGTGGTACATGCTCAGATTAGGAGATTAGTTGCCCAGAAACAAATTCTTCTGCCTCATCTTCATTTCTCTACAAGTCCAGTTGTTTTGAGTTACTTGTGTTAGATGTACCATGACCTGAATGGATGAACTTCATAGTCATCATCTAATAGGAATTAAAGTTGACTTGTATTGTGATTCTTGTATAAATTGGTTTGCCTCCTTTTCCTATATATTTATCTTTTTTCCCTATTAATAACATTGGGATCAACCATCATTTTTACCGGCCAAGCTGGTAAAATACCAGCCAGATGGCAACCCAATCTACTGTATAAAGGATTTTACAATTGGTAAAAAAAAAAAGTCTTGAAGAGACAAAAGCATATGATCGAGTTGATGCCCTCAAGGAACTTTAGGGGGAAGGATCAATAATGACTTGTGGATTACTTTGCTTTTTTAGGATGAATAGTCCTTAGGAACCCCACATGTTATATTCATTTATGTTTGATTTCCCCTTTTGCTCTAAAACGGGATGACGGTTCCACAGCATATCAGCTGTAAGACAGTTTACACATAAGAATCTGAATTTATAATCCATGTTCTCGCTATTCTGCAGTAGTCAAGGACACAGTGATTTAATTGAGCAATGGACAAAATATTCAGATCAATTCAAAGACCCTTTTGACTTTCAAATGTTATTATGTAACACATTCAAGGTTAAGAATTAGGTCCTGCAATATTCATCAGTACAGAGAATCTATTCGATCAATGTTGAGAAGGACTTGATTTTGTAAATGTTTGGTAAAACCATGAACTTGTAAACGTAATGTGCAAAAAAGAATTTCCTGTACTGGGTGTTTGTGGATATCTTTTTTGTAACCACTTGGAACTCAGTAGATTTATCTTTGGGCTCATGGGAACATAGTGGAAACCTACTGGAAAAAGTAACTCGGCGTGAGGCTGAGTGTATTGGTTCTCCAACAATGTTTAGTAAGAACAAAAGCTTTGCTTGTGCCAGTATTCATCAATGGTTTTTGGGCCCTTGATATTGGAAACCAACACCATCATAGATCCTAATTACCTTAGACAAATAGAAAACATAGGCAATGCCAGGCAGAAAGTCAAAGAATGCTCTGAACTTTAAAATCTGTAAAGACTCAGAGATCAGGGCAGGCTGCGAGAATCACAATCCAAGAATTAATGAAGGTCTATACTAGTCAAATCAGAAGCAAAGCTAGATAAGGTGTTAAGAAGAACAAGATCTATCAGACAGAAACTGGAACAAAAGTCGCCACATTGATCCTCTCACCTGCCGGTTTCCTAGTACGTGTGCCACCCGCACTTCCACTTTTTAAAGGCGCATGCGCGCTGACCTATGACATCAGTGCGCAATGGCGCCAAAATTAAGGGGACTTCTGCAATTTCTCATTGCCCATAATAGGGGTTTTTTTTACCTGGTGCTTCTGAGCTTGATTCTTGTCTGTTCCTAATCCTGTTTATTGTTCCTGATTCCTTGTTGTGACCCTGCCTGGCTTTTGACGAGTCTACTCTCTATATCCTGACCTCTGTCTGATTACCGACTCTGATTCTGTTTAACCCTGATTGACTTCCTGGTTTTGACCTGTGCCTGCCTGACTTTGTTTGTACTCCGCCTGCCCTGATCTGGCCTAATTTTACTACCATTCTGCCTAAATGCCTTGTAATTCAACCTTCTCCCTAAAGACTCTGCTGACAGTTGTGCCCCATGGCTGGCCAGAACTTTCACCTTGCATCTCTCGTTTAAGTCCAGGTGGCATCTGAGTAGCTGAGGGCTCAACCCGAAGCCAAAGGTGGTCACACCACTGGTAAAGCACGAGCCGAGACCAGGGTGCTTGGCATTTGTTCTGGTATTGGGTGCCGACCGTGACAGAAACCCAGTTCATTAAATATTACCAAACTCATTTAACTGTAACATGAAGGCTTGGCCAATTATTAAACATTCAAGGGGCAAGTAGTTTAAAGGAAGACACAAGTCACATTGTGGGGTTGAAATGTATGCACCACAACAAAATGGCTATATCTCAGTCACATTGAATGATGACAAAGTTTTAGCTTACCCAAAAATGGTGCTTTACTTTAATCTGAATTGTAAATGTATTGTGCTGACAATTAATCAGTTACCAGGCTTTCCTTGTCCTTTAAAGGAGAAGGAAAGGCTAAATTAAGTAAGCTTTATCAGCACGGTCTATATGAATACACTAGCAAACCCTCAAAGTAATGCTGCTCTGAGTTCTCTGTCAAAAGAAGCTCATCATTTATTTCCTTCTATTGTGTATACATGGGCTTCTGTATCACACTTCCTGTTTTAGCTTACACCTCAAGGACTAGGGCTTGAGCATGCTCAGTTTGCACCTCTCCCCTCCCTTTTCCCCCTCCCTCCTCCCCTCCCTGCTGTAATCTGAGCCCAGAGGCTCAGACAGGAAGTGATGTCACAACAAGCTCTATTTACTCGGTTATGGTAAAGCATTCTGCAGAATGAATATAGTGCTATAGCTTGCACTATTGTGGCTAATCTATTGGCAATAAACTTTTTCTGTAGCTTTCCTTCTCCTTTAACCATTGCTGCAGAAATGATGTTATACTGTTTGGTAGCATTAGGTTTAGCATGCTCCATTCAGCACAATGCTGTAGCCAATCAAGGAATAAAATTAGATTTCTCCTTTAATGGAAACATTCACTAAAGACCCTGAAACATTCTTACTTTGGGTCACAGCTTTAAAGTGTCAATACACTTCTGAATTCCTATCCCTGTGTTAAATGCCAATGTTTAGGCTCATTTTCGTTTATCTTTCTGCTGACTAATTCAGTTTCCACTTCAGTTCCCAAATTTCTTTGCCCCATGCAATTTGGTTGGGGATTTTATCAAGTTAAAATTAAAATATAGGTAACTATTTACAACTCCTTTCCCATTAATATTATGGATGCCCATTAGCTGCTTCTCTTGATTCCTAGGGGTAGATTCACTAAGATCCGAAAATTCGCCAGCGTAGGCTTCGCTAGCGTTTGCCGCACTTCGCCAGGTGAATTTTCGCTATGCAAATCCACTAAAGTGCGAATTTACGCTCAGGTCAGCGAATGGTAGCGTAGTTGCGCTAGTTTTACTTTGCTAGGCAGAGCGCTGTTACGCTAGCGAACCTAATTTGCATACGGCGGGAACTTTAACTTATAATAGAAGTATATGTTACAGCCACTACATTCCACTACACAAGCCCAGGAAACCTTTAATAAATAAAATAAAGTTGTCCTATTGCCCTACATGTGCCCCCTGTATAGTTGAGTTGCCATATGTTAGGAAATGTAGGGGGGAAGAAGGGTAACCCCCCCAAAAATATTATCGATTTTTCAGACTATCACCCTCCTATGCTAAAATACTCCAGCGTTTTTTGTGACATTTTTTTTTCAACCTCCTATCTATTGTATTGAACTTCGCCTGGCGTAACTTCATCTGGCAAAAGGGTGTTAGTGAATTGCGAAGTTGCGAAATGACGTCACACTGTTTAATTAGTGCGAGCATTAGACGCTTCATGCTTTATTGAATCTGCCCCCTAAACTTTTATTTTATATTCAGTGGGCAGACACACAGATCATGTAGATCTCTAAGATTTTAGGCACAATGACGGAATAAATCCAAAAACAGATATGGAGGGTGCACTGTTGACTAGAAGCTGTCTTATCACATTAAGGAAAATGTTGCTCATCAGTACAAAAGAATCAGGGGTTGTAGAGCTCATTTTGTGCTCAATAAAATCATTGTTTCTTGACCTTTTTAACATGTATGGGGACATTTGTTCATTTTATCCTGTCAAGTTAGTAAGTTTAGATGTGTGTGTGTCGGCATCAGCAGTCCTCTACGATTATGATCAGCTGGGTGACATAGAATGGCATTCAGATTTGAATTATCCTCAGTAATAGGTTATTTTAATTTCAGCTGAGATTCCTAATGGATTTCTAATGCCTTGCTTGGCTTCTGATGGATACTTTGCTCTGAACTTTCACGTCATGTTATGACATTGCTCTAACCTGTTGGACATCTCTTGGCCCATCATCTTTCTTCTGCTCATAGCATACTGTCCTGACCTTGCTTTGCAGAACATTTTTGTTCTATAACTAGTTATATTTTTTTAATTTAAAATTATTAGCTCTGGTGAAATACGTCTATAGTGTTAAGTTTAACTGTAGAAAAGGTATTGCACAGAGCCCTGACCTCTGTTAATGGTCAGACATCCAGACAAAATAGTCCTATTATTGATTCCATCTGGTAATTTTCCCCTATGAAATGCACTTAAAATGCATTGGAGCCATTATATGGACACATAAAGGCTTCAAGCCCAAAAATGCTTGCTTCTCATTAGAGTGCACAACGGTGAACAGGCATTGAACCCAGAGAACCAATCAGAGAAAAGCTTAAAACACCTGGCCTTGGAATGGTCAGATAGTATGACAACTCTTGGATCATTACAAATAATCCTACTTTCCCATAAAAACGCATTGGTCCCAGAAGGATCATGTGTCTGATGTGTTGCAGGTGGCCCCAACCTTAATCATAAATGACTGTTCAATGTTTAGGTTTGATATGGTCAAATAAAGTTCTCTACATCTACACTAAAACCACACAGTTCCCTGATTTCCAAGCCTCTTTCCCAGGCAAAGTATACCTTTGTATTCCTGAATGGACATTATTATGTTATTTTAGGAGGGATGGGGCTATTCAGTTTTGTAAGAATGATGGCTCAAGTAACACACTTAACTATGGGGGGGCCTCATATTACATGAAGTAGCTACCAAGGGATTAGCAGAAGTAAAGAAGTTCCACCATTCTCTTTTATATAAACACATTAGACAACTAGAAGAAATGTATTCCGTGTCTAACTTCATATTGAGGAATGGAGGAAAACTCCCATGTCTCTCCAAAAACTTGTGTTTGTTTACTGTCACTGTTATCTGTACAACTTCTGATGAAACAGTGGCTCAATTACTGAAATATGAGTCTGAACTGGATGATAAACCTCCTTAATGTATACCAAGCCATATTTGTCATTCAGAAAGTGTGATGGTGTCTGCAGGGAAAGTGAATAACATGTAATAAGCTTGATACTGGTGATTGAAAGTTCTTGAAGGAAATAGTTGCGGGACATTGACTTTTGGGAAGAACAAATAAAAGATGGCAAGCACTGTCCAAGATATTACTGGTGTGATCAACTATTCGTGTTGTCTCTCTCAAAGGCCATCAATGCTTGTAGCCTATATACCATATTTTACTAGTCCATCCCTAGTCAATTTCTCAGAGTTCTTTACTTCAAGAGTTGCTTGATTATTTTATGAACTAGTAATCACCATTCTCAAGCTTGTTACAAAAATGAAACCTCCAAGAGGGCCTTTCACTTACCTTCCTTAACATAGAGATCCTCCCCTTTGATACCTGTCCAGCAACAAACACATTATAGTTCACTGTTATCTGTTGAAATTCTGATGAAACAGTGGCTCCAGTACTGATATATGAGTCTGAACTTCATGATTGATAAACCTCTATAATGTACACTGAACAATATTTGTCATTCAGAAATGGTGATGGTGTCTGCAAGGAAAGTAATTGATATGTATACCTTCCTTACCAGGGCTTATTGCTGTTGTTTTGCAGCTGTTGCTTCTTCTGAAGCCATGCTCGGATATAAAGTAAAGCTTTTATACCACATTTCAAAGTTATGTAATGATAGAAAAAACAATATCTGATATAGAGGAGCCTGGAGGGTGCTTCATGGCAAAATCTGTTCCTTCTTTCCCCCATTGCTTTCAGAATAACCAATTTAGTTGAATAAATAAATAGGAGCCAGGCACTACTCCAAAGGGCAATGTTCATCAGAATATTCTTGCATATGAATATCTAGGCAAGAACTTGAGAAAAACTTATTGTACTGGTTGAGTGTTTGTGTACAAAAAAGTGGATAGAGGGGCTCTAATTGATTATGATTTGGACTATCAATACACTGAACCTTAACAAAAATATTAAATACTGTACATGGTGACTGACCGACAGTATATGGCCACTTATATATGGTCACTTACTTTTTTACATCTCATCACAAATCTCTTGTCTACCCTTAGCTACGGCCTACTTTTTAAGGGAGTTATTGGATGGAGTTTCAACTGGGCTCATGAGCAGACTATTTAATCAGCACTTTGCTGCTTCATGGCTTTTGTGAGTGGAAGAAAAGCATATAATTAGATTGTTCTTCAACCTCTACTCGCCTTCTTATCTGTAAGCCCAAGACACATAAATAAAGTGAGGAAAGGGGGAATTTATTAAACAAATGTTATCTAAATTTATACTGACTCCTTATTCCAAGATGGTGGTACAGTAGGTGTAAATAGGCAATGTTTTCAATGCAGGCCCTATTCAATGCAGGGGTGATTTTGTTACTCATACACAGCCACAATGGTCCTGCATAAGTTGGTACAGCAGTGTTTTAGAGAGAATGTACACCCAGATTTATCCAGGTATACATTTTCTTAATTGTAAGTGTTAAGTAAAACATATACACTGGAAGAAAGGAAAGGTATAGTACAGTATATTCTGGACTTGCGTTTTCTTTAAAATGGAGGTTCTTTATACAATTTTCCTCACAAATACTCATTTGCTTGTTTATACCTTACCCTATTCTTACTAGATATAAAAAGGTGTCACATAATTACCTCTCATAATTGTAACATAACAATGATGCATTTTGTTCTATTAGAACAGTGGTTTCCAAACTGTGGTGCTTCCTTCCCTGGTGGGGGATTGAAGCAGTGGCTGTGGGATTCTCAACTAAAATCTGTGACCTGTGGATAAAGGCTGTAGTGGAAATATTTAGCTTCTGTAGACTCAAGTGCACTGTGCCTATAGACATAGGATGTTGATGGTGGAACATTGCACCCACTGTGTGGTCCAAAGGTAACGGTAGCTCCAGGGTTCCTGTGCGGAAGCACAATTGTACAGTGGACAAAAAATACTCTTATAATGTTCCTTGATGGTCAGTTAGATTAAGATTTAGGGAGCACAACAAACCTCCAACCAACTGGTTCATGGACTGAATAGATAGATACCATACAACTGGCCATACATATTAATGGCTCACAGCCTGAACGTTCAAAACTGCAGGAACTGACCACCAAGCTTATGTACATGTTGAACCTGTCCAGTATGGTCAAAATCAGCCAAGCTTCCTGATCAAATGATGTATGGAAGTCGTTTCCATCAATCATCCAAGGGACACTGGTCCTCATTTCAGTAGGAAGGAGTTGCAGAAGAAAGTGCTTTGTCTAGTTTTAATATTCTCTGTAAATTGTATCTGCTAAATCTCTTTAATTTATGATTTTTGCAGACAGAATTCTAGCTCCATTCTTCGGTTATTGTCTCCTGGCAATTAAGATTAGGCCTTATACAGAACTGACACATGGCCCCTCTCTGAATTAAGGAAAGATAAATATTAATGGATTGTGAGATCTTTCGTAC
This sequence comes from Xenopus borealis, assembly GCA_024363595.1. Lineage (NCBI taxonomy): Eukaryota > Metazoa > Chordata > Amphibia > Anura > Pipidae > Xenopus > Xenopus borealis. The sequence continues at coordinate 10,417,057 of CM044431.1, forward strand.
TCTAAGGGAATGAACAAACTGGATATCCCAATCGGTTCTTTATCTGACATTCAGTGTTTGCATACGACTCAAAGCTCCACTAACAGGCAAAGTGACTGGGGAAGAGCTTTATTCACATGCTCAGTCTTGCATGGACTGTCAGAGTAACAGAAATTAAACAGAACATTAGAGGCGCGAGATGGAACACGGTCAACCGCAGCCACAGTTCACTGAGTAAATTGGAGTACAAGCACAGGACCGATCATAAAGTGAAGGGAAAGCAATTAAATTCCCGCATACAAATGAAAGAATTCTGACAAATGAACGGCTGAACCTGAAATCATAATGTGGCTGTAAAACCTAGACTTGGCTCTAATCCCATAAACTCAAGGGAAGGGACTTCTGCAAAACTTGAAATGATGTTTTTCGCTGTGGGAAATGCTCAATGTTCCACATGATGATAATGGGAAGAATATAAATATAAGATGTTAAGCTTCTCTTAGCGGCAGAGAGAAGACGCCGGCGTTTACCTAAATACAAACTGCGTGCATTACCCAGACATGTTTTTTTCCTTGTTTCTCCTCAATGTTATGGGATACAACAAAGCAGCCAAGTGATCCTCTGCATTTATCCTTCATATCAAGATTTAGGTAACAAGCTTGATACTGGTGATTGAAAGTTCTTGAAGGAAGAGTTGGGAGACCATGGGGCAGATTTACTAAAGGACGAAGTGTAATAAAAAGTGGTAACATTTGCACCAACATTTACAATAAAGACCACCATACAACTTTAAATTTCCCACCCTATGCAAATTGACTTAAGTGCAAGATCAACAGTGACTTTTAGGTAGACAAAAATGAAAGCTATCGCATCCTTGCTATGAAATGCTCGCACTGCCGAAGTAACACTAGCCCGCATTTTAGTGAATTTGTAGCTCATTTGCTCCTGGCTAAGTGGTGCGATGTGCGAAGCTGACGCTGATGAAAGTTCGCCCGTTGAATCTGCCCCATTGACTCTTGGGAAGAACAAGCAAAATATGGCAAGCACTGACCAAGATATTACTGGTGTCATCAACTGTTCATGTTGTCTCTCTTGAAGGCCATCAATGCTTGCAACCTACTGTATATCACATTTACTAGTCCTTTCCTAGAGTCAATTTCTCCCAGTTCTTTTCTTCAAGAGTTGATTGATTGTTATATGAATTAGTTATCACCATTATCAAGCGTGATACTTATGGAACTATCTGAAGTAGGACATGCCTGTTACTTATAATGAACATAAGAAATTATTTGTGCCACTGGGACAGAATGCTCTGTTATACAGATAGCTAGAATCTCAGCTGCCATAAAGCAGGGCAGGACTGCTGCTTCCTATAATGGGGATCAGATCTGTGCAGCCACTGGGACAGAATGCTCTGTTATACAGATAGCTAGAATCTCAGCTATAAAGCAGGGCAGGACTGCTGCTTACTATGGGATCTATGCCCTGTCTACATCAATATTACACATTGTTTCAGCCGCAAATGGTTTAAAATGGCCCATTTGAGCACACAAAAGGGAACAGTGACTTTGTTTTCCATACTTGGAAGTCGCTTTGTATTATTGGATTTTTAATAGTGAATGTAATAGTTGCAAATCCGATTAATGGAAAACATTGTGGCAGGGAGGTAGACTGAAAGACTAGTTTGAAAATTGCTATTCCCTTTAAATTAATGACAGAGTTTGGTTCTCCAATAATGATCACAATTTAGCAGCTTTTGTTATTCTACTGTCTGATACATGCACACAGTGAAGAGCTGTATATTATAGCTGGGCATCTTTGTCTGCATGAACCATTTTATTTACAGAATGATAAAGAATTTTGAAAGCAGCATGGGGGGGTCACACTTCCTGCAGTCAGTTGGGGGCAGATTTACAAAATTCACATGAAGAGATCGATGTTCGATCGAATTCGATCGAATACCATCGTATGATTTTTTCAGAGGATGGAATAGGCAAATTTGACCACTTTGATCAAATTATTGAATAGATCAAATATTCGATCATTCGACCATTCGATGATCGAAGGATTTTAACTTTAAAATTTATTCGAATGCCTACTTCGCCAGATTGAACCTACCGAATACCAGTAGAAGCCTATGGGAATGGGCTTCTTTTGCAAACACCAGCTCGAATACCAGTAGTACGATCAAACAGCTCGATCGTTTGAATCTTACAAATTTTTCTGAGGCTCGAAGGAAAAAGTACGATTTTTTCGTGAAATCGAAAGATCGGTATTCGATCGTACGATTTCATCGAGAAATCGAATATTGAGGAAATTATAGCCTAAAACTATTCGACTATGGAATGCTTATCGAATTTCAAGGGGATTCAAGGGATTTTTAGGTGAATTTTAGTAAATTAGCCCCTTGGTGTTTGTGCATGTACTGTAAAAAGCTTCTAATCTGGGAGTGAGATCATCAATGTGACATCACTTAAAAATGGGTTGAAGAATGATCTGTCGGTATCGCAGGCTACGTTTGTTGTTAACAGTCGTGGGGTGGAGCTTCAGGGCAAAAACAGTTGAAGCAAGTGCCTCAAGCTTTATATTGGAGTATTTTTGGCTTTTGCCCCACTGAAGTGACAGACTGTTACAAAGTAAAGCCGGACACCTTGCTAGATAAGCACTGCAGCCCTGATTTGGCCAAGGTAGGCATTTTTATGTAGATAAAGTTTCAGTCAATGATCTCTCTAATCTGTGAGTTTCTTGTGAAATAACATCCAGTGATGAACGCTTCAAGTCCTTGAGTGTATACACAAAACAGTTTCCTTGTAAAGTGATGTTAAATTTCTTTACCAGTGATGTTATGGAAAAATTCCAAAAGCAATTTTGATCTAGAAGGTTCCTGAACCTAGGTCACATGTTCTGCAGACCATCACAGGGTGGGATTTCTGATCTTTGTTCCTGTTGTGTAAGTTCTCACTCACATTCATGTTTAGTGAGTAGACTCCATCTGTTACCCTGAATACGGAGGTGGTGGAGCTTTGTTGGTAATCGAAGTATGTTAGATAGACCTGGGGAGCTAAACATGTAACAAGGAATCATTGGATTTCCTGTTTCATTTACAGCAGAACTTTCTCTTCTGTTGAACAACTAATACAATCAGTACCTAAACTTAGTTATTGTCCCACAGAATAGGGACACACATTTTCAATCTTTCCCTACAAAAACCTCTTTCACACTGCCAAAATAGCCTCAGCCCATTGCCTTCTAGGTGATAAAATAACTGTTGACAACCAACTTTTATAGAAAAAAAAAACCAAACAAGGCAAAAGTACATCTTGATATAATAGTTTTGTGATAATATTAAAAACATTATTCAGTTGGGGTCCCTAAAAGCAGTGATCCCCAACCAGTGACTCATGAGCAACATGTTTCTCACAGATCCCTTGGATGTTGCTCCTAGTGGCAGGTGCTAATTTTTGAATTATTGGCTTGGAAGCAAATTTGGTTGCATAAAAACCAGTACTGTCAAACAGAGCCTTGTGTAGTCCACATGGGGCTACCAAATAGCCAATTACAACATTTATTTGGCTTTTTCATGCTTGTTTTTGTCAGGATCGCGCCGCCCGGAGGCTTACCTTAGCTCCGGGCGGCGCGTCCTCTCCTGTTCAGCGCTGCATCCACAATGGCGGCGCCCATTGCCGCCACGTGGATAGCAGCGCCGGATAGTGACGTCATCGCGTCGCGCCTGACGCGATGACGTCACCGTGCTTGTTTTGGCGCGAGATTTGATTATTTAAAGGGCCATTGGACGCCATTATGGCGCCCAATTATAGGATTTCATGCTGTGATCCTGGGTATTGTTCTGATCCTGTTCCTGTGTTCTGCTGACCTTGTTTCCTGTATTTTTTGACCATTGTTCTTGTATTTTTGACCATTGCTTGGACTTTGTTTATTTTTGTTCCTGTTAATACATCTTTTGCCTGGACCTGTCTGACTTCTGCCTGATCCTTGCCTTGCTGCTTTATTGGACCTGTTAACCCCTAAGCTCCTCCTTGGTCCACTACTTCCCCTGGGCGCCTAACGAAGGCCTACCCGTGACATTTTTGCTCCACAACGCTTTTTATATTTGAATGTGGCTCATGGGTAATACTGGTCAGGGACCCCTTCCTTTAAGACTTGTGAAGTGAATACCAATTTCTACATACAACTGATGCAAGTGCACCAGTGTGGGGGTAACACACAATTTTGATAATACAATTTATATGTTACACCTCTCTAGCAGATAGATTACACTGCTTAGAGAGAGTGTAAACCCTAATAATAAATTTGTTTTGCTCCGAGTGCTCTACTAAGTACTAATGCAATACATGTCAATTTCTTTTTTTTTAGAATTCAAGATATTATCAAAATTTACACTACTGATACAATGAATCTGAAGCAATGCCACCTGCTGGTCGGTTTTGCCAAATATCTTACAGTCAAGAGAAAAGTTCAGAAATAGACCACGTCACTCTTCTGATGTTGCTCTGCTTAGGAAAGACCAGAGAAAAGTAATCTTATGTTTTTCACAGCTCCATCATAAGAATTCTCTCCTCCATTTCTTTAACTTTCTTCTGACGGTAGCATATTCGGCATAACTGACCAACAAGCAGCACTGCTAAAAAATCTGTAAAAAAATCTTTAATAAAATCATTAATGTGGATTGCAAAAGCAATTATTATGGATTATGATGGTTTACACTTCCTTTAAACAGAAAAATTGTTTCAATCTCCAAATATCCTTGTTTTGTTATTTCTATCCTCAGCATTGGAATCCACATCTCTTCACAATGCTAATTAGTACACAGCTCTTAACAAGCCAGATTTAGTAAATGTGTTTTTATTTCCAGACCACAAATAACTCACAGCTTTTATAATTGAAAATAACCATCAACATTATTCTTTTTTCAAATCAGTGAATGCAAAGCTTAATAAGAACAATGTGAAAGTATATGATCAAGTGCGGATGTAAGTAGCAGATGTTCCAAAATGTTATCATCTGTAGTGTCTGCCGAGCAGCTGACTGGAGTTTTGCTTTTTTTTATTATATCTAAATAAATGAGAGAGAAAATGGGAGGCTAAGTGGTGTAACTGGCTCCAGCTGCTAACTTACACAGTTGACTCTTTGTGCTGGATACAAGTGGAGCGCAGTCGTTTCAGCATTTCATAGCAAACTTATATGTGCCTGTTGCTTTCCTTGAACCAAGCAGGACTTTACATTGGTGGTGGTGCAAGATTATACAGTGGCATACAGTGCATGGCCAGACCAGCTTTCCCATTTTACACTATTCTATTTTAAAATTTTGAAACAAATGGAGAACTCATGTCAGAAACAATTTCAGCAGGAAAACAGTGGAGGCGAAAAATATAGTGAATTAACAATTTGGAAAGTTCCATTGCTGTAGGTAATTTACGTAGTGGAATGAAGTGCGCCTTCTTACCGAATCTGTCTACTACTACCCAAATGACTGTGTAGCCCAGGGAGGCAGGTAAATCTACAATAAAGTCCATGGATAGATGGGTCCAGAGGGTATGGATAATGGCTGAAGCAGTCCCTTGGGGGGAGAGTGACCAGACTTGGATTCAGCACAAATATAGCAGGATGTTACAAAGTCTTTAACATCTTTCCGAAATAGAGGGTCAACAGACAAAACAAGATAATAAATCAGTAGTTTTCTTTATTCCAGGATGACCTGCCTGTTTGGAGTTTTTGGACTGACAGATGAAGGAATGACGGAGCTCAGGTGGCACATAAGCTACTCCAATAGGAGTATTGGAGGGTGCGGAGGGTTGTGCTGACAGGATTTGAGAAGCCATCAAAGGAACAATTTTAAATGGGGGAATAATCAGATTGTTGTCTTCAGATACAAAGCTTCTGGAAAGGGTGTCAGCTTTCCTATTTCAATTTTGTTGTGTAGGGGAGAGTTTCTGGGAGAAAAAGGCACAGGGATGAAGTTTCCCATCGCTAAGTTGTCTTTGGAATAGAATTGCCCCGGCACCAACATCCGATGTGTCAATGTCAATGGAGAAGGAAAGAAGGGGGTTAGGATGTCTGAGAACGGCAGCAGAGGAAAAGGAACTTTTCAAAGACTTGAATGCTTCAAGAGCTTGCAGAGACCAACAATTAGGTTTCCTGCCTTCTGTATAAGGGACAGTATAGGAGTGATTTTGGAAGAGAAGCCTTTAATAAACTGTCCATAATAGTTGACAAAACCAATGAATCTTTGTATGACCTTAGTGCTTGTAGGAAGAGGCAACTCCTGGATTGTGTAGATCCTATTTGGATCCATTTCAAACCCTTCTGGAGAGATGATATAACCCAGAAAATGAGAATTGTACTTACCTACTTGACGTAAATTCCTTTTCTTCTAGTTCCAACATGTTAGTACACATGGGCAGTATTGCCCCTCCCAGACCTGGAGTTAGGACTTATAACATAGTCAATCAAAATTAATCACCACTGTTATACATTTGCCATAGTGGGACAGTAATCAAAATAAATAACTTTAGATGGGAAACCCTGTACTGAGGATCAAGCATTGCAGATCAAGAATAGCCATATTCTGCTTAAAAGCAACTAGAGGGATACCTGCATACGCGTGATATGGGTATTGGACATAAAACCCCAACTGAGGAAGAATGAAAATCCTGCAACTGTTAAAACAAAAGGCTCCCTAAGACATAACCAGAATGATGGCATTGACCATCTCAGAACTAAAACACACTAGAAACCACCTGGAAACCAATATATCCAGATCAGAAACTAACCACAACTTGGATGCATCTACTGTATCACCAGTGCTGGAGAAAAACGATCCTCAGCATTAGAGGTTGATCCTAAAAAGACTTGACTCAAGTCCCAGCTTAATGGAAGCAGCTCACACCAGTGCTGACCAGAGTCAACTCCACACCAGAGATCTGCCAAAGATCCACCAACTCAATGCTGATAAAACACCTAATGAGGACTTAACTAGATGAATACCAACTCTGGGTTATCCTAATCCAGCATTCCATTATACCATTATATAGCCATGCTTGTACAGCCCAATAGCTCCACCAACCACAAAATCTAAACTGGGCATACAACAGCACAAGTATCAGCTGCTGGACCAGCCAACAGTGACTTAAGGCCCTCTACCAGTAAGATATGCTGTTGCCCCAGCCAACTGTTACACAAGCAAGCAAATGGGACCCAAGCCAATTACAGTGTTAGAAAACACCCATAAAAGCCACTAAATCTCAAGCTGCACAATGCTATAATTTATGCAAAAACCTCATAGCCGGTGGCCAATGCACCAAAGGTCACAACAAAGGCTAACAGCCCCATGAAAGCCAGCAACCACAATCCCCCAATGACTATAATAAAAACTAGCAGCCATCTTAGTCAAGGGCCACAGAAAAAGGCCAACAGCCCAAGAACCCTGCTAAAAGGCAAGCAAGCACCTAAGGGCCATGGAAAAAAGCCAGAAGCCTCAACAACGCTGGTAAAAGGCCAACCAAACAAAGGTGCTAAGGACCCTGGTAAAAGGCCAGCAGACCCATAAGCTGAGGGCCATGGTAAAAGGCCAGCAGACCCATGAGCCTAGGGCCATGATTAAAGGCCAGCAGACCCATGAGCCTAGGGCCACGGTAAAAGGCCAGCCGACCCAGGAGCCAAGGGCCATGGTAAAAGGCCAGCAGACCCATGAGCCAAAGGCCATGGTTAAAGGCCAGCAGACCCTTGAGCCATGGAGCAAAACAAGGGCCTTAACACAAGCCAAGGGCCATAATAAAAGCCAGAGGGCACACAACCCAAGCGCCAAGGCGAAAGGCCACACAAAGGGCCATAGACTACAAACTGGCTTCAAGACTGTTATAAGGTGCCAGCATACATTAAAGTGGGTGCTATTCAACTTACCAACTATAAAAGAAGGAAAACATACAAAACTCAGTAGATGTAATTGAACTACAACTGAGCTTGCAACTAAAACCACCAGATAAAGCATACATCACACAAAAAGGCACCATATAAATCAGAAAAATAGCCTGTTAAGTGTGAAAACATAGGAAAAAATGTGGTACAAAGCTGCTACAGCAGAACACCCAACCAGATAATATGAGCTAGACAGTCAGATCCATGGTGGCAGGCTGCTTGTTAGAAGTAGACTCAGGGGTGTAACTACAGAGGAAGCAGAACCTGCGGAAGCAGGGGGGCCCAGAACGTATAGGGGACCCCATGATCCCAAATAAAGAGCGATTTCAAAATATATTGGTAAAATACCACATACTCTGGATATGTTGGGGGAACTAAAATGAATTTGCTGTGCGGCCCAATGACATCTAGTTACAACACCTTGCAGACTCATTGTAAGGAAGGAAGGGGGTACCATACTGATTCAGCAGTACAAGCCCCCAGCCAACCTTGCAAGCACCCTATGTAATAAAATGGCAAATATAACCTCTGAATGTACTGAATGTTTCAAACACACAGAGGATACAGAGAAATCATACTCACCAGATTCAGGTACCACACTGCTTCAGCAGAGAGATTCACCAGCCAGTACTGAAAGTACCTTGTTTAACAAGAGCCAATATAAACATTGTGTTTTGCACAGAGCTCACAGGCTCACAACATAAGACTTCAGATAATACAAGAAGTCAGAGGAACACAGGCACCTTTCCCAGTAGTTGAGGCTTGTCAGCAGGAATACTCCAGTCAGGTGGAACATTGCTTGTGAAGAGCAGACTCATTAGAAAGGAGGTGCCATACTGCTTCAGCAGTGCAAACCTCTAGCCAGTCCTGGAAGTGCATTGTAGCAAGAGCAAATATAACCTGTGTCTGCACAGAGGATGGAGGTTCACCCACACAAAACTTTAAATATTAAACAGCAATAGAAAAGGGGCCAAAAGGAAAATCTGCACCTTACCAGATAGTGACCTTGATACAGGGCTGCAAACTGCCATCTTTTTTTCTCTACAAAAAAGAATCCGGCTTCTGCAGGTGAGGAAGAGGGACGAATAAATCCACGTTGAAGATTCTCTTGAATGTACTCCTTCATTGCCTTTGTTTGGGAGGGTGAAAGGGGATACGTGAGACGATTAGGAGGCATGGTGCCAGGGAGTAGATCAATGGGGAAGTGATGCTGTGGAAGGGTCTCTGCAGTTTTTTTACAGAATACATCAGCGAATTCTTCATAGGCAGCAGGAAGAGAGTGGAGATCCACCAAAGCCACAAATACCTTTTGTAGAGAGTTTGGAAAGAGACAATTATGCCGACAAAAGGGGCTCCTCTGGGCAACTGACCAGTCAATGAACGAATTAGAAAGACGCAGCCATGGCAGCCCCAAAAACACAGGTGTGGATGGACAGTCAATAATGAGGAAAGAAAGTCTCTTGTTATGAAGGGCACCAACCAAAGAAGGTAACTCCAAGGAGGATTTTTAGAAAAATGCAGTAGATAGAGGTCTGTCATCGATCGCCAAGACACAAAGAGGGATAAACAATGGTTGCAGGAATGGCATGACGTTCAGCAAAGGATTGATCCAGGAAATTTCCAGCTGTATCGGAGTCAAGAAAAGCTTGAGCATGGATGGTTCCTGAAGAAACTTTAAGTTGCAAAGGAAGAGCAGAAATCTGTAAGGGTTGGTGGGAAAAGGATTCTATCCCACCAAGGTGAGTTTCCAAATTTGTCTAAGCGTGGAAGTTTCCCTGTTTTGTAGGACAACTGTAGGCAAAATGGGCTTTGCCCCCGCAGTACAGGCATAACCCAGCATTTTATCTCAGTAGCTTCTCCTAGTCAGAAAGTCGAGCTCCACCCACCGGTATGCAGTTTTCTTAAGGGGTTGAAGACAAAGAAACAGGAGTTCTGGGAAGTAAGGAAAGGGGGGCCAACAAGAGGTGAAACGTCTTGCTCCTCTCTTTATCGGCCAGATGCTCACGCAATCTCGTGTCTACCTTAATGCCCAGAGCAATGAGGTCTTCTAGTTGTTCGGAAAGATCACAAGAGACCAAGTCAAGTTTTAACAGGGTTGAAAGTCCTTGATAAAAGGCACCATGGTAGGCCTCATTATTCCAATTTGTTTCCGCTGCAAGGATACGGAAGTCAATGGCATAATTGCAGGTGCTTCAATTCCCTTGTTGAATCTGCAGCAGTCATGCGATGGCAACACGACCAGGAGCATCAAAAACTGTCCGGAAGGACTGGAGGAAAACTTTGGCAACATGAATTAGTGGAGAATTCTTTTCCCACAAGGGAGATGCCCACTCCAACGCTTTGCCCTCTAGATGAGTGATGACATACCCCACCTTGGCTTGTTCAGAAATGAATTGTGCAGGCTGTAATTCATATTGATTGAGGCACTGATTCACAAATCCCCCCAAGACTGGGGGGTCTCCATTGTAGCAAGGAGGAGCAGGAATATGTGGCTCCTGGCCAGGGGACAAAATCAGGCTGGGCTTCCTCTAAAGGGTCCATGGCCCGATAATACAGTCACGTCCCAAAGACTCAGTTTGACGTTAGCGGACCAAGGAGGAAGCTGTAAGCTCCAAAACACATGTTGTGGTAACAAAGGGGTTAAGCAGAAGAGTGGTCAGTAAAGGCAAGGGTCAGTTCAGGCAGTAAAGGTTTACAGTCAGGATACAGGCTGAAGTCAAGATCAGGAAATCAGATATAAGCAGTAAATAATGCACCCAGGAATACACAAGGTAGAACCTATTATATATAGGAACAGGTGCAGGGCCTCGCACACCCTAAATATGTACTTGAGACGCCTGGTGCACTAAGGTAGAGGCTCGGCCACCTCACAATTCAGGAACAAACAATTTCCAAAGGCACACAGGTCTAGGTGAAATTTCTTCCAAGTTTATTAAGCGGAGTGCTGATGCATCAGCACTCCGCTTAATAAACTTGGAAGAAATTTCACCTAGAACCTATTATATGACATCATGTGCTGATATTGCGTGCTGATGGCGCATGTCTTGACACCAGTGTCCAGACGCTGTGTCCAACTTGATGCACTCACGTCCGCATTGATGCACCGGCATCCCGATGTCCCACGTAGTTCCCCTGTGCACCGGCATTTTGAGGAAGACTCTGAGAGAGTAAGGAGCGCCAGCGAGTGCTCGTTATATCAATATAAGTTGACGCTGCCAACAAAACCACTGGACTTGTTGAACCTAGGGTTACCATCTGTCCGTTTTTGACCCGGACAGCCTGATTTTTTTAAGGGCTGCCTGGGTTAAAACTGCCAGCCCTGTTTTCCAAATTAGAAAAACGGGCAGGATTCCCTCTGACTGACACAAAATTGAGGCAATCTCTGATTGCCATTTCATAGCCCCCCGACACCACTGTACCTCCCCTCCATGCCATGCCCCCATCCTCTCCTCATAACAGACCTGCCCCTTGCTCAGTCTCCACCGGGCTTAAAGGTGGCAACCATATGTGAACCTCTGCCAAGGATTGTGCACCACCTGCCGGTCAAGCAGTCCAATGTATGTCCTACAACCCCCGGGAAAGGATTTTGCTTTGTGCCACCTCCCTCCTTCAGCCAGTCTGAAACATAGTTTCATAGTTAAATTGGGTTGAAGTCCATCAAGTTGAACCCCTCCACCAACACCTCACCAGTGGCCCTCTGGCCTTTCTGGGTAGGAATTTATTCTCCTCTAACCTGGGTTGTTCACACCGTCCTGCACTCAAACTGCGCCCTATCTGTGGCAGAACCACAGCTTCTAAGTCTCTTCCTCCTTGTTGGGGTACCAGCTCCCCATGCTGCTCTAGCCCTCTCTGGCTAAGGAATCTAGTGCCTGTGCGACCAAACTAACTGCAGGGAACTAAGAACACACCCTAAGCGTAACCCCTCCCTTATATTCCTTGTGTTCTCCATTTCCCTCTGCTGCCACCTAGTTACATTTAATCAAATTACACTTAACACATTATTTTACTCACAGTTTTAAACATACTGTACGCCACAATTTCTATACATACACCCAGTTATCATACAAAATATTCAATCATTTCTACTCACATCACGGTCCACCCCTTACAAGTATCCTAATTAAGGTTAAAATAGGAAAGACCAATAATAGGGGCTAATTTTTAGGGATGTACCAAATCCACTAGTTTAGGATTTGACTGAATCCTATGTCAAAAAATTGTGTGAATACTGAGCAGAACCCTAATTTGCATATGTAAAATAGGGGGAAAAGAGGGAAAGAGAACCACGTGCATAGTGTGGCTAAAAAAATGTGACTTCCTTGTTTGTGTAATGAACAGTTACACTAGGGGATTTTTTGGATTTTGATTTGGTTTGAATAGGCACTTAGATTCTGCTGAAAAACGATCCTAAACCAAATAGTGGATTTCATGTATCCCTACCATTTTTAAAGATAATATAAATTTTTAGCCCAAAGTAAAACCATCCCCTACATTATTCATTATTGCCTACAATATTAGGTGGGTTTTCCCAGTGATGAGCAAATCTGTCCCACAAAAATTTATGAAACTGCAGAAAAATGTGTGAAACCTTTTTTTTGTCACACGTCATTTTTGTTGCAAATTACATTAGCATCTATGGGTGTTTTTTCTTGACACCTTATTTCTGCTTTGGGATGGAAAAATCACGTGCATTTTTCGCTCAGTGTATTGCTACACACATGCCTTGTATTGTTAGAGGACTCCTATCCACTATGCTGTGCTTTTTCAATACAAAAAAAAAAAGCTCCCATGTTGGCAATTTCTTAAAAACATGTCTGTGATTTTTGAGCTCTGGTCAACTGGTAATGGTATCTACTACTACTAATACACTATAGGGGGGATGTAATGAAAAGTCACAAGCATTAAAGGAAAACTATACCCCCAAAATGAGTACTTCAGCAACAGATAGTTTATATCAATTTAAGTGGCATATTAAAGAATCTTACCAAACTGGAATATATATTTAAGTAAATATTGCCCTTTTACATCTCTTGCCTTGAACCACCATTGGGTGATGGTCTGTGTGCTGCCTCAGAGATCACCTGACCAGAAATATTTCAACTCTAACTGTAACAGGAAGAAGTGTGGAAGCAAAAGACACAACTCTGTCTGTTAATTGGCTCATGTGACCTAACTTTATAGTTTGTTTGGTATGTTTGTGTGACCCGTTGAATCCTAGGATCCCAGGAGGCTGTCCTTATTTTTTAAAATGGCTATTTTCTATTTAGGATGACCCAATGGCACATGCTACTAAAAAAGTATATTATTATAAAAATAGTTTATTTACATGAAGCAGGGTTTTACATACGAGTTGTTTTATGTAATATCTGTTTATAGAGACCTACATTGTTCGGGGGGTATAGTTTTCCTTTAATTAAAATCGCATTGAATGCTTATCGAATCATTTTGCTCGATATCCAATTTCTTGATGAATTTGTACGATCAGATACCAATCGTTCGATTTCACGATGAAATCATGAAATTTCCTTCGAGCCTCTGAAAAATTTGTACGATTTGAGTGATCGAACGCTTCTATCGTACAAATGGTATTCGAGCAGAAGCCTATGGGGGGTTACCCATAGGCTTCTATTGCAATTCGGTAGGTTCAATCTGGCGAAGTAGGCATTCAAACAATTTTAACATTTTGATTCCGTCGATCACCGAATGATCAGATGATCGAATATCCGATCATTTAATCTATTTGATAATTCGGTATTCAATGATCGAAGAGGCCAAATTAGAATATCAGAAAAATTTGTACGATCGGTATTCGATCGAACTTTGGTCATTTCACGTGAATTTTGTAATTTTGTCCCTAAGAGTATAAGGATAAAAGAAAGACACAACTCCAGTGGGAAGCATTGTCAGGAGACATGACCTTTCATAAAATCTACCCTGACTTCTTAATCACTGATCATCGGAGGATGTGAAATGCCTTTTGGGCAGCCCGAGGCTCCAAGGAACAGCAAAGGGACAGGAGATGTGACTGTCAGAAGAATACTCCAAGAGGAATAGATTAATATTAACACATTTACCCTGTGTGTCTTAACTGTTTCCTTCTATGAAATGTACTAATGTCCAGATATAGTCCTGCAATTCTCCTCTGTCCATTGCTTATCAGGCCCCTTGCCCTTAGTTCCTTACTTTACTTTTCCCCTCCTGAAATATCCAACAAGTGAGTCTAAATAATGCATGGGGATAGACCATTCATTTACATGATGAAAGAACTATTAATCTAAACTCTTTAGCCCTTGTTTTGTCACACATTCTCTGCTTGATGTTTACATTATAAAATACAAGGTTGGTATCAGTTCCCTTTGTTCACCCACAGTTGAATAATTTAGAGAGTTGCCTTGATGCTTTTATTTTATCTCCTTCTAATGTAAGTCTTCTAGCAAAATGCCTTTGTAGAATTTACTTCCCTTTACTACTGCAGGTACTGATCCATGAGCCAGTATCTGATAGATGCACTGAACCCTCATTTTAGGGGACGTTCAGTGTCACAGAGTAAATTAAATATGTTGACTTTGATATATATATATAAATACAGAAGATGAGATTTCATAACAAGAAACATCCCACCGCTCATCTGCACTTAAAGGGCACCTATCAAAGCCAAAATCAAACACATAATAACAATCTAACCAGTACAACCTAAACACATTTAATCAAACTATATAGAAAAAACTGCAGGTTTTTAAAAAATCCCTTATTTGTTTCACTGAGGGAGTCCATACAGTGACTATAACAGTGGCTATAACATGCAAAGTTCAGGAGCATGGTCAGATTGTCCTGAGTATTCTACCCAGAATGCCTAACTTGAGTAAACTTGTCCTGAGCATTCTACCCAGAATGCCTAACTTGAGTAAACTCTAGAAGTATCACGAAAAATGAGATGCGGCGGCGTTTTGCAAATCTTTCGCCGTTTCGCAAATTTCTCTAGAAATTTGTGAAAAATTTGACAAAGTGTAACGCCCCAGATTCGCGCATCACTACTCTCTAGGACAGGGGTCCCCAACCTTTTTTACTTGTGAACCACATTTAAATGTAAAAAAGAGTTTGAGAGCAACACAAGCATGAAAAAGTCCATGGGGATGTAAAATAAGAGCTGTGATTGGCTGTTTGGTAGCCTCTATATGGACTGGCAGCCTACAGAAGGCTCTGTTTGGTAGTACAACTGGTTTTTATACAACCAAAACTTGCTTCTAAGCCAGGAATTAAAAAATATGCACCTGCTTTGATGCTACTGGGAGCAACATCCAAGGGGTTGGAGAGCAAAATGTTGCTCGCAAGCTACTGGTTGGGGACCACTGCTCTAGGAGAAATAGTTAGGCTCAGGGGTGTTTATATGAGCAGTCTTGTGCTCCACCAAGGGATGCTAGATCCCCAGTGGCATGGCTGCCTAGAGAGGGAACCAGTGTGCCGGTTTTAGGGTCTAGATAGTTTCGCTACCTGGGCTCCACTCAAAGCGGAGTCCCCCAAAGATGCGAGAGAACTCTTGGCGGACTGAATGATATTCCTCTTTCATGTTCTATATGTTGCACAAATGAAACTGAATTTAGAGTGCGAGGGTAGTGTAAGAGAGAATGAATTCCATTTATTGCAGGCAGCTGAAAGACAACAAGATAATTGTCTTAATCATGCACATAAGAACTGATGCATCAGGTAAAAGTTTCTAAACTAAGTAAACAAATATACTTCTATACAACTTCTCCAGTATATAGGTAATATAACACAATACTGTTCTAGCAATACAGTTATGGAAATACAAAGAACAAATAGCAATCATATAAATGTAATAGTAACTTTTATAAAATAGTCTATATATCGGGAAACATAAACATATTCAGCATTAACTACTGTGTAACATAATTTGTAGATATAACTGTCTGTCTATCGTAGCTCTCTGCAGGCTGTATGTGCTGGAGATATTATCAAACTACTTTGCAGTGGCAAATAAACCGTTTCAATCAGTTTGTAAAACATTACTGATTACTTGAAGATATTTGTCTGCATTATGTCAATGACCCCCTTTGTGGTTTGTTCTTAATATATAAGTTCTGGTTACATTTAGTGATGGGCAAATTTATTCGCCTGGCGCGAATTTGCAGCAAATTCCCGCACTTCACCGGTGATGAATAAATTCGCTAAACGCCTGCAAAAATTTGCCTGCCGAAAATTCGCCGGCGTCTTGTTTTGGACGCTGGCATCCATTTTTGGACATGGTCATCCTTTTTTCGATGCACCGGCGTCCAAAAATGGACGTCTGCTTCCAAAATGAGATGCCGGCGGCGTTTCACGAATGTTAACCATCACTAGTTACATTATAAGGACCGCTGGCACCATTCATGTGAAATACTAAAGATTACAGTTGAACTACACCTGCCTCCACACCAGTCGAGGGCCCATTGTGAGTCTCTTCCAGATAAAGTAATGCTGATTACACCGCTCCATTTACTACAACATTACAATTGTTTTTTATAATGCTTTAGCTTTAGCGTTGTGGTCAAGACCTATTTTGATCATTTTGAAGTTGAGGAGCACACTGGATGAAAAGCTTCACTTACGCTTAATTTTGTCTTCTTTTCTCCGTAGTATCTAGAAATATGAGTGTGAGCTCATAATTATTCATGTTTCTTGTTAAAAAATGCAAACTGTAAATAAATTCACTGCTTTGTTCTCTGGCACTACTAAATTGATTGAAATACAAATCCCTGCTGAGATCCCCAGCATGAACAACCCAATCAAATGCAAGAACCTTCTCCAAGAGTGAAGAGCAAAGATGATTAGAATTCCCTTCCCTTGTAAATTATGAAGCATTCCCACCTAACGATCAATATTTTACTCCGCAACCTTTATGATATAGGCAAACAATTACAAATGGACGATTCTGTTTTTATCCTGTAAGTAGTGAAGGTCTCATAATTACCTTAGATATGTAACTAAGTTTATTGATTGCCTGAGGAAACATCAATCTTTACCAACCAATTAGTCAAGTAAAAATATTCTTCACTAGAATGTCACACCAACAGTTTTCAACTACTAGACTTATTATGATGTAGGTTTGCTTCTTATCAATCCTACAATTTATCTTACAATTCTTAGGATCTGACCAGAGGATTTTAATAACTTGAATTTTTTTTGGGAGTCATCACTTGCAGAAGACAGCTCATTCTCCGAAATGGATGAAGTTGTTGACCATTCATGGAAGGTACTTGATTCAAAGACCCTGTTTGGACTTCCTGTAGCTGTGAGTCCACCCACCTCCTGTTTTCAATCATGTAACTGCACCTATTGACTTGGCAAAACCAGTGGTATGTGCTGTCTCCCCCCAAACATCTTTGGTGGGGTCCAGCACACAGAGATCCCTACCCGGCGTTTATCCCCCCACTCCCTGCCTATCACCGGCAGCTTAAGCTTGCTGCATCCTACCTCCCCAATTACATAGGAGAGCAACTGGAGAGGGGGGAGATTTATACAGTATTTCTATAGAGTAGGCAGATCCGCTCTCCAGGCCCCCCTATTTCATGGGCCCCACATGGGGTCTGCTTTCTCTATAGTTATGCTACTGTGTGAGCCCCCAGCACCTTCCACCTTCAAGCTGGCAGTAATTCCAGTTATTTCCCACTATGCCTTGAGCCAAAACATGAAGCAAACTTGCACCTAAGAATCAGAATAACATGCAGCCATCATTTTGAAACAAAATACTGGAAAGGAGGCCCCCCTCATCCCCCAATTTTGGCTCCATTGAGTCTTATTTGCAGCAAAAACCAAGAATAGATGTGGGTGGCGGCAGTACAATATAATAGTGTATATTGTATATATATAATATAATATATATATATATATAGTAAGAAAAAAATCAATAACTATTTCATTAGGATTTTAGTTTCCTTATTTTGTGCTTTGGATTCAAGCAATTCCCTCTTTTTTTTTTTAGCAACAAATATATAAAACCAAGGTATTTATATTTTAAATATTGGGCCAGCAACAAAATGGTGCATTCAAAGACAGAATAAAGCTGGCAATGTTATAGAGACATGGGATAATAAGCACTTAATGCAAGTGACTGACCCACAATTAGCGGCTGAGTGATGAGAATGAATAGAGATGATTAATAATCAGAAGGCCTTATTATGCTCTTGAATAGATTTCACTAACAAACAAACAATGTACCTGGAAAGCTGTCCAAGTAAAATAATCTCTGTCCAACAAGTAATTATCTTGCATTGAAAAGGGAAAATTAGCAGCACTATAATTAACACTTGAGATCAGGGATTTGTGTATTCATTGGGCAAACGTGAAGTAATCACGAGCCTGTCTTATTATTGAAAGCTTTGTCAGTCAATGATTTGCACTTCCAACTTCCACTATTTTTGTTATACGGATATACAGATAGCTAGAATCTCAGCTGCCATAAAGCAGGGCAGGACTGTTGCTTATTTTTTGCTGATCTTGGGGATAGGTTAGGATCTGTGCAGCCACTGGGACAGAATGCTCTGTTATACAGATAGCTAGAATCTCA
>CM044431.1:10436760-10454239 GCA_024363595.1 Xenopus borealis
ATATATATATATATATATATATATATATATATATATATATATATATAATGGTCCATCTGCTTTTATACAGGCATCAGGCATCTCAACTCCCAAGGACTGAACTGAAATACATTCATAAGGAACCAAAATGTCCACCTTTCCCAGTGTGGCCATGTACTAATTTCTTGATGTACCCAGTACAGTCTCATGTATAGCACCGGGGGATTCTGAAAAAAAAAACAAAATTTCATTTATAGCATGTGCTGTATTTACTGTATATGCTGAAATGACAATAAAATCCACTTCACTTGACTTTTATTTGAGAGAATAACTGGCCTCTCCCCATCCTGAAGTGCTGCTTTGAGTGTAGATTATTATAGAAGGGACGTCATGAAACATTGACATAGAAGCCCACATTGAACTTACAGAGAGTGACTGCTTTGCTTAGACCATATTGGGAAACCATTACTTTATGCTTTGCATGATCCAAATTTAGATTGTCATATAAAAGAAATTCTCCAAGGGCTCAAACAGGGCATTATTGAATTACAGGTTACAGAGAAGGCCAACTAAGCTGGTAAAAGGAAAGACTGGCCAAATTGGGGTTGTTCATGGTGGGAAAGAAATGCTTAAAGGGGAATATGATAACTGTGTGTAAATATATATGGGGATTGTAATATAACCTCTCTTTATTTACCAGTAGATCTTTTCAGCTGACACGAGGTCACCCATTCCGATTAGAAGAAATATTGGGAAGGGGTTTGTTACAGTTAGAGCTGTGAAGATGTGGAATTGTCTCCCTGAATCAGTGGTACAGGCTGATACATTAGATAGGTATAAGAAGGGGTTGGATGCTTTA
Source organism: Xenopus borealis (assembly GCA_024363595.1). NCBI lineage: Eukaryota > Metazoa > Chordata > Amphibia > Anura > Pipidae > Xenopus > Xenopus borealis. The sequence continues at coordinate 10,437,599 of CM044431.1, forward strand.
TTCACCAGTAGCTCCTCCCAGCAGACAGGAGGGAGCCAATGAGATTAGAGGAAAGGAGGGAAAGGGGTGTTACAGGGAGGGAAGTGAATCAGTGAATCAGATACATCAGATACATTTTTCCCCCTTCAGAAGGTTTTTTTTTTGCTTTCCTCTGGATCAACTAGCAGTTAGGAAGTTTCTATATAGACATAAAAATTTTAACTTGATGGATGTTGAACTGAACTTTGTTAGTGCCACACCATACAAGTATTTTCCCCTCAATGGTACGTGGTTGGACTGCTTCTTGTGCATATTTCTCAGAACTACCCCTCTCAGAGAGAAAACCTTATACTCAGTCTGTTCCTATAAGCTGAAACATACTGTACAACAATAGAGTGTGACCATGAATTGTGCATCTGGAGCATACAACCATGTTTTTCGTAACTAGTGATGGGCGAATTTATTTGCCAGGGGCGAATTCGCAGCGAATTCCTGCGATTCGCCACTGGCGAATAAATTTGCAGAACGCCAGCGAAATGTCGCAGAAAAAAACGAGTCGCCGTTTTTGTCGGTCGTCGCGTAGTTTTCGGAGCGTCAAAAACGACGCGACGCACGACAAAAACGGCGCGACGGAAACGACGCGACGCGCGTCAAAATCGTACCGCAACTCCTTTCGCGAAATTTTTCGCGAATTCCTCTGGAAATTCACGAATTTTCCGGCGAAGCTAAACTCGGGAGATTCGCCCATCACTATTCGTAACCCTTTTTATCATATCACCCTCTATATACCCTTTAATTCTCTCCTTCTGTCTTTCTATTTAATGAAAATGTTAACACAGAAGGAATACACGCATATTAAAGCAATAACAAGAAACTTTTTAACAGTTGCCATGATGGACATACGCAATAAAGAGTCGAAGCCCGAGATGAATAATGTTTACAGTCTGGAGAATGGGAGGGGAGGAGCAGAAAAATAGAAGGGAAACATATTTTATCTCCCAGATGTAATAAGAGAGTTATATCTCTTCAACAACAGCAGGTAGAAAGTAGCTTAAACATTGCAGCCATAAAAGATTATTAATGCCATAAACAAGGTGTTTTGCTGGTTCATCTGTCTGGTCCTGAGATCAAATAAACACAATATTCTGAAGGAGAAATTTTATTAGGATTGTCTCATACATGGAAATGGTAGTATAAATGATCATTGTTTGTTTCTAAAATCATTGTGGAACATTTGCAAGAATAAGGAACATACACCTTATTCATATGAATGACTTTTAATAACGGGGCAATATTAATTCTACACCCCTTTCTGTAGGGTGAAACTTAATTATTTATTCATAGAAATGAGAAAGTCTTGGCAACTCCATTAACAATTTATAACAATTTTGGTTCATGTGTTGAAATGTATGTGTACAGAATACAGTGTATCCAGCCTAAATTGGGAGTCATTGGGGGTCATTTATAAACTTCGCGCAGGGCAGATTGGTTCACAGAGTGAATATATTTGCCCTGTGCCTGGTTATATTTATAAAGCTGAATAAGAGAGTACAATCAGATTTGCGAATTTGTTTTTCACATTGCGAATATCTATAGGAGCTTTTTAAATATGGCATAGATCACAAATTGCGAACACTCTGCGCCACAACTTTGGTGGCGGAGAAAATATTTGCAAAACTGTTTTGCAAATTGCGAATTTAAGTTACTGTTAACGCTATTTTCGCGCAAAACAACCTCAAAAAGTGCCTGCACTCACGCAAAGACCCGTCTTGTTTGCGAGTTGTTTGCGAAAATGTATTCACAATGCGAATTCGCAAAAACCGGAAAGATGGGCACAGTAGTGCAATATTGTAGCGTTCAGGAAAAAGCATGGGCAAAACTACCATTTGCGAACAATTATGCGCTGCGCGAACTTTATAAATGACCCCCATTATATTCATATAAATATTTATTTATTTAAGAAATCACATTTTAACACGTTTCGTACCAAGCCTATGAGTAAGTTCCTATTTAGCATGAAATGCGTTAACTTTTATAACTACTTTTGCTACATCATTTACTATGGGTGGGCCTTTGCTTCTACTTTGTGATGAGACCGCATTGTGATTTATTTATTTTTTTGGAACTCTATGGGACAGATTCATTAAGGATCGAGTTATGTTTTCCACAAAATTTCGCGTTTTCCATGGTTTTTTGGTAAAAAATTTTTCAGGTTAAAAAAATTTTTTTCAAGATTTATATTACCCTGACCCTAGCGATGAGCGAATCTTTGAAAAAAATTACAAATCAACCAAAACCAAAAAATTTGCAAAATGGTGAAAAATCATTTTGACGCACGAAAATTTTATGCAAGTGACGTGACAATTTTTATATGCACAACAATTTGTACTTGTAACAATATTTTTTGCCGCAGTGGATTTTTCACAGGAGAATTTTTGCCATAGTTTCACGATTGGAGAAAAGCAGCCGGCAAGTAAAACCTGGTGAGCTTCTAAAGAATTCAGTAGGGAATATATTTTCAATAATGAACTTATTTTATTTTTTTTTTAGATTTTTAAAAGAATTGAATTGAACAGTGCAGTTTTTCTATGGAATATTTTTTTTCCTGCACAATAAAGAAATCATTAAAATATAATATTAGCAATTGAGGAAAAAATTGCAAAAAAATCTAGATTTTTTTCCTTTTGAATTTCAAAAATGTAAAAAAGCCTCAAGGTGTAGTATTTCTAGCTTAATTCATTTTACAACATTAGTTCTCCTTTATTGCTTGTAATCACTGGAATATACATTAAGGGGTCATAAAAGGTGCAAAATTTGGTGCAAAACTTGCCATGTTTTGTGAATAGTTTTGATATTCTTACAGATTTATGTTTTTTTATTTTTTTTTTATTTTCGCTTCACCAAAAAAATTGTGAAACTAATAAAAATATTCAGGAAACAGTGAAAAATTAGCAAAATACATTGAAGTCAATGGGTACCAGAATAATTTTGACTCACAACAATTTTTATACATGACAATTTTTAAACATCCAAATGCATTAAAATCAATTTTTAAAATCTTAATTTTGAAGTAATGTTTTCCTACTTCAACTCGAATAGCGCAAAATTAGATTCGAATGAGAAAATTCTAATTTTGTAGTACTGGCCCTTTAAAATCCTTCAAATTCAACACTTTGCCACCTTAATGCTGCCAAATTGCCATTTTATCCTATGGGGGACCTCCTAGAGCCAATCCTGAAAAGTCCTGAGAATTCGAAGGATTTTGGTTGAAATCGTTTGAATGTTACAAATAGAATAATGCATTCGAACGAGTCGAAAGTTTTAAATCAAAAATGCCCCCCAGATTAGATGGTCAATTTTGAATTTTTTTCTATTCGCAATTCGACCATTAGTATATCTGCCCCTAAATATCTGTAATTCTGCGTATTTTCAACTATTACTAGGCAGATTCGTTTTTTTGTTTCTTTTTCTCTAGGAGAAGAGCAGGGCCATTCGGAACATGGATTGCTGCGTCTTTTTTTCAACCATTCTTCACAATGTTACTTTATGACATCACATATCTTCAGAAACATATTTCAAACATAATATTAGGATCAGAGTGTCATTCTGTGAGCTTATCTTCATTGTATTCCTCTGAAACTCACAAACATACACCATAAAAACCAAACAACCACCTTATAATAGCACTGCCAGAACAATGTTTTTAATACCACACCAGAATAGAGAAGGAAAATCCCATAAAATGACTCATTCTGTATTTACGATGGATTTTGTCAGGAAAATATAAAGTTGTTTTCATTTGCACAAGTGATTTCACTCTGATCAACTCTGTGCAGTTTTTCTTTTATAAAAGGGAAACCTCGAAAACAATTTATGTCAAAACATGTGCAAAATAAAAAAAAAACTTTTTTTATCTTTGATTAATATCACTATAAAGGTGTCTAATATATAAGAACAGAGACAAGAGGAAAGTGTTGGAAGGGTTACTGTCTGCTCTCATTATTTCCCTACAGAAATAGGGATTGGTAGCACTAGATAGGTACCTAATATATAGAGACAGAGACAAGAGGAAAGTGTTGGGTTACTGTCTGCTCTCATTATTTCCCTACAGAAATAGGGATTGGTAGCACTAGATAGGTACCTAATATATAGAGACAGAGACAAGAAGAAAGTGTTGGAAAATGTACTGCCTGCTCTGCTCTCCTTACCAGGGGCATTTCATAAGGAAAGGCTAACATCTTGCCTCAGGCTGCATTTCCCCATAAATTAACAGGGGTAGCAAAAACTGTTCCTGTTAACTTTTTTTACACTGGAAATTCTGCTTTTCTACCACAAAAAGCACCATTTAACTCACTCTGCTAGTGATGCGGCCCCCCACTAGCGACTTTGAGGTAAGTACGCCGGTGGGGGGGAGGCATTTGGAAATTTCGTTACTTTTTTGGCGCATGTTATTTAGAACTGGAAATGTCCTACTGCTGCACATGCACTGAATATGTTGCTCTGATTCCGAAGAAGAGTGAAGAAAGAAGGAGGGGTAAGTAAAAAATTAGGGGCATTTGCCAGGGGGGGGGTGCAGGTAGGCTGGGGGTGAGGGGGGTCTACCCATTTAAAAATGGGTTTGGTTCTCCTTTAACTATGACCAGCATACTGTATGTTTCTATACCTGTGATAAAGGGCTATGGTAACTTATGAACATAAAAAGTTATTCTTATCACAATTAACTAATACAATTACAACAAATTATCAGTGTAAATTAAACCCAAAATGAAAGAAGCATACAACATGCAAGTCTTTTCTATAGTAGTGATGGGAGAATTTTGCTAAACGGCAAAAATTTGCAGTAAAATCTGTGGGTGACTAGGGATGGGCGAATGCCCGCTATTGCCGCCAGCGAATAAATTCGTCAAACACCCGAAAAAATTTGCCTGGCAAAAATTTGCCTTAAAAAAATAAAAACGAGACGCGTGGCGAAAAAGACGCAACGCACGTCGAAAGCGACGTGGCGCGTTGAAAACGACGTGACACGTTGAAAACGTTGTGACATGTCAAATACGATGTGATGCGCAACGAAAACAACGCAACGTGCATCAAAAACGAGACGCGCAACGTTTCGCAAATTTTTCATCAAAGCGAATCTGCCTAGATTCGCTAATCACTATGGGTGACAACATTTTTTTGACATGCGATGCTCAAGTCCATCAAGGGTTAATCTTTATTAAATAAATGGAAACACAGGATCAGTAATTCATAGTCATACTCTATGTCATACAAGGTTAAACTTTAGGGAATTCTCCTGAATTGTTTCCAAGGTTTCATTTAAGAGTCCTTCATATAAAAACACGTGATCATTTGTTATTTCATAAAGCCATACTCCATGCTCCATTCTGGACATCAATGAGAACATAATGAGTCATTCTACAGCACCAGCGCTTATGTCGGTAATTCCCCCATAATGGTGCACACAACTGGAGATACACTGAATGACAATAAAAATTTGTTAAAGTGTAAGAGCCATTTAATCCTAGTGAATAAACATACATTTACATGAAACACTTGGCAAGAAGACGGCAGGACAGCAGGAAGCAAAACAAAGAGACGGCATGGGAAGAGACTCCTTACAATGAAAAATCACCGTGGGAAGTCGACCATTCCTGTCTAGTTATTTTATTTTTACATAGGATAATGAGATTGCACTTAGCATTAGAAATGCAATTTCCTTAGCATAGAATGCATTTTAATATATAGGTATTGGATATGTTATCCGGAAATCCGTTATCCAGAAAGCTCCGAATTACCAAAAGACCATCTCCCAAAGACTCCATATAATACAATATTTAAACGCACTATATTTAAACAGTGCCTTGCACTTGATCCCAACTAAGATAAAATGAATCCTTATTGTAGGCAAAACCAGTCTATTGGGTTTATCTAATGTTTTCGTGATTTTCTAGTTTACTTAAGGTCAGGTCCACATTATTGAAAGATCCATTATCCGGACAATTATCCCAGGTCCAGAGCATTCTGAATAACAGGTCCCATGCCAGTATTCCATATCATATTCAACATTCAAGCTATTTAATGTAATTTTTTTTAGCAATTTTTGTTCAAATTTTTTCCAGTAAATTAAAGTGATACCTCATTGCAAAAAGAAAATTTACTTAGAGGACTACTTACAAATTTTTGAGGTTGTGAAAAAACTACACACAAAAAAAGCAACAAAACTCACCAAACTTTTTTATCTTATTTTTGCACGTCAGTGAGAATCACATAGTTCCATTCATTTTAATGAGGCTAAAACACTTTTTAATGAACTAGGAAAATGTATAAATTAAGGAGCAGATTTACTAAAAGGAAATAGTGGGGGAATAGTGGGGAATTAAAAAAAAATTCGAATTTCGAATTAGAAATTTTTTGGCGCAATTCGATTGATCGAATGATCAAGTAGGGAAATTCGATCGAATTTTAATCGAATTTTAGAACGATTTCTAAACGACCGACTAAATTTTTTCTATTCGATCTTAGGGAATGATCTCCATTTAGGTAGGTTTAATCTGGCGAAGAAGGTGATCGAATTTAAATTTAAAGGGGAAGTATTCGACCATCGAATTTTCGAATATTCGAATAAAATTAAATTCATTTGAATTTGAATATTCGATGGTCGAATTTGGTCAAATTTACCTAATTTGCATATTCAAAATTCGAATTCAAATCTTTTAGAAAATTCGATTGAATATTTGAATCCTTCATGTGAATACATGTGAATTTAGTAAATCTGCCCTAAGTTCTTACACACTATACCCACCGACATCTATTGGACTTCCCCACCTTTTACTTCTAGTTTCAGAAAATAATTAGAATTTGAGTTTTTTCCCTTAATTTGTTTTTTGTGACAAAATTTGTGAATTCCAATTTGAGTTTTCAAAACTTGAATTAAAAAAAAAATGCAAGTTTTTGAAATAAATAAACATGCACACATTTGAGTTTTTTTTTTAAATTAGAAAAAACTAAATCTGCCTCCCTGCTTTATGTAAATTTGTGAAAATGTAATTTACAGACCTTGTTAATTAAATGTAATTTTCACTTTGTTTCAATTAAATTTAGCTAGATTTTACACAGCTTTCAGTGTATTCATACCATCTCTGCATTTCTTCTTCTCTCTTTACACGTAAAAGATGCAATAGAGCAAAACATAATACCCACAGAAGGAGCTTCACAGATGCTTGACTTAAAGGGGTGGTTCACCTTTAAGTTAACTTTTAGCATGTTTTCATACTTTTGTATATAGTTTATAAGATGATGATCGAGTGTTGGATGGAAATGTAACTGTTGAATGAGTGTAAAATGAAAAATGAGAATGCTGAATGATTGAAAATGTGATTGTGAACCAATAAATATTTCTTTATTCAGAACCAGCAGTGTGGACTGTTATGCTTTGTAAGAAATTCTGGTTGCCGTAGTAACATTGGTTACTACCCTTACATATTTAGGCGCTGCGAGCAGGGTGATGAAGAGTATGTGCTGTTGAAGATTTGGTTGTGATCTTTTTAACTGTGTTGGAATAGGGCACTGTTAAATTGGTTTGATTGCTGGGGATCACTCATCACCATCTGAACCACTAGTGAGTAGGAGATATAAGCTATGGAATACTGCCTTCTGCAGCTTGGGTAGTGGCATTTTTGTACCTCCTGTGGCACAGACAGCACTACCCCAAAGCGGGAAAAGCAGATGATGGAGGGCACTATTCCATTATGGTGGCAGGGGCACACAGTAATGTGCCACCATATGCAGAGTGTTATGAAGTGGGCCCCAGAGCGGCATCTTAGTGTGGATGTGCCTTTGGAGTGGGGTTGGGGGTACGTCGGGAAACCCCACCCAGATATTATATTTCTTTTCAGTATACAAAAAACTGGTTTGCTAGCATGATCTAGGACAGCATGCCAGTTGGCATTGCAGTAACCAGAACCTGGCATTGCCTGGAAGCAGAACTAGTTGCCACTGTGGAACAATTGACTGTTTTTATTTTGTTCACAATCCGTTTTTCTAGGTTATTGGATGTTACCCAATTGGGGTAGATGGTGTGAAGGGGTTACCCAATTGGGGTGACCATTCTTAGTTCCGCTGCTGCCAATCCCTAGCAGGCAGTTCTTTACATTTTTTTTTTGGTTTACAAGTTATGATTATGATTAATCAGAATAACCATTTAAGTCTTCTGAACATGCAAGACTTCTTGATTCTTGTTATAAAAGTTAATTGCAATGCATATTTTTGTGTCTTGGTCATTATTAATCTATGCATGGTTGTGATTGGTGGGAAGCATAAGGACATGCTTGGCTTAAACAACCTTTAGTGAGAATGCTGAATGATTGAAAATGTGATTGTGAATTGGGTGCAATGTGAGTAATTGCAGAAATATTGTAAAATTTTAATTTAATTATAGATGTCACAAAGAATAACTTTTGTGCTTAGTTTTAGTTCCTTTCCCAGCCTCTAGAGGGGGTCAGAGCGTATAAAAGGGATGGACACACCCAGGGCGGGGTTCTTTCCACTTTGGATTAAGTGGATAGGGCACCCAGTGGCAGTACTAGTTACAGCAGTTATTTCAATTCAGCTAGCAAGGGTAGCTGAGACCCCAATGAGGAGGTAGTTGCATATGTGCCAAGGCTAAGCCAGTTAGGGTGAAAGTGATAGCGAGGCCAAATGGACATCCTGAAGGAGGGGTGTGGAAATGCCTATCCGGAGTAGACCAGAGGGGCATAGAGCGTATGCCGGACTGGTAGGACCGGATGGTGTCACAGGAAAATTCCTACCCGGAGAAGGACAGGGGGGCTTTCAAGTCCAGGAGGCGGTGAGTAACCCTGCAAAGGGATGTCCAGAAAAGGTCTCAGGTGGGGTATCTGAACAACTTGGAAAGTTTGGCTTAGCCAAAAGGAGAGTGGAAATATTATCAAGGCATGAGTGACTGTGTACCTTGAAACTGTGGTGTGAACTGACTAATATTTATTTATTCAGATCCAGCGGTGTGGACTAGTGATGGGCAAATTTATTTGCCTAGCTCGAATTCACTGTGAATTCCTGCAATTTCCGAAATGCCCATGAAAATTCAACAGAGAAAATTCACTGGCATCAATTTCCGATTTTCACTAATTTTTCGTGAAATCGTTCCAAATTCACTCATTTATAATGGAATCATTAAAAATTTCATGAATTTATAGTGAAATCATTTGAAATTCACAAATTTATAGTGAAATAGTTTGAATTTCACAAATTTTTGGAATTCCACAAATTCTTCATAAAAACTTTCCGATTTCACTATTTTCGCAAATTTTTCACCATTTCACAAATTTCTTGGAAAATTCATGAAAAATTTTGCGAAGCAAAATGCCCCAGATTCGCCCATCACTAGTGTGGATTGTTATCCTTTAGAGGAAATTCCGGTAACCATGGTAACGTTGGTGAATTAACCTGTTCATGCCCTTACAAGTTGATCTTAATTTTTTCTTTTTTTTTATAGTTTTTTAATTATTTGCCACCTAAACAACAAATGCTCCACAATGATCCAAATGTATTTTTATTGATACACAATTGACATGAGCAACCAGATGGCTGAAAGTGCAAACTGTAAAGCTGCTGAATTAAAAGCTAAATAACTCAAAACCCTCAAATAATAATAGCTGAAAACCAATCACTCAGAATATCAGTTTTTATTACTAAAAGTTAACTCAAAGTTGAACAACCCCTTAACCCCTTTAAGAAATTTGGGGCCATTAAAAATCATTTATTAAAATGTATAGTTCAATACAATTTTCAAAATATTTCAAATATATTTTTGTAAGAATTCTATTTCTCACTTGCCAAGCAGCAATTTTTTCCCTTAAATAAATTTGAGAAACAGTAACTTTTATGCCTTGGGCGCTACTAAAACAACTCAACAGGAAGATTTAGGAGAGGAAACATAACAGACTTTGAAGCTGTTAATTAAAATCTAATTGTGCCTTAAACTTTAATAGAAGCAACAAGCGCAAAATGATCAAATACAAAAAACTGCAAAAAAAACTATTAACAGAATGCAGTTTGATGATCTAATAGTTTTCTCTGTTACATTTGATCAAGCATTGTCAGGGGGCCTAGCAGCTCCCAGCGGGAAGAAGTCAGGACCAAGGAGGAAGCTAAAGGGTTAAGTTCAGATACAGGGTACAGGCAGGGTTCAGGCAATACTCAAGTCCAGGCAAAGGGTTCAAAGGCAGGCAGATCGAGTTCAGGCAAAGGTCAAAAGTAGCGATGGGCTAATCTATCCCGTTTCGGAAATTCGAAAATTCGAAAATTTTTCGCCAATTTGCGAAATGAATTTTTTAATTTTTTTTTTTTTTTTTTTTTTACATTTTCACTGGCGTTTTGTGAATTTATTCGCTGGCGGCGAATCGCGGGAATTCGCAGCGAATCCGCGCCTGTGAATAAATTCACCCATCACTAGTCAAAAGTCCAGGAAAGTCCAGGAATGCAATACACAAAACCTATACTTGGGCATTGAACCCTGGTCCTGAGCGTCTATTTATATTCAAATTGTCCACCAAAAATTAGCGCTTTGATGTCACCATGCAGCACGGCACAGTGACATCACCGTGCCAGTTTCGCTACCCACGTGGCTCTGGATGCTGCCATTTTGGAAGCGACGCCAAAGGAAGGACACGCGCCGCCCGGATCTCCTGGTATGGCTCCAGGCAGCGTTTGTGACAAGCATATACAATTAAGATTTAACTTATTAGATATATTTGTTCAGCAGACAACATTAGTATCATCAATAAAGATGACTATGACTACTGAAATAGTCTTTGGCAGAAATAGTGTGACATTTGGAATCCCAAACCCAGAACAAATCCAAAGGTCCCAGTCTTGACTCAAGCTTCTCCATAAAACAACCACCTTTTGCTTTAGGAGGAGCCCTCCAGTACTCGGATGCTGCCAGGACGAAGGAGAGAGTTCTGGGTAGGCAAGGGAACCAAACCTTTTTTATCAGGAACAGAAAACCAGGAGCATGGTCAAGGGACAGGGCAAATCAGAACCAAACAGGCAGTGAGGTACACAAGGAGCGTAGTCTAGGTCACAAGCCAATACATGAATATCACAGTAACAAAAACATGATCCAAGAGAATACTCAGTACACAGGCAAAGATCAGAACAGACAGCAATCTAGACTTGGTCAGGTACAGGAAGGGTCAAGAACAGATCAGAAACACAAGATATTGCACCAAGGAACTAATGAAATTAGGCCTACGTGGAGCAATGCAAAAAAGGGTCAGTCAAATAAAGCCAGAAAGATGCGCCAAATAAAACCAGAAAAGCATGCGCTCAACGAACCCAGAAATGCCAGAAAGTCAATACCTTGTGCTGGAGGATGCCATGGGTGCAACTAGTGTCCCCATTGAACCCCCAATGGACCACTAGGTAATATTCTCACAAGTAGATTGTGGCCTGTTATGTACTCTTCTCTTTATTTCTGGTGCTTTAGGGCATTCGTAAGTTTATTTAAAAAACTTATCGTGGATGTTCACTAAGAGCTGTGTTTCTATTTTCTGTTAAATGTAGAACATTTATTTTAAAGGTTTTACTTTAAAAACAACAGCAACACATCCACAGTTGTTTACAACGTGGAAATAGGTGTTTTTGTAGAAATGTTGGATGCCAAATATTTCAGTGTTAAACAAAAGATGTTGCTTACTCAATCCATAATTTGCAGTTCTACAAGCCCAAAACCAGCAGCAAATAAGGAAATCACTGAGCTTGTAACTCATTATTGCAGAAACATGGTCACTATGTGATGGTCACCACATTTTTCTTTTTTTTGTGTGCCCTTGAGTAAACTTTCTTAAATTATTCATGAAATGTATATTAGAGTGTGGTGTACAGTGTGGAACGCTGAATATGATCATATGGATAAAAGCCAATTAGTCAAGATCCTTTACTTCATTAAACTCAATAACATTGCTCATTTATCTATATTCTATGGTTGTAAGATAGAATTCGAGCAATATATTTCTAAATAACTTTCTGTCCGAACCTTGCCAGCAACCTTCTGATATAAATATTAATGTTCAATATAATTTCCTACTGTGTTACATGCATAATCAGTTCTGCTAATGCTTTTTTTTTTTTTTTTTAAAGCATCCACATTAATTATAACAGTCTTTGCGGCACAGAGAAGTTGATGACATGACATAGATGCCCAGTTCTCTGTGTATATTCATGGGTCACAGCTGAACAGCGTCTTCCTTTTTCAAGTGTCCCTCAATCTATGAAGGAAAGGATTATTAATAACTGAGCTGCTGGGATCTACTGTCGACATGTTAGTAACACTCCACTGAAGGGTTTGAAAATACAGTGAGGCATCATGCTGTGTGTCATGGTAATGGAAGGATATACATTTCTAGGCATTAGTGCTGCTCTGGTGTATTATGTGCTCTTGTGTGTTGTGGTTCTGAGAATGCTAAAAAACATCAGAATAAAATAAAATTAACAGCCAAGACAGAATAGAGAATGGAGAGATTATATACTGTGTAGGGACCAATAGGGTTTATGCTCCCCTGTGGCTTTAAATGCCTACATTTACCTGTTTCTGGTTGCCTGGCACAAGCTGCTACTAATCTACTACTGCTTATTAGCATATTGTGTACAGTGTATTATTGGCCCAAAGGCTTATGACAAGTTCTTGCCACACTTCTGTTAGGCAGAGGGTGGAGCATCATCTTTCCCTTGCCACTCTAGGAGGGTCTGGACTCACTAGGAGTCTGGAGCATGAGGCCCAAAAAAGGGAAGGCCCCAAGGGTGGTGAAGTGCTTGGTGAAGTCAGGGATACAGGATCCCCATGAATGAGGTTCAGCCAGGACAGGGTAGTTTTCTGTAACTGCACTTTCTAGATAAGTGAGGCAGATCATGAGCAAGAGCAGCCTGTGCTCCAACTAGGAGGTATAGCAAGGGGGTAGGTCTGTAGTATAGGGATCACAGCCTAATAAGAATTGAGGGTCACTGTAAAGAGATCCTGATGGTGCATCTATCTACACTATCTCTGCAAGGATGTCGCAAGCTGCCAGGTATGAAATGCTGTGTTGTTACCTGCCATGCACTGTAATATGTAAATATTGAAACCCTGATTTGCTCTTTAAGTAAATAAAGCCTGCTGTGTGTTTTGTTAAAGAATCTTCTGATGTGTAGGGTGTAGATGCACAACACTATTCCTTTACCCTTTCTTGTAGCAAAGGCCCATCCTGGGTGCTTTGTGTACCTTCCTTATGTACAGCAAAGACCTTTCCAAGACCATAAAAGCTAGATTGGATATTGAAGGGCCATTCTCACTGGTTCTCTCTAGGCACTCTAGGCAACAGTGAACTAATACCGGCGCCTTAAATATTTTTTTTTTACGATTGTATGTGAACTGGTCTCTTTTTACAACTAGTGATGGGCAAATAGTGCGAATTCGCTGAGAATTCCTGCGATTCTCCGCCGGCGAATAAATTTGCAAAACGTCAGAGAAAAAAAAACGAGTCGCGCACTGAAAACGATGCAACGAAAATGACCCGACGTGCGTCAAAAAAAGTGCCACAGCTCATTTCGCTAATTTTTCGCAAATTCGCGAATTTCGCTGGAAATTTGCTATTTTTTCGCCAAAGCGAAACGGGATATATTCGCCCATCACTATTTACAACCTGAATGAGAGGCTTTCTATTGAACATGAAATATGTCAGGAGAGAAGTTCATAATTTAGGCTAAAGTTTGAAAACCAAAGAAATAAGTTTCTGTTATTTTTGTACTTGTAACCTTTACCCATCTAAAATACCTAAATTAGAAAGGACTGACAAGTAAGAAATCTGTCAGGGTTTTGGTCCCACTGAACAGCACACACAGGTGCAGTGGTCCAAATTCATGGAATGATAAAGATGTGGGGGTTTCAGGGAATGGGAGGAGCTGGGGGAGATTTGGTGCTTGTTTGGGCAAGGTGTTAGCTGACCATTTTTTTTTTTTTTTTTTTTAATTGGGGTTCAAATTTAGGAAATGTATAACCTGGTTAAGGAGCATACTATGTGATGAGCAAATCTGACCTGTTTCAATTCATGAATGTCACCCAAACACCAGAACTAACACCAAGCACCCTGGTCTCGGCTCGTGCTTCACCAGTAGTGTGACCACCTTTGGGCTTCGGGAGGAGCCCTCGGCTTACTTGGATGCCACCTGGATTTAAAAGAGAGGTGCAGGATAAGGGTTCTGGATAGGCATAGGGGCACGACTATAGTTAGAGTCAATAAGGCCAAAGGTCACGGTACAGGCAGGAGTAGTCAGACAGGCTGGGTCGAGGCAGGCAGATAGCAAGTATCATCAAGCAGGCAAAGGGTCAAACCGGGTAATCAATCAGGTAGGACGAGACAGAATCGGAGTCATATAACAGGCAGGAGTCACACCAGAAGGTCAATCAGAAAGGTACAGCAAAATCGTAGTTGGTTTTAGGCAAGGGTCATATTTCAGAGGTCAGAGTAATCAAAAAGCAAGGCAGGAATCAGAATCAAAACAGGGTCAGGAACAGACTAGATACAAGCTCAGAGCACCAGGTATAGGAACCTATCACGGGCAATTGCCAATATTCAAAGTTCCCTTTAAATATGTTTGAATTTGGTGACATTGCGAGCTGACGTCATATGTCAGCGTGCCTGCGCCTTTAAATAGAGGAAGAGTGCGTGTCGCGCGCACTAGGAAGCAGCCGTCAGGAAGAAGAGGAGTGGCGGGCGTCCCTGCCGATGGCATGGCAGGCGTCCCCGCTGCACCACTAGACCACCAGGGTGAGATTCTTTTACAGTGAAACGGCAAATAAATTGCCAAATGCATTGAAGTCGAGCCTCCTGGGACCATATGATTCAAAGGTGCACACAAACATAGGTTAGGTCACATGAGCCAATTAACAGACAGAGTTGTGTCTTTTGCTTCTACACTTCTTCCTGTTACAGTTAGAGTTGAAATATTTCTGGTCAGGTGATCTCTGAGGCAGCACACAGACCATCACCCAATGGGGGTTCAAGGCAAGAGATGTAAAAGGGCAATATTTACTTAAATATACAGTATATACCAGTTTGGTAAGATTCTTTAATATGTCACTTAATTTGATATAAAATATCTGTTGCTCAAGTATTAATTTTCAGGGTATAGTTTTCCTTTAAACATTTGGATCGATAATGCTATGCACATTGTGCTTCACCTTGTGTTGCAAATGCTGTTCCCTTATAATCTTCTTCTACCACAAAATGATCACTCGAGCACATGCACTGCTAACTAAATTCAAGGGTAGTTTCATGAAATAGTTATTTATTAGGACAAACAGTAGCCTGACGCATTTTGTGCATGTTACTTACTTGCTAATGGACACACCCCCATACACAACTTTTATAGGGACTGTGGCCAATTACAAGACACTTACTACAACCAATAAGAAATCACAATTTAAAAGACATTAACAACAACCAATCAAAAAGCAAATAGAAAAGAAAGGAAAAAACACCATCATTAAACCTATCACAAATTAACTAGGCACACCCCCTTCGAAAATATCAAGCACTAAGTACCCATGTGTATATGTACATGCATAATTATATGCACAAATACATGTACATATACAATATATACAAGGACCAGAAAATTCAATATATACAGAACATATGAATACAATAGATTAAAATCAGGTATCAAACTCAGGGTCCTGCAGCGGGTCGGGTACCCGCGGGTTACCCGCAAAATCCCGCGGTACCCTGCGGGTTGCTCGTAGAATTTCTGGGTGCGGGTATAGAAGCGGGCCGGTGGTGCTGCAGCTTGGCGGGTTGAGGGTCGGGTTGTGGATCCTCGCTATAGGGATCTTTGCTCCTTTTTCTGAGCATTTCTACTACTGATGATGTCACATCCGGGTTACAATGACAGCACTTCCTGTTTTACTCCTTTTTTTCTGATCCCGGCTACTTCCGATGATATCACTTCCTGTTTATGATGACAGCACTTCCTGATTCTTGATGGTCAGCGGGTCGCGGGTCGCGGGTTCCGGGTCGCGGGTACGGTTCGGGTCGCGGGTCCAAGCGGGTAAGAATGCGGGCCGCGGGTCCGGGTTGCGGTTACGGGTCGGGTTCGGGTCCCAAAAAATGGACCCGCGCAGAACTCTAACTCAGGGTTCATTTAAGCTCATAAAATTTTTGGCATATTAATAAGCAATGACCAAATCACTTCTAAACATCACTGGACATCTACGAGAGGCGTTGGGGTGTGAAGTACATTTCAATCTGCTATAACCTTCAAAGACCTGGATGCATTTCTTCTTGAACAATGCTACATTGTGCCGCTATACACTGCTCAACATTGTGTATTTCTGAACCTCTACAATGGCTGAAGTTCTGAGGGTCTCATTCCATCAAGTATTGACCCTAAGGCACTTTACCTTCAGACAGTTAAGCATGTGCTTCCAGTGTATGGCCAGAATTGTTAGCTCCCTGGTTTTTTAAATTAACTTCTGCTGCTGCATTCGATTTTATTATTTTTCCTGTTTCTTGTCGAACTGAAAGCGCTTGTGGTCTTTGATCTGCAGCCCTTAAAGGGCAAAGAAAGGCAAAGAAATAAAATCCCATTTTTACTTTCTTTAATGAA
>CM044431.1:10459483-10504372 GCA_024363595.1 Xenopus borealis
TCCCATAAAACTATGTCACATAGGTATTCCCTGTACTAAGCACAATTTAGCAGGAACAGCACCATAAGTTTGCTCATAGCCTTTACACAGTGTAAACACTCACCCTAGTAGGCAGCAGGGTCCATCGCCGCTTCTGTGGTGTGGCGTTGCTGTTTCTTCCTTTAGTGGTGAGCGTACCGTTGCACTTCCGGGTTCATGCGCTGGTGTGATGACGTCACGCAATATTCAAATGATATAAAAGGGGAATTCAGTCTTCAGCAAGTTGCCTATTGTTAGGTTCTATTAGTAGAGTTCCTGGGTGCTTAATCTCAGTGATTCCTGATTGATCCTCTGAGATTGACCCTTGCTTTGCCTTACTATTCTGATTATCTCCTATCCTGACCCTTGCCTTCATACTTTATTATTCTGCTCTCTCCAATCCTGATCCTGGCCTATCTGATTCTGCTCTGCCTGCGCTGCGTGGTGTTCTTCAATCCAGTATCCTTGGTGAGACGATCATGCCTATTTGCTTGTCCAGAACTGTTTAGCATTGCTCCTCTCTCAATTAAGACCTGGCGACATCCAATTAGCCGAGGGCTCCTCCTGAGGTGAGAGGCGGCGGTTATAGGCAAAAGTGAGAGCCGAGACCAGGGAGCTTAGCTTGGGTTCTGGATTTAGGGTGCGTTCATGACACATAGAAATACCATCAAATTGTGGCAGAATAGGTATTCCCCTGTATTAAGCATGAAATGTGGGGTATAGTGGCCCTTTAATAGAGTACATTTCCTTTATAGTGGATTAAACAGACTACCGTTGTATTGCAGTCCCCAGCTGTGAGTTATTTAGCTGACCAGAAGAATTGTTTTGAATTGATTCTTTTATTCCAGAACAGAATCCTTAATTGCATTTTTTTTTTTTTGCGACTCATCTCTGCAATTTTTGGCCCAAGTTCAGCTACTTTATATAGAAGGGGCATTCCGAAGTCAGGAGATTAATTACCCACAAAAGGTAAAACTGTCACCCTTTTAATTTTGCTTTCCAAGTACCTCTGACATTTTCCTCAGTGGTTATACATCACTTTTGCCTGGGAGATAAAGAAAGCCTTTAAATATTAATGCATCACACCTAAGTACATTTACTTACAGTCAACATCTAGAATGTTGTTGTTGGAAAAATGTGTTTTATTTTGTGCTTGGCAGCCTCTGAATATGTATAGTGAGAGATACAGCTTGATCAAAGTGCTTACAGCATCTCTCTGGGTTTATCAAAGTAGATTTGACATTGTTCCAAGATTCCGTTGGGCAGAGTCAGCAGATCTCCACCTCTTGTTGTTATTATCCCGTCGCTTCTCCGTGATAAGCACTAGCAAAGGAAGGCTCTGCCATTTCCACTACCATTGTTGACCTTTTACAGGAATTTAAAGGTCTTTTCCTTATTTTAATGTGACATATTTGAGCATTGAGAATATTATGTATAGAACATCCTAAAGGGACCCGTAGGGTTAACACTCTCCTATGGCTTTAAATGCCTACACTTCCTTGCTCACTGGTTGATGTGCAAAAGTCCTTGTATCTACAGTTCAGTGTAGTGCTAGGCAGAGGGTGGGGCTTCCTCTTTCCCCTGCAACTCTGGTAATGGGAGCCTGGAGCTTGGGCCCCAGTAAAGGGAAGGCCTTGGTGAAGTTGGGGATAAAGGGCCCCCCATGGATATGCAGTAGTCAGAACATGGCAGATAGAATTAGTTTAGCAAGAGCAGCCTGGCTCTGACTAGACTGACTAGAATGAATATTAAGGGGTCAAGCTCACCCCTCAGACAAGATTGACCTGTAGTGTAGGGATCACAAACTAATAGGGATTTAGGGTTAATAATTTCCCTGTGGCGGGATTAGGGTTGCCACCTGTCCGGTTTTGACCCGGACCGCCTGGTATTTTGAAGGGCTGCCTGGGTCAATACTTCCTGCCCGGTTTTCCAAATAAGGAAAACCGGGCGGGATTAGCTTGATTTACACAGCGATCGGCCAATCGGCGATCACGTCGTCATAGCTCCGCCCCATGATGTCATGGGCCCGCCCACCGACATCATGGGCCCCACCCCCTGTCCGGATTCAGCCACAGGAAAAGGTTTCAACCTTAGGTGGGATCCTGATGGTGCATCTATCCTTGTGGTACGCTATCTCCACAGGGGTGTCACAAGGTGCTGCCTCTGAAATGTTATATTATTACCTGACATGTATGTGATGAACCTCAGAGGACTGTGAGAATCCAAGCCCTGATTTGCTCTTTAAGAGAATAAAGTCTGTTGCTTTTCGTTTTGTTCAAGAACATTCTGGTGTCCAGTTCTTTAGTTTAGTCATGCAACACAAGTGAGGTGTAGTTGCACCATTCTTTTACCCTTTCAAGTAGCAAAGGACCATCCTGTGGAGAGAGGGTCAAATGTAATCAGTGCTCTGCCTCTTTCCTAGCCGGTCAAAGTGTAGCCAAGAAAATGAATAGGGGTAAAGCAGGGAGCAGTGGAAGGAGCTGGATTAGGAGGAGTTAGATTAAACACAACTGGTAATGGGGCAGAGCTTGGGCCAATAGGAGAGGAACGTGTTGTGATGTGTATGGTTTAGGTAATGGTGCCACAGACTGCCCTTGGTATTATGGCTAAATAATGGCACAGGAATACAGGAGCTTTTTGGAAGACTGTAGCAGGAGCAAGAAGGAACCTGGATGAGTGGGTAAGTTCATGTGCTCTTCAGTGCAGGTGTGGGCAGTCAGGCACATGGGAGACCATTCAGGAGGTATAAAGTTCAACCAAACTCAAGCCTTCTACAGTGAATCTGAGCTGTGACAGGGACAACCAAGCCCACAGCAGGATAAAAAGGCTGCTACATCCACCATGAGTCAGGTCCATATCAGGAACACCACAGGCCTGTAGCTTTCCATGACACATTAGCTGGTACCACAACAAGAGATTTAGAGGGCTGGGCCAAGGTAGTTTGGCACCCTAGCCAAGGGCTTCGATCAGCTCCCCCCTCATTGGGACCATTTCCCACCTAATAACTTAAGTTTTTTAAATAAAGAAACTTTTCTTCGCTTTGCTAATGTTTGCCGCACTTCGCCAGGCGAATTTTCGCAAGCGCTACGCAAATTCACTAAAGTGCAAAGTTACCCTATGGTCATCGAATGGTAGCGTAGTTGTGTTAGTGTTACTTCGCCAGGCAAAGCGCATTTACGCTAGCAATGCCTAATTTGCATACGCCGCAAATTTCAAAGTATAATAGAAGTATGTTACGGCCACTACATTGGAGCCCAATCGGAAGAGCACTTACTTTTCTAAGCCACTTATCGTCCGGGTGCAAGTCGTTAAGCCTGTTCACAACAGCTTCTTCATAAGGTATAATATTTAATCCATCGACAGCACTCCAATTCCTTAATAAAACTGCCTTTATTGATTGCAAATTTTTGCATGGCAGTACAGCAACATGATGCAACGTTTCGAGTGGCACCCCACTCTTTATCAACGGCCACTACATTGCACAGGAAACCTTTAATAAAAAATATATAATTTGTCCTAAACATAGTTGTATTGCCTATGTTAGGGGGGAAGGAGGGTAACCCCCCAAAAAAATTTTCGCTCTTTCTCAGACTATCACCCTAGAAAGGTAAAACACGCCAGCGTTTTTTTTGGACATTTTCCACATTTTTTTTCAAACTCCTATCCATTGTATTGAACTTCGCCAGGTCTGACCTGGCGAAGTAACGTTTATCGTAAGTGGTAACGTTCAGTAAAATGGTCATCTTAGTGAATTTACGTAATTACGATCCTTCGTCAGTGCGCAACTTCGCCTGGCATAAGGGTGGGAACCAGAGTCTGTGTTAGTGAATTTGCGAAGTTGCGAATTGACGTCATGCTGGCGACATCAATAACGTTAGATGCTTTGCGCTTTAGTGAATTTCCCCCCAAGTCTTTACCTATGCCACCAGCATTGCCCCCAAGTCTGTACCTGTGCCATCAGCATTGCCCCTTGACTGTACCTCTGCCACCAGCATTGCCCCCCAAGTCTGTACCTTTGTCCCCAGCATTGCCCCTTAAGTCTGTACCTGTGCCACCAGATTTGCCACGAAGTCTATACCTGTGCCCCCAGCATTGCCCCTAAGTCTATACCTGTGCCACCAGCATTGCCCCTAAGTCTGTACCTGTGCCAGCAGCATTGCCCCCCAAGTCTGTACCTGTGCCACCAGCATTGCCCCCCAAGTTTGTACCTATCTGTGCCACCAGCATTGCCCCCCCATCTGTACCTGTGCCATCAGCAGGAAGGACTGATTGGCTTCAAGCACAATTATATGGAAGTGCATGGGGCACATTTTGATGCAAATACCTTAGTAAAGTGTTTTTATGAGCATCTCACTATGGGGGAAAGCCAGTTGCCTACTGCAGGTGGGGATGTAAATACTCCCTCATTTCATCTCACAATGGGGATGATGCTACTTCATCATGTGAAGATTATATTTATAGAAACGACTTCTTTATTGAGTAGGGATGAATTAGATCCCATCATGTTTTATTACCTTATGCAATATATTCTGATCTCTAACAGATCTGGCTCTGTCCTTCTTAAAAAAGCTTTCATACTACAATAATAATTTCAATACTGACAGGTTGATCTTGAACCATTTATATAGAAAAACTCCATGGCACAGTCCTACAATCAGACATGGGCTGCCAGCGAAGTATAATGAGAATGAATAAAATAGAAGGCTATATATAACCCACACGCTTTCTGGATAAACTATTGTGAGAATTGATGAAGAGCCGGAATATATTAATATATATATGTGTCTGACTACAGTTTAAAGGCACACATGAGAACTAAAAGAGATGGTGAAAGGTAAAACCATGCCTCTACATATCCAGACAATTTAGTAGGACATTCTTACTGATGGAACTGCTGATGCATGTAGAGTGATTTTGTTTAATATTAAGCAAAAAAAAAAGGGAATTTGTTGAAATGTAGTAAAAACTCTTGAGTAATCACCAATGAGGGCCCAGCAAAGGAGGAATTTGAAACTACTGTTTGGGGGCCAAATGTATGCCTTTCAGCATTGCTTTCAGTTATTTCTACAAACCTGCCACAACCCCCCCTCAAGCCCCCAAATGCAGGTGTACCTTTTCTTGCATCAACCAGGGCAGGAGAGGGAAGTCAGCCACAGTGGAAAGAGATTAGGGGAGGGAGCAGGTCTGTCCTGGTGCCCTAAACACCCAGTCCGATGCTGATGTCATCTACTTTCTTTATCGCCCTCCCAACATTTGTCTTTGAAAAAATAATTTATTAGCTAGTTGTGTATACTGTGCTTATATGACCCATATGTTTCATGACCCCTATAGCTTAATTCCATTATCAGTGCCTATCCTTGTTGCTGTAGTAAAGCCCATGTAACAATTTCTACTTATTTAGCCAGTTGTTGGCTGTTAGGTTGTTGACCATTTCCTGAATCACTGTAATATAGTGCTTGGCAAGGCTTGGGGGTAAATTTATCAAAGAGTGAAGTTCCGCCACTAGAGGGAAATTCCACCACTCTCCATTCATTTCTATGGGATTTTGAAACAATGGGGGAGATTCATCAAAGAGTGAAGTTCCGCCACTAGAGGGAAATTACACAGCTCTCCATTCATTTCTATGGGATTTTGAAAGGCGTATTCATCAATGGGTGAAGTGAAAGTTCACCTTTTGATGAATACGCCTTTCAAAATCCCATAGAAATGAATGGAGAGCTGTGTAATTTCCCTCTAGTGGCGGAACTTCACTCTTAACTTCACTCTTTGATGAATCTCCCCCAATGGGTGAAGTGAAAGTTCAACCTTTGATAAATACTCCTTTAAAAATCCCATAGAAATGAATGGAGAGTGGCGGGATTTCCCTCTAGTGGTGGAATTTCACTCTTAACTTCACTCTTTGATAAATATACCCCTTGGTCTTTCCTCTTTGAGGAATTTAGATGGAGCACAGGATGGGCGAGGAGCTGCATTCAAATAAATGAAAGAACTTTGAGAACAAAGAAGATTTTTGCTTGGAAAAGTTAAAAAAGGGCTTATTTTTTCAGGAAGGGGTTTCATTATATAAAAAAATATAAAGCATGCATTTTGCAAGATGGGGGCAAGGGCCTAGACATCATGCCTGTGCCAAAAATAAAGCATACCGTAATATAAAGTAGATTTTACAACCAAAGATGCACTGAATTAATATAGAGGCTGGTCATAAAAAATATTTTTTTATGAATTTTTGATAATTTACAAGGCTTTCAAAGAATAACAAATCTGAGTGATGGAAACCTTGGGCCACATAATACTCTATATAAAAAGTTAAAATATACTTTTAATCACTTTTTAAATAATAACTTTAAAAGCAGAAGAAAAGAGGTTTATAACATAAAAGCATCAGTATATGGCTTGACCTTCTAAACCATAGAAATTGATCACTGCATTAATCTGACAGTACATCAAACAGATCCTGACACCTTTGGGATTCTGAACACCCATAATACAATGTTCTCAAATTTCACTGTCATTATCATCCACAGGGGTCAGCGTGCAATGAGATGGATGGCAACCTTCACCATTAATACTCAGCCAATGGTGCCATAAATGTCTGGACAAGAATAAGTTAAGAAAATCAGTTTGATCAGTGACAACTGCCTGTTAGATTTGATGTTTATTCTATAATAAGAAATGTGTAGGAAAAGTACTTGGGATTTTCATCTTCATTGGAGGAGCCATCAGGCTGTAGGAGGACAACTGACCCATCACATAACCTGCTGCATACTTAAATGCTGCACCTCTCTACCTACCTTTAAGCAAGGACTGCATTGGACTTTGCCTGTTGTCCTCTCTTGCAGGTCTACGCAAGTTCTTGATGGGATCCAGTAGATATGCAATTCAGAATAGATACCTATTTGGTGATACATCCAAGGAGATCTTCCAATGTACACTATGCAAAACCTATTTTAACATTATGTGATAAAGGATCCCAGAGTGGACAGCTGGAATGACCTTAGTCTTTGGTGGGAACCCCTGCCAGTACCAGACTTCACCATTGCCCTTTTAGGGTACCATAACTGTGGTTGGACTGCGGATGGAAAACTTACTTTCAGAAATCATATCCAATAAGAAAGGAGGAGGCAAGAAAATAGTTAAAGAACAGACCAAAAGATTATGGCAGGTGACAAAGAACATTATCAGCAAAACAAACAAAAAACACCAAAAAGGCATAAACTAAGGAAAAATGAAGCAGCTTGAATAAGTGTACTATGAGAAAATGGGTATTTAAACCAAAATGGAGAATGGACAATGGGAAATGCAAAAGAAAAACTCAATGACCGCCAAGTAATGATGCAGTACGTAGGGCATGTATATGTGAATGGCAATGAGACTGTGCCCTGGGATACATTTGCATTGTTATGCCATCAGGAAAGTTGAATGAACTGGTCTAAAGTCTATTGGAAACTTGGTCAAGATGCATCAACTGTAATGTGGAATATCAGAATACCAGATATCATTCGCAACGCCGGAATTAGGGGTAGGCAGAGTAGGCGGCCGCCTAGGGTGCAGTCATAGAGGGGGGCGCACTTTAGAAGGGAAATGTTTTAACTTTGCCCCTGTCTCCAGCAGCAGCTTTCTCCTCACCTCCCTCTTACTTGCCCTTTGCCTGGCACACATCTGGGGCAATACTTTTGCTGCTGCTCTGGCACAGGCTAGTGGCACAGGTACAGACTTGGGGGGCAATGGCTGATGGCACAGGTACAGACTTAGGGGGCAATATTTTGGGTGCTGCTGGCACAGGTACAGATTGGGGACTATATTTTGGCTGCAGGCTGGCACAGATACAGATTGGGAGCAATATTGTGGGTGCTGCTGACACAGGTACAGATTAGGGCAATTTTTTGTGTGCTGCTGGCTGGCACACGTACAGTAGGTAGGGAAGAGAATAGGTGGGAAATGGTCATACAGAACAAGGGCATGGGGGACACTGATTGAACCCCTAGCCTAGGGTGCCAAACTACCTTGGCCCGGCCCTGATCATTCGTACTGTACAGGTCTGAGCAGCTGAATCTAACTCTTTCAAAATCAGGCCAAGTGAAGTGACCTTATTGAAGTGGTAAAGACTGTCTTGTTTGTCTTGACCCTTAGAGGGCTATGTGCCAAAGGGCATACTCAATAAAGGGTGAAAGTGAAAATCTGGCGTAGCTTCACCAAAAAAGAAGATTCCTCTCAACATTGCCAATTTACTAAAAGGAGAATACAAAAAATTTAGGAGAATTAACATTGCATATAATTCAATTCATATTCTCTTCTAAAGGAAATGTTTCTCCAGCGAATATTCTACTCTTAACTAAGAGGAAGAAAACACATTTTCCCCAAGAGTAATTTCTCCAGGTTCAGGCTTGGGGAACTACCATGCCTTGTATCTTGCATCTCCATCACCCCCATTTCACATAGGTCACTTCTTCTCTAAAGACCTTCCCCCACTACAATTGTAAGGTAATATAATGGCAAATTTACACAGAGACAGGAGAAAATCCACCACCAATTTTTTCAGTAAATATGAGATGTGTTGCGAAAATACACGTGCGAACTGAGGTGAACTTTGGCAAAGTCAGAAGAGGAGAAAATTCACACTTTAGTGAATGTGCGCCAAAGTTTTGATGTCTGGTGAGTAAAAATGATATTTGATGTCAGTGTTATTATTAATATGACACATTTACTGTATAGCTTTGTTTGGTGTTTTCATTAACATGCTTATTAAAAGTAGAGAAACTGTTTAAAGGATCAACTATTTTTTTTTCATGTTGATGGAGGTTTTTAGTTCTGTCTCCAAGCCACCACATTAAAGACATGAGGACATGAGTCTTTGTGCAAATCCACTGCAGTAATAAAAAGAATCGTGTTAGGGATTAATGGAATTACAGAAAGTATAAATATGACTGAATGTTCAGCATTGTACATAAACATGTTCTTTTCTGCGTGACTAAGAACTGTGAGCCCTGTAATTAATGAATTTCCAGAGCTAACAAAGAAATTAGTTCTTGGCTTTTTGTTGAGCATCATGAGTAGCAATTCATGGCCAGACATATTTGAAAGGAGAGCAAAAATTAAAAAACAAATAATGTGTTTTCCACAAAACATAAAACACAAATATACAAATATAGAAAAATAGCGTCTTAATAAAATATTTCACACATTAATGAAAAATAAATTAATTAACTATGGCAGTGGGTCTATACTAGGATTATGTTTTTATACTAGGAATATTTTTTTGTTGAATTTATCTGGCTTTTATGGATTCCTTGAGGGTCCATCTATTTGTTGCTTTTACTGCGGACTTTTGCTTCCCTAGCTGAGGATCTGGGGAAAGTGTACCTGGACCATCCTCGTTACTTAGTAATATTTTGCCTTTTCTATATTTGTATCTAGGGTTGCCACTTGCCACCTTTCCCTGCCACTAACTCTGGGCTGAGGGCAGTAATGTCTCAGGGGTGGCTAATGATGTGACAAGGTGGTGTGATGATGTTTTGGGGTGGACCAGTGATGTCAGGGGAGGAGCTATGACATGGTTATTGGCAACTGTCCGGAATCTCCAGGTCAAACCAGAACAGGTGGCAACCCTATTTGTATCATTAGCCTCAAAAAGTATCTACAAACTGAAAAAAAGAAACAGATTGTTTCTTAGGAAAATAGCAAATCATATTAGTGTATGAATTTAATTTAACAGCAGAAATTAATTTAGCACCACAAAAAGTATTTTCTGAAAAGCTGTTGCAACACAAAAACAATGCAATTAATTATTAACTTGTTGTCTGCATAAATGAAGTGGAAACATAAATCATTCCAGAAATCTTACTTTGGATACATTCTTATTCAAATACCTTTTAACTTATTTTTTTTTTAATCTTAAATTCTTGAATAAAGTAATACACGTACAAGTATGTTCTAGAGCAAAATCAACAATGATTTGCTTTCCTTGCACCCAGGGTCAGACCAGGGGGCCCAGGGCCCACCGGGACTGCTTCCAAAGAGCCCCCCTCTAGCCCCCCCTGCAGTGCCGGCATGTCCACTGCACTGTGCGCATGCGTGCTGTGCCACACACTTTCTTGCCACAACCTCCAACAAAGGGGGTCGCACATTAAGCAGCTGTTTGTGGGTGCAGACCTGGGCTGGCAGGGCCCACTTGTTTTTTTCCCGGTGTCCCACCAGCCCAGTCCGACCCTGCTTGCATCATTTTGTCAACATCATGTTTTCAACTTTGAATTTTAAATTTAAATGTATTTGTAAACGACACAACATTATTTGTCTTTAGTATATTTTGTGGAAGAATAGCATTGTCCTATAAAGGAAGCTGATGAGAAATATAATCTTGCTAATTGTGAATACTTATGTTTCTCCAAATGTTGAACTTTGGAGCTTACACAAAGGCATTGATAAAATATACAAACTTTATTTATATAATATACTATTATCACAATGCATTTGTAATGGCCCTCTATGGAAACTTGGGGAAAAATATTAACAGATCTCAACCACTACCCAACAATGGTTATAAGCTTTAACCATCCCATAGTTCTAGACAAAATGTCTTTCATATATAGAGACTCGTACAAAATGTAAATGGCAGAGGTGTTGGAGGCCCATTGGAGACATCTGGTGGAACTGTCCAAAAAATAAACCTTTATTTACACTTATTTAAGAAGATATCAGCCATTATTGAGAACACCTGGAATCCAGAGCCAATCCTGGCCTTATTTGGAACACCCTGTTAACCAGACAATACAAAAAAATATACTTTTGCCATATGGTGAGTATATTATACAATTATATTATATAATAATACTTTTTTTCTGCTCAAAAGTTGTACTCTGAAAAACAGCTAAAGTTTCAGGCAATTATCTTGCAAATATCTTGCTATTTTCATGAGAAATATTTAGCAAAAGCTCAAGGTCATTTCCACAAATTAGAAAGAAGCTGGACAGTTTGGTGCCATTTTCTAAAACAAAATAAGGCTACTTTTTTAAAGGCAGACAACTAGCTTGTTTTTGTTATATTCCTACATCTGCCCACTTTTATTGTGCAAACCAATCAAAATATATCCAAAAACACAAAAAACACAATGTCAAACCAATGGTTTATAACAAAAATCTAAAAAAAATATAAAAAAAATCTTAAAACCTACTCAGATGCAGTTTTTAGAATTGGTGAAAATGCAATCTTGACCTTCAGCACTAGATGCAACTTTCTGAACTCCTCCCAAGTGACATAAGTCAGCATTTGTTGGATGTACATATGTAATTTCCCATCAATTCTCCACTCTACTGAGCTCTACTCCAATTCTCCCAACAATTCTCCACTCTACTGAGCACCTGCGTGAGGACCAGACCAGGAAGCATGCACAAAGGACCGGGGTTGCAGATAATTATCTATTCAGATCACCAATACATAGGCATATTTCTATTGCTATAATTTTAGTTTACCCTAAATAGCAATAAACATTGCATGATTTTGAAGTATGAGATTGAGATGTTCTTGTTAAACAATATTTACTAAACAGGTTCAAGTTTGTCGCATTTCAGCACTTTTATCATTTTAATGGTTTTGGTAAAAGCAATGTTTTAATTATCCGGAGTGAATTGAAACAAATGGGATCTGAGCATGGAACAGACAAATTAAATGCCATGCCTGAAAGAATACAATAATGTTAATAAATATATGATCATTAACAGCATGGCACACACTTGGACTCGCTTAAAAATGTCTCCTACAGTTAAACAGCTTAAATTGATTTAATAAAGTACACATCACTGTAAAGGCAATATACAGTACTGTAACTCACACACAGAGAAACCCCAAAATATGAAGAAACACATAAATAAAGGTCAATGATGACTGCTGTGCTTTAGCACTGCTAAGTGGTATTGGTGTTAAGGTTTATAAAAACAAAATTTGAACAAAATATCATCTCATCTGTGTTACAATTAGGCCAATAACATCACAAAATATAGGGCCAGGAAGGTGCAAGAAGGTTAGTGTTAGAGAGGACGGTTGTAGAGTGCTCCATACAGTATTCTATTGCAATGTTAAATCTCCAAATCTAGTATAATTAAGTCTAATGTATATGGGCATCTATTTTTCTTGAAGACAGAAGTTGAAGCACCCTCAATACCCAATACTAAAACACATAAAGAGAACTTTGGTCTATGCTGTCCAGGGTAGTAAAGAGTGCTCCGACCTTTACATTGGGGACACAATTGCTTTGTAAGAGAATGGCCCAACATAGAAGGGTTAACTCCTCAGGATACATCTCAAGGAAACACCAATGTGCACATTTTGGATAGAGAGGACAAATGGTTTGAAAGAGTTGTGAAAAAATTAATTGATGCCAAAGTGGAGAAACCATGCCTGAACAGATGAGGGAGCCAGCGACGGCACTTGTCATCAACACACAATTCACACTTCCAGTCATGTATATATAGTGAATAAAGTACCCCCTCTTGTAAAATATAAGGATATTATAAGTTACCGAGGAGTTTCATGACCATATAAAAACACGAGGCCGAAGGCCGAGTGTTTTTATACAGGTCATGGAACTCCGAGGTAACTTCTAATATCCTCATATTTTGCAACTGGGGGTACTTTATTTATTATAATACACAAGTTTCAGGGAGTCATGTGACAGAAATGACATCAGAACTCACCGTTTATAACTGATGACATCAGAACTCATCAATTGTAAGAATATAATTGACAAGATATTGTACTGCTTTTGTGTATTATATTGAAATATCAACATCTGCCTCAGTGAAAATCATGGTACCATTGTGACCGGATCACACGTTCACATACTGTATATGTGAGTTTCAGCCAACACCAAATGAATAAGTTCAATTGTTATTGGATCTTTGTAACTTTACTACCCTCAAGGGTTTAAATGCTGAAGAATTCCCTACCACTTCAGTTGAACTGAAGTACATTTTTATTTAGCTATGGAGTGCTCACACAACCTTTCTTTTTTGCATTTTGTATTGTGGCAGATCTATTATGTTCAGAAGTTTAGCAGCTGTGCTGCAGGCCAGGCTTCCATGTGGTTGTAGCACCCCCACACCCATCCCTTTAAATGGTGTAACGATGCCTTTGGAAGTGGGTGTTGGTCTGGGAAGTTTCTCTCTCTCAAAAGCCGCAAGCGTGGGAGGATTAATCTTATGGAACCAAAGCTGGGGTCTAGGTTATCTCTCCCTTTGAAAAGTAATGGTGTGGGAGGACTAAGCCCTATGGATGAAACCAATGCCCAGGTCGGGAGACCTTTATTTCAGGTAATGCTCTTATCCTGGGAGGCTTTAGCATTTGATATTATGACCAGAGGTAAATAGTTAGGGACCGCCATATGGCTTTTACCTTGACGTGGTGTGGTGGCTTATCAATCTTATAATCATAATCCTGTCTTTGTATACATACATCTGCATTGATTACTTATATAACAGGGGACCAGGAAATGTGAATTGATCAATCTCTCCTCTTTTTTTCTACAATTGTTATTGGATCTGTGTAACTTTACTAACCTCAAGGGTTTAAATGCCGAAGAATTCCCTACCACTTCAGTTGAACTGAAGAAGCCATTTGGACGAGTGGTGAAACGTATTCAAGACATACTCAAAATGTCCAGTTGACTTTGACTTATTTCTACTAGATACTGTATCTCATGACTTGGATGAATGAGAATCTTAATAGACATGAATCTCCAAATAAACTTGGCTTTACTTACAAAATGTACAATATGTTCACAGTAAATATTTAATGGCTGTTTATCACTGACTCACAACCCTGTGTTATCTTCTTTATAGTCTATTTCTATTGAGGGCCTGCCAGATGTTTTGGGTAGTGACTCCCTTCTTCATGTCCCATTTTTAATTTCAGTTTTAAAAAAGATTTTTTTAAAGATTTATTATACCCCGACCCTGTAAGTAGCTTGAGGTCCCTTGAACCATTTGGAGATGTTCATAGACTTCATGATGTTGCAGTTTTTTCAGAGGGGTTTACCCAAAAACTCAATTAATTTGAGCAATTTAAGTTTTTTTTGCCAAAAACTTGATCAATTTGACTTTTTCGGATCATTAACCCAAGCTCTCTGATTTGAGTTTTTTTCATTCAAGTTTTTTTATTAAATTAGTTCAATCGCGTTCATTCGAGTTTTATAAATTCATTCAAGGTACATAAGGCTGTAAAATTTGACTTTTCATAAATAACCCCCTTAATGTTGTAAAGGAAGTATCTTGTCCCTTAATAAAAGCTGCAATGTGCATAAAATGCCATAATGAAATATTTTGCTCTAAATAATATACAGGGAAATGATAAATATAAAGCACAGCACTCAATGAATTTGTATGGACACAATGAACTTCCCAACATTAAAATGAGCAATACCAACCACTACAAATGAGGAGTAAAGTGAAACATGGTACAAAGTAGCTCTATTGTAAAACCTATGGGCTTTCACAGCGTCCTTCACTTACTTTACCTACAGTCCTTATAATAAACCAGTGCTAATAGATGTTTCTGTGCCAATAATGCAATTAAATGCAGTGTAACCCATTCTCAAACATCATGATAAAAAACAAGCAAAAAGCCAAACAATAACATTCACGCTATCCTATACTCAACCAGAACAGCATCAAAATTGTCGTCTCACTGTATGACATCATTGTGAAACATAGAGATTTACTCTTTGTACCAGTAGCCTTGGAACCATATTGCCGGATTCATATGCTTAATCTGCCTGTTATTTACACATTGAGATAACCTAAATGAGAAATATAGTCACCAGATGGTAACACTTTCCCGGTGTTTGCTCTTTGTTTAAAAAAAAAAACAAAAACAAACAAAAGCATCAATGATAATGAACATACAGAAGCTTTGTGTATATATTTATTTTAATGTATTTCTACAATAAAAAAACAATAACTGATGGTCCGGAATGCATCTCAGATATGAGTCAACTTTTTTACATGTTTAAACACATAATATATATGATATTGCATAGCATAAGGAAACAAAGCAGAAGCATTATGCTTTAAAGGATAAGGAAATGCTCAGTCACTTCGTAAGGCACCATCCAGAGATTCAAATATCTAATTCCTCTCACACGCTCCCCTGATGGAGTTCAGGCTTGCAACATAGAACACAAGGCCATCTTTGATTTATTCCCACCGGAACGGGAAGGTGCAAAAAAAAAAAAATGTAGCAGTGGTGTCAGTGGGACTTGAGGTCCCCCCATAGTCCAGTTGTGCAGGGGCATAACTTATGCCTCTGTACAGTATTAATGTCACCTCCTAGGCAGATGGCAGGATAAATGAAGTGCCACTTCCATGTATAATGCCTCCTCTCTGTATGTATGTGTTGGAAGCCTCAGGTGGTATTGATTTGGGTAAGCTTAGCATAGGAAGATATGTGCTGTACCCACTACACTTTGTGGGGGTAGTGGAGAATTTCATAACTATCCCTTTCATGCAATAGAAACATTTGTATTAACACTTTTATCCTGTCAGTCCTGGGGTTTGAACCTGGGACTACTTGTTTCAGGCCGCTTGCCCTAACCACCAAGCCAGGAGATCAGTCAGCAAGAACTAATTCTCTTGTCATCTTGGTCCTGGGCTTAGCTATTTTACCCCCGCACCCTAATTGAAGGCTTGGGGTTGGCAAATCAGGGCTGATGCAGCCCTATATAAGCCTAGCCCCCCCTCTCAGGCTATGCCTGAGCACTGGCCTTACTTGAGCACTGTCCCTGGCTCTCGTTCCCTGCTCTCGTTGCTCCTTGTCTAGGTCCTATCCTGTTCTCTGCTCATCTTTTTCATGCACATAATCCTGTCCTAATTCTGTTCTCCTGCTCCAGTACTCCTTGTCAGCCCCATTGTGATATGGTTCTATTCCTACACCATCTTGACTCTTCACCCTGCTTCACTTCTCTCTACATCCAATCAAAGATTCTTTGCCATCTCCGACCCTTTCTGTCCAGTCACAGATTCTCCCGTCCTGTTCCTGTCCACACAGTATCAGTATCAGTATCTATTCTTTATTAGCACCCAGTCCTTGACATTGCATTTCTATTTTCCCTGAATTCACCTTGTTTCAGGTACTGCTCATTGTTTAGCATTTTTGCTATGAAGCCCATGGCCCGTTGCTGGGGATTATTTTTGCAAGTATTGTCCTCAAAACATTCAGGGCCAGAACATTGTGCAGAAAGGAACAATGTCTGAAAGCTCACGGTGATAATGTACTTAGCATTTATCTCTGGCTCTCTCACTGACAGCAAATGATAAAATAAAAAGTCAGCATCCGGCCTTCAACTACATATGGCATTTATCTGAAATTTCTACCTTCATAAAAATCAGATACCTTGGAGGAATGTGAAATATCAAGATTAGTTCACTCAACAAAATCTGAAATGTATTTCATTTTATTCTTTGCATCTGCAGATACAGGAGTGTATTAATTATGATTAAGAATTAGAATTAATACACGTTACATGTAATGTTACAAGAATGTTTTTTATTTTAGCAGTCTTTCATCACAACTTTAACAAATCCCAGAGGTTTGGAGCTTAAAGGACAAGGAAAGGTTGATTAGAAATCAGTGTAATAATAAAAACTAGTGACAAGAAAATTAATTTACTAGGTGCAAATTCATGGTGTGTTTCACGGCAAAAGAATAAATTCAGCGAAATATCCACCGCATCAAAAAAATTGTTGCGCTTTAATATTATTTGGATGCATTTCAACAAAATAGGCGCACATATAAAAATAGTTGCTGGGTGTCAAAAATATTCTAATGCTCCTTGACATTAACGCATTTCATGAAATTTCCGGGTTTTGCCACCAGCGAATTAAATCATGAAACTGCAATGAAAATTAGCCAGTGAAAAAATCTGCTGCATCAAAAAAATTTCGGCCACATAAAAATTGTTGGGAATTCAAATTATTCAAAAACCCATTGACTCTAATGCATTTGGAAAAATAGGTGCACGTAGAAAAATTGTCACACGCCTCAAAAATGGACATGCATCAAATTAATTTTGACGCTCATTTACTTTAATGCATTTTGTGACTTTTTAGGCGTTTGAGAATTTCATGAAAAAAAAAGGACAAATTCGACCATCACTAATAAAGGCACCCGTGCAAGTAAATAAAGTGCCAGCCGTGCCCAGTCAGCTCTCATGAGTGCTGGTTCTGGAAGGCCAGGTCCATTTTTTGTACTTACCTTAAAGGTAAATTATAGTGATGGGCGAATTCGCGGCGAATTCCCGCAATTCTCGAAACGCCAGCGAAATTTCGCCTGGCGAAAATTAGCCGAAAAACGAGTCACGCGCCGTTTTTGACGCGACACGCCGAAAGCGATGTGATGCACGTCGAAAACGATGCGCGTCAAAAGCGCACCGTGACTCGTTTCGCAAATTTTTCGCCAATTCGCTAATTTCTTTGGAAATTCGCAAATTTTTCGGCGAACCGAAACTCGGGAGATTCGCCCATCACTAGTAAATTATTTTAAAGATGAGAACTTTACCCTAGACAGAATTTTACCAGGGGAAGCAAAAAGCATCTAAGTAATTCAGCGGCAGGGCTAGAATTCTACTATCACTATTTCCAAGTTTCAGCAAATATTTGCATCATCTCCTATATTTTGTTCATTATAGCACAATCACCTCCCTGGAGCTAAAGAATAGAGGCCCAAGCCATCATTTTAACTGCAAATATTAAAAAAAAGCAAGACAAAGAAAACAAACTTTTACTTAAAATTAATTTCAGCAATGATCTGAATCTGAGTCTAAATTGCACCTTCCTTTTTCAGCCAATCAAAGAAACTTCTCTCCCACTTGGAAGTCGCAGAGATGATGAACGACTGAAGCAAGATCTAAAGGTTATCGATTGGCTCTCATTACTGGCATCACTCACCTTCTCTCATTTCGGATGTTCTTTTCATTCACAGTAACACATATTGATAGGCTCCCATTAGGAGATGTTCTACTTTAGTAGAGCACAGAAACGATTATTTCCACCTGTTTCATTCAGAAGGCTATAGACACCCAGTGGTGGCACTGGAACTGTGTTATCCAACTTTCATTTGGAATATTGTTTCAGAAGATTGTTTCAGCTCTTCCTCTAGCCATGGCAACCAAAATGTCAGGCACCTGGGCCCTGCTGATCAGTATATCACTAGCCCTGCGTATAATGGGAGATTGACAGCTTCAGACACCTGTGTGGAATCACATTTTTTGGTTGTATTATAGACCCATTAGCTTGAAAGGAATTCATGTTGTCTTAAATAACTTTATGATAATTTACAGAGTCGATGCTGGCTCATATTATAATGGATAGTGGTAGGACTTTTATAGCAATAACTTATAGCCACAAATTTATCTCAGCAGAGTAAAATTGCACTATTATTGATCCAGAGGACTTCATTTGCTTACATAGCTTGAGATGAACAACTGTAACTATAAATGTTTAGAAAATAAGATATAGCTGAATACATTTGTACCTCATAGAAAATAAGAACTGCAATATGTAATAAAAGGCACATAGTTAGTTTACCATAGTGCATTAACCAATAGCAATAAATCAGATTGCAGGGAAAAAAAATTTTCACGGCCTGGGGAGATGGGGGCTCCGGGGGGTCAGGGTCCAATTTGGGCAGACCAGCATCACCAGGGTTCTTTTGATTTTCAAGGCCTGCATGGGCATGGAAACATCACAGCATAGGGAGGGCATTGGAGTCAAGAAGATGGAAGTGTTCCTGTGTTACCATGCCGGGAAATGTTGGGACAAGTTCACAACTTGCTCCTGGCCTAATGGTTCTCATAATTTCCAAGACCTGCAACTGGTATCACAGATGGACTGGTCATGGTCATGAGGGTTGAGGAGATATGTGTTCCTGTTCCTCTGCGGCTGCCTACTGGTTCTCAAAATATAAGTTCTGCAATGGACATCCAGTGATGTCACAGATGGGCTGTTCATGGGAGTTGAGTACATGGAAGTATTCCTGTGATACTGTGGCTGGAAATGTTGGGACAAGTTCCCAACTTGCTCCCGGCCTATTGGTTCTCATAATTTTTCAAGGTCTGCAACTGCCATACGTACAGTGATGTCACAGATGGGCTGGTCATGGGCATGGGAGTTGAGAAGATGGAAGTGTTCCTGTAGTGGAATGTGTTGGGGCATCAGCAGTGTAAACAATGTACTTGCCCAAAACTGCCTGACTGGGTTTTAGCTGACATTCACCATCACTGCTGAAAGCTGCAGAAATACGGTAGGACAATGTAGTACATATGGAAAACACTTTTGCAGTTGTCTATGAACAATAGTACAGTTCACAGCAAGTTCTCTTCTTTCCAACTTTAGGGATAATTGTACTACTGTGTGAAACTGGCCATCTTGGACAACTCCCAAGACAGCAGGCTTTGGGTAATGTGGTTGCATACTGCTACAGAATCTGGATCCATAGCCTTAGGTCTTCAATCTCTTTATTGGAGCATGTACAAAAAAAGAATTGTTAAAGTGTGGAGAAGAAAGTCACAAGCTACATTTGTTTATTCCTCAGATAGGATAAAAGTATAAATAAATATAACAAAATGTAAATGTTAATTGGTTGCTATGGGTTAATAGACAATTTTTATGATGTTGAAGATCCTCCAACAGGAAAATTTCCATAAAATGTAAGACCTAAGACCACCAACGAAAGAATTCAATTCGCTATTTAGCATGGATACCGTCGCACGTGTCACATCTTTATTTGATTTCAAGCCTTGGAAAGCAGCCCAGTCACAGAGATTCCCTGATTTTTTTTTTTTCCTTTCTTTAGGGCTAAAAAAGATACAGTAATGTTTTCTCAACAGCAAACAATTAATTATAAAGCATTTCCCTGAAGATTTGTCTCATTGATTGTGGAAACATTTCAATGTTGTGAGAAAACAAAGCTCTGATAAATGATCTCTAAATATGTCTAATTGCTGGGTTATAATGAATTTTCTCCGTGTTTATTTAGCGTACATAATGAGATGCCGGTGGAAGAGGAGAAAAAAATAAATGTACAAATCAGATTGACTTTGGGCTGAATGCCTTTAATAAAAACTGAATTTTTCTTCGCTCTTTGCTTGAACTTTCCTTGAAGTTTCTTCGTTTAAAGTTTAAACCTTTTTTCTTTTACGAGAGTGAACTTGGATTCTTAATGGTGAAACAGACATAAAACTGCAAAGGAAATACCCCAATGGGAGCCATTAGACTATTCAGTTCCAGGGGAGGGAGGAACAGGTCCCCTTGCAACGTTAAGGAGCGCCTGATTAGTGATTCAAACGGGTTTCAGTCTCAGAAAAGAACATTGTAATTGCTGGAAGTAGTAAAAGCTTTCCAAAAGTATAAACATTCCTTTCCTGCTACAGAAATAGATATATATTAATCTTGTAACCTCTCTCTAAGGTCAGTGGTTATCTTTGGTCAGGACTCTCTCGATGGAGAAGAACCCTAATGTATCAGTCAGCTGTAGTGTGATTCAAAAATATCTAGGGTAGGAACTAAGTCTATCTTAAAACTCTTAGGGGTACATTTATCAAAGAGTGTAGTTCCACCACTAGAGGGAAATTCCACAGCCCTCAATTAATTTCTATGGGATTTTGAAAGGCGTATTTATCAATGGGTGAAAGTGAAATTTCACCCTTTGATAAATACACCTTCAAAAATGCCATAGATTTGAATTGAGAGCTGTGGAATTTCCCTCTAGTGGTGGAACTTCACTCTTAACTTCAGTCTTTGATAAATATACCCCTTAAACTCTTATTGGTCTTCAAGTTGGGTCAGGGGTATCTAGGAGGCCACCTGAACTTGCCTTCAACTGTTTTTCAAATGCATCTAGGGAACAAATGGCCAGTCTCCCCATTTTTCTCCCTAACTGATCCCCATTGCTATTGAGCCAAGCACCCCTGGGGTGCATTGACCCCATAGTATGAAAAGACTATATTTTTTTAGAAGAGCAAATGAATATTACACACAACAATCCTTATTAATGTCTGCAATTAAATATTTCTAGAAGCCAGTGAAACAGCCCCCTCCATTTGTGAAACAATCCTAAAAAACGGTAAAAGTTGCTGATGGGGTACATCTAGCAATACAGATATCTTTCTCCTCTCCTATTTATTGGGGACGGAATGATATAAATTTGTGATGTCCATCCTCCGACCACCACTTGGTGGGAAGGATGTTGCAGAGTAACATTAATGTTTGGCATTCTGGATATATATACTGGAAATATCAATATAATTAGTACTATAT
Organism: Xenopus borealis; assembly: GCA_024363595.1. Classification (NCBI taxonomy): domain Eukaryota; kingdom Metazoa; phylum Chordata; class Amphibia; order Anura; family Pipidae; genus Xenopus; species Xenopus borealis. The sequence continues at coordinate 10,480,801 of CM044431.1, forward strand.
ACTAGTGTTGATGTTACCCCACCATATTCTGTAATGCTAAGGTTCCATAACAAATGACCACGAACACCCTGGCCTTGCCACTGTAAATGGTGCTGAATAAATTCAACTTGTACTTATGAAATTCCATATGCCTTTGCTTTATGTATATGTATAGAAGCCTCTCATTTGCTGTCTTTATTCCACTCTCTTCTGACAAAGAATTTCTCAATATTCCCTTGAGACTTTGTTGTGAAAAGATAAAATCTACTTTCCTACAGTCTTCATGGCTGATCTTGTTGAACATAGTATATCAGGGAGTGACTCTGTACCAAGCATTGACCTTGGATATAAGTACATTAGTTCTCATATCTTTGTGTAAGCATTTCTTTTTCACTTGGAGCAAACCTAATTTGACAGCATTTATACACAATTGATTGCCTCTTTTAATTAAGTTACTCTGACCCTGTGTTCCGTTATTGCCTTTCTATTGGAAAAAAAAAATGAAAATTCATGTGTCTGGTGAATGGTTGCTCTCCTTGCTTTTGTCAGTGCACAGATGCAAAGAACAGCAAGGCTGGAACCAAGAGATCTACATCGTACAGTTAAACATTGCACATTATATAGAGTTATAAAAAGGGGCACAGGGTTATAACTACAGAGGAAGAAGACCCCTTGGGTGCAGAAGGGGCCAATTAGTAATTTCAAAATATATTTTAAAAAAGGAGAACCTCTGGATTTGTTGGGATCCTAAAATTAGTTTGCTTTGGGTCTCAGTAACATCTAGCTACACCACTGCAGGGGTTTAACTATAGAAGAAGCAGACCCTGATCCTGAAGTGGAGCCCAGGAGGTACAGCAGCCCAGCAAGCACCAACTGGCAAAGGGCATGGCAGTGTGTATGACAGTATCTGTATCTTGCATTTTATATTTATGTATAGTCGTGTAATTATGTATAATGTATGTTGGTATGAGTGTTGGAGTCTTAATTCGGCCATTGGGCACACACAAACTTATGGGTGCTCCTTGTGGATCTTCTTCACTAGATTCATCCAGTCTGCTGTGTCTCCAAAGATGCCCCACTAGCTCCCCGTCTTCTTTTCTACTGATTCACTGATTCACATGCTCTGTGCTGCTGTCACTTACTGAGCTTAGGGACCCACTCACAATATACACCTGATAGTGTCATAGAAATATAGTCACAATATAAGGCTGATTAGTCATTAATACAGATAATTAGAAACATCAGAATTTAATAATCAGCAAACCTGTAGCATCAGCTTATATTACAGCCAGGGATGCTCATTGTCTGCTGCTGGATAATTAGTGACGACCCCTAAGCTTAGCTTCTCAACAGCTGCTCAGAGCCCACTGAGCATGTGAGTGTCACAGACACTTTCCAAGATGGTGACCCCCTGTGACAAATTTGAAGTCCTGGATCATTGCTGTTATTGACAAGCTGAAACCTTAGGTGCAATGGGTTAAGTATATAAAATATGGCATTTTTAGCCCTATTTTAGGGTTTAGTTTAAGCTAAGGAAGCATCATGTATGGCTTTAAATGGACCTCATGTTCTGGTGGTACCATGTTATGGTGCCTTCATACCTACATTCTATGTTTTGCTTCTGACAGATTTTCAAAGATCCCACAGTTGTCCCATGTCCCATGTGAACCTTCCTTGCCCGTGTGTCATTATCTACTGTGTTATAAATCAGTCAACAAAACAAGGGTGCTAGGTTGTTTAAATTCAGCAGACTGTATTAAATGTATATTTAATAATTATGATCTCCTTAATATGAAAATGGGCACATTTTAGGCACATCAGAGTGATTGAGAATGAAACCACGTTAGGCACCTTCATAAGGAAGAAGCCATCTTCTGTCAATGGTCAATAAAACTAATAATGTAATAAAATCATTTGTTGAAGATGAAGATGCTAGTGCACATACTTTTTGATTACTGATTCCTATCATAGTTTGCAACACTGAGGCCTGCACCAAGCATAGGGCACGGAGAATGGTACACTCAAGAATGGGAGTGCCGAGTCCTCTAGTGAATTACCATTTAGGTGACCTTGGTGGTTGCCTACATATCCCATCCCTAGCTTTTGCTCATTGAGGGGCCTAGTTACTAAAATTCACAATTCTATTTTTATGACATTTTTCTCAAATAGTTTTTAGTTCTCTAAAATTTTGAGTATGAAGAGAAAAAAACACAAAAATTGTAGTTCGAAGTCAGTAGGAACATTGTCCATTTTTCATCAATTTGTACTTTAAGAGGTTTTCTGATGATTTTCTGCTAGTAATTCCTAAACAATTAGAGGTTTTCAATGGTGGTTTTTTTTTCTTATTTTATTCACATTATTATTCACATTCATTTGCATTCGTGGTTTCAAAGAAAATGAATTTATTTGTGGTAGCAAAAACTTCTAAAACCACTAAAATGAAAATGCTGATAAATGGTCCTCTAAACATTGTTTGTAAAATAATTTTCCAATTAATTGTCACACACCAAATATAACTGAGATGTTAATTGATCCCACACCAATAACAGAAACTTTACACTTTATTACTCATATTTCTTAATAACTTATTGAGCTACAGTAAATAACAATTCGCCTGCTTAAATTTAGAGAAAGCATTTATTAATAAGTCTGATGAAGGAGTGCGAAGAATCCAGTTCATCCAAAGTAATTAAAGGATGAGTTTAGTATACGGTAACATGGTGTAAATTAACTTAATCTGAATGTGCAAGTGCCATTAAATTGCTATTAGAGTCCGGGCTGCTGATGTATTTGTGCTTATCTGCTGTTCGTCTGTTGTTGCTTGCAATTAATATTCTGCAAAGTGCAGTTCTACTGATAGAAAGATGTTAACCTTAAAGTTACCTATGCACATTGGTCCCTTTTATAGAAGTTTACATAGATATAGGCTTTCTTTACAGACTATTAAAAATCAAAGGGGTTTGTGTGTATTACTTATAACTGCAACGCCCAATAGATTAGAGATAAATGGGAAGATTACAGGACAAAGACATGACCATGGCTCTCTGGGACAAGGAAGATGAAATGGATGTATGAAGATTAGTGATGGGCGAATTTATTCGGCAGAGGTGAATTTGCAGCGAATTCCCGCGATTCGCCGCTGGCAAATAAATTCGCGAAACACCAGCGAAAATTTGCCCCAAAAAATCGCCGAAAATGACGTGACGCGACGCGCGTCAAAAACGCGACTCGTTTCGTGAATTTTTTCACCAATTCGCAAATTTTTCGGCGAAGCCAAACGGGGGAGATTCGCCCATCACTAATGCAGATCATATGAATGCACGTATGTCTGAAATAAATAAACTTTTTGAATGGACACCATTCTGAGCATGTTCAGAGAAAGAGCAGACTGGTAGGAAAATAGTAATGTTTCTATGGATTCTATGTTGAAGATCCACCTGAAGGCCACGTAGGATGAGATTAGTGGAGGAAGCCTATTTTGTTCTCTTAAACCAGAATGGTAGGAAAACAGTAATGTTTCTATGGATTCCATGTTCAAGATCTACCTAAAGACCATGTAGGATGAGATTAGTGGAGGAAGCCTATTTTGTTCTCTTAGATCCATTTGAAATTCCAGCTTCAAGGTCAGTTACATCTGTAAACATTTTTTGCTACTCTAAATATTCTTAGAACTATGGGTGAATAGCTGTGGAACCAATTATTTCCCACATATGTTTCCTGTTGGGTCCTTACCAAAAGATACCTTCAAGGCCGATTTAAATTAAAAAAAAAAAAATGTTGTACAGCCACTGGTGCTCTACTTCTCTTGAATGGCTTAATGTTTCATAGTTACAACAAATTATACAATACAATATTCTTATGGATAAAGTATGTGGACACCTGATTGTCCAGCATCTCACTAAATAACAAAAAGTATTAAAATTAAATTGGTTCTCTCTTTGTTCTTGTTTGTGTTTTTCTTCCTTCAAATGTGATTTGTTTCCCTGACAAAAAAAAAGGATTGGCAGGTATTGGGTGCCTACGTTTTTTTTTTTTTTTTAAACCCACTCTGGGAAAATGTGTAACCAAGGGTCAAGCTCCTTTGTGTTGGGAATTGGCTCCTTTGTGTTGGGAACTAATATCAGGGATTAGTGATGAGCACATTGTTTCACCTGCAATGGATTCGACACAACAAAGTCAACACAAGAAAAAAAGCCCATCAACTTTAATGTATTTTGTTTGAGAAAAAAACACCCATTGACTTTAATAATGCACTTAAGGGAGCTATTCTAAAGGCAGCTATTCTCAAGGCAGAGACAATACCCAGGAACCTAATTATAATACAGAAGATATAAGACCAGCTGCAACCTGCCAGCCTTTAGGTCACAAAAATAGGTCATACCAATAAGCATTATGGTACCTTAACAAAGTACTATGGTAGACCCTAGTCATGCAGAGATTAGTGGAACACTCTGAAAGTCCTGCTTCAACCTGTAATGCCAATCTCTGAAACATCTCAAAATATCTTACCTTCTCACTGGTTTACCACATAGATCAAACTCAGCTAGCCCTCTAGGACATGCAAGTCAGAATTTGTCTACCAAGTGTGACTCTCTGTAGCCCAGAGAAAACCATTTTCAGATTAGCATACGGCTAGAATCTAGAATCTCTGCAATACTCAGACGAATGATAATTTTACAGCCTATTTTAAACTTTGGTAATACGAGGGCCCAATATTTACTACAGGCCTAGTTATACTACAGTCAACTGCAGCATATAACACTAATTCATTTGGATTAGTTGCAGTTGGAAGCATGATATATCCATATTGTATCTAACAGGGCACAAGAAACCTGCTGCTGGGTTACAGCTTAACACATCCATACTGCTTGGCCTTAGAATACTGCAACCCTGAACTGGCAGCAGCTTATAGAGAATAACAACAACAGACACAATGAACCACTCTTTGTGCTGCAGCCTTAAGCATTTATTGCCAAACATGGTTTGCTGAAGAAATAAAATCAGGACTCTGAATTATAATGCTGACAGCTTCCAAAAACCAACAGCCATATAACCCAACTTGGACACCAGAAACTGGAGAAAGACCCCTAAAGGAGAACTACTTCTAATGAAACAAGTAGCCAGGGGCTAACTATAGAGGAACAGACCCTGTGGCTGCAGAAGTTATAGGGGCCCCATAAGGCCCTAATTTATATACCAGTCCAATAAATGTTGTAGAACAAGTCAACCTCAACATTTTGGGGGCCTGAAAAGTAATTTGCTGTGAGGCTCATCTAGTTATGCCACCTCTAATGAAGCAGAGAATTCCTCCAAATACCCAGTGTGCCTGCAAGTAGCCATAACACAGAACTCGGGCCATACCCTGTAAGTTCAGGTAAAGACAGGGGAGAACCAGACTCACTGATGAAAACCTAATTAAATCCATCTGAAGATGACCAGGCAACTTACTTCTCTATAGTGCACCACACCAGCCCAAAGTTTAAAACTATGGAGTGGGGTGCCAGGCCAATTTTTTTCTCCTTTAATACCTTTTATTACACAACCATAGGAAATACTTTGTGAGGGATATTTCAAATATATCTCCCAGCACAGGGGGAACCTAACCATCAGACTCAGGCCACTAACTAAATATTTATTGAGGACTGCTAACCTTCCACCTCCCTCACTCATCCGCAAAAATACAAAGGGTGCAGGGACACACACCATTGCTACCAGATGCTTTTCGGCAGGCCAGGAGGACACATAGAGACAACCAGGAAGGCGCAGGGGATCATGTTTACCTGAACAGCTTTGTCCTACCTTTTCCAGCAGAACAGTGCTGGAGATCCCAGAATATGAGGTGCCATTTCCCAAAAGCCCCTAGGTGCCATTTCCCAAAGTTCCCAAAAAGCAAAAATATTTCTTCTAGTGAAGCAAGGAAAGCAGAGGGGAAAAAAGACACCATAGAGGGGGTGGGTGGCTTTTCAAGCTTTGGGGAGGGTCCTTTTGATGGGGGCAGGGATATCTCAATGATATATGGAGTACAACCAGGGTAAAAAAATGCCCCAATCGACTTCAATGCATTTTGCAAACTTTTTGCTGATTTGCAAATTTTTAAACAGTTTTGCAAATTGTTTTGTGATGCAAAATGGGACAGATTCACTCATCACTATTAGGGATCAGGTCTTGCTAGCAGTCAGGGATCCAATTCATCCTACAGGAGTTCATTTGGGTTGGGGATCTGTGGACCTTAGTGCTTGGGGGTTATTCATTTTCCAAAAGAGGGATGGGCCTTCCCAAAGCAGGAAGCAGAAAATTATCAAGAATGTTATTGTGTTATGATGTACTAACACTTATGTTGGCCATGACTTCTGCATCTTAAATAGCCAAGTCTAATAAATAAAATGTTATCAACATTTGTCCATATAATGTGCATTTCCTTGATGAAACAGGTATGGGATCTGTTACCCAGAAACCCATTATTCAAAAAGTTCTTACTGGAAGGCCATCTCCCATAGACTCCATTTTTAATAGGGATGCACCGAATCCACTATTTTGGATTCGGCAGAAACCCCGAATCCTTCCAGAAAGATTCGGGCAAATACTGAATCCTAATTTGCATTTGTAAATTATGGGTGGGAAGGGGAAAACATTTTTTACTTACTTGATTTCTGCCAAAAAGTCACGTGACTTTGCATATGCAATTAGGATTTGGTTCGGCCAGGCAGAAGGGTTCGGCCAGGCAGAAGGATTTGTCCGAATTCGAATCCTGCTGAAAAGGCAGAATCCTGGCTGAAATACCAAACCGAATCCTGGATTTGGTGCATCCCTAATTTTTTAGCAAATAAAAAAAATGATTTCCTTTTTCTTTGCAGAACAGAACATTGTACTTGATACCAGTCAAGACATAATGAATTCGTATTGGATGCAAAACCAGCCTATTGGGCTAATTTAGTGCTTAAATACCTTATGTAGACTTAAGGTGTGAAGATCCAAGATCCAAATTATGGAAAGATCCCAAGCATTCTGGATAACAGATCCCATGTACTATGAACGAAGACTATATATTCTACATCTTGTAAGTAGGCATGGTAAAGTCACCCCTATGACTGAAAACTGATGGACAGTGTTGGACCCATAGAGGCAATCCCAAATTAATTAACTCCATATAACTGTGTATTGCAGCAAACCCCGAACATGTTAAACATACTGAAATTAAGATTTACAATACCTTCTTCACCCTCATTCTGTGAACCTTTCCATTTTCTCCTTTGAGTCGTTTCTCTTCCATGACCTCTCCGTGCTGAAGTGAACTATGTTTAAAAAGCCTCTACCAACTATCAATACCTTAAATAAAAGTTATCTCCACTTATCTCTCCGTGGATTTAGAGACCAACCCTTTGTGATATATTTTATTCATTTGAATTCTTTATTTAATTTGTGGAATATGCTGTCTCTTCCTATTTTCATCATAGCTACTTTGGAAAGATAATGTGAAGCAGTGAGTAATTGTGCTCTCCAAATTTAAATAAACACTTCTCTGGTGGATGAATTTGCAAATGATATCTTTGGGATTTATGATGAAATATTCCTGTCAGAATCCTGTTACTGGTGAACTTTGTGAACGTGTAATTTTTTTTTTGCTGTAGAATAAAATCCACATACAAGGCTGAAATTAGGTATTTAGTTTCTGTGAACTAATCAGGGTGACACCACAATGTTTCTATATATAACCTTGTTATGAGCTAAGGGGGCCCAGTCTGAAGGTCAGTTAGGGGGAGATTTGGGGTGAGTGTTTATTTGTACCCTGGGTACCCCTGGAACTATAGTGACACCCCAATGTTTCTATATATCTGTAACCTTGTTATGAGCTAAGGGGGCCCAGTCTGAAGGTCAGTTAGGGGGAGATTTGGGGTGAGTGTTTATTTGTACCCTGGGTACCCCTGGAACTATAGTGACACCCCAATGTTTCTATATATCTGTAACCTTGTTATGAGCTAAGGGGGCCCAGTCTGAAGGTCAGTTAGGGGGAGATTTGGGGTGAGTGATTATTTGTACCCTGGGTACCCCTGGAACTATAGTGACACCCCAATGTTTCTATATATCTGTAACCTTGTTATGAGCTAAGGGGGCACAGTCTGAAGGTCAGTTAGGGGGAGATTTGGGGTGAGTGCTTGTTTGTACCCTGGGAAATGGGTAGAGAAGAGAATGAAGCCACCTGAGAAAGAAGAATGACATCTGGGGAGAGTGAAGGTATGGAGAAAGTTAACATTGAGAAGAAGGAACAAGTGTAATAGAAGAGGCTGGAAGGGGGAGAGAATGGCATCCTAGAAATTCAGGAGAGAATAACAAAGGGCAAAGGGATGGGGTCCGGTGGAGAAAAGCAGAATGCTACAATTAGAAATGGGGGGAGATAATGGCATGAGAGAAAAAAAAGCTGGAACAGAAGAAGAACATGGGTAGAAAAGAGAAATAGAAAGTAACGAAACAGAAAAAAAAGACAATAATATAATTAGGGATTAAGATTTGAACCTCTTGCACCCACATTGCCTTGGGTTATCCCACAGAGACAAATCTGCAGCAATTTGCTAAGCTGCCTTGATAAATGAAACCTGAATTCCTTTAGTTATAATGTCGGCTGCATCTGTATCTGCAATAAAACCTCTACAAGGTGTTTCATACATAACAATTTGAGCAGTGAATCAAAATTAGAGGCCATTAAATAGATTTTATGCCTGTTCTTTTGAGGGAACGGTTGACAAGAGGCAGAATGAAGATCCCATCGTTCTTCCATTGCTGCAAAGGTGTGAAACAATTGCTGGTGTAAATTATATTTGGAGAAGTTATGGTAGCGAAGGCACATTTGCTTGGAGATTTGTTCAATTTATTTTCCCTGCTGTAAAAAGGAGATTCCATTCATTTGAATTAAAATGTCAGAATGCATGTCAATTACAGAGATATTTATTGAGCTACAAAAACACGTTAGAACCAAATAAGGGGAAGAGAAATATCCCATATTAAGTAGTCAACAGAACACTACAAATGTCCTGCTCTACTGGGACAGAATGCTCTCTTATACAGATAGCTAGAATCTCAGCTGCCATAAAGCAGGGCAGGGCTGCTGCTTACAAATGGGGATCAGATCTGTGCAGCCACAGGAACAGAATGCTCTGTTATACATATAACCCATATTTGGTTACTGTCTCTTTAAATAGCAACTTACCCTTGGCAATCCAGGGGCCCTGAGTACCTTTTGCGTATGAGAACTGGGAATTACAGTGCAGTGCCTCCACCTGGGAACACACCTCAGGGGGATTCCACTAGGAATAATAATAAAACACACACAGTTTGCAAATGAAACAAATATAAATTTTATATAAACTGTAGTAAAACTAGGGCAAACTAATACACCATGCACTCCTACACTAGGGACACATGGGGCACTACCTAAATCACTATTAGGTACTTAACTGTTGCTCCAACACAGTCCTTTTTAATATCTCAAAAAGTCTCAATCCTGGGTTTAAACCCACACAGTTCAAATGGAATGTCCCTTCCCCAGAGCTCTTATTCCCCAGGTAGCGCTACCATTCCCCAAAAGTACCTCTCCCTTTGGAATTTAGCAGACGCTTCCACATAGCAGGTAAATACACAAGACCTGTCTTCACTTTGGGGCCCCACACTTGTATCTGCTCTTAGAGGCAGTCACACTGGAGATTACAGGCAGTTCTGCAACAGGATCAATCTCACCAGTGGCTCCTTTCTCCTTCTGAGTCTATAGCAGCTTGACGGGGACAGGCTGGGCTCAATCTGTACCTCCACAGATTCCACAAACTTAACAGCTGTACCTTACAGCTACTCATGCTGACTCTGTATAGCTCTCTCGGAGACCCTGTAGATTTGGCTCCAAAGTCAGGCACCTCTCTCCCAAGGATGCACTGGGGTGCCCAGCCATCAGATCGCTCTCCAGACTGTAACTAGGGTTGCCATCTGGCCTGGCTGGTAAAAATGTTGCATGATGCCAGCGTTATGTATAGGGCCGGTATTGTTTTCTAGAAAAGGTGGCAACCCAACCTGTAACTGGGCTGGATGATGTCACAGGCAGAAAAACATTGGAAAGTCATCTACATACAGATAGCTAGAATCTCAGCTGCCATAAAGCAGGACAAAATACATCCTTCATTTTTGTATATCCAGATATTTCCTTTTTACTTTAACAATTCATTGGCGTAAACAGTGTCACACAATGCTGCCCTTGAATTTTGGAACCGTTCCACCAAGCTGCCAATAAAATAAAAGTTTTTTTTTTTCTCATTGACCTCCAGTGATTGGCTGATTCTGCATTCTTCCAGGGAGTATTTAATCATGTGTTGCAGGAGCAGGCTGTGCTGTAATTGGTGCTGACAGGACATGATTTGTGTCTGTATCCTTTCCATCAGGAACCAGTGAGTATGACATCTGCCGTGTAACAGTTTGTAGCCGTGTGCAGGCAGCAGAAGGGTTAAATACTGAATTCAGTATCAAAAAAATTTTTCTTTATACCCAGAACCCAATTTTTGTCCAAGTTTTACTGGTCACCTTTCCCCGCAGATTATTATTGGCTGCGACGCATTTTGGATTTTGTGTTGAGAGAAGCCTTTAAATAGATACAGTCACTTTCTTCACCTACACCAGAAAAATAGAAATTATATTTCCCCCGGAAAATTAATTTAAACTATGGTTTTGACGAAGAGACTGGAACTCAAGAATGGTGAGGATATTAAACATTTATTGTTCAGTTTACAGACCATGAAATTATTACTTTTATGGGGGGAATTTATTTATGACTTTGTTTCTTGCTGTTTTCTTTTATTCTGTGTTCAGTTGCTAGGCTTTAAAATATAATATAGTTCCATATGAACCCGAACACTTCAACTGTTTAAATGAAGTCAGCTTTCTATTTAATGTTACTATCCTATATATTGGGTACCTACAGTATCTATTGCTACCAATCCCTATTTCTGTAGGGAAATAATGAGAGCAGACAGTAACCCTTCCAACACTTTCCTCTTGTCTCTGTCTCTATATATTAGGTACCTATCTAGTGCTACCAATCCCTATTTCTGTAGGGAAATGAGAGCAGAGCAGGCAGTAACCCTTCTAATACTTTCTCCTTGTATCTATCCATGTATATAAGGTACCTATCTAGTACTGCCCTTGGGCCAACAATATGATCACAATAGGGAGGGCCATTAAACAAAGCATGCAGTACAAATTGTAAGCACTGAAATGACAGAATCTAAAGTATTATTTGTACAGTAGTGTCCCCTGCTGGGAGCTCTCACCACAAGGTTACATTATCACAATTACTAAGGTTCATACCGTTCTAAACAAATCCGAGTATGATGCATTTACTGTATAAGTTTAATGTGGATTTATCTGGGGTCAGACAATAGGGAGTCAAGGAGCACAAAGGACAGAATGAAGATGTCTAAAATGACACAATCAATATTATAAGGGTTTATTTGCTAGCAAAAGTAGAGAGTGATAGAGGGTAAAAAAAGAAAAATCACCATGTTTTACCCACAATGCAGTGTTTTTAGAGAATTCTAGTGTTACATATAGCACAGAATCACAGGGAAGTTGTAGCACCAATGTGTGCATGAATGGTGTCACTTCTGCCAGTGTGCACTGTATAGTAATATGTAAGTCTACAGAATAGTTGGTCCTAGCTATTCAATTCATTTCTCAAAAGCGCAAACAGAATTTTGCTATATTTAATTTTGAAATCTGACATGGAACTAGATTCCCAGCTGCCCCCAGTCATGTGACTTGTGTAAACAGTGTAATTTAGAAATAAGAGCAACATCATAAAAATCATGACAGAATCCCTTTAAGGATATTATCACTTTGCTCTCCTAGTTTTGGAAACCCTGTCTTTAGGTCTATTAGGGGCACCTTAAGAGCCTTAAGCTAAACACTTGTAACGATGCAGTATGCGCTTTACCCCAAATAATGTGCTCTGGATAAAGCCTTAATTTCCAGTTGTTTAACCCTCGCAACTATGTGGAGGCAGGGTATTGTACAACTGTAAATTACTGCTTTGCTCAATAATTGTGTGTCAGTGGTTTTTGCAACTTAAATACATAATAATGCATATAGGAGCTTACATAGAGATGAGCAGGAACATGGAACAACAGTGGATAGGCATCCATCCCTATAGATACGAGACAATAAACAGCATCTAAAAAGGTACACAAAGATTTCAGGAATAATCCTCAAGTGGAACCGAGGGGAATTACTACCATCCCTAAGTCTGTACTAGTTCCTACTTCCGGGTAATTGGCACCCAGGATCATTATCCCACTCACACTTCTCGGTGGAGCTTCAGCTGCTCGGCTAAGTAGCCTAACTATCTGACCTATTAAAGTGATTTTCCTATCCTTACTAGACCTGTCCTTGTCTAGGTTCCACTTTACCCTTGCTGCCTGCCCAGGTAGGGATTAATAAAATGGACCCTGAGCACATGGCTCTTCAGGCCTATATACTTTTGCACAGTACCATCTACTGGACACTTATTGAACTACACTTGAATTAAACAACTCACATGAACTCAAAATTTGACCCTTGATAAATCTGCCGCATAGTATGCTGTAGAGAGTGATATTCTGAGACAATTTGCAATTATTTAAAAAAATGTATTATTTATAGTGATGGGCGAATTTATTCGCCAGGGGCGAATTCGCGGCGAACTCCCGCGATTCGCCGCCGGCGAATAAATTCGCGAAACGGGCAAAAAAATTCGCCAGCAAAAATTCGCCGCGCGAAAACGAGTCGCGCGTCGTTTTTGACGTGACGCGACGAAAACGACGCGACGCGCGACTCGTTTCGCGAATCGGCGAAAAATTCGATAATTTCTCTGGAAATTCGCAAATTTTTCGGCAAAGCGAAACGCGGCCGTTTTGCCCATCACTAATTATTTGTAGTTTTTGCGTTGTTTAGTTTGTTAAGTTTGTATTGGATTGATTCTGCTCAAACCAAAAACACACACTAGGGACAGTCTCCCCAGATGTAAACTGACCTACCAGAATTTGTTTTTGTTGATATAGGTTTTTTTTTTTTAATATTTAAGAGGAGTTCACAAAGTGCTTTACTTGGAATCAAACTCAAGACTGAGAGCATGGGTTCAATTCCAAGCAGGACACTTACTGCAATGCTAAGCATTGTGCTGCCATGGAAAGAAGCCAAACCCAGAGACGGCAACAGAAGTAAAATCATAGAGAAACAATAAAAGAAAAATTAAATTCTCTGTGATAGGTATAATTAGTCTATTGGAAGCATTAAATATTAACTTAAATATTTGTAGGTGATAATGTAGAAACATTAAAAGCAAAGCAAAACAAAGGGTGGGGGAGACTTTATTATCTCTTTGTTTAACTTCTCAGTGTAATTCATATTCTTTCCGCTTCATCAGATACAAGCTGATAACCGACATTATGAAGCAATCATTTCACTGTTCTTAATATTGGAACATTCTTAGAGGCAATTAAAGTCAGAAAACTTTGTTAAAGAAGCATTAGGGACACGTTAAAACTAGCAAAGCATGAACATTTAGAGAGGAGGCAGGCACAGAATGGGTTTGGGGAAAGGGAGGCGGATTTCAATTTAAGCTCAGAACAGAAAAAGTTTTAAAATATATATTTTCTATTTTCAGTGCTGTGTAATGTGTTCTCATATGGACTTGTGCTTGCAACCTCTCTTTGTGATCCATGGGGCAGATTTATTAAGGTTTGAGTTGTGTTTTCCACAAAAAAAATGATTTTAGTAGGTTATTTTTGAGTAAAAAATCGATTTTTGTGGCTTGAAAAAACTCTTTTTGGAGGAGTTTCAAAAAATTTGAGTTTTTTTAAATGTATTATACCCCGACCCTGGAAATAGCTTGTATCCAAAAACATACCATCTAGAACCTTTCAAGGTCATATAGAAGTCAATGGCAGTGGTTCCTTGAACCGTTTAAAGATATTAATAGCCTTCATGACGTTCCAGTTTTTTTCCCAGAACTGTTTCTCCTCATTCTGTCTTCAAGCTGCAGTTGGGTGTCAGATATTCTTTGACATCCAATATATCTTATTGGGGGCTTTCTTTCCTAGCAGATGAATTGTTTGATTCGAGTACAAAACAATCTAACAAAATAACTGCCTTTTGCACAAATCCTGCATGTAGCGAGACATGGGGGCAGATTTACTCAATTCTCATGAATGATTTGAATTGATTGATTGAATTTTCAAAAACATTCTAATTGAATTTTGAATGTTTTTGAAGACCACTTCGACCAGTGAATTTCTTTAATTCGATTGAATTGAATGATTCGAATAAAATTTTTTAATTATTTAAAATATTAAAACTTTTATTCGACCACCTAGTTTGCCAGATCAAAGATACCGAATAAGGTTTAATTAATTGTGATCGAATAAAAAATATTCGATCGATCAAAAAAATCGTTTGAATCGATCGATTCGAACAATTAATCGATCGATCAAATATTTCCTATTCGACCAGTCGAATTGCGGTAAAATCCTTCGAATTCGATAGTAGAATTCGAAGGATTTTACTTCCCTACCTATTCACATGGTCGAATTTCGAATTTTTTTCAATTCGAAATTCGACCAATAGTAAATCTGCCTCATGATGTCTGGTGAGTTTAATAGAGTGAGCTCTAATACATCTTCTAGGCAAAAGGAGCCCCCTATAAGATATATTGGATGTAACTGTCAATGAATATCTGACACCCAACTGCTGCATGTAGAGAGACATGATGTCTGGTGAGTTTAATAGAGTGAGCTCTAATACATCTTCTAGGCAAATGGAGCCCCCCTATAAGATATATTGGATCATTCATCTGAAACCCAAATAATGCATGAAGAGAGAATGAGGAGAAACAGATGCTGAGAGGGGGATAGTGAAGATAAACTGGATTATTTAAAAAAATGGTAAGAACTTTTAAGTCTATTTAGAAAACTTCTTATTTCCATATGCTGAAGCTTATATTACATTTTCATTTTCACGCATTTCCTCTTTAAAGGGATTCTGTCATGGTATTTATGATATAGTTTTTATTTCTAAATGATACTGTTTACACTGTAAATAATTCACTCTACTATGTAATATTTTATTCCTGAACCAACAAGTGTATTTATTTAACCATGTGTAGGTGCATCTCAAGTCATTGTGCCTGATCCTGAGCTTTTAGAAAGAGCCAGCACTTTATGATGGAACTGCTCTCAGTTAAGCTATTGTTTCTCCAACTCAGAAATGTACACATTCATTTATTTTTTTTTAAATTACAATGGCCAAGGTTACACATTGTATTCACAGGAACTACACATTAAACTTTCATTTAACGTTTTGTTCTTATTGCAATGTATTTTATGAAATTTCCTTTATTGCTGACATTTACCAGGGACTTTTATATTTTATAGAGCAATTATCTTTGTCTTTAGGGCAATGGCTAATCTGTCTTTGTATATGAGATTTTCAGGTTTTTTTTTATGTCCTTAAAAAGGCAGATTTATTTTCCACTAATCTGGCTCAATGGAATTCAATAGACATGTGTATGTTTAGAGAAAACATGAGAAAAACATGATTCTGTAAGTTTGAATCCTGCAACCCAAAAACTTGAATTTACTAGTTTTTAGGCAAAACCCTCTGAAAAAAACTCAAACATAAAACTGGCTGTTGAAATCTTCAAATGGTTCAAGGGACCACTGCGTTTGATATAGTATAACACATCTCAAATATTCAAGATATTTTTTTAAAAATGTGAATGATTTCAGTTTTTATTTTTAAACAAAAATATGTGAGTTTTAACCAAAAACTACAACTGAAATATTCCTGGAAAAAAATTGTTCAAACCTTAATAAACCTTAAAACTACAATTCAAATATTCATGGAAAAAAATTAACCTTAATAAATCTGCCCTGTAATGAATCCTTATTGAAGGCAAACCAGTAGACTTGGTGGCAGATTTATCAAGAGTCGAAGTGAAAATTTGAATTTGGATTCAAATTTCTAATATTGAAATTAGAATTTTGAGGGTTTTTTTGTGAAATTCGTCTACGGAATAGTGATGTGCGAATCTATCCAGTTTCGCTTCGCCAAAAAATTAGTGAATTTCTAGCGAAATTGACGCGCGTCGTGTCAACTTCGATGAGTCGCGTCATTTTCGTTGCGTCGTTTTCAACGTGCGTTGCATCAAAAACGATGCGCGACTCGTTTTTTTAAGCAAATTTCCCCAAGGCGAATTTTCACAGGCGTTTCATGAATTTATTTGCCACAAATTCACCCCTGCCAAATAAATTCGCTCATCACTACTACGGAACAGTCACAATTCGATTCACGGTTTTTAAAGGAAAACTAAACCCCCAAAATTCATATTTGAGCAAGAGATATTAAAGAATCTTACCAACCTGGTATATATATTTAAGTAAATTTCGCCCTTTTACATCTCTTGCCTTGAACCACCATTTGGTGATGGTCTGTGTGCTGCCTCAGAGATCACCTGACCAGAAATATTTCAACTCTAACTGTAAAGGGAAGAAGTGTTGAAGCAAAAGACAGAACTCTGTCTGTTAATTGGCTCATGTGACCTAACTTTATAGTTTGTTTGGTATGTTTGTGTGCACAGTTGGATCCTAGGATCCCAGGAGGCTGTCCTTATTTTTTAAAATGGCAATTTTCTATTTATGATTACCCAATGGCACATACTACTTAAAAAGTGTATTATTATGAAAATGGTTTATTTATATGAGTTGTTTTATGCAATATCTTTTTATAGAGACATACATTGTCCGGGGGGTATAGTTTTCCTTTTAACAAAATTCTAATTCAATTTTCGAAATGTATCTTGTAATGGCCCTTCAAGAATTTGAATTTGACTATTCGCCACCTTAAACCGGCCAAATTGTTGTTTAGCCTATGGGGGATGTCCTGGGAAAATCAAGGTTTAAAATTCAATTGAATTCAGTTTGAATTCAATTCAAGTTTGCAGGTTGATCCCGTTCACCCAACTTTGAAAAATATAATTTTTTTAAGGAATTTCATTTGGTTGTTTTTTTTTTTCAAATTTTGAGTTCATGGGAGTTTATGGGGGTTTTTACAAACTCTAGTGAACTCTAAATTCGACCCTTGATAAATCAGCCCGTTAAGGTTTAAAGATCCAAATTATGGAATGATCCATTATATATATTATACCTATACCTGTACTGATAACAATTTCCCTTTCGTCAGTATTAACAGAACAATTTTGTATCTTTTCTTGCACACAATATCCAGGTAGAATTGCATGCTATTGTAACAATTTATAAATGGGTCTCTCATTGTCCATCAACGAATCTCTCTTCTACTGGAAATAGTTTTTAAGATGAATTCCAGTTCTTCGCTTATAAACAATCAAGGTTTAATTCTTTTTGGTGCCTTCGTATCGCCATGTTTGCGCGGCACATTTATTCTTTGCTAATGTTTAATAATGTGATGCTCACGATGATGACAATTCTTGCTTGGTCACAGCGATGATAATGATAGAGCTTTGAATGAAAGGAATGGCAATCTTTTCTTGTAGGACATTGTATCCTGTTGTTCTGTTGAACTATCAACGTTCATTTTATAACAAAGCCATCAGGGAAAATGACACACATCAGGAAGGGACATGGTTGAGGAATTACCATCTGTCCAACAAATCATACCATTATTTCTTCCCTGGCGCAAAATGATGTTTCTAGTGTTATTATGAACTGACATATGGCTTTTATAACTGGAGGTTATTTTGACAAACTGATTGTCCCTGTCATTTGTATTAATATCGCTTATTTTTTCCAGGTACTTGTAATGTTTCGTAGGTTGTCCTGGATGTGGACAGGGAGAACAGCAAGGTGACCAGTGGCAAAGGCTTAAAGGAAAGGTTCATCTTTCAATTAATTTTTGTATGTTATATAGAGGGACCTGTTGTAATCAACTCCATGATATCTGGTTTATGGGTTCACTGAGCCCCACAAGTCTTAGAATGTTGGTGTCCATGTCATGCTAGAAGTTTAAGCTGCCATTTAAGGAAACTTTTATTTCTGGAGTTCCCAGAATTCTTAGGCCATTGTTTTTGTCCCACCACACATTTCTGAATACCAAAGTATTCCAAAGTCTAAAATGCAGCAAGTTAAATTAGAAAGATAATTTCTATCAATTGAGTAATATGGGAAAACTCATATTCTCCATATTGTTAGATATGTGACAATTAGTTATAATGTTAATGACCTTATAAAGAAACAGGGTCTGGGTTCTGTGACCATATAAAGGCACAAGGCTGCAGGCTGAGTTATACAGGGAACTCTGAGTATCACTCATGTATTATAAGGGATAATGTACCCCCTACTGTAAATGATAAGGATATTAGAAGTCACTGAGGGGTGTGACCATATAAAGGCACAAGGCTGCAAACCTGGCAACTACTCACCTTTTTTTTGGGTCGACAATCTCCCCAAACTGCCTCCCCTGCCTTCCCGCCGGCTCGAATGAAAAGTTGCCAGTGGGATGACACTCACGGTGCTTCGTCTTCCAAAGGCGCCCAAAGTTTCCTTGTGAGGAAAACAAATCTCCACGAGCCATACCACTAGCGATTTTACATTCAAGCCAACGGGAAGGAAGAGAAAGGCTGTTCGGGGAGATCGTCGCCAGGTGATTAGTAGCCAGGTAACTAAATCTCCCCGAATCTGCCCCTGTGCCCTGACCCTAAGAGCGAGTTGTATGTAAGTTGGGTGTTATGTAACTCAAGGTCTCCCTGTAGTTATATAATAAGTGTTGTTTCAACTGTAATAATAGTGTAATTATTCTATGAGATGACATCAGAGAGAGGACTATACTATTGCTCATTAGTGCTCATTGAATTAATGTATCTCACATACAAACATAGGCTTGTACGGTGCATAAATAGGTGGCATTATTGTCCAATGAAACACTGTACTTGCATATCACATTTTTGGTGAGAATTAAAGCCACTTTGCTGCCTTATTTGTTTTAATTAGATTTTTTGTCACGTTGGGGTAAAGCAGAAGCCGCACAGACACTGAACAGTGGAGTGAGAGCCCGGGGGGGAATTATTTATAGACGCGCACTGTGCTCATATAAAAAGCCATCCGTTTCTGACACCCTTTTTCAGGTTTAGGAATTGAGCGCTAGAAATGAAAAGTGATCCTGGGTGAGTGGCCATAAAGTATAACGCTGCAGTGTATCTTCCCTAGGAATGTAAATACCAGAGAAATTTATTAGATCTTTTTTAAAATTCCGTTTTCCCTGAGAGCGGCTATGCATCTACATCCTAAGTAGAATGAATTTCTCACAGTGCGGAAAGCAAAGGAACCTTTAGCATTAGATTGCAGAAAGAATATATGATAGGGAATGGTCACAAATGCTCAGGGGCAATAAATAAGAGGCAGGGGGAGAAGATAAATAAAGAGGGCTGCACTAAAGATCTAAGAATTATGGGACTTTGCATAGAACTCCGGGGAAATAAGTCTTTGCATTGCTGGACACCAAGGTTCATGTTGCCTTCTAATCTCCAATAGTATTGTCCATACATAAGACTGACTTTGGGGTTATCATGCCATCCAGCCAATCAGAAAAAAACATTGTCATAAGTCATCATGAAGGGTAAATATCTGGTACTTAGTCATTTATTAGGTGTTCACAAGAAATAGATGGTCTAATGGTTATGGGCTAAGACAGCAATCGCCAACCAGTGACCCACAACATGGTGCTCATCGTCCTCTTTCAAATTGCCCCAAAGGCTGAATGGCTAACTTCTAATGTGCCATGAGTAGAAATGTTGAAATACACAAGGATACAAATCTACAGCCAATCAGAGGTTACTCCAGCCTGGTAGCTCACATGAGAATAACCAACAGCCAATCAGAGCACTTATCTGGCAACAGTTTTCATGCTTATGTAGGGCAATAGGTAATTGTAGAGACTCTGAGCTATGAGCTTTACCATAAATCTTCTTTACTCTAAAGCAGGGATCTGCAACCTTGGCTCTCCAGCTGTTAAGGAACTACAAGTCCCACAATGCAATTAAGGAGTCTGTCATGATTCATAAAGACAAATGCATTGTGGGACTTGTACTTCCTTAACAGCTGGAGAGCCAAGGTTGCAGATCCCTGCTCTAAAGAGTGAGCTCTCGGATCCACGTGGAGACAGGGTGTTGTTTAATTACAGTGTGTGCAATACACAAGAAATAGGCACCAATGGTTCTTAAAACTACACAAAAAACTAGGGATGCACCAAATCCACTATTTGGGATGTGGGAACCGAAACCGAATCCTAATTTGCATATGCAAATTAGTGACAGTGGAAAAAATATTTTTAAATTCCTCGTTTAGTGACAAAAAGTTGAGTGATTTCCCTTCCCACCCGTATTTTGCATTTGCAGATTGGGATTCGGTTTGGCCAGCCACAAGGATTCAGTCGAATCTGAATCCTGCTGGAAAAGGAAGAATGCTGGCCAAATCCCGAACCGAATCCTGGATCCGATGCATCCCTACCAAAAACGGATTTATTTAAGAACAAAGTCTACATTGGAGTTTATCAGGATAAAGCAGGAACAAAGAAGATTCGTGGACAGGTACCAATGGTCAGTATATTTACTCTCAGGGTAACAAAGAGAGAACATGCAACATCAGGGCGGCCATCAGAAATCACAGGGCCCCATACAGCAAAATTTTCCGGGCCCCACCCCCTCCAGCTCCCACTCCAAGCCCCACACCACAGTAAAAGTCCACAAACAGTAACCCCCTCATTCACAAGTTATAAAAAGCCATTGGTGGTCAGGGCCCCCTTATAATTTAAAAAACAAAAAAACTAAAAAATTGGAGGTAGGTGTTCCACATAAAGGTTTTTAAAAAAAACATTTGAGGTCAGGGCACTGAAAAAATTCTTACACATGTTAAAAAAATCATTGGTGGTCAGGGCCCCCCTATATGTAAAAAAAAAATTATTGGTGCCAGGGGCCCTATAAAAGTTTTTAAAAAAGTCATTGGTGGTCTGCCCCCCACCCCATAAGTTCAAAAACAATTGGTGCCAAGGGCCCCATAAAAGTATTTATAAAAAAATAATTGGTGGTTAGGGCCCCCCTATAAGTTAAAAAAACTATTGGTTCCAGGGGTCCCATAAATTATTATTATTTTTTTTTTTTTTAAACATTGGTAGTCAGGGCCCCCCTATAAGCTTAAAAAAATATTAAGCACAACATACACAGCACTGCTTCCCTTCCCACCCCTACTTTGCATATACAGATTAGGATTTGGTTCGGCCAGGAACAAGGATTCGGTCACTGCCCTGAACAACGTAAGCAGAAGCACTCCCAACCCTGGTTCTGACCCTATGGACAATTGTTACCCAGAAATATAATCACTCACACTCCTTGGTGGTGACTTTTCTGCTAAGATAAATAGCCCTGACTATCACACCTAGAGTGTTCTATTACATTGACTACTTTATCCAGACCTGACCTGTCTGCTCAGATAAGGGGACTACAAGTGTGCTCATCTTATATACTATAACATGCCACCTAGTGGCCAAGCCATAGAACTCTGGGGGCTGCGTTTTAACTCGGGAAGGGGAGTCTATAAGTCCTCTACACTTATATGGTGTACAACTATTTCTACTTTTCAATGTGACTCACTGGTACAAAAGGTTGGGGACACCTGGGCTAAAGGATATCTTAAGCAAAAAGAGAAATTTCATGTTATGTAGAAAATACGTTTTCAGTACTGCATGTGCCACTGACGTGCATGAATTTTAAACTGACTGGAAGCCATTCAAAACCAGAGATGCGTTATTGAAATGCATAGGGATACGGTTTATTACCAGTTCAAGTAAAAAAAATGGAGGCTGGAGTTACCCAACAGACGATTCCTGGAATTACTTTGTATACCTGAATTTGATTCAAGTTGGATTGTAAAATCAGCACAAAAATGTGCTTCTTTATTATTAACACAATTTGTAAAAATCTCAACACAATTCATTCATCCTGTTTCCTTCAAGTCCCAGGAGGTAAGAGTAGCTCATTCAAAGCTGGAGACTGTACTTTGGAGATCACTGCTATACACAACACATTCAGTTTAGAGTAGTCATCACTGTGACAAGGCTATGCTAACTGGCTGCAAAGTTCCGCAGGGGTCAATAGATTAACAACAAAAATTAAGTGAGGGTGAAAGGTTACTTGTTTCAGGGTCACTGGAAGGAGAACCGGCCAGGAGAAAATCCTTCCTGAGAAAAGAGCCAAAGCTTATTTTCTGCTGGGTGAGAATTACACACAGTGTTGGACTGGGACACCAGGGGCCCGCCCAAAAACCTTAGACCAGGGGCCCACCATAAAACCTTAGACCAGGGGCCCACCATAAAACCTTAGACCAGGGGCCAACATAAAACCTTAGACCAGGGGCCCACCGTAATACCTTAGACCAGGGGCCCACCATAAAACCTTAGACTAGGGGCCCACTCTCAGTACTAATATTCTTCATCTCCTCAATCAACCTCTATTCTCCTAGTTTGTTTTCTTTACATACTATAATCAATTATTCCATCTATTTAGCCTCTTTGTTCTCATAGAAATAGGGAATGGCCATGAATTAGGCCTAAAGTTTAGCAGCATGAGGGCCCACTGACACCTTGGCCCACCGGGAGTTTTCCTGGTATTCTGGTTGGGCCAGTCCGACACTGATTACACATTGCAGTAGGATTCATGCAATGACCTTGGCACAATTAATTCATCAGCCGATGGCAGAGAGAAATCAATGAGGCTAATACTAACGGGGTTATCAAAATCTGAATTCATCTCATTATTTTCTGCACGGGTTATTTCCCCTTAGTTTTCCTGAAAAAATGCAGTTTGGGAATAAAACAAAAAATTTTTTTAAATCGTATGAATTTTCTGCCTGAAAAATCAGAACCACAAAATCTTCAGATTATTACACAAAACCCAGCACAGATCAGGATATCTTCAGGACTTCCCCCATTGACCTATTTACAACCAGGTCTGAGATGCCAGATTTTCGGGATTCTGACTTTTTCCATCCTTCTGGCATAAAGAATCTTGAAAATGTTCTTTTTTTTCCATAAAACCTCATGTTATATATATATATATATATATATATCTATAGTTGGTTGAGTGCATTAGATAAATTTGGGTGAAGGGTCAAAAGTGGTGTATATACAAAATCTGTTCAAAGACCTGCATTCTTCTTCTGAGATCAATTAAATTGATTTATTAATTTTATTTTGTGCCTATCATACAGCCATCATTTCGGCACACATTGGGGCCCTTTTCAAGGATATGTTTCAAGGAAACATCGGATATATGATATGCGGAAAATAAAATCAATTTAGTTAATTTCAGAAGTGGAGTTGCGGGTCTTTGACCAGATAATGGGTTGAGTGCAGAGGACCTCTTGTATTTGTTTATATATTTATATATTTGTTTTCCAGTGTTAAAAAATACATGGGAATGGAGATATGCATATGTCATAAAAAGTATATGATTAAAGGGCAAGGAAAGTGTAAAATAGAATAAGGCTAGAAATGCTGTATTTTG
>CM044431.1:10511772-10534105 GCA_024363595.1 Xenopus borealis
CACAGGGGGCTGTCATCTTGTAACTTTGTTAGACATCTCTGCAATATCAAGACTCGCACAAGCTCAGTGTGGTCTGGGCTTCTTAGGGGTCGTCATAAATTATCAAATAAATTATCAAAAAACAAAGCTGCTTGAGTTCTGCATGGCTGGTAAGTAAGGCAGGGGCTCCTCCTGCTGTTCATAAGTATGATTGTTAACCTGTCAGAAGTTAGGGACTGTATGAAAATTCCTATCCCCAGCAATAAATGAAGGGAGAATTTCACTGCATACAGTCAGGTTTCTTATAAAAACAGTACACATTTTTTAATTAAAGTATATTGGAGATAGAGTTCTTTTTCATTAAAGAAAGTAAAAATGGGATTTTATTTCTTTGCCTTTCCTTGCCCTTTAACGAGCTGCTCAGTTATATCAGCAGCGCAGCTCTGTATCCAATGGGATTGCTGGAAGGAATATATGCTCCGCTTTTGCCTTCATCCATAATAACATCATCATTCCTGCACATAATAGGCGGCAAGTATTGAATGCAAAAAAATGGTTTTATTTTAATATAGTAATCCTTTTTTATTAGGGATAAAAGTACAATAGTCATATCAGGGGACATTTGGAAAAACAGAAAACACATGAATATTTATATTAAATTCCAACTCTTAACACATGAATATTGATTATAAGGGACATAAAGTCTTTCATTGCACTCTCTGGCCATCCATAGGGGGATTAGCTCTGGCTTTCCTGATATTGTACTCTAATAAAACTAAAGCAATGTGATCGTGATGTGTAGGTGTTCAGTGCTAGATGAAACAGGGTTTAAAGGGCAAGGAAAGGCAAAGAAATAAAATCCAATTTTTACTTTCTTTAATGAAAAAGAAATCTATCTCCAATATACTTTGATTTAAAAATGTGTACTGTTTTTATAAGAAACCTGACTGTACGCAGTGAAGTTCTCCCTTCATTTAGTGCTGTGGATAGGAATTGTCAGACGGTCCCTAATTTCTGGCAGGGAAACAATCATACTTATGAACAGCAGGGGGAGCCCCTGCCTTACTTACCAGCCATGCAGAACTCCAGCAGCTTTGTTTTTTGATCATTTATGACGATCCCTAAGCTTAGCCCAGATCACACTGAGCATGTGCACAGTCTTGATATTGCAGAGATGTATAACAATGTTACAAGATGACAGCCCCCTGTGGCTAACTTTGAAAGCATAAATCATTTGTTTGATTAGGCTTGTGGTGCAGTAAGTTCATGTTTATGTTTACTATACAAAATACAGTATTTCTAGCCTTATTATATTTTACACTTTCCTTGCCCTTTAAAGGAATTGTTCAGTATAAAAGTAAAAACTGGGTAAACAGATAGGCTGTGCAAAATAAAACATGTTTTCAATATAGTTAGTTAGGCAAAAATGTAATGTATAAAGACTGGAGTGACTGCAAGTCTAACCTAACAGAAAAGAACCACTACTTCTTGCTTTTCAGCTCTCTTTTGTTTACACTGACTGGTTACCCTGGTTACCAGGCAGTAACCAATCAATGACTTGAGGGAGGGCCAGATGGGTCATAACTGTTGCTTTTGAATCTGAGCTGAATCCTGAGGATCAATGGCAAACTCACTGAACAGTTATGTCCCATGTGGCCCCCCCTCAAGTCGCTGACTTACTCAGATTTAGAGAGCTGAAAAGCAGGATGTTGTGTTGTATTCTGTTATGTTAGACATCCACTCATTCCAGCTTTTATATATTACATTTTTGGCTAACTAACTATATTAGAAACATTTTTTATTTTGCACAGCCTATCTATTTACCCAGTTTTTATTTTTACCCTGAACTGTTCCTTTAATAGCAGAAAGCAAGAAAAGGAACCTAGGAGAAGGCAGGATTCTTCTGATAGGGCCTTCTTGCATTTCTGAAATCTGGGGAAATATTTTATCTAGCAGTGATTATTTAAAGGAGAAGTAAAGCCTAAGTAAAGAAGTGTGTATAAATGTTACACATGATGTTTTGAGCTTGTGTACCAGCCCGCAGCAACCACAGCCCTTTAGCAGTAAAGATCTGTGTCTCCCCAGTAGATGCCCCAGTAGCTCCCCATCTTCTTTTCTACTGATTCACTGATTCACATGCTCTGTGCTGCTGTCACTTACTGAGCTTAGGGACCCACTCACAATATACAGTACACATACGGGCAAATTTATCATTATTCACCAATTCAAGGGCTTTTAGCCCTCGAATCAGCGGAAATTCGGTAAGCATTCAACTATCGAATGCTTATCGAATAGTTTTAGGCTATTTTTTCTTCGCTATTTGATTTCTCGATAAAATCGGACGATCGAATACCGATCATTCGATTTCACAAAAAAATCGTTAAATTTCCTTCGATCGTTCGAAAAACTCGTACAGTTCGAACGATCGAGGCATTGGATCGTATGAATGGTATTCGAGCAGGTGATAGAAAAAATGGCTTCTGTAGGTTCAATCTGGAGATGTAGGCAGTCGAATAAAAATTTTAAGTTAAAGTACTTCGATAATCGAATGGCCGAATTATCGATTATTCAATCTATTCGATATGCTCAAATTTTGCGTATTCGATGATCGAAGTGGCCAAATTTGCATATTCGAATGTCCGATAATTCACGTGAATTTGTAAATGATTTAATAATCAGCAAACCTGTAGCATCAGCTTATATTACAGCCAGGGAAGCTCATTTTCTGCTGCTGGATAATTAGTGACGACCCCTAAGCTTAGCTTCTCAACAGCTGCTCAGAGCCCACTGAGCATGTGAGTGTCACAGACACTTTCCAAGATGGTGACCCCCTGTGACAAGTTTCAAGTCCTGGATCATTGCTGCTATTGACAAGCTGAAACTTTAGCCTCCTGCAATAAGTTCGCTATACAGGAATGGGATCCATTATCCGGAAACCCGTTATCCAGAAAGTTCTGAGTTACAGAAAGGCCATCTCCTGTAGACTACATTGTAATAAATGAATCCAAAACGTAAAAAATGATGTTCTTTTTCTCCTTCTGTTGTCCCTTATTGGGGCAGGTGCTGAGCCTGTGTATTTCAGTGTAGGACAGGTGTCAGTGGGCCTCTTGCCTCTAACCATTTGGCCTATTTCATGGTCATTACCTATTTCTTTATGGGAACAAAGAGGCTTAATAATGGAAGAATCCAGTATAGTATGTAGAGAAAAGAGACAAGAGGAATAAAGAGGTTGAGTGAAGAGAAGAGGTATAATAGTATGGAAAGTGGTCCCTCAGCTTTAGGTTTCCTGGTGGAAACCTGACATCCCAGTCCAACACTGGTGTCTTCTAATGGGAGCCGACATACTTGTTGTCAGCTGTTGCCTAAGTTGTCTACTATATGGCAGTCGCACACCAATCTCAGGGCTACAGGAAGTTGCAGTGCATCCTGGGAGCTACTAGGAGGAAGTGGAAACTAGAAAGTCTGTCCAAAGGAGAAGAGAGAAAGTTCCATAGACAAAAGGAGCTATTTATGGATACAGGGAGCTACTAGGCCACAGCAGCTTGGTACAAGGGTGAGCTGCCTTTTTTTAGGTCAGTGGTAAGACCTCATCTGGAGTATGCAGTGCAGTTTTGGACTCCAGTCCTTAGGAGGGATATAAATGAGCTGGAGAGAGTGCAGAGACTAAGTGCAACTAAACTGGTTAGAGGGGTGAGACTGGGAGACTTCAATTATGAGACTGGGAGACTGTCCAGGTTGGGCTTGTTTTCTCTGGAAAAAAGGTGCTTGCGAGGGGACATGATTACACTTTACAAATACATTAGAGGACATTATAGACAAATATCAGGGGACCTTTTTACCCATAAAGAGGATCACCACACCAGAGGTCACCCCTTCAGACTTGGACAGATATAATATCAATTAATTCCACAAATCAAATAATTTCCACTATCACCCGTCTCCCCAGGCCCTGTGCCTTGGGGTTATCCTAGATTCTGCCCTGTCATTCACTCCTCACATCCAGTCACTTATTAAGTCATGTCACTTCCACCTAAGAAACATATCCAAAATACAATCATTTACCACCCAAGATATCGCCCCTAGACTATTGTAACTCTCTTTTAATTGGCTTTCCCTTCCAGAGACTGTCACCTTTCCAGTCCATAATGAACACTGCCGCTAGGCTTATACACCTCAGCAACCGCTCCTCCTCTGCCATACCATTCTGCCAATCCCTGCACTGGCTTCCACTCCCCTTCAGAATTAAATTCAAATGAATGACCCGACATTCAAAGCACTTCATAACTCTGCCCCTCCCTACATCTCTGAACTCATCTCTATATAATCACCCAACCGCTTTTTACGTTACTCTACTGACCTGCTACCTGCTAAAATTCAGTTCTACTAGTGCAGAGAGCACAATTGTGCCCCCCACCCCCAATGGACTCACTCCTCTGTAAGACCAGTGAGGAAAGAGGGGGCATTAAGGGGCCACCTCAGGTGCAAGGGAAAGAGAATTAACCCTGCACTTGGGAGTGGGGAATGGGGGTGGGGTAGGATAAAGGGCAGGGAAGGATAAAGAGGCAGATCATATGTGGGTCTTTCCTTATAAGAACTGAGGGTTAGGCAAGGGAGGGATTAGTGGAGTATTACAAATTTGGTACATTGCTGGTAAATTTGTCATTCCAGCCCTAGCCGGTCACCCATAGCAACCAATAAGATATTTGCTTTTTAACCAGCGACTAGTAAATGCTATATGCTGGTTGGTTGCAATAGGTGCTTAGGCAAGTAACAAACTGTGCACCCCTTATAACAATCCCCCAAAAATGCCTGTAATAAATCCTGACTGTGGGAAGAGGCTGATAGTAACACTGCATGCTTGTGTAACACTATAGTAAACTGAATGGCACAGTTTCTCTGATTATGAGCTAAACCCTAATAATGTCCTCCAGATGAGACCTTAATTCTCAGGGGTTGAGTCCTCACAAGGTGTGGTGGCAGGGTATTGTACAACTGTAAATGAATGCTGTGCAGAATAATTGGGCACCAAGGGTTTTTGCAAGTTAAACAGAGAATGTATTTATTAAAGAGAATGATCCACATGGGTGTTTACATAGAGATGAGTAGGAGCATGGATAGGCATATACTCACATGTACCAAAGGTCAGCATAAATCCCCGCAGGGAAAGAGAACAAAATCAGCACTTGCTAAGGTACACCCAGCTTTCAGCCTTTATCCTAAGTGGAACTTATGGGAACTGCTACCATCCGTAACGCTGTACACATTGGGGCAGGTTTACTAAAGGTCGAATTTCGAATGAAAAAAAAATTCGAAATTCAACCTTGGGAATAGTGGGGAGGTAAAATCCCACGAACTCGGCTATCGAATTCGAAGGATTTTACCGCAATTCGATCGATCGAACATTCGAATCGGATTTGAATCGAATATTCTAACGATTTTTAAGCGATCGATCAAATTTTTTATATTCCATCTTAGGGAATGAACCCCATTTCGGTAGGTTTAATCTGGCGAAGTAGGTGGTCGAATTAAAATTTAAAGGGGAAGTATTCGACCATTGAATTTTCGAATATTCGAATAAAATTAAATTCGAATATTCTAATTATTCAAATTCGAATATTCAATGGTCGAATTTGCATATTCGAATTTGAATCTTTTTGAAAATTCATATTTGAATTTCGAATCACTCATGTGAATTCATGTGAATTTTATAAATCTGCCCCCTAGTCCCTACTTCTGGGCAATTGGTACCAGGGACTTTAATACCACTCACACTACTCGGGGGAGCCTCAAGCTGCTCAGCTAAATAGCCTGACTGTCTGTCACTCCTAGAGTGACCTATAATGGTGAGTAGACCTGTCTTTACTAGACCTGTCCTGTCTAGGTTCCACTTCTCCCTTCCTGTCTGACCAGATAAGGGGCTTAACAAAATGGACCCTGAGTACATGGCTGCTCAGTACTATATACTAGACACTTACTGAACTACAGGATCATTGCTAAAGGCAGGATCAGTATACAGCCCCCCCAACTGTATTTTAGGGTCCAGTTTAGGAATCTATAACACTAGGGGACTGGCTGTTAAATAATAATGGGAGACTAATTTACCAGTCCTAAGCACCTGTAAATACTAGACTCATCTGAAGAGTTATGGTGGAGGATTAGAAGTTCACAACAAGTACCAGGTACCCAGTCTCTCCCTAATACCACCGCAGAGTTTCAAGGTGGGTAAAGATTGTGTAATGTGGAAAAGTGCAGTATATAAGAATGTAAATGTGTAATGTCTTTTATGTATCATGTGTGGTCTTAAAGTTTTAAAATTATAATTGTTGGGACATTGTGTTGTAGGAGTTTGACCACAAGTAGGATCCTGTTAATTGTACAATTAGTGTAATTTTTAACCTGGCCACTAGGGAGAAAAGAATAAAAAGGGGCAAGAAACAAGAGGAGGTGTCAGTTTGTAGGTGGGCGTGGTCCAGTGGACGAGGGAAGCCTAGTTCTCAGTTCTGTGGCTACAGGCAGGGCTGCCATCAGGGGGGGACTGGGGGGACAAGTGTCCCGGGCCCGAGGCTGAAGGGGGGCCCGGCAGTGCTGCATTTCCCCAAGAGCCGGGCCCCCCTTGCCAGCGCCGAGCGATGCGGAAGTGCCGAACAGATGCGAAGGAGCCGACACTTAAGACCTGAAGTCACGGAAATACCCGAAGACACGAGTAGCCAGCACTAAAGAAAATACCTGAAGTCAAGCAAGTATGCTGAACTGAAGTCCTGAAGCCATGAGTTCAATTCTACCAACACCAATGTGGGTTTTTTTTTTTTTTTTTAATCCCCTGGCCTCAAATGTTTTCTTTTAATACTCTATAGGCCCCTGTCACCAATTTTTAAAAAAAAATATTTTATGGGGCTCCAATATTTTTTTTTTTTAACTTGTTAACGGGGGCCCTGCCACCAATGTTTTATTAAAAAAAGATTTTTGGGGCCCCAATTTTTTTAAACTTGTATGAGGGGCTCTGGCACCAATGCTTTAAAAATGTTTTTATGGGGGGGTCTTGCACCAATTTTTTTTTAACTTATAAGAGAGCCCTGGGGGGGTTTACTTTTTTAGCACTGATGTCTGTGTGGTCTTTTTAACTTTGATGTGGATTCGGCGGGGATTGGGGCGGGGTTTAGATGCCTGGGTGGGCGGAGCTCAATGGGCCCCGACAATTTTGTTGTGCGGGGCCCCGTGATTTCTAATGGCGGCCCTGGCTACAGGTTGTGGTCTCCGGGGAAATTCCTGTCCGGAATAACAATGGGGGGCGCTAACAAGGTGCGTCGCGTTGTTGAGGGCAGGTGGGGATAGAATGATCCCACTGAGGGCGGTGGAATGAAGAGGGACCCAAGCAGTTGACAAAGCATGTATGAAGCATTTAAAACGCTTACTTGTCCGCAAAATGTTATGAAAAGTGAAAACTGCATGTGATTGTTAACCCTTACATAGCTGATGAGAAATAAATAAATTGTTACTTTTTTTTTGTCACTGGACAGCGGTCCCAGTTATTCCCTGTTGTCTATGGGCAAGGCCGGAACTAAGGGTAGGCAGAGTAGGCACATGCCTAGGGCGCAAAACTTAGGGGGCACCAGGCACAGTCCTTCTCTCTGTTTTGTTTTTCCAATTTGCATATTTAAAACTGCCGCCTACGCTGTGGTTTCCCCGGCGAGCGGCGCTTCCACGAGTCGCACGTCGTTTTTGACGCGACGCGCCCCGAAAACGACGCGACACGCGTCGGAAACGAGGCGACTCGCCGAAAACGACGCGACACGTCTTAAACGATGCGACGCGCGTCAAAGTTGACGCGACGCGCGTCAAAAGCGTCCCGCGACTCGTTTCGCGAATTTTTCGCCGATTCGCGAATTTCTCTACAAATTCACTAATTTTTCGGCGAAGCGAATCGCGGGAGATTCGCCCCATCACTAATGAGGAGTGTAACACTGACAGTGGTTCCAGGTTCCTACAGGCTGCCCATCCCAAAGGTTCTGCCATACAGTAGGAGGCAATACATTCCCTTCCCAAAGAAATTAAAGGGACTGCATTTATATATTAAGAGAAAATTCCTGATCAGCCTCACATATGTACATGAAAATGTCTCTCCCGTGTCTTTGGCAGGAACATAATAGTCACAGTATAAAAGCCTTATAAAAACAAATACCTCTATCATTTCCCCATCAGATCTCTACACTACCTTTCATTTTCATAGAACAATGTTTAAAGGTCTCGTGGATGGAAGACTGTAGGGGGGGGGGGGAAAGGAGAGAAATGATTAATTCACTTTGAATTTAATGTGACAAGGAGCATTTTCCATTTCCCAAACAAAACTCCATCTGAGGGAAATGAAATGTGATATTTTGTGCCATCGAGAAAAACAATAGGAAGATAATTTGTGAATAACGGAA
Source organism: Xenopus borealis (assembly GCA_024363595.1). Lineage (NCBI taxonomy): Eukaryota > Metazoa > Chordata > Amphibia > Anura > Pipidae > Xenopus > Xenopus borealis. The sequence continues at coordinate 10,520,175 of CM044431.1, forward strand.
AGACGGAAGTCTCTGAATGTGCCAGGTTCAGATAAACATAATCAGAAATGTCTTTGTTCCTTATTTTTTTCTTTTTAGGGGCATGTTAAAATGTTTTTTTTTTAGTTTTCGATTAACCGTTAATCATAACTCGGCAATGTTGTAAGCTAAAGCTGATGAATATTTTTCTAAGCTTTCTTTACATTTTTTTCATTTCAAGTTTAATCAAATTAAAAAAAAAATAACCTTTAATTTCAACATTTACACCAAATAAATACATGGAAAGGTCCCGTTATCCAGAAAACCCATAATCCAGAATATTATTGGAAGGCCGTCTCCCATAGACTCCATTTTAATCATAATTCAAAGTTTTAAAAATGATTTCCTTTTTCTGTGTAATAATAAAACAGTAGCTTGTAACTGATCCCAACTAAGATATAATTAATCCTTATTGGCGGCAAAACAATCCTTTGGGGTTTATTTCATGTTTATATTACTTTTTTTAAGGCTAAAATGTTCCAAAACAGTAATTATAAAAGTAAAAAACCATATTGGGACATAGGACAAATGGCCTAACGCATTTCGTGCCTGTACGGACACTTACAAATAATGTAGTAAGAAATCACTAGTGGCTCGAATTTGCTGCAAATTCCTGCGATTCGCTGCCAGTGAATAAATTTGCGAAATGCCCTCGAATATGTGCCTGGTGAAAATATAAAAAAACAGACACCCGTGGCCAAAACGAGACGCCTGCGTCCAAACGAGACACCGGTGGTGTTTCACAAATTTTTTGCCATTTTTTTTTGCCATTTTGCGATTTCTCACAATATTTTCTCACATATTGTGTAAAAAAATAAGAATGTACCAGTGCATTATACTCATTTAGCTATAGAAGAAATGTGCTTAAAAAAGTAGTTTTTCAGGTTGATTTATTGGTTATTTCTGCCAAAACTCCTAATAGTACCTCCCTTCCCTTCCACTTCCTGCTCCCTGAATTCCCAGACTGTGCAGGGGAGCCAGTGGCACTCAGCTAACTGCACTGTAGGACAGGAACTAATCAGCAGCTAGCAGGACCTGATAGGGAACTGAAGCCTGTCTGTGCTTGTGTGACTGCAGGGATGTGATTGGCTGTCCCCCTCCTACTGTGCCTTTGGCAGGGATCATTAGGACAGGGACCAGAGAACATCTATAGGGAGCACTAATAAAGGGGCTATTTTTAAAGATAATATAAACGTTTAGCCCCATGTAAAAGCAACACCATATATTACTGATTATTGCCTACAAAGTTAGGGGTTTTTCATTTATCCTATATGTCTCCTTTAAGGTAAGAGTTCTGTTTTCCCCAGAAATTCGACTTTTCGAGGGTTTTTTTAGGTTTTTTTGGTCAAAATTAAAGGTTAAAAAAGATTTGTTATACCCTAAGCCTGGAAATAGCTTGAATCCAAAAATATAACATCTAAAACCTGTCGAGATCAAGTATGAAGATGTTGAAGATTTTTTTTTTGGATGGTTTTGCCCAAAAACTTGAATAATTCGAGTGATTCAAGTTTTTTCCCATGGGAAAACTAGATTAATTAAGTTAACGGATTTCGGGACTCGAACTCGCAGAATTGGTTTTTTTCCCCATTCAAGCTTCTTAAATAAGATACCGTTCGAGTTGTGAGTTCTTTCGAGGTCATTTGAAGTTTAAAAACACTAAAACACTCAACCTTTGAAAAATAACCCCCTTAATAAACAACCCCCTTTAATAAATTTAAAATTTTTAAATTTTCTCAAATTTTTCGCTATTCGCCATTGTCGAAAAATTTGCGAAAATGTAAAAATTGGAAAATTTACAAAAAATTTGTGAAATTTTACCGTTTTCACGAAAAATTTGTGAAATTACCCATTTTCACGAAATCTTCGTGAAATTTGAACTACTTCACTATAAATTTGTGAATTTCAAGCAATTTCACTATAAATTCGTGAATTTTGAACTATTTCACAAAATTCAAATGTTTTCACTATAATTCGTTAATTTCAAACATTTTCACTATAAATTCGTGAATTTGAACGTTTTCACTATAAATTCGTGAATTTCGAACGTTTTCCCGATAAATTCGTGAATTTCGAACGTTTTCATGAAAAATTCAAATGGGAGATTTATGCCAGCAAATTTTCTCTGGCGAATTTTGACGGAAATTTCGCGAATATATTTGCCTGCGTCGAATCACAGGAATTCACTGTGAATTCGAGCTAGGCGAATACATTCGCCCATCACTATTAAGCACCAGTCAATGCTTTATGTTATTTCAGTATTTGCTTTAAGGGAGGGGTCTGTCCTCAAAATGCTCAGGATTCTTTCAACAATAATTGTATTGTTCTATTTATTTTATCAATTATCCTAACAAACCGAGGGATATATTGTGTTGGATATAAATCATGTACGGCCAACAATGTTATCCGTCTTAGTTGTTGCCACCTTCTCTGGACAAAACATACTGACCTTCCTATAAATATTTTTCTCCCCTATCAATAACATTGGGATCAACCAGGGCCACTGGACAGGTGACAACCATAATACAGGTTTATGATCTGAATTATCTAGAAATTTTTGTTTTAAATATGAATTGTTTACTGGAACCATTTAATGCTCTTTTCTATCTGCCATTGTGGTAGCCTATATTGCAGAACCTCTGTTTTAGTGTCTGGGACTGGTCTAGAAACTCCTATTTGTGAGTACACAGTCTATGCAGCCTCATGGACTGACCCATATGTATGGCCTGCCCTTAATAAAAAGTTTTGGATGACAAGAAGCAGCTTGCAACAGGGAATTAACCAAATTGGGCTTTCTCTATATATAAAGTTAACATGTGTTTGACACCATGTAAGGTCCAGAAAATTCACAAAATCTGAATTTAGAAAAAGTGTGAATTTCAGTCCAGATTCATCATTGTTGGAATTATCAACAAAGGATTCAAAGTCTTCCTTTGTCACACACCAAATCAGTTGGTGAAATAGATCATCAATGTAGTGGCCAAAAACTTTCCCCTTGGTCCTCTCACTATAAAGACCTGGCGGTATCCAAGTACCGGAGGCTCCTCCCGAATCGAAAGGTGGCTGTTACAGGTGGAACGTTGTGACCAGGACCTTGGTGTTAGTTGAGTTTGGGACATCCTACGTTACACCAGCTTGGTGGCATCCCTTTATATTAGGTACGTATTTAGTGCTTCCAACCTGAATTATAACAACACAATCAGATTTGCCAATGAACAGGTACCAAATCTTAAAAGTTGAATTTCAAATCGTTTTACTCGTCTCTACCCAGTCCAAACAGAAAACAGAGAGTGATTTGCCTGAGATGTTTCATTATTCTCTACCCTACGTTCAAACATATCAAGGCCGCGTATCAGCTGTTTAAGGCAGAATTGTTTCTTTGCGCTACTCCGGAAGGATTACATGTTGCATGTTATTAATCCCGAAGCAGGCGAATGTCACATTTCAGACTACACGATCCTATGAAAGGGGCATTGCTCCCAAACCTTCTCGCTTTTCCGTCTACGCCAAGAGCCATGGCAATCATGAAATAAATGAAAAGCGAATGCTCGGCTGGCTTCTGTTTGTACGCCGGATAAGTTCTCTGTTCTGACAGCTAAATTGAGGACAGCTCAGTGTGATTTGAAGCGATATATCTCTAAATTACCATTTGACTTTGATAAAATATATCACTATTAATTCCTGTCTCCTGGAGACGTTCTTGTACAGCAATGTGTCTCCGATCAAGGCGAAGCATCTGAGCTATAGGAATCTCTTTCCAAATTGTAAAATAATGGGATTTGTCTGCCTAAAATGTTTATAAAATTTCCTTCAGTGTTTGATATTAGGTCATAGGAATAGCATTTTCATCTATATTAATTTTTTAAGAGGTTGAATGTATATTTAAAGTATTCAGACTAACCCCATGGGCCCTATTTCAAGTTCCCCAATCTCCTATAGACTTGAGTTTTATTGCTCTTAAAGGAGTTGATCATCTTTCAGTTAAAGTTTCGCATGATGTAGAGAGGGATGTTCTGAAACAATTTGCAATTGGTTTGCATTTTATTATTGTTTGTTGTTTTTTAGCTTTTTATTCAGCAGCTCTCCAGTTTGGAATTTCAGCAATCTGGTTGTTAGGGTCCAAATGCACTAATTTGAATATAAGAGTAGAATATGAATAGCTGACTAGAAAGATGAGTAACAAAGAGTATCCATAACAATAAATTAGTAGCCTTACCAAGCATTTGTTTTTAGATGGGGTCAGTGACCCCCATTCAAAAACTGGAAAAAGTCATAAGAAGGCAGCACATAATTCCAATGTGCCGTGAAAAATGAAGAAAAAATTGAAAAGTCGCTTAGAACTGACCATTCTATAACATACTAAAATTTAAGTGTTAACCCCTATAAGGACAAATGGACACAGGAGGTGTTGTGGAATACATAACCCACACAGTGTTTTGGACTGGGTGTCCAGGACCAACCAGTGGTCCAACCTCAAGGTACCATCACCCCAGTTACAGAGGCCCCCATTGTAACCATGTTGTGAACCCCACTGTATCTACTGCAAACTAATTATACCTCCTCACACCTGGGCAGTGGATCCCACCAGATTTTCTCCTGGGCCCCAAGCACCAACCCAAACACCAGCCCAGTCCAATGTTAAGCCCACAACAATGTGTAATAAATGAGGCAGGCATGCTCTAAAAGTCTTAAACACACGATCAGTTACATTATAATAATATTATTTTCTACTCATTATAACTAAATACACTCTACAAATAATTGGCCTCTCTTGACCAACTTATCAGTCTTGGTATGGATCACTTGGGACTGCCAGTCTGTCCAAAAATGAGGTGGATATCTATTGGACAGGTGTAAGAATCTCAGTGATCCCATTGGCTTGTTGATGCTCCTTGGTTGCAGTACGGTCACATCTTTGGACCCTGTGATTGGATCTTCAATATTTGGCCCAGCATGCAGGTGACCAAACGGGGTAAAAACCCACTTGTTTAGGGACCTAGAAAATGAGTGGATCTCCACATGTATGTTTCTTCTCACAAAAAATATTGGCTCCAATGTATAATGTAGAGTATAATGTATATTATTTTCCCTGCAATCACCAGGGATATACAATATGATTCTTGCCCATAGTGGATGTAATTTGATCACCTGGAGCCTGGCCCTGATATACTCTGCTGGGTCTGACGATACCCATTAATTGTTCATATTAGCCTGGACCACTTTATTAGAGATATAATACAGAGGATTATAATAATTAAAGGGCATTTTATCTGCAAAAAACCTAATAAAATACCCATGGGGCTTATAATATGTAGGTGAAACAACTCAAGACCATTCAAGAGAGGATTCGCACATATCCACTAGTTGTACACAGGGGTGTAACTAGAGAGGAAGAAGACCCTGAGGCTGCAGGGGGAGCCAGGAGGTATAGGAGGCCATAAGGCCCAAATAAAGAGCAATCCCAATATATATTGGCTAAAGTGGAGAACCTCTGGATATATTGGGGCCCTAAAATTAATTTGCCGTGGTGCCCAGTAACATCTAGTTACGCCACTGTGTAAAGGTACTCTAACATGTATGGTTCTTTCTCATCTTCAGTGCAAACATTCTATTGCCTACCTAGGATTTATGGCTGTATTAACTTGCCCCCACATGGGGCAACAGGCTTTGTTATCTCCAAAAAAAGGAAAATTTTACATAAACACATAAATTTTACATAAAAAAGCAGACTAATATTGACAGTTAGTGATGGGCAAATCTGGGGGGCTTCACCAAATTTTCGCGAAAAATTTGCGAAAATAGCAAAATCGGAAAATTCACAAAAAAATTGTGAAATTTTACCGTTTTCATGAAAAATGTGTGAAATTCGAACTACTTCACATTTGTGAATTTCAAGCAATTTCACTATAAATTTGTGAAATTCAAAAGTTTTCACTATAAATTCGTGAATTTGAACGTTTTCACTATAAATTCGTGAATATCGAATGTTTTCACTATAAATTCGTGAATTTCTAACGTTTTCACTATAAATTCGTGAATTTCGAACGTTTTCACTATAAATTCGTGAATTTTGACCGTTTTCACTATAAATTTGTGAATTTCGAAAGTTTTCATGAAAAATTCGTGAATTTCAAACGATTTCACAAAAAATTCGTAAAAATCGGAAATTGACTCTGCCGAATTTTCACAGCCATTTCGCGAATGTGAATGGCGAATGTGAATCGCGGGAATTCGCCGCGAATTGGAGCCAAGTGAATAAATTCGCCCATCACTATTGACTATCAAGCCTGGACTATGTTTTGAAAACGGAGCGAGTGCTAACTATACAATTACTACTGACGCTACAAAAGATAGTAGAGTTTATCATTGCTGATGCGATTACAAATCCATCCACTTGTCTGACATTATGAGCAATGACAACTTGACAGCTGTGAAGTCACATTCAGCACAAATTGTGAATCCGCCATGACTCTGTACTTCAGTGGATAAAACATGTGCTATATCTGTAGCAACACTTATTAGCCATGGTCTTAGGATCATTTCTTCATGTTTTATTATATGGTGGGTAGTTGGCTTTAATACATGCTGAAAGCAAAGTGATCCGGCATTGTTGCATTTTTATGGAAATTTCAAACTGGTCATTCAATGAAAATGATTACACAATTACACTTTGCACTACTTCACTACACTACACACTATAGTAGAATGAACTAACAAAATGAGAAGAGGGTGATCTTTCTCAACTTATATATCACAATATGGAAACCACTCACCCGAATGTGCCCTTAGATTTATTTTGAGTTATTTATATAGTGGCAATATATTCTGTATGCCTTTATAGAGATCAGCCACGCTGAAGGTCCCTATCGTCTGTGGTGTAACTACTAGGGTGCGATTGGATATTGTGGTCACCCTGGCAGGGGAGTTTTTGCATCCTGATGGCAGTGGGGCACAAGTTAGCAAGGTGTTGGGGTATGTTTATCAGGAGAACATTTATTAGGAGACTTGGATATAGAGCTGTATGTTGTTGTGGGGCTATGTTTATATATATTATTATTTTTTTGCAAAGGATCTTCCTTGCATAGCACTAAGAAAACATAAAACCTCCGAAGTGCTGGTGGAGTGCCTATAATTAGCTGCTCAAAAAATGGGCACTACAGATGAAACAATTGGACTGATATAAAGGAAAAGAGCTGGCATCTTGCAGAAGGAACCAACAGGTGAAGAAGGCTACTTGAGGACAAGTAGTGACTAGAGTCCAGAGAAAAACAGAAGCAAAGAAGAAAAAACAGCCCCAAACAATGCGTTCGGAACCAGGAACACAAAGCCTGCTCGTTAGTTCCATAAATTGCCACTGTGGATACTAAGATGATTTCATAACTTGAAACGAGAAAAATGAAAACCGGATAAGGGAGAACAACCATGGCAAGAAAGGGCAGATACCCATAAAGTGCTTCTTTGGCTGATATGAAGGTAAAAGGAATGACGTTGAAGAGCCTGAGGTCTGACACCTCAGAGAGGTACTAGGGATTAGCATCACATAGGTTAGTTGATGATAGGGGAGTTTGGTGGAGCTTTTTGTAGCCAGAGAGAGTTAGGTGTAGGTTGTGCAGCTGAGCAACTGAGCTCTAACCTGGAGAGAGAAAAGGACCAGTGTCCTGGCAGTACCTCGCCAGATTAGGGACGAGTGATGGGCGAATCTGCGGCGTTTCGCTTTGCCAAATTTTTCATGAATTTCCATTGCCGGCATCGAAAAAAAGGACGCCAGCAATGGGCACTGGTGTCCAAAAACTAACGCACTCCAAAATGAGACGCAGGCGAATTTTCGCCAGGACGCAGGCAAATTTTCGCAGGAATTCCCCACAAATTTCCCTCAGGTGAATAAATTCGCCCATCACTATTAGGGACCCAGTGGAGATGGATATAAGGTAGACAGAGCCTAGTGCCTCAAGGCAAAATAGACCCTGGTGATGAAAGTCTGTTAAGGAGTACAGCGTCCCTGACTCAGAGAGGAGGCAACCAATGAAACCTGGTGACTTGAGACTCCTCATTCTGGTTAAGAGACATTGAGGAAGATTGTGTGTATGTTGTGTTTGGTAGCCGAGGCTTGGGTTCGAATCCCATCCTCGTCGCCATTTGTTGTGTTTGGTAGCCGAGGATGAGGAGAGTATAACAGTGCTTTATTAGCAGGTCATGCAGCCATTACATAACAGCAGTAAGTCTTACTTTCACTTTCAAGTTGTACAGAAAGTCCTATGTACGCACAGTGCCACCTGCAGGCCATTTGTATAAACACCACAGTGTATCTCTGTTAAACTGTGCTGGTGATCAATAAAAAGAAGGTTGATGTGAAGAGATGTGGAGAACTTGCTGTTTACTGCTTCTAAGTGGTTACTACTATCCTTTGGGTGGTAACAGTAGTGTGAGAGAAGGTTGGCTCAGATATACAGAGAGTGTCTGGACACCATGTTACTTGGGGAAAGCACAAAGCTGGTAAGGCTACAGAATGTTCTGCACTGTAACATAATGGCAGATTTCCTTACAGCCTTTAAAGGAGACATATACAGTAGGATAAATGGAAAAAAAATTTGTAGGCAATTATGAGTCATTTATGGTGTTGGTTTTACATGGTGCTTAAAAATTAATAATATCTTAAAAAATAGCCCCTTTATTAGGGCTCCCTATAGATGTTCTCTGGTCCATGTCCCTGTTTCAAATTAGGAGTGGGTGTGTCTTAACAGTCCCTGCCACAAGCACAGTAGGAGGGAAATAGCCAATCACAGCCCTGCAGTCACACAAGCACAGATAGGCTTCAGTTTCCTATCAGGTTCTGCTAGCTGCTGATTGGTTCCTCTTCTCTTTCGACATGGTTATTAGTTTCATAAGCTATGAGATATTGCAATACAAGTGTAAAGATTCCATATGACCCCGATTGGTTCCTGTCCTACAGTGCAGTCTGGGAATTCAGGGAGAAATAAGTGGAAGAGAAGGGTGCGATTGTTAGAGTTTTTGCAGAAATATTCAATAAATCAGCCTGCAACACTACTTTTCAAATGAGTATAATGCACTGGGACGTTCTTATTTTTTACACAATATGTCTCATTGAAGAAGGACTTATCTTCTAGGAAGGGCACAGTACGTACATGTCTATATGTGTGTGACACTTTGCACTATATTATGCACTTTGCATCTTCCCCAAAATTATAAATGGGCAAATTAGGGTCATTTTCTTTAGTGTGCATGGACCATGCTGCAAAAAAATAATATTCAATGAAAGGTGAACAAACTGCAGTTTACATCAGCTGCAGCTTCTATTAATCTCATAAATGCTTTATACACTTCATAGTTAAATATGTGGTTAATGGTTATTTGCCTCCAGGTTTCGGATTCCACTCAATGTGTCCGACTGCACAAACAGCGCGTCCAGCAATGGCCTTCACTTAACATCTTCAAACTTTTTCTCCCCGGTGTTTCTAATGTCAACAACTTTAATAGCACAGAGGAGTTTAATCAATATTCCATTTGCTGTGTATTGTGTCCATAGATTTGTGTTGCCCAACTGAATCAGAAAGAATAAACTGGTAACGTTAAGTTGCACAGAAATGCCGATCATTTCTCCACTTTATTCTGAACCTTCTGACTTCTTCTTTCTTTGCAGTTTCATAACTATTTGGTTTCATAACAATGTAAAACAATGCAAGGACTAAACTCATATTACTCACTTGTTTCTTCCCAGATATTGTATTTTGTTAATGCACTGCTATAAAGGCACAAGGCTACAGGCTGAGTTATACAAAGGGGAACTCTGAGTATCACTCATGTATTATAAGGGATAATGTACCCCCTACTGTAAATGATAAGGATATTAGAAGTCACTGAGGGGTGTGACCATATAAAGGCACAAGGCTGCAGGCTGAGTTATACAGGGAACTGTATGTTTTTTTATCTGGACATTGGGCCAGTAAGCCTTTTGGTAAAGTCATAGATGTTCTTTCCCTTTTAATGACTTAAGCTACTTACTCCCCGTGCCTCGTGTCTTTCACTGCACCAGACCTTCTCCACGTGAAACCCAAAGAGCAGAGGCTTGAGGAGCTACATCTGAGTGCAGATCATTTTCTCGTAAACATGACTTATGGTCCTGTATGGTTCCTTTGAGAAAACAGAGCATAACACATTTCCAGAGCTGGATTTTAGTGCCGTACCCGAGGCTCGGTAATATAGTTACTGAAGGAAAACCGCAATCTGCAGCTACAGTAAATATCCTTGTGGGAGTGAGGGACAGACAAGGATAAGGTGGAAAGTCATCGCTTACGGTTGCAGAATGTGTCCAGGAAGATGTTTAAAAGCCGGAGTGGAGAGAAAAAAAATGATAGACCCGTGAAAGGATGAGCATTAAGCCCACCTGTTGTACCATAATTCTTAAGGCCTTGTAATGAACCTTTTACTAGCCTTAGTCATAAGATTCATAGCCAGCACATTGCAGGTCCCGCATAGATCCAAGGTAAACTGAACTATTTAATGGCCATAATAAATGAACACAAATTAAAACACAAGCAGCGATGACTGGGAAAACTGAGAGTCTTTTAAAGCTTCATATTTCTAAGGAAAGCTCACTGGACACATCGCTAATAAGTGGATCATAATTTAGAGCCATACAGGCAGGGCTGCAGATTGTTCCTGATGTATCTAACTAACCAGTTCATTCCAGGATAATTAAGCATTATTGCTCAGCACGCGAGGGCAGAGGTGTTCTCTGTTGCACAGAATATGTATGTTGTAGGTTGCTCAGAGATTAACTCTTCTGCCTGAATCAGGGTTGGATTGGCTCACTGGGATACTGGGGGAAACACTGGTGGGCCCTGCTACCAGGGTTGGACTGGGGCACGAAATGCGTTAGGCTACATGTTCTAATAATGTTTTCCTTTTTTAAATATTTTTGATACTAAATTCACATCACTTATTTTTGAGATTTCCAACACTTGGCAACTTTTGGACTAGGGTTTTTAGCGATGAGACTGTGATGGGATTTTTGTGCCTACTTTATATGTATACTTACTCCTTAGGAGCAGATACAGACTATCTTTTTTATTTGTTCTAGTGCTCTTGGGCTCTGACCGACCTAGGGCTGCTGCCCTCCTTCCTTGCTGGCTGGGATCTACAGGCCCCATATCCCCCTGCTGACCAGGATCTGTGGGCTCACCCCCACTGCAGACTGAAACTGACAAATCCCAAGAGGTAGTACCAACAGGGGTTGTGGGGGGCACACTTTGTGAAGGGGATGTGACTGGTGGGCCCTTAAGGATAGTGGGATGTGGATGGTGGGCCTTTAAGAACAGTGGGGTGTAGATGGTGGGCCCTTAAGGATAGTGGGATGTGGATGGTGGGCCTTTAAGGATAGTAGGATGTGGGTGGTGGGCATTTAAATATAGTAGGATGTGGGTGGTGGGTCTTTAATGATAGTAAGATGTAGGGGTGGGCCCTTAAAGGAAAACTAAACCCTTAATAAAAAACCCTACCCCCTACCCTACATAGACCCCCCTTCCCTGCCCCCCCCCCTAGTCTAGGTATGACCCTTAGTAAATGCTCCTTACTCTTTACTTACCCCTCGGTGCAGATTCTGTCCAGTGGAGTTCATGGATGCCATCTTCTTCTCGTCGGTAATCTTCGGGAAGAGAGCGGCATACCGGCCCATGCACAGTTGGATTAATCTTCCGGTTCGCATCAACTGCGCATGTGCTAAAAGTCACGGAAATTATCGAAGTGAAGGAAGACGACCCAAAGATTATCGAATAGAAAAAGATGGCACCTGTGAACTCTGTTGGACAGAATCTGAACCGAGGGGTAAGTAAAGAGTAAAGTCGCATTGCTGTTTCCACCGCCAACATATTGTTCCATGGTTTGTACACACTGTGACAGGTAAATGGTTAAATCAATATTTCCCAAGAATTTTTAATGCAAACATCCTTTAAAGGGCAAGGAAAGGCAAAGAAATAAAATCCCATTTTTACTTTCTTTAATGAAAAAGAAATCTATCTCCAATATACTTTAATTGAAAAATGTGCACTGTTTTTATAAGAAACCTGACTGTATGCAGTGAAATTCTCCCTTCATTTATTGCTGTGGATAGGAATTTTCATACAGTCCCTAACTTCTGGCAGGGAAACAATCATACTTATGAACAGCAGGGGGAGCCCCTGACTTACTTACCAGCCATGCAGAACTCCAGCAGCTTTGTTTTTTGATAATTTATGACGACCCCTAAGAAGCCCAGACCACACTGAGCATGTGCACAGTCTTGGTCTTGCAAAGATGTATAACAAAGTTACAAGATGACAGCCCCCTGTGGCCAACTTTGAAAGCATAAATCATTTGTTTGATTAGGCTTGTGGTGCAGTAAGTTCATGTTTATGTTTAGTATACAAAATACAGTATTTCTACCCTTATTATATTTTACACTTTCCTTGCCCTTTAACAAATGGCAAACCCGTAGATCCGTGTATGAATAAATACAGCGTTGTCACATTGTATAGTGCCACCAAACTTGCTGTGATATCAATGCAGCACTAGTTTCATATACCAGAACCCAGAACACATGGACTTAAATTGTAAATAAGGCTCCTCTTCTCTGCTGGCATTTTACTTTCCTCCCACAAGCCAAAAACAAACAGGCGGGTTAATTGGCTTCCAATAAATTCAAACCTTGTGCTTGTGATTGGGAATTTACACAGCAGGTTTAAACTGGGGCAAGGAATAACGAACATCTCTGTAAAGTGCTGTGTAATTGTGTGAGTGCGTGTATTTAAAGGATAATAATAGAGATATTCAGCTTGCAGAGTAGCAATAGTACAAGGAGTGCAATTATAATGTGATTTGTCAGCAATATCTGATATACATATAGAACTGAGCAAGATGAATCCAATCCAAAAAAGCTTAAAGGGTTTGTTCACTTTTAAATAAATTTTTAGCATGATGTAGAGAGGGATATTCTGATAATCCTGATAATTTGCAACTGGTTTTCATTTTTTTATTATTTATGGTTTTTCAGTTATTTAGCTTTTTATTCAGCAGCTCTCCAGTTTGTAATTTCAGTAATCTGGCTGCTGGGGTCAGTGACCTTCCCTACCTTAGCCTGCCCCTGCCCAAATCCAACTTCTGCTTGTATAGAGCCACGCCAATGACATTACAAAAGGGGCGGGGCAAGCAGACGCAGCGTCTATAAAAGATGACATTTGACGTTGGCTGGCGGGGAGAGCAGGAGAAGAGCCCTGCGGGTTTTGGGACAGTCAACAAATCACTAATTTACAGAGGTGACATCATTAGGTCATGACAGGGAGAAGGGTGATTGTGTTATGGGGACGGGTGATCGCATAAAATGGGCAGGACTATGAAGTGGCAATTAGTGATGGGCGAATTTATTCACCAGGGGTGAATTCGCGGCGAATTCCCACGAAACGCCAGCGAAAATTTGCCTGGCAAAATTTCGCAAAAAAAAAAAAAAAAGAGTCGTGCGTCGAAAACGACGTGACGAAAACGACACGACGCGTCAAAAACGTGTCGCTAATTTTTTCGCCAATTCGCAAATTTCGCTGGAAATTCGTGAATTTTTCGGCGAAGCGAAACTGGGTAGATTCGCCCATCACTAGTGGCAATCAGCAATATATGGAGCACCTACGTCAATCTCAGGAAATCCTGCCCGGTTTTCCTTATATGGAAAATTGGGCAGGCAGTTTTGACCCTGACAGCCCTTCCAAAAACGGTGCTGTCTGGGTCAAAACCAGACAGGTGGCAACCCTGTTTAAAGGTGAACAACCCTTTCTAAGCAAAATAACTTGTAGCCAAACATTTTTAAATTTTTTGATAGATAGATAGATAGATAGAGAGAGAGAGAGAGAGAGAGAGAGAGAGAGAGAGGGATG
>CM044431.1:10535765-10551749 GCA_024363595.1 Xenopus borealis
CGGGAGGAGCCCTCAGCTACTCAAATGCCACCTGGACTTAAACGAGAGGTGCAGAGCAGGGGTTCTGGACAGCAATGGGGCACAACTGTAATAAAAGTCTTTAAAGGCCGAAGGTCACGGTACAGATGGAATAAGCAGGTTCGAGGTCAGACAGGCCGGGTCAAGGCAGGCGGATAACTAGGAGTCGTCAGGCAGGCAAAGGGTCAAACCGGGTGATCAATCAGATAGGATGAGGCAGAATCGGTAGTCGAATAACAGGCATGGGTCAGAATACAGAGAACAGGATAGTCGAAAGCCAGGCAGGGTCAAACACAGGTAGTAAATCAGACCAGAAGCTTTACAGCACAGGTAAAAGGCACCAGGAGAAAATCCTATCACGGGCAATGAAAATTAGACAAGCGCCCCTTTAAATACTTGAATTTGGCGCCATTGCGCGCTGGCGTTATTACGGCATGTGCCTTTAACTAGCGGAAGTGCGCACCACGTGCACACTAGGAAATCCGGCGCAAGAAGAAGATCGGTGCGGTGGCCTTCCCCAGGGTGAGGCCTTCCCCAGGGTGACCACCAGGGTGAGGCTTTGTTACATTTGGCCAAGCTCGTTCGACATTCCACAATCTGGAATCTAGATCTTTAGTGTTAGCAGTGCCTCCTGCTTAAACCACAAGACATACTGTAAATTTGGTCTTATAAAGCCCATTGAAATTTAGACCTTCAGCTTTAGCAGTGCCTCCTGCTTAAACCATAAGATATAAATATGGTCTTATAAAGCCCATTGACCTTCCCATGCACATAATCATGATGATTTGGCCCATCTCATTGGATATTCTACAATCTAGAATCTAGGCCTCTGGTATTAGCAGTGTCTACTACATAAGAAATAAATATGGTTTTATAAAGCCCATTGACCTTTCCATGCACATAATAATGATGATTTGGCCCATCTCATTGGATATTCTACAATCTAGAATCTAGGCCTCTGGTATTAGCAGTGCCTACTGCATAAGAAATAAATATGGTCTTATAAAGCCCATTGACCTTTTCATGCACGTCATCATGATTTGGACCAGTTCATTGGATATCCAATATCAGCAGTGCCTCCTGCTTAATACATAAGACATGCTGTAAGTATGGTAACATAAACGACCATTGCCCTTTCCATGGACGTCAGAAAAACAATAGGCATTGCTTCTGGATTTCTTTTGGAGGCTCAGACTCAGAGAGCAGGTGGAAAAAAGAGCAATATTTTGAATATACTGATCTAAAAAGATAGCAAATAACTTGTCCAACTACAGTCTACATTCAGCAACTGTTGCTTCAAGCTGCACAAAGAAAGAGCACAGCCGGGCAGGTGCAACGCATACCTTCATCTGATCAATCTTCATTTTTCCATTTAAAGTAATAAAAACTGTTTTAGTGTCCAACTGAGCACAGCCTTTGTGTATCAGTCTATCATTCCCCATTATCAGGATGTGTGTACTGCTGTTCTGCCAGACTCGATTCCAGTTCATAAGGTTACTCCGCTTAGCACAACATGAATCCACGCTCCAGCACCATGGGTAATTAAACCACCGTTCACTGCTCGCAGAGCTGCAGAATTTCCCTTCTCTGTCCGCACATGTTGTACAATCTCAAGTCTTGGTGTTATACACTGTATATAATATATATATATATATATATATATATATGTGAACTTTGATTTTCTTGAATCCAACGTTTTTTCCCCCCAAAGTGTAAGCATTCAAATGTCATTCTTTTATTTGTTATAAATAAAAAAAAAGCCTAAAGTGTGAGTGAAAATGACCTTTTATGCACCCATATATAGAAGTTTTACGACCATGCTCATTATGGGGAATAGATACAGTTACAATGACATTTAGGAACCAATCAACAGGTGGCATTTACAATGCAGTTGTTAGCATGATTATTGCTAAAGGCCAGAGGGTGTAGGTCTTTATAATTTCAAGACCCTTGTTGGAGGTTCAAGTCCTGGTCAAGCCCTCTCCTTGGTTCTTAAAATGTTGCAGCTATAAGAACATATTGGCGCGTCAGACATTCAGCCGTAGTGCCGTGAATATCTCAGACACAAACTAAACTTTCATCCAGATTTTTTATCCTAACTGATCTTCAAACTGGTGTCTTTAGAGAGAAAAAAAGCTACTTTTTCCCAAATCTCAAGCTAAATGGGCTTCAGACTGAGCCCTGCTCCTCTACATCTCCCGGCACTCCGTTTAGGAACCACTTCTACAGGCCATTAGAAATGGAGCAAGTGATTGCATGGATTCTTCTGCATATTTATTTACAACATACATAAATTAACTTGGAACATTCAGCAAAGACCTACGGAATAATTATTAGAATCTGTAAACCTTCAGGGCAATGGTGCCATACTGGTGTAGAGTGTTTTCGGCTCACCTACGCTATGCTGAAGCTTGCAATACTTGAAAGAGGTAACAACATTAATAAAAGCAGCCACTTCATTCTAAAGTGATTTCTCCCTGTGCAACTCAGCATTTCTGCCTATGAACAAACACACAAGAAATCAATTAGGTCTAATCAAAGTAAAGTAACCCAAAGGAATATGGAGAGGTTACAGGACAGAGGCAAAGCACAGAAAGCTCAATAACATTCCTGCAACACTTCAGTTTATCAAAAAGGTTAGAGATGAGAGAAATTATTCAGGCAGCCTTTACAAATGCTCCACACATAGTGAATTGTCACCAAAATTCAAATCTGCAAATATGTGTTTACAAAATGTTCCTTTAAAAGGGTACTGTCACAAGAAAACAATGCCTTTTTACAAAATGTATACATTAATGGTGCTCCTCTGGCAATATCCTGCATTGAAATCTGTTTATTAAAAGAGCAAACAGAATTTTTAATATTTCATTTTGAAATCTGACATGGGGCTAAACGTATTCTTAGTTTCACAGGTACCCTCAGCCATGTGACTTGTGCTTTAATAAACTTAAGTCACTATTAACTACTGTACTGCAAGTTGGAATGTAATCACCTCCCTCCCTTCCTCCCCCATTAACCAATCAACAGAACAATGGGAAGGTAACCAAATTACAGATCCCTTAAACCTGCATTGCTAAAATGCTCCCATGCCCCACCTAGTGGTAGATATAAGAACAACACTCAATAGTAAAAATCCAAGTCCAGCTAACCCAAGTTGCGACTCCTTCAGTTACATTGAGTAGGAGATAAAATAGCTTATATGAAAGCATTTCCATTGTGAAGTGGTGGCTTTTTCTGATTGTAAATGACAAGGCACAATGACCTGATATAAGCTTCTTATTCACAACATAAGGTCTATTTAGAGTGGGTTTACTAAGATGGGAGTGAAAGAACCTGACTGGCCTTTATCAAACCAACTGAGCCCCTTGGGTTGAATTAAAACCTGGAGCTTCAAGCAAATCCCACCAACATTGTTCCAACATCTAGTGGAAATCTTCCCAGAAGAATAGAGCAGCAAACAGAGGACCAACTTTATATTACTACCCTTGGTTTGGGAAAACAATTTATATGTAGTACATAGTGATGGGCGAATACATCCCGTTTCGCAGAAAAATTAGCGAATTTCTAAAGAAATTCGCGGATTGGCAAAAAATTTGGGAAACGAGTCGCGGCACGTTTTTGACGCGTGTTGAGTTTGACGCGCGTCCCATCATTTTCGTCGTGCAACTTGTTTTTTCGCTTGAGAATTTTTGCTGCCATTTCGCGAATTTATTAGCTGGCAGCGAATCACGGGAATTCGCACCTGCCGAATAAATTCGCCCATCACTAGTAGTACATAAATAATGTGGACAGTGAATAAGTGTCAGGGAGCCGGGAGCTCCCTCCAGGGAGGTAGTCTGGATCAAGGAGGAAGCCCTCTTGAGGGAGCAAGGTCGCGGTATCCAAAGGGTTAAGCAGAATCAA
Source organism: Xenopus borealis (assembly GCA_024363595.1). Taxonomy (NCBI): domain Eukaryota; kingdom Metazoa; phylum Chordata; class Amphibia; order Anura; family Pipidae; genus Xenopus; species Xenopus borealis. Next base: position 10,539,687 of record CM044431.1, read on the forward strand.
GGTCAAAGTCCAGGCAAGAGTTCAAAGGCAGGCAGATCAGGATCAAATAACAAGAGTCCAGGCAGGGGGTCAAAACCAAGGCAGGAGCAGGAATCAGGATACAGGAAACACAAACAGGAACCCAGGATTAATGGCAGCAAATCCTATTCTTGGGCGCCGTCACAGTGTTTTGGGCGCCCTTTTATGATGAGATCCCGGCACCACAGATGACATCATCATACAGCGACGCTGCAGCCATGTGTTCAGCATGGGCTCCGCCATCTTGGATCTTCACTGTGACCGCCGGGAAAGTAAACAGCGCCTTCGGATACTTCTGGGTCGATTACGTCTGGCAGTCCTGACAGTACCCCCTCCGCCACGGGGGGCCACTGGACCACCAGGACAAGGCTTTTGGGGCAACCTGGCGTGGAAATCCCTCACAAGACGAGGAGCATGAACATCCAAGTGTCCTTCCCCTTCAGGGCCAAAGCCCTTCCACTTGACGAGGTACTGAAGAGAACCCCTGGAGATTCTGGAGTCAAGGATCTTTTCCACCTCATATTCTTGTTGACCATCCACAGAGATAGCAGGAGGGGGAGACTGGTTAATAGAAAAGCGGTTGTAGGTAGCGGGTTTCACCAAGGAGACATGAAACACGTTGGGGATTCGCATCTCAGGGGGAAGCTGAAGTCTGACAGCCACAGGATTGATAATCTCCAAGATGGAAAATGGACCCACAAACTTCGGACGCAACTTGGGAGATGGCACCTTCAGACGAATGTTTCGGGAAGAAAGCCAAACTTTATCCCCAACCTTGAAGAGAGGAACTCTGAGGCTTCACAGGACAGGAGTTGGCAAAGTGAGATCGACCCCCACAGTAGAGACAAAGTCCAGCCGTACGTCTCCGGAGTTTCTCCTGTTCAGAGAGACAAGCTCTTCCGACTTGCATAGGTTCCTCTGGAGGAATAACAGAAGGCTGCTGGGGGGTAGGAGGTAATAGAGGTCTTTGAAAGCGAGGAGCCAGCATGGGTTGAAAGTTCTTGACTCGGTCCCTATCAGCTTGATGTTCTCTCTGACGGGTGTCCACCTTGACAGACAAAGCAATGAGGTCTTCAACCTGCGTGGGTAATTCACGGGAGACCAGGTCATCTTTGAGGCGGATAGAGAGACTATTGTAGAAGGCAGCATGATAGGCATCATTGTTCCAACAAGTCTCTGCAGCGAGAGTACGGAATTCAATGGCATATTCTGCAACACTGCGATTTCCTTGGCGGATCTGGAACAGACGAGAAGCAGCGGTCGCCACCCGACCGGGAGCATCGAACACAGTCCGGAATTCTTGAAGGAAGGCTTTGGAATCATTAATTAAAGGAGACTCCTTCTCCCAGTGCGGAGATGCCCATTCGAGCGCTTTCCCTGCTAGACGAGTGATCACGAAACCAACCTTTGCTCGCTCAGAGTTAAATTCTGCAGGTTGCAGGGCAAACCGAATCTGGCACTGATTCACAAAACCACGACAGGCTTGAGGGTCGCCACCGTAGAGAGGCGGTGCAGGAATACGTGGACCAGAAGTGGAGGACTGTGTAGCCATGTCGGCAGCAACTAGCGTGGGCGTTGTCAGCGTTGGAGTAGTCGGCGTCAGCATAGATAACTTTTCCAGAATTGCCTCCAGCGTGCGTCCGACATAATTTTGCCGAGCTTCGTAAGCCTCCATGCGAGTATGCAGACCTCGAAAGGCCCTGCCGAAATCTGGCTGAGCTTCCTCAGTGGGATCCATGGCCCAAGAATAATGTCAGGGAGCCGGGAGCTCCCTCCAGGGAGGTAGTCTGGATCAAGGAGGAAGCCCTCTTGAGGGAGTAAGGTCGCGGTATCCAAAGGGTTAAGCAGAATCAAGGTCAAAGTCCAGGCAAGAGTTCAAAGGCAGGCAGATCAGGATCAAATAACAAGAGTCCAGGCAGGGGGTCAAAACCAAGGCAGGAGCAGGAATCAGGATACAGGAAACACAAACAGGAACCCAGGATTAATGGCAGCAAATCCTATTCTTGGGCGCCGTCACAGTGTTTTGGGCGCCCTTTTATGATGAGATCCCGGCACCAGAGATGATATCATCATACAGCGACGCAGCAGCCATGTGTTCAGCATGGGCGCCGCCATCTTGGATCTTCACTGTGACCGCCGGGAAAGTAAACAGCGCCTTCGGATACTTCTGGGTCGGGTACGTCTGGCAGTCCTGACAATTAGAAACACTAATAATTACATGTTTTTACTTATTGTTCATATATATTATCAGAAGAATCATTCTTTCTCTTGTATATATTTGGGAATGTTTCATCTTTGACTTTGCAATGAGAGAAACCTGTCCGTAAACATTAATGCCCTTAAAGTGATTCTGTCATGATTTACAGTCATATGAAAGAGTTTGGGAACCTTTCTTAATCCTTTGGAGTTTTGTTTATCATTGGTTGAGCTTTCAAAGTAGCTACTTCCTTTTAATATATAACATACCTTATGGAAACAGTAGTATTTCAGAAGTAACAGAAAGTTTATTGGATTAAATGAAAATATGCAATATGTTTCATAACAAAATTAGACAGGTGACTAAATTTGGGAACCCCAACAGAGATAACATAGTAAGATAGAAAGTTAGGTTGAAAAAAGATGTCTATCAAGTTCACCTTTTGACTTTTTTTTTTTTATTTTACCTGCCTAACTGCTAGTTGATCCAGAGGAAGGCAAAAAAAAACCCATCTGAACCCTCTCCAATTTGCGAGGGGGGGAAATTCCTTCCTGACTTGATACTTTATTACATCAATATAACATCATTACATCAATACTAGTTGAGCCTCCTTTTGAAAATGTAACAGCCTCTAGACGCCTCCTTTAGCCTTTGATGAGGCATTCTGGGCGGCGGTAGTTTTGTCCATACAGAATCTCTCCAATTCAGTTAAATGTGATGGCTGCAGAGCATGAACAGCCTTTAAATCATCCCATAGATTTTCCATAATATTCAAGTTGGGGGACTGTGACGGCCATTCCAGAATATTGTACTTGTCCCTCTGTATAAATGACTTTGTAGATTTCCAAGTGAGTTTAGGGTCATTGTCTTGTTGGAATATCCAACCCCTGAAGCATAACTTCAGCTTTGTGACCGATGCTTGAACATTATCCTGAAAAATTTGTTGATATTGGGTTGAATTCATCTGACCCTGGATTTTAACAAGGGCCCAAGTCCCTGAACTAGCCATACAGCCCCTGAACTAGCCACACAGCCCCTGAACTAGCCACACAGCCCCTGAACTAGCCATACAGCCTCCATAGCATGATGGAACCTCCACCAATTTTGACAGTAGTTTTCTTGGCCTGCCAGATATGGGTTTTACAGCAACTGTGCCTGTGACCTTCCATTTCCTAATTACTTTCCATATAACTGAAACTGACATCTTAAACCTCTGAGATAGATTTTTTTAGCCTTCCCCTAAACCATGATATTGAATAATCTTTGTTTTCAGATATTTTGAGAGTTGCTTTGAGGATCCCATGCTGTCACTCTTCAGAGGAGAGTCAAACAGAAGCACAACTTGCAACTGGCCACCTTAAATACCTTTTCTCATGATTGGACTCACCTGCCTATGAAGTTCAAGGCTTAACGAGCTAATCCAATCAATTTGGTGTTGCCAGTAATCAGTATTGAGCAGTTACACGAATTCAAATTAGCAAAATTACAAGGGTACCCAAATTTTTGATCCAAAGTTATAGTAGCACCACCATACTGCAATCAATTGTGGCCAATCTAATAGGCCATGATTAATTGGAATAGCCCCCAGTTCCAGAGGCACAAACTATTTATTCCTTAGATATATTCCAAAAATCAAATTAAAGTTAAAAAATGTGTTTATTAATCAAAAATTAAAATTTGCGCGTTGCCTATGAATAAGTACCAGGGGGTACGAAATGCGTAAGGCAGATTACAATTGGTCTGTATACCTATTTTAATTTTTGATTAATAAACACATTTTTTTAACTTTAATTTGATTTTTGGAATATATCTAAGGAATAAATACACAAATGTTTGCACAGCCAGTTTTTCACATTTGATTTAATTTCATACAGCTGAATACTGCTTCACTAAAAATCTTTGTTCAGAAAACACCCCAGTACTCAGATCATGTTCCTGGGAAATGAAAGACACAACACTTTTATCTTTTTTGTTGAAAGTGAAATAAATTATTATGAAGGCTGAGAGGGGTTTCCAAACGTTGTCATATGAATGTATATGGTGTATTTTTTATTTATGAATTATGCTGTTCACATTACACGGTTACAATTCCCTCTACCATATAATATTTTTTTGTATTTCAAAGTGTTTTATTGAAATGTTCACAAATGTTTACAAAATTAACATGTAAATTTTAAATTTTTGACATTGTTGATCGCAATATTGTACATTTACACACATATCAACATTCCATTTATCATCACAGCCACCTAAGAGTGGTCCATTACTTTATACAATGTCTTTTATTAGCTTCCATTGTTTAAATCGTGTAAGATTAAGTAAGATCAAAATTAGCATTAGTATTGAACAGTAGAAAAAAAAAAAAAACATAACTTTAACTGTAATATTTTCCTTTAAGATATCTTAGTTTTCCTGAGTTACCGTTAGTTTGGTGGTCTTTTATATGTCCCTTATTCATTTTTACCCACATAAGTATTATTTTGTAAAATATGAGACCCATGGCAGCCAGGTAGCAATAAAAGAAGTGTGTTTCTGATGTAGAAAAGAAGTCAATTCCTCCATATGATATATCTCATTAACCTCTATTCTCCATTCTGAGATAGTAGGAGAGTTCTGATCTCTCCAATGTTTTGGTATTAAATAACGTGCTGCCATTAATAGGAAAAGAAGGAGACTACCCTTCAAATTCCCCACTTCATATGGGGCATGTAGTAGCAGTATTAATTGTGGGGTTAGTACCATATAATATTTTATTCTTGAATCAACAAACTTATTTTTTAAGTTGTAATATTGATGTGTAAAGAGCAACATCAGTACACAGTGCCTGATTCTGAGCTTTCAGAAAGAGCCAACACTTCCCAATGGAACTGCTTTCAGTTAAGCTATTGTTTCTCCTTCTCAATGTACTTTCAATGTAACCCTACATTGTCTTATAGCAAAACAGGGATTCTCCTGCTTGGGTGCTATTCTCAAGTCTACTAGTAGGTGGAGTATGGGGGCGTGTTTAGCAATGCGAATGATTTCTGACTTAATATTGATTTCTACAATGCTGAAATTCTTCAGACTTCAGGAAATCTGCTTTTTGGAAGGGTAAGGAGGCCTGGGAAGTCACAAGTCATTGTATTTATAGTTAATGTGTCCACTGCTTCTCATTGTATTTAATGTATTATGGGTGCTACTACTTCTCCCCTCCCTGTATAATATGTTTAGGAGCTGGAGTTATTGGTCATAGAAGCCAGAATACAGCGTTGGACTGGGCCAGTGGGAAACTGGGAAAAAAAATATTGCCTATCTTACCTATCTTTCAAATGACCTACCCAGTGGCGGAACTACCGGGGGAGCAGGGGGTGCAATTGGGCCAGGGCCCGCACCCCCTCAGGGCCCCTCGGCAGGCTGCGCACCGCTGATTACCTGGCGATTCGGCGATTTCTGTAAAAATAGTTGTCTACGGAGGGGGGCAGGGGGGCCCGGCTGCACGTCACGCACCAGGGCCCGCCCCCCTCTAGTTACGTTACTGGACCAATCACGGCTGTATCAGCAAGGGAGCGGGGCTTGTGGCATTGTGTATTCCTTGGAGGACCTGACAGTAACCCAATGGCCAGTTCAACGCTGTATACCAGTTACATGGCTGGGAGCACATGGAAAACTGAAAACATGTCTAGCCCCGTTTCAGAACTAAAAAAAAAAAATCTGTTTTTTCTTTTAAAAAACGGATTTCAGTGCAGAATTCAGCTGGAACAGCGGCATAAACTGATACTTTATGGAAAAAAAGCAAGTTTTTCCATGACAGAATCCCTTGAAAGTGATGTTTCCATTACTAAGGCATTCACATTACCAAGTGCAGACATTTCCATTGTCCTTTTTACTCCCAGATTGTATTGGACAGTTTACCTGCTTCTCTTCATACAGGTCAAGTCATTTCAATCAAGATATTGTCACATGGGCTGTTATAGAGGGGCGGCTACTGACACATTGATTGCCAAGACTGAGGCCGCAATTATATACGAGTGCCAATTGATTGCTCTGAATGTTCCGCATGTCATTACCGCAAATATTTAACAACAGTTTGCTCTGAGCTGTTAGCTGAAGAAATACTTGCAAACTACTTACTGTACAATCAGTGTATGTCCCTGACATTTAAAGCAAATATATATTATTTAACCAATAAAAATCTCGAAAAACCACACAAAATGACTAAATGATAGTTTTCTAATTATTAGAATGTCAGCGACATCCCAAAACATTTGTGTAGATTCATTTAAGATGGATGTAACATGAAAAAAAATGTTTTTACCTATATATTTATATTGAAAGACAAGAAATACCAAAAATAAAATTATTAATAATTATATGAATTTACAGAATTTAGTTATTTCTGTTTTCTCTTCCAATCAACCTGCCGTGTTTCCTGTTTTGTCTACGGGGAATATTAAACTAAAATGTGATTCATGGTTTATTTCCTGAGTATATACAATAGAGGAGCCAGAGGTACAGGACTCTCCCTGTTGTAGTAAAGAAGGCTTAGCTTAAACTTAGCTACCTACACATATTGGCCCAACAATTAGATTATACTGCCAACACAGCAATATGGTCCTCAGCTGATGGAATATTCAAACCCAGGGGCCAATGATAAGATCACATTGCATCAATACAATCCGCGTCCAAAGGGACCTTCAATCCTGGCTATGTTAGTCAAGCCATAAGCTTGGTCTGATTGGAACCTTTTATAGGCCCAAATATGGCCAGGTCATTGTTTTTTATATATATATTTTTTATATATTTAGGCTAGTACCAATGTTTTGGAAAAAAGCTGATATAACACCAAAAGGGATTATAGAATCAGACTGGCAATTTCAGGCCTGTAAGTCTGACACCTGTAGTACAGTACGTTCCACAATTTCTGGATACTGGTGCATCTCTAATACAAACTGACTATGAAAATGGATGCCTTCAGCTAGGAGGGCGAGAGTTTGTGATGATTTACTTTTGGTTGGTACATTTTAGAAATTGTGGGGCTGCCGAAATGGTGACCCTTTAAAATGTAATCTCTGTTAGGAACATTTTCCAAGGTTGAAGGGCCTTTAGTCACTCCAATGGATGGAAAGTGGCCCCATCTGCAATTTTCACAATATTAGCGGGTGCAATATGCTTGAAGTCGATTTCCAAGTAGCACAGAGGTCAAGTTTATATATATGTTATTTACTGTTTGCATTTAAATAAAAAATAAGGCTATTGAAGAGCATTTCATGTTATACTTTCTATTCTATAAAGCTGCTGCATCACTTTTTACCAGCAGGTCAAAAATTTGTCTAATCATCTTAAAATGGAGCATGAAGTGTTAGGGAAGTCTTCAAAATCTAAATATAAGCTCTGCTTGAAACTGTATCCAGTGAAGTAGCCATGTTTTTTTTTTCTCTATAAAATTAGAATTCAGTATCAGAGGAGATGTTAAACAGACGATAAAATTATTCAAGTGAAGTAAAATTATTCTAGTAGAGTGAAATAGCTGCACGCCTCAACACCTTTCATGGCCAAGTCTACTTTCCGTCCAGAGCTAGTCTTGAATCATCAAGCACATTTTTTTTAAGGCTTAGCTAAAGACTGGATTTGCAAGCTTGCTTAATTTTTATTTGAAAAGAATAGATAGGTCTCCCCACTGGACAGCATTAAACCGAGCCATTCTTAGAGCCACTGACTCAATGATTATCCTTTCTGTCAGTTTGTGGAACCTGCTGTTAAGTCTTTCATTCCTTGCTCAGTGTGAGGCCGAGGCCCACCAGGAATCCTGTGGCCACTGGCCTAGTAATGAGTATTTTTGACTTTTATCTTTCTCTTCCCACTCCCCCTCCCCTGTATAGCCTGTAAACTCCTGTTTTTTCTCCCCCTTTTTATCATTTTTCTCTTGAAGTTTGTTTTTGTCATTCCTCCTATTTCTACTTTGCTTACAATATTTTTGCCTCTACTTCTCTTTCTCTTCTTTCTCCCACCCTCTTCTTGGTGTTCCCTGTCTCTGGACATATATATCATAACTTATGAAAGTCCTGCCACACTCATATTCAATATTTCATATTCAAGAATCTAGATTTGATAACGTATATATGTTTATGGGATCAGAGTTTGCAGGGAAGGTTGGGCTATGTTGGTAGAATTGAGAGAATAAAGATTTGTGATATAATGTGCTCAGGAAGTAAGGCCAATGCTCAGGCACCAGCTGTGAGGAGGGTTGGGCTCATATAGGACAGGGTCACCCTGGATTGGCTATCTCCACCCAAACAACAAAGCTGTTGTGGTGGTACAACATATCCACGGAAATGGGTAAAAAGTAGATGAGGAAACACTGGCTGCACTGCTGGTCCAATGGTTAAAAAGAGCAACTAACAACCAGGAGATTCTGGGTTCAACCCCCAGCATAGCCTTCTACTGTACCTTGTAGAGTACTAGTTGAGGTTCAAGCACTAGCAGAGCCTTACAGTCTCAAACCCAATAGATTCACATGCTGTACCTTGTAGAGTACTAGTTGAGGTTCAAGCCCCAGCAGTCTTACAGGCTTGAGCCTGAGATATTTACGTACTGTACCTTATAGAGTACCAGTTAAGGTTCAAGCTGCAGCAGAGTCTTACAGCTTTTAGCCTGAGATATTCACATGCTGTACCTTATAGAGTACTTGTTGAGATTCAAGCCCCAGACAGTCTTACAGTCTTGAGCCTGAGATATTCACATGCTGTACTTTATAGAGTACCAGTTAAGGTTCAAGCTGCAGCAGAGTCTTACGGCTTTGAGCCTGAGATATTTACGTACTGTACCTTATAGAGTACCAGTTGAGGTTCAAGCTGCAGCAGAGTCTTACAGTCTTGTACACAAGATATTCACATGCTGTACCTTTTAAAGTAATAATTGGGACAAGAGAGGTTTAAGATAGAGCTCTAGAATGTTTTACATAGGAAGGGTATACTATGAGGGTAAATTCTACAGTCTAAGGGAATTTCCCTGCCTCATGGCTGAGAATGGGGTTTCTACCCAGAGTTTCCAGGGACTGAGCCTTTTCATTGGATCAGGGCTGATCCCAAGAGTAGCCACAAGGTGTCGCTGTGCTCTAATATAAAAGGGGATGCCATGTGCTCAGTTTTCAGATTCATTACTGTTACAGAATTGTTTCAGTGCTGACTGCATTTTCACTGTACTCTTTCATCTAGCAAAGGGGACTCAGGACCTGTAAGTGGGTGAAATGTTGTGATGCACCAGGGGGGTGGCCAAAAATGGGTTACAACTTTATAAAGGATTTGTCTGAATACCAAACCGAATCTGAACCCTAATTTGCTTATGTAAATTAAAGGAAAGGGGGAAAGATAATGGCACTCACAGGAGTTGGCTAAAAATGTTCTTATTTGTTTGCGTGACGAAAAACCATGTGATTTTTTTTGGATTCGGATTCAGTTCTGCCAGGCTCTTGAATTTGGCCGAATCCTGCTGAAAAAGGCCAACTTTTGTCTGATTTCCTGAACCAAATCTGTATTCAGTGCATCCCTAGTGGGAAATAAAATTATAATGAGAATATGAGGGACAGAATGAGATGACGGAGGGCTAGGATATGTATCTGTGTGTGTGTGTGTGTGTGTTTATTTGTATACAGCAGTTTAAACTGCCTCTGCATGAACCTGCAACTTGATGGCACATCTCTAATAAGATATTAAGGAGCAGAGGACACATTTTGGAAAGCCTATGAATTATTTTTCATGCACTCTAAAGCAGTTTATGTACAGAGATACATAGACAGATACATGGGGGCAAATTTACTAAAGTGTGAAAATTTGTAACCATCGCAACACTTCATCAGGTGAAAATTCGCTCATACAACGCAAATTTACTAAGCTGCAAAGTTTCGTCCCGGGCGACGAGTGCTGGCGAATTTTCACTAGCGTTACTTCGGCAGAGCTAACATCTAAGTCCTTCGCTAGTGACAGCTGTGCCCATAAGTAAATCGGCAAATTGCAAGTATCAAATGCAGGCCCAATTTACTAGAGGACCATTCACTAGTCAAAAAGCTCAGTTTGGCACTTTATCACTAGGCAAATATTCATTCAGGCGAATGAGCATTACTCTAAAGTGCAAATTTTACAGACCCCTTTCGTCAGAGTTTCATTCTTCGACCAGGCAAACTAACAAGATGAAGCTCAATCCTCCTCAATCTTATGTCAGTAACATCATACTCTGTATGCCGGAGTGTCATGAAAAGTCTAATAAATGCGTTTTTTTTCTAACTTTAAAGCAGGATAACCATTTGAGGGACATGCCACATTCGTTTTAGGGTGGGCTCATGTCTAGGACATTTGCAGTGGTTCTCAACCTGGGGGTCACCTAAGGGGTGTCCAAACTACAAAACCATTGTTCGGACAGGGTGGGTTAAAGAATAGTGTTGCTCCGGCCATTTGTTACTAAGGGAATGTGCAGTAGCTGACAATTCCGGGAGCATTCAGTGCTATCAGCTGCTTCTGGGTAGTAGAGGGAGTACTCCAAGCTGAGTAGAGGGAGCTGAAGACTGAATGCAACGTCTCCAGATGGGCTTCCTCTTATTGGTGGATTTCTGCTTTTTTTTTCCTTCTGCCAGACTCCTCGATATTTACATGATGATTCATAACAGTAGCAAAATTACAGTTATGAAGTAGCAATAAAATTATTTTATGGTTGAGGGGGTCACCACAACATGAGGAACTGTATTAAAGGGTCATGGCATTAGGAAGGTTGAGAACCACTAGCATTAGAGGATCTCTTTGGTCTTTATTATGCTTCCTTGGACATGTGTAATAATAAGTAGGGATGCACCGAATCCAGGATTCAGTTCGGGATTCGGCCAGGATTCGGCCTTTATCAGCAGGGTTCGGATTCAGCCGAATCCTTCTGCCTGGCCGAACCGAATCCGAATCCTAAAATTAGGGCCAGGGAGCTAAATCATGTGACTTTTTGGCACAAAACAAGGAAGTAAAAAATGTTTTCCCCTTCCCACCCAAATCTTTCGGGAAGGATTCGGGGGTTCAGCCGAATCCAAAATAGTGGATTCGGTGCATCCCTAATAATAAGCGGCCACTTCAAGCATTTGCACCAACATCTCTAATACAGACGTATATATGAACTATATCTACCCGCCCTATTCTAATTGAGCTAAGCGTAAGAGAACTAATGAGGTTTCGCTAGGCAGAAATGAACGTTAGAGAAAGTTCGCTATGAAATGCTGACAAATAGCGAATGACTTTGGTGAATCTGCCCCTGTGATGCGGATGCAGAAGAGATTCATTGTTGTAGTTCCCGGCTGTATCTACAGATGTGTTTGTAGGGTCACTTTATTTGATACTCTCCCATTGCCCAAATCCTATGTTCAATCCTATGTCCCTCTCAGTCTTTGCTGCTCATAATACCTGCTTTGTGTTTTATTCTCTTCAATTTCCTCACTTCCTACTATTACACCACTTTTTTACTTCTTGGACTTTTATTGCACGGTTTTTACTGTCCTTTGCTCATTTGCAGTTGCCTATAAACATCTTTTACTGGCATCCTTGTAACCTTCAGAATGCTCAATGTGCTTTTTCCATTCAACCACATATATCAGTGTCCGGCCCACATGTGCCGCGCTGGTGACATTGCCGATGCTTCTCCATGAGCCTCTATAATCTCTCGGATGGCTGAGCTGATTTTACTGCTCAACTGATTTATCTGGGAATAGCCGTGAAGCATGAAGAAACTCAGCAGGAACTTGATTGGAAACCCAACAACAGTCTGCATAATACAAAAAAATGTAATTCTAAGCAACTTCCCAATATTCATTCCTCACGCATTTTCTTTTTTTTTTTTTTTTT
>CM044431.1:10559711-10590426 GCA_024363595.1 Xenopus borealis
CAATTATTAGACACTCCAACTGAAAGGAGAAGGAACGTCTAGAGTTACTTGGGGGTGCCAGTTATTAGACACTCCAACTGAAAGGAGAAGGAACGTCTAGAGTTACTCGGGGGTGCCAAATATTAGACACTCCAAGCTATTGTAATGACTTAACTGAAACCCCGGGCTGGTGCTCCTATCAGCAGAAAACTGCACTGGCCCAGGGTTTTACCAGTGAGCACAACGGAGCGATAGACTTCCATCCTCTTCTATCTTCGAATTTCCCAGAGAAATTGCATGCGCAGAAGAACGAAAAAGCCAACTTTTGAGTTAAAGTTCAGCTTTTCGTTTCTAATGCGCATGCGCAGCCTAGCGAAGATGGAGTAAGAAGAAAGTCTATAGCATTGTGGTGCTCACTGGTAAAACCCCCGGCTGGTGAAGTTTTCTGCTGATAGGTCTGGTGTTTAAGCTAAGTCATTACAATCGCTTGGGGGTGCCTAACATTTGGCACCCCAAGTATCTCTAGACTTTCCGTCTCCTTTAAGTAATTAAATCAATAGCAAAAATCCCTTTAGAGTTGCAATATAGACGGAAGGGGCTTACCAGTAGAAACACTAAATATGTGCAAATAATTCAGGATTGAACTGGGCCGGGGGCCCAAGGCCTCATGGGCCACACCAACTCAGATCCAATCTGGCCTCCCCTTCCCTGCTGCTCTCCCACTATCCTGGCTTCCCCAACTACCCTACCAAAGAAGAAAATGGCAGACACTCACAGATCCCACAAACTTGTAAAATAACTGAGAACTTTATTTAGGCCACAAAGTAAATTAATACAAAGCCTTACACATTTCGTGCCAGTAGGCACTTAATCATAGACTTTACCAGCCTCCTATACCACTCCCTTGTTGTCACCCATGCTGCAGGCCTGGTGGTGAGAGACGAGGTGGGGGCCCTAGATAGGATTTGGGGACCCCTGGTGGAGTAGCTCCAGTGGCCCTCACACACCCCAGTTCAACCATGCCAGGTACCAATCTTTATAATGACATCCATGCGAAAGGTGTGCTTGCTTGAGAGCATTTTCATATGGTCGCCAATAACCCTTTCTTTAACGTTATGAAAAAAATAAATATTTTGAAAAGTGTTTATGAATTTTAATACATCTGTCCAAAACACGACCAAAGGAAGACCATTCTGCAGTCGTTTTTGTACAGTGTCTGTACAATCCTTCAAAACTTTTCTCTGCCATCAATAAAGAGGGAAAATCTGAGTGAGCATTAATAGGTCTGCACTCAAAGACACAACATCTCTCAGTACATGATAATAAAATAGATCTGTCCCCGTCTTCTTCCTTTTCTCCATGACTCTTTCCCTAAAAGAGTTCCTGCCATTGGATTCCTATAGTGGGAGTAAGACGTTTTGCTGAGTTTTAATGTGCTTTTAGCATGTCTTAATGCACTTGCAAGATGAGTTTTGAAATAAATATCTTTTGCTGAGCTCTGTATTAATGATCATCATAGAGCAACACTCAAAGATAACATTCTAAATGTCAAGTGTGCTTAAAATATTCTAAGGCATCATTAAATGTCAGCACGAGTTTGTCTCCCAGCTCTGGGACTGTGTGTCTTCAAATATTTGACTCAAACAGTGAAATAATAATAATAGCTTTGTAGACTCCAAGTTGAGAAGACCAAATGCAGCCTGAAAGCTTATTGACGAGCTCAAGTACAATGCGGTAGATCCAAAAACGTACGCAGTGTCAGTAAATGAAGGGTCACCGGATTTCCTAATTTCTTTGTTGAATAAATTCTCAGGTTTAATTGTATATTTCTATACAAACTACAGAGCCCTGTTGAACCAAAGTCCTTTTCCGTAACAAGAACCTGTCATTCAAGTCTTGCAAATAATTCACACTGCATAGAGAGGATGTTCTGATCTTATAGAGGATTTTATTCATACATTATAATACTAACCAGGCATACATTCACTGCCCTCTGCAGCTGACCTACAGTATGAAGCTTTCAGTTAACGGAATTTTGTTTTGCAATAGAACGTGTCATTAGGGTTTAGTGGTGGTGAAAGAAACCTGTGCCTTCATATGGCCATGGAGATGAGATTAGAAAAAGATAAGATGACATTTTTTTGGAGGCATACAACTACTAAAGGTGGCGGTAGATATCAATTTTGTCAAAATGTCTTTTGTGCTCAGCTGGTTGTTGTCCCAACACATTTTTTAACAGTCCTGCATTAGAAGTGGGTTCTTTAACTACAAAAAGGGAAAGTGAATGTATTGCAGCTCTGGATTATCTGTCTCTGGCCAGTGTGACCTTTTGTTCTCCATCCTTTTTTTCAGGATATTCTCCTTTTTCTATCTCACTGCTTCTTGCACAGTAGCACACTTTGACCTCATCTTGGGATTACTCTGTCCATAATTGTAGACTGTCTCCTATTTACACCCCTTTCTCAAAACAACAAACAGGTGCCACAAGTAACCAATGTAGAGAACTCACCAAGTTTATTTAATCAGTGGTCAAGGTTCTTCAGCCCCAGACCCTCATCTTAGTGTGAAAACTGTTATGATTATGAACAGGCTAATGTGAGCCTCCCTCCACTCTAGGAAATCCACAGGGGCCACATATATAATAGTAAAAACAATTTTTATTGGAAAAAAAATTAAAACATAAATATCTCCAGAGACCCCAAGTAATGAATGCTCAGCACACATGGGCGAACTAAGCCCATGACTAAATGCTTGCTGAGCATGAAATAAATATCACCTCTGGAGATGTCTATATTTTAATTTGTTCCTCTTTTTACATCCCCAACCCACAGGTTTTATTTAGCATGAAGATATATTGTTGGTCAAGGAGAAAGTTGAGAAGAAAGATAAAAGCTCCAACAAGAGGAATTAAGTCATGGAAGACAGGTATAAACAGAATAGTGGGCAGGAGAGAAAGAATGGAGGAACCAAGTGTATAAAAAGAAAAAAAAAAGTGAAAAAATGGAAAATGGTGAAAGGTGAAAATGACAGTATATGAAATAGTAGAGGGAAAGAAAAGTATAGAATACAGCTGGCAGGAACAGTCCAGGGTAGAACCAGGGACCCGGTGTTTACTGGCCAATGCTCCTCCTGAATGACCCTCAAAAAGCTGAAGATTAAGCATGGCAGTTAATGTTAATGTGTTTTCCCCTAGTTTACACCGGATAATAGCGTGGATCCAGCTGAAGGAAATTCATTCTATTATAAAGAAACAAGAGATAAAGCAATGTTGAAGAGGATACAGATAATAAAATATCTCATAAATAATAAAGAGCTAAAGGAGAAGGGACAGTAAAGCAGAAGAACACAATAGGCACAGTATGCATTCAGTGGAAAGTCATCACCATTACAATGTGTCCCTATGCAAGTTTCTCAAAAAGCAAGAGTTCCAAAATGAGGCAAGGCACTTTATGGGGGCCAAAACAGCAGCTAGGACTCAGACTAAGTGCTTACCACAGGTTAGACAATGTTAAAATAAGTTGTTACTGTATTATATTTTGGTGGCAGCTACTAATGGTCCATTATTGTTGGAGGGACTAGGACTTTCATGGCTGGAAAGGGTGGATAGAAAGAAGACTGGTACTGAGAAGGTCTGAGGAGTTTGGACAGAATAACTGGAATTACAAAGTGAAGGGGGTGGGTAGAGTAGGAGAGGCGGAATTGGGCATCTTATAGCAGGTATAAGGAAGATATTGCCATGAGAAGACTGCTAGTGGGTTGATTCTACAGAAATGTGTAGAAACTATCTTTGAAATACACTTCTACGCCAATTAAAGTTAATAAACCCAACTTAATTCAAAGTTTTTCCTCTGTTTTGTTCCTGTATTGTGCTAATGGTACAGTGCCAGTCACATAGTGGGATACTGATTTGACAAGTTAGGTGTGATACGTCCCAAAACTCATTTGCTCAAGAATATATTCCTTTTTTTAATCCTTAAGTAGCATATTAAGTATCTTCCCCATAATGAGTGGCAGGCTTCCAGGTTTTTGGCACCACTTGTGCCTGGTGACTTTCCAGAGTTTATAGAGTTCTTTCAGATTAATGTCAGCCTCACTATTACTGAAATGACTTCCTGAAGAGCCTTCTGGTGGGTCCCATCTGCTCCTTCTGCCTCTTTCACCTTTGCTTTGTGTAAGCGATGTCAAACAGAAATACAAGCTGGAGGCAGATGTATCTCTTTCCTCCTTGATTATATGCAGTCACTTATTTAACCTGAAAAATCAACGTTTTATTCAATTCATGAAAATAATAACAAATGAGAAAACTGTGTTGTTGTATCAACAGACATTCTACTCGTTTACCCACCATGACTGGGTGCTGGGATGCCCTCCACCAACTGAAACATCATGCAGCATGTGTTACGTGTTGTGAATGGGAAGCTAATTGGAGGCCTTTTAGAGGAACTATCCTAAATCGATCACGAGTTGAACCCATGTCTGTATGCCTTGTACCCTATGCAAAAAAAAACACAAAACTAGAAGACATCTACTGCTGGGAGTGACATAGCAATTATGATTTTAAAATGGCCACAATCTAACCTCTTCAATATAGTCCAAGGGGACATTTGCCAAGTGCCCACCAGGACAGACCAGTAAGTGATGGATGTCTCACCAAACCGGAACCTTCTTGATATCTTTGAGCTTTCATCACTTGCAATGAATGTGTATGGATGGAGTAAACGTCCTCTGCTTTTTAAGGGGTAAGGTATTCTGGGCAGAGAAAAGAACAGCGAGAAAATAATAATTAAAGCAATAAAACCAGTAGTAATTCTGAAAGACATTTTAGATGGTCTACATCATTAACTATTGTTCTTGATCTAGAATTTGGGCTTCATTTACAGATACCCCAGACACAAGCAATAAAAAACTAAGGGCTGCAAAATTCTGCACTTTATACAAAACAGGGGGTCATTGCTACCTCATAATAAAGTATTATCAATAGCCATGACAAAAATAACAACCAAATAGTCAAGACAGTTCAAGAGAAAAACAATATCAACAATATCCACCCTTATAAGAAACATGTATAACCCCATTAAAATGTCAACAAAGGAAAACCTGCATTCTGCCATAAAATAAACAGAAGTTATTAATATTATTAATAATTATCACAAATTTCACCACATTACCACAGTACAAAATCACTCCACAGCCTCAGATTAATAGTAATAATCAGTAAAAAATATCAGCAGTGGGGAATGATAATATTTTTATGGCAGTGTAGAGTACAGTATTATTTCCCACAATTTCAGTGTAATTGTAGCTTGGAGAGAGAGTTTCATCGCATGTGATGCATCAGAGAATGTGCAATAGTCTTTGCCATGATCTATGACATCTACAACTGATTCTTTAGGTGCAAGTCATCGGCATGTATTGGCAAGTCATCGGCATGTATTGACACCGGTCATTATGGGAACCCTGGAGCTACTGTCAATTTAAATGTGGTGGTAGCTCCAGAGTTCTCATGCATCAATATCCACAATTGTGTTTATGAAGGTTTTCATTCATTTTAAGTCATGGTATATCTAGTAGAAGAAAATCTAGATCAGGGGTTCTCAACTTTTTTTACCAGCGAGCCTTATTCAAATGTAAGAAGAACTGGGGAGCAAAACAAACATGAAACAAGTTCCCGGAGGAGCCAAATATGTGCTGTGATTGGCTATTTCTTAGCTTGTAAGTGGACTGGCAGTCTAAGGTTCTGTTTGATAGTACGCCTCGTTTTTATTCAACCAAAACTTGCCTCCAAGCCTGGAATTCAAAAATAAGCACCTGCTTTGAGGCCCCTAGGAGCAACATCCAAAAGGTTGGTGGGCAACATGTTACTCATGAGCCATTGGTTGGGGATCACTCATCTAGAGCAACTGGACAGTTCTGAAGAAGCTGCTCGGATGAGTAGTGAAATTATCACGCAGGAAATCCAGTTGCTCTAGTTCTACTTTTAATAGATATACATACTTATATGTGATTGGCAACATGAGGAGAGACAGACACCTTGGAGCCAAGAACAATATTCATAACAATAAAGGCCATCTACCATAGACTCCATTGTATCCAAATAATCCAAGATGTTAAAAAATGATTTCCTTTTTCTAGTAATAATAAAAAAGTAGCTTGTACTTGATCCCAACTAAGATATAATTAATCCTTATTGGAAGCAAAATCCGCCTATTGGCTTTATTTAATGTTTGAATGATTTTCTAGTAGACTTAGGGACAAATTTACTATTATTCCCAAAAATTAGCTCGACCCTATTCAAAATTCGATAAGCATTCGACCATCGAATGCTTATCTAATTGTTTTAGGCTATCATTTTTCTTGATATTCGATTTCTCTATTAATTTGTATGATCGGATACCGATCGTTCGATTTCATGTAAAAATCTTAAAATTTCCTTCCAGCCTCCGAAAAATTCGTATGATTCGAACGATCGAACGCTTCGATCATACGAATGGTATTCGGGCAGGACTTAGTCTCAGAAGCTTATGGGGAGCTTCCCATAGGCTTCTATTGCAATTCGGTAGGTTCAATATGGCGAAGTAGGCAGTCGAATAATTTAAAAATTTTTCATCCTTCCATCATCGAATTATCGGATATCCGATCACTCCATCTATTTCATATTCGATGATCGAAGAGGCCAAATTTGCATATCCGATTTCGATTCTATTGAACTTCGATCAGTTCACGTGAATTTCGTAAATCGGCCCCTTAATGTCTACATGATTTTCTAGTAGACTTAAGGTATGAATAGCCAAATTATAGAAATAGCCATTATCTGGAAAACCCCAGGTTTTCTGGATAACAGGTCCTATACCTGTACCTTTGATCAATGTCTTTGATTCACACAATGACTGCATCTAAGTTGGATGCACCAGCATGCAATCAACATACAGAGAATATATTCATATATATACAGTATATATATATATATATATATATATATAAATTATATATTTCTGAGTCTCCGTTTAATCTCTTTATAGCCAGTAAAACCGCACATGGATGGATGTCAGTTGCTTATGTAAGCAGCAATACAAGTTATATAAACAGCAGATGTATGTTTTCTCTCTGTGTTATTGCAGTGGCTTTTTTTAATTATGGCAAAATAATGAGCAGTGTTGGCTCAGCAATGAGTTAGGTGCACGGGGAGATGAATCCCACATGGCAGCACCCAGACTTAATATAAGCGGAGGCAGCAGTTGTTTGCTATTCTAAGGGCCTCTCCTTTGTTACTGCTGGAAATGAATCACTAGATCCCCGCAGGTCTGGTTTCTGCCATACAAAGAGGTTTCCCCTATCCTGGTGTGATGGTGCGGACGCTTAGTAAAGCGAAACGCTTGTTTTAGACAGCGTAGGGCCCATTATGGATGCATGAAATGCATTAAAAGAAGGATCACATTGTTTCAGAGCAATTTTCCGAGGCTTTTAGGGAGCGATAGCCAGTAACGGCACTGAAACATGCGGTGATTATTGCTGCTTCTGTGAAATGAAGAGAAAGAACCTGGGATGGCCTGATGTGGGCCAAGCAGAAAATCAAAGAACTCAAGGGCACCGCTAAATAAAATACATAATCGGCAGCTTCCCTTTGTACTGTGCACAATAAAAGTACCTCTTCTTAAAGGGACAGCAGCCCTTTACAAATTGAGATGGAGCTCCCTTTCTGCCAAATCATGACTCCTACTACTACTCATCCGGGACTGAAGCCTCCTCTTGAGTGTGTGTGTTGTACCTGACCATGAACACAAATAACTTGCCTGTACTATTAGTTTACACACCACAGGATACATTTTGAAGAGTATTTTGCAAATTCTGCATACAAACCTTTACAATTAATGATGACTGGCTCTTAACCAACCTTAAACTTCCCTCTGCCAACCTGAACTCAATCCAAACCCATGACTCATGGGAATGTAAAACTTGATCCATGAGTTTTGGATTGGTTCACAAAACACTAGCACAATTCAACAGCACCTACTTAAAGTGGACCTGTCACCCCAAAAAAATATTAAAAATCATATTTTATCACATTAGTCAAGCAAAATGAACATCAATTACACTATATAAATTATTTTAATCTTGTTTTCTTCAGTCTGGGAACTCATAATTCTAGCAAGCAGGCAGGAGCCATTTTGTGCACACTGTTATTAAGACAAGCCTTGTATCATCTCAGAATCTTGTTTGTGCACCAGAATGGGGGACCTGATGTCTATCCCCGTGTCCTGGCTACACAATTAAATGGTTAAGAGAACTGGGGGAATGTGTGGGGAGCAGTGACATGTAGGAAGTGCTGAATGGAAAGTGAAAGTAATTATCTGCCTAAGGCATAGAGGAGTGTCAGACAATATTTGATTGACAGCTGAGATTTTTAAATGAGCTTAAAACAGCTATGAATGCTTTAATAAAAATTTGAAATTGGATTTCATGTTTAATTTGAAAAGGACTTTTATTATACAGATTTTTGTGTCTGGGTGACAGGTCCACTTTAAGGCAGTTATTCATTTTAGGCTTCTTTTCGGCCTAGTACTTCAAAATTGATGCCTTACACATTTTGCTGCAAGGTGTAGTACGGAGGGGTTAGTTTCATACACTAGGGGGCAGAGTTACGAAACTAGTGTGAAGAATTCGAAATTCGATCGAATTTGCAAAATTCGATTGGTCAAGTTGTAGAATATGCAAAACTAGGCAAATTCGACCATCGAATTTGCAAATTTGAGCAAATCAAATAGATCGAATAAAAATCTATTCAACTATTCGATTAGTCGAATTACTTCCCCTTTAAAAAATTCTTCGATTGCCTTCTTCGCCAGGTTTAACCTGGCGAAGTGTTTTGGGGGAATTTTGATCGAATAGCAAGTATTCGAACAAATGGTTAAAATCGTTCGAATTGATCGATTCGAAACGATTTTAGCGAATGATCGAATATTTGCTGTTCGATCGTTCGACCGTCAAATAGTGGTAAAATCTTTCAAATTCAAATTTGAAATGAATATTTGATTTTACTTCCCTTCTATTCATATGGTCGAATTTCAAATTTTTTTTATATTCGAAATTCGACCAATGATCAGCCCCATGGTGACTATTTCTTGACTATATTTGCTGTTATCATTACGACACATGGGGGTTGTAATTATAACCAGGAAACTGCTCAGAGCACTTTAAAATCTTACAGTTACAGTAGTTATCATACACTTTAGGTGCAAGCCAACATTAGGGTACAGCATGTGGTCAGAATCCCTTCATAGTCTCATATTTAACAACCCTATTGCCTATCCATATTATCTGCAGTGAATGTACTGGTATGTTTGGGGTTGATGTGGTTATTTCTGCAGTGACCTTACTGAAATCTATGTGGTTAATATACTCTATCCATTTATGGCATGTTTCATTTAATGTTCTTATATGCCATTTTCTGGAGTGATCTTACTGGTATGTCCACAGTTGATATACCTGCTAACAATTTTCTGCAGTAATCTTACTGGTATGTCTGTGGTCAAGGTGTTTATTATCTATTTTCTGCAGGGATATTACTGGCATGTCTGGGGTTGAGGTTTTATTAATGGCATGTCTGTGATTAATTTGTTTGTTATCTATTTTCTTCAGTGTTTTTACTGATACAGTATGTATGAGGTTAATATGTTTAAAGGGAAACTGTCATGGGAAAACATGTTTTTTTTTTTTAAATGCATCAGTTAATAGTGCTGCTCCAGTAGACTTCTGCACTGAAATCCATTTCTCAAAATAGCAAACAGATTTTTTTATATTCAGTTTAGAAATCTGACATGGGGCTAGACATATTGTCAATTTCCCAGCTGCCCCGGTCATGTGACTTGTGCCTGCACTTTAGGAGGGAACTGCTTTCTGGCAGGCTGTTGTTTTTCCTTCTCAATGTAAATGAATAGTACGTAGTGGAACATGGATTTTACTATTGAGTGCTGTTCTTAGATCTACCAGGCAGCTGTTATCTTGTGTTAGGGAGCTGTTATCTGGTTACCTTCCCATTGTTCTGTTGTTAGGCTGCTGGGTGAGGGAAAGGGAGGGAGTGATATCACTCCAACTTGCAGCACAGCAGTAAAGAGTGATTGAAGTTTATCAGAGCACAATTCGCATGACTTGGGGCAGCTGGGAAATTGACAATATGTCTAGGCCCATGTCAGATTTCAAAATGAAATATAAAAAAATCTGTTTGCTCTTTTGAGAAATGGATTCCAACGCAGAATTCTTCTGGAACAGCACTATTAACTGATGCATTTTGAAAAAAAAACTTCCCATGACAGGATCCCTTTAATGTCAATTTTCTGTAGTGATATTGTTGGCATGTCTGGGGTTACGGTGTTTATTATCTTTTTTTTTTTGCAGTGATCTTACTGGCATATCTTGGGTTAAGGGGATAATTATCTAGAGTTAATGTGTTTATTAATGTCCATTTTCTGCGTGTTACTGGCTTGTGTGGTGTTCATGTGTTGTCTGGGGTTAATGTGTTTATTTTATACACTGGCATGTATATATATATATATATATATATATTACTGGCATGTCTGGTGGTTATATGCTCTGAATATGTTTCAGAAGTTACTAATATGTCTGGGTACTTATGGCAAAAGGGTGAGGCAAAGCACACTGTGTCCCAGGCTTTCTTTTCACTTAAGACCCCTTATTTTGCTGAGAAAGCTGTTAGAGGAGGTTGACTTATGTTTTTGGTGGGCCCCTGGGATGAGTTTGGTGGGCCACATATACCTAAGTCTGACACTAACCATGCAATGGGTCTCACTGCTAATGTGCCCTCACGTACATAGAAGGTATTTGATATACTTTTTAGATCCTACCCTGTAGTCTCTGCACTCAACGCCTGAAAAAGCTAAAACGAGCACCTCCCACCCGTGTGGGGGCCCCTGACATGGCCACTTGATGGGTCCCAAACCCCTAGGGGGGAATTCACTAAGCGGCAAAAATTCGCTAGCATTGCCTTCGCTAACGTTTGCCGCACTTCGCCAGGCTAATTTTCGCCAGCACTACGCAAATTCACTAAGGGCGGCGAACGTTAGCGAAGTAGTGCTACTGTTAGTTCTCAAGGCAAAGCGCATTTGCGCTAGCGATGCCTAATTTGCATACGGCGGGAACTTAAGCGTATAATAGAGGTATATATTACAGCCGCTACACAAGCCCAGGAAATCTTTAATAAATAAAATAAAGTTGTCCTATTGCCCTACATGTGCCCCCTGTATAGTTGTGTTGCCATATTTTAGGAAATTGAATTTCGCCAGGTCTGACCAGGTGAAGTAAAGTCTAATGCTAACGTTCAGGAAAATGGTCATCTTAGTGAATTTGCTAATTACGATCCTTCGGCAGTGCGCAACTCCGCCTGGCTTAAGGGTGCGAAGTTGCGCTAGTCTATCTACTTCGCTAGCGAAAATTCGCTAGAGTTGGTGTTAGTAAATTTGCGAAGTTACGAATTGACGTCACGCTGGCGAATTATCGCTAGCGTTAGATGATTTGCGCTTTCGTGAATTTCCCCCCCAGTCCGAAGCTGAGGACTAAAGCCAAGATCTGCCTGCGATCCTCATTAATACATGGGAGCTGCCCAGCTTGTATGTTTCTCTATATACATTACATGGTTTCAGTCCAACAAGGAGAATGTGGTTTAACTAGAAACATGAAGCTATAAAGCACTCAATCACTTACTGTACACGTGTGTATTAAAGGGCAAGGAAAGGCAAAGAAATGAAATCCCATTTTTACTTTCTTCAATGAAAAAGAAATCTATCTCCAATATACTTTAATTAAAAAATGTGTACTGTTTTTATAAGAAACCTGACTGTATGCAGTGAAATTCTCCCTTCATTTATTGCTGTGGATAGGAATTTTCATACAGTCCCTAACTTCTGGCAGGTTAACAATCATACTTATGAACAGCAGGGGGAGTCCCTGCCTTACTTACCAGCCATGCAGAACTCAAGCAGCTTTGTTTTTTGATAATTTATGACGACCCCTAAGAAGCCCAGACCACACTGAGCATGTGCGAGTCTTGATATTGCAGAGAAGTCTAACAAAGTTAGAAGATGACAGCCCCCTGTGGCCAACTTTGAAAGCATAAATCATTTGTTTGATTAGACTTGTGGTGCAGTAAGTTCATGTTTATGTTTAGTATACAAAATACAGTATTTCTACCCTTATTATATTTTACACTTTCCTTGTCCTTTAACCTTCCCCTGGCACGACTCTATGAAATTCCATTAAAATAAAAGCTTATATAGAGAGATATAATAAACCTGCTTAGTTAATGTTATGCTCCAACAGAAACCCAGAATCATGTCTATCTAACAATGTATTATTGACTTCTTGCCTGGGGTGCCGACACAAATGCACATACACTGGATTCAATAGGCCGTTGAATCGCCTGTATCCTGCGAATATCAAACCGACTGCGGCTGGAAAAAAAAAAGCCCAATAGTCTGTGCGTGATTGTAATTACACGTGTGTCACCTTCCCCGATGGGAACATTTGCATTGAGCCAGAGAACAGCGGGGAACAAATAGCATTTCTTTCTAAAGCTGCTTTTTTTAAAAAAAAATGACACGCTGCTTTCTTCTGTTTTCTTTCCCCTCCTCCCTCTGTTTTCTTCTTTTCACTCATTTTTTCTGGAGATTACAGGATAATACATTTGGTAGATGCTGCTTTGCAGACGGAGGGACAGACACTGCAGAGCTGGGATGAGGTTTGACCTGTTGAATGTTTCCGCTTGTGGTAGAGTCTGTAGAGCCCTAATGAGATTAAAACTTGGTCCCCAATTTAATGCCTCATGTTCTATCCGAACCTTCACAGACAATCAGTCCATGTCCAATTTTCAAAACAAGTCAATGTCCAAAAAGTCTAAACAATAAATCAAAATATGCTTTTTTTTAAAAATTTTCCATGAACCAAAATGGGGAGGGGAGCCCAGGAGTTATCGGCCCATAAGGCCATAGTACATATACAATTTCAATAAATATTGGTAACACAAGTCAACCTCTAGACGTTTCGGTGGCCAATAGATTTTTGCTCCAAAATTCTCTGAAACTGAAGAAAGTCAAAGTAAAGTGCCAGAATGGGAGACTGGGGTACAGAGCTTAAAATCTGGTAACGCCTGACTTATACACAAGTCAGTAGTGATGGGCGAATCTCGCTTCGAAAAATTTGCGAAATGAGTCGCAGGACGCTTTTGACGCACGTTGCGTCAACTTTTGAACGTCGCGTCATTTTCGTTGCGTCGCGTCAAAAATGACGCGCGACTCATTTTTTCTGTGAAATTTCGCTGCCGATTTGCGAATTTATTCGCCAGCGGCGAATCGCGGGAATTTGCCGCAAATTCATCCATCACTACAAGTCAGTCCCTTTGCATGCTGGGTATTGTAGTCTTACATTAAACTAGGGAGGTGGCCAAAACTGCATTACCCAACAGGCACTGGGAGACTTGGGCTTGGCATATTAGGGCAAGAAAAAGTTTTGACTGGTTTCCAAAGTATAAACCAGCCAAAGGCCCAAAATGTAGCCCAAATCTGTACTTTGGCTATTTTGTACTTTCAAAACCTGCCTGGGCTTTAAATTAGTAGCCCAATTTGGCTAAAAAAAAACACCAACCTGGTGACATGAGGACTGAGATATTCTACATAAGTGCCCAAGTAGAATCGGACTGGGTGGAACACCAAGAAAAAAAACCTGGTGGGTCCCAAAAACCTAGACCAGCTCCCAATGGCTGGGCCAAAGGGGTAGGTAGAGTAGGCACGTGCCTAGGACGAAAAGCTGGGGGTTGCCAGGCATGAACCATCTCTGTTGCCTACCCTCTAGTCTTGTCCTCTAGTCTGGTCCTCTAGTCTGGTCCTCTAGTCCGGTCCTCTAGTCTGGTCCTCTAGTCTGGTCCTCTAGTCTGCTCCTCTAGTCTGGTCCTCTAGTCTGGTCCTCTAGTCTGGTCCTCTAGTCTGGTCCTCTAGTCTGGTCCTCTAGTCTGGTCCTCTAGTCTGGTCCTCTAGTCTGGCCCTCTAGTCTGGTCCTCTAGTCTGGCCCTCTAGTCTGGTCCTCTAGTCTGGTCCTCTAGTCTGGCCCTCTAGTCTGGTCCTCTAGTCTGGTCCTCTAGTCTGGTCCTGCTTGTTTTTGTGGCAGATGAAAATTGAATTACGGCAACAACAAGTTTATGTAGCGATAGATTAGAACTGCAGTTGCTGCTCATACCCTTCTAGGGGAAGAGTTTTATACTGTGAATGATATGAACCATCTATTATGTTTAAAAAATGTCTGTTTAGCAAACTGATGCCTTGCCCTAATTCAATTCACTGCTTTATATATTTTGCAGTCAATTGAGGCTCCCGAATGGGAATGAATAATAATAAAATACTCAAAAATATATAAAATAAATATCAAGCTACTTACAGTATATGTGACACTTTTACATATATTTGATTATGATCAATGTTATTATATACACCTATTAATAAAACTATAAATATTGCTTAAAAGAAAAGGAAATTTGCAATGGGCTTTTTAAGAAAGGACTAATTCAGTGATCTCGGGGAAGCCTTACGTTCGTCAAATAAAAGCAATGCAGCAAAGTGGATGTTGAAAAAAAAAAAGTGCATTTCTACAGATATTCTCCTTCTTGTA
This sequence comes from Xenopus borealis, assembly GCA_024363595.1. Lineage (NCBI taxonomy): Eukaryota > Metazoa > Chordata > Amphibia > Anura > Pipidae > Xenopus > Xenopus borealis. The sequence goes on from CM044431.1 coordinate 10,574,358, forward strand.
CCACAGATCAAAGAGGAACAGAAGATGTGGCTGCTGTAATGTCAGAAGAAAAGGGGATCAGAAGTCCAAAGGCATAAAGTTTACTGAAAAAATACAAGTAGTTGGGAAAACGTAGCCATATTTGTTTAAAAAAGGAAATGTCAGTTAAAACAGATCTAAAGAAATAAATGGTAATAAGAGAAAGATAGATTCACAAGAATTGCATTGTGTTTTATTAATTTATTATCATTATTATTATTATTATTATTATTATTATTAATAATAATAATAATAATAACTATTAATAACAATAATGTCATGGAGAATATTGTTTTTGGTTCTTCTCTGAAACAATTTCTTTAGGTCCCATGTCCTTGTTCAATAACGTCAAATTAGAAATATATAAAGGGACCCTACGATAAATTGTCTGGATCCATCCATCGTTTGTATGTAGGGTTGCCACCCAGCCTGTATTTTACCCGCCTAGCCGGTAACATACCTGCAAGGGCCGGTATTAAAAATTTACGGGCAATGTAGTTGCCAGAAATTTGTAATACCCTTACAAAAAGCCCTCGGCGCTTCACTTTAAATGTATTTGTTCCCCGACAGAGTGGTGGCTCCGCCCACTTAAGCTTAATTACCCGCCCCTTTTGTGTCATTTACTTGACTCCGCCCCTTTATGCCGCTCCCTAACCCTTTTTCTCCGCCCCCCACCAGGTGGCAACCCTATTTGTATGGGATCCGGAAACCAGTTATCCAGACAGCTCCAAATTATGGGAAGGCCATCTCCTATAGACACCATTTTAATAAAATAATTCCCATTTTTAAAAATGATTTTCTTTTTCTCTAGTAAAATAAAACAGTAACTTTTATGTGATCCGGTTAAGATATTGATGGCAAAATGATTCTGTTGGGTTTAATTCATGTTTGAATTAATTTTTTCAATAGACATGCTATGGAGGCCCAAATTACAAAAAACCTTTGCCACAGACTGTGAGGACAAACATCTGCCCAAGGATATATAATATACCCTCACCAATGTCTTCCATACCCCCAGCACACATGGAGACAGACTGGTGCATTCACTTACCTACACCCAGTGAGCAAATTGCAATTTTGAGGGCAATTACAATGCTTTTTTCCCACAATGCATCATTGCAGTTGGAAACACAAATCATATGTTCTCAAAAGTCTGTTTGGGTTTATTTACGTGTCCATTTATGCCTTCAGGGTGCAAAAGGAACCCCGGATCTACTATCTGGTTGGCGTAATACCCCCTGATTCAGAAATCAGTTGACTGAGAAGTAGTGATGGGTGAATTTATTCGCCAGGGGCGAATTCGCGGCGAATTCCCGCGATTCGCCGCTGGCGAATTAATTCACGAAACACCAGCAAAAATTCACCAGCGAAAATTCTCCAAAAAAAACGAGTCGCGCCGCGCACCGAAAACGACGCGACGCGCGACTCGTTTCGAGAATTATTTCGCCAATTTGCGAATTTCGCTAGAAATTCGCAAATTTTTCGCCAAAGCGAAACGGGTGAGATTCGCCCATCACTACTGAGAAGATAATTGCAAGTTCCCACCGTGCTTGCCGACATTCTCAACGTTCTCAGAAATAAACATGATTCTGCCCAACGCAGGGACACGGAAGTGGCGCAATGTGTCCATGATAACTACAATATAGGCATCAAAACACAAAAACCACATCACACAATAAATGCTTAATGGGTTTCACAAAGGACAAGCCCATACTTATATATTTCATAAATACACCTAGAGCATTTGCATCATTGTATTATCCCTTACCTTGGTAATAGAAACAAGTGTTATTCCTGTAACCCGTTAAATCTATATCATGTTCTGTTCTGAATTTCCATCTCTCAATGGGATGTATCCTATTGACTATAATAACAAAAACAGATGACAAGTTAAAACTAGCTTTGCTATTTTGAAGTACTTACTTGATGCATCTAAACAGTGAGGTGCTCGGCATTGCCATAGCAACAAATGCCATTTCTTTATGATTTTTTTTCCCCCCCATAGATATATTCAGTCAGATACTTTTGATACCTACATTGTAGAGCAACAATGACTTTTTATTTTTTTTTTTTTTTCATTTGGTTTGCATTGAAAGGAGATTTTATCATTTTGTGTGGCATGAAAAATGCATCATGGCTGTCAAATACAACTAGATAAGAGGGGAATCTTCTGCACCATCATTTAAAGAGGTTTAATTTATATAAATAAGTCACTCTATAAAGAAGAACCAGATACCAAAGTAGACAGAACAAGTAGGTCAAGAGAATCTACATCCAACAATCTTTATAAATGTAGGAACTGGATATCACAGAAATTCACAAATCTTGAATTTATATGAAGTTTTTTTTTTTACTCTAATAATAAATTCAAATGTACAACTCAAATGGGAGGTTATTTATGAAAAAATGTGAAGGTCTAAAATTTGAAGGAATGGGAAAGTCTTGAAAATGTATTTCGTCTTCGAATCAAATACGAACGAAACTCAAATCAAATTTTCCTCAGAAAGAAACTCTAATGTCAGGAAGGCTATTAATGTATTCCAATGGGTTAATGGACCTCTGCCATTGACTTGTAAATGAAATTTTCAGGTTTTAGGCGAATATTTGACTTAGAACTGTTTCCATGGTCGAGATGTCATAAATCTCACATTAGAATTTACATTCGAGTTGGTACCAGTGAGTTTTGATACAAAATGTCATTCCAAAAATTGAATTCAAATTTAGCATTTGAATCGTAATAAATCTCCCTCTAAGAGAAAAGGGTGAGGAGAGCCATAGACAGATGGGGCTGTAGTTGATGAATAAAAGTTGGTGGTTGATGAATGGAACAATGACAAGGGGGCCATAGATTTAGTAAAACCTGGTTGTTTAACGGGGCAATGACATTTACTCCATAGATTTTTATGGTTTCCAACTGAAGCCATGGATGGAGTGGGTGAACAACAGGAATCAAAAGAGCTCACTCATGGAGAAAGGAACTTTATTCCAGAGATGAATCTGCGTAGAGTATTCCATTATTCATATTGTAGGTTGCTTGATACGGTAATGTAATAACGTCCACAGAGATATGGGTGGGTAACCGGATGTCTGTAGGCCTTGGGAGAGTAAGGAAAGCACCTTTTAATGAGCTACAGTACTGTAGACATCATACTAACGAGTTAATGATGGATGAATAAAAACCAAAGAAAACAGTTAGATCTAGAGATAATGAGAAGCTAACAGTATCCATAGAATCAAAACAGAGGATATAGTCACGCTATAGAGTATTATTCCAATCATGATCAATTAAGAGTTTTCTACGTACTGTACCCACAACAGCTCCATGAGGTACAAATTCTATCAGATCATAGTTCTTGAATCTCAACATATTCAGTGTAGCCCACTGATCTCACATTTTCAATGATTCACATGCCTGTCATTATCATGGCATTATGCCCACATAGGGGTGACATTTTGGGTGTCTTCAGCTTTTTCATGGACGTTGTCATCAATCATCAATACAATTGTTTATACCTATTGATTTAATTTTTAGAAGAACATAAAGGGGGTAAGAAATCATTGGATGGAAGAGTGGATATTTTTTATAAACTAGCAGAGGTCTGCTCAAGGCTCACTTCTCCAATCCCTCCAATCAGGTGCTCAGTCAGCAGCGTCCCACTGCTACAACATACTTAGAAATCCACGAGAGGACGGCACTCCGATCAGAAAACTGTGCCCTACGCGTTTCGGGAATCAATCCCTTAATCATAGGTGTGCCTATGATTAAGGGATTGATTTCCGAAACGCGTAGGGCACAGTTTCCTTATTCCTAATAAACCTCTTTTTCTGATCAGAGTGCCGTCCTCTCGTGGATTTCTAAGGATATTTTTTATACTCTTAAAAAGACATCTTAATACTTTGGTATGATTGAAGGTCTACAGTGAATAAATGGTTTCAGAGACTAAGAGGAGACTTACAAATACAAACATTTAACATAGTCAATGGAATTCACTGGGGGCTTTTTTTATATTCTAATAATACTAGAAAAATAGAGATGAGTACTGATGAGTACTGCTTTATCAATGTTTTTTTTTTTAAATTGTAAAATATTCAACTCATAGGAATATATAGGACATAAATGAGACAAGTAAGTGTATATAAAGGCTCACGGCACAAAAGCCACAAACCAGTGCAGCTTCTCATTCGCATTAATGGAATCCAGTTGTCACCACTGAATTATGTTCCTGACCCCTTACACTCAAAGATGAGCCTTTTTTTCCAAAGGGTGGTGTTCCTGCTGATTGTGCTGGCAAATCCCTGACTGATGGTTCTTAAATAATTAAATGCAGGTGCCACAGATCAATATCTTGAATATAAAAGACACACTTATTCTGAGTTATAATGAGCTGTACTACTCACATATGATTATCAACCACAGAACCATCAGGGCCATCCATAGGTGTAACTGTCAAGAGAATCACCATGACCTTTTTTGCATACTTGAGTGACATGTTCTTGACCCTGCCTGTCTCTGACCTAGTCTAGTCTGCTGCCTGTCCTGACCATTGTTTTTGTATTGACTACTCTCTTGAATCCTGCTTTGTATTAATTGGTGTATTAATTGAATTCAGCCTGTGGTATCAATACAACCTGTTTTCCGACCACACTTGTTCTCCGTTCCATTTAGAATGTTCGTTTCCCTCGCCTGCTTAGAACTTTCTCCCTGGTTCTTTCACGCTAAGACCTGGCAGCACCCGAGTAGCATAGGGCTCCTCCAGAAGCCAAAGGTGGTTGTTATAGGTGGAGGCGTGAGCTGTGACTGGGACCTTGGAGCTACAGTAGTTCTGGCTTTTGGGACTGCATTCCTAACAGATGTAACTTTTATGTGGCTTATCCTTGTTCAAAGGTCCTTTTGCCCAACTCTGGCTTTCCCTGAGACCTTATGTTTGTTTCAGGGCACAGATCTTTACTGAGGCCTAATCCAACCCCAAGCTCTGGACACACACCCACAGATTTACTTCCCCTCCCTTTTAATCAAATTAGGGCAATCTACCTTGCATCCATGTATTGATGGGGCACCTCTCTTGAAATAACCTAAAGTAACATAAACAATCCTACCCACAGGTCCTTATTCCCACTACGGGGCATTATATTTTGACGATGTAAAATGTCAGCATTTACAAGCTGCCAAGTTCATGTAAAAGTCTATGTGATCTGTCTATAGAAAATTTTAAGGGACAAATTTACTATTATTGCCCAAAATTAGTTTGACCAAATTCGATATTCGATTAGCATTAGATCGTCGAATGCTAAACGAATAGTTTTAGGCTACATTTTATTCGTTATTCGACGATCGAATACAAATTTATTCGATCATTCGAATAATTTATTAGATCAGTCGAATAAATCATTCGATTATTCAAATGATTCGTACAATTCGAACGATCGAAGACTTCAATCGTACAAATCCTATTCGATCAGGACTTAGCCTCAGAAGCCAATGGGAGTGCTCCCATAGGCTTCTATTGCAATTGGGTAGGTCCAATCTGCCGAAGTAGGCAATCGAATAAACTTAAAAAACGAAATCCTTCGCTGATCGAATGATCGAATATTCGTTCATTCGACTCTATTCGAATGTATTCGATCGTTCGACCATTTGCTATTTGATGAACGAATATGCCAAAATTTGCATATTTGACCAAACAAATAAATCCTACGTTCCAAATTCGATCGAATTCGTTCGAACTTCGATCTATTCACGTGAATTTAGTAAATCGACCCCTAAATATTTTTTAATATTTTGTTTTTTAAAAATGGAGTTGATATGAAGTATTAAAAAACCTCTAACATTAAAAAAAATTTGAATTTTGATAACTAGGCCTCCACTAATATTAAAAGGAGATTATGTGGCTTGCCCCAGGTCCCAAATAATTGATCAGGATTTGAGCCTTGGGGGCAGATTAACTAATGGTCAATCAAATATTTTGGGGGGGTCATTTTCGATTAAAAATTCAATCAAAATCACCGTTTTCGATCAAATTAAAAGTTCAATTGAAAATGACTGCTTTCGATCGAATTTGAATCATTCAAATTGAACGATCTACTGGTAATTTTTTTTCAAAACTTTGCCAAATTGCATGTAAAGGCTATGGGAGGTCCCCCATAGGCTGTTATGGCAATTCGGCAGGTTTAAGGTGGCAAATGGTCGAATTCTAAGGAACATTACTTCGAAATTCGAATTTACTAATTTTTTCAATTCAAATTGAATTTTGGGCTATTCGTAGTAGCCGAAATGACTATGAAATTAAAATTTTAAAAATTAAAATTTTATTCAAAAATTCACTTCAACCCTTAGTAAATGTGTCCCTAAGTCTCTGGTCTAAGATTCTTTGTCAGTGACTTATTTAACCACCAGATCTTCCTCTTCTTTTGGAAATCCATCATAAACAAGACTTGGGTTGGAAAGTGAGACAGGTTACGAAGATTCTCGTAGCTAGAAGCACTAGGATCTCTGTATATGTAGCTAATGTCAAATGTTTCTTATGAATTTCTTAAGAAAAATAAGACACTAAAATAAGAACTAAAAAATAAGCCATGTTACTAATTATTTTCGAAGAGTTTTTAAATAAATGTATATTAACTGTTGAATGAAGCATTTGCTTCTGAGCCTTCAGCATCCTCTTGATCTTGATATCGGGAATGCGGAAATGTACAACCTTCACTTGTCACCAATGAAAACAGGTGAATTACAGGGACCTCAAATTAAAAAATGGCTGCTTACAGGGGGACGACGGGAATTGTAGCAGCTCGTAAGTCAAAAATAGTGTAGCAGTGAAATAACAATTTCCCAAAGGAGTAGTTGAAAAAGTTTAGTTCTACTTTAAGCATGAAGCTGTTTCCCTGCATATTTTAAATCTCTGTCCATTTGTAGTGATGGGGCCGGCTTGTAGTTTTGGACGCGGCTATCCATTTTTGGACATGGGTGTCCGTTTTTGGATGCGGGTGTCCGTTTTTCGCCATGCAAATTTTTCCTGGCGTTCCGCAAATAGTGGGAATTCGCTCACCAGGCCAATAAATTCACCCATCACTATCCATTTGCTTTTACCCAATGTTTGCACTATAGAACATCTTAAAAGAAAAGCCAGCAACAGTAGCTACAGCATGTTTCATGGCAAAAAGAAAATGTCAGTTGAGTTCTTTATCAGCCATTAAATTTGTAGGATTCGTACAAATTTCCAGTGAGCTTGTTTTCAGCAGCAAGGCCACAGCAAATAAACCGTGATAACAAAAATTTGATTTCCTACCTGTAAAAAAGAAAAAACAAATTCATCTTTCTCTCCCTTCCCTTCTTAAACTCTGCTGAAAAGTGTTGATTTGTGAGGTTATTAGGGCATGACTAGATCCAAAAAAGAAAAAGCTGCCGCACTTTAACAAAGTAGAAGCTTTTCAAGTAACAGAGAAGCCAGAGTCAGATAATAAATCATACATTTTATGTGATGCGAGCGGCAATAATTGGAGTAATGCTTTTCCTTAGAGTGACCTCCATTTCCATAATTTAGTGTTTCAATCTTTGGGTTTAGAATACTAATTTATGCTCTGTGGGAATCGAGCAAGACTCAATCCCCCCGAATACATTTTAAATATGTTAGTAATTACGTGCATAATCCCCACATCAATCCTAAATTGCCTTCAGACCTGCTTAGGTTAAGCATATCACCGATTTTATTTTGTTTGAGCACTGAACATCCATCCCTCTATAAGCCCCTGCTTTCCCGGTGTTGAATTTGCCATAAAACAACTAACAGAAGCTTTTAATCTCTCCATGTTGCGGACGTTCTATAAAAAAAAATTAAAAACTCCTGAAATTTGGTTCTATTGCTTTTCTGAATGTCAGGGGAATGTTATCTCTCCCTCTGCACAAAGAGAAGGCGCTCAGTGCCTTGTAATGTGTAACGACGGAACGACGAATGGAAAATCATTTGCTTGTGGCATTTAATAAAATATGCAAATTGTTTGAAATTGTCAAATGAAAAAGACTGACATGTTAGGAATTTCTATTGGTTAACGCCGCTTTCCTTCTTCCTCTTTCCCATTCTGTGTAGCCAGTCGCCTGTTGTTTTGGTGTTCCTTCATGTTTTTGCATCCTCATACATTTTCTAAATAGTAATTTCTTTCTAATTAAAAAAAAAAAAAAAAAATGTTGCGAATGTGGTCATTAAAACAATAAAAGCATTGTTCAACTTAAAATTAATTTTAGTATAGACATTGATGTTTTAAGACTATCTGCAACTGGTTTCAGTTTTTTTGTGGTTTTTCAGTTATTTAGCGTTTTAATTAAGAAGCTCTCCAATTAGAATTCCAACATCAATCTGGTTGCTAGAGGCTTGAGTATCTTTCCAGCCAGGGAGTGGATTGAATGGGAGACTGGAATATGAATAGTGATGGGCAAATTTATTCGCCAAGTGCGAATTCGCGGAGAATCCCCTCGACTCCCCGCCGGAAAATAAATTTGCGAAACGCCAGCGAAAATTCAGCTGCCGAAAAATTCGACGCGCGGCAAAAAAAGAGACACGACTCGTTTCGCGAATTATTTGCCAATTCGTGAATTTTGCTGGAAATTCGACAGTGAGTGGCTGTACATCTTTTTGTATTGCAAAGGTTCACCTCCATGATCTGCACCATAAGACTTTATAGAAAGAGGAATACCCTGGAGTTGATATTGATATGCTGTTTTGGAATCAGGAATCTTGTTCCTGAAGTTCTTGAAGTTGCAAATCCCACCAGTGAGTTTTACTGATTGAAGAAAACACAACTGTGTCTTCTTTAAAAAATTTTTACCTTTGAAGCAATCACTACATGCACTTTGTTTGGCTTAATTATCATTTTTAATTTTATTTTGGTGATAGCACTTTGTAGAAATCACTATAGCACTTTAGAAAACACAAGAAAAATCTGTGCATAGACTTTCAATGGTTCAAGACACACACAAATTTGTGCTGTAACACTTGGGTGACTGCACTGAATATTAACAATGTTGTTCTAGGTTCTATTTGTTTTTTTTCCATAGCCTGTAGCGCTGAACTATAATTGTGTTTCCATTTGGAAATATGGTGCAGAAGAAGGCAAAAAATTCAACAACTATAATATATATATATATACAAAAGGACCTTGGAGTCCTTGTAGATGATAAACTTGGCTGTAGCAAGCAATGCCAGTCAGCAGCATCAAGGGCCAATAAGGACTTGAGCTGTATTAAACATAGAGTCACGGGAGGAGGGGGTCATTCTTCCACTTTATAGAGCACTTGTAAGGCCACATCTAGAATATACCGTACAGTTTTGGTCTCCCTCACTCAAACAGGACATTATTGTATTAGAGAGGGGACAGAGAAGGGCAACTAAGCTGGTAAAGGGAAAATCTTAGCTATGAGGAAAGACTGGCCAAATTGGGGATGTTCACGCTGGAGAAGAGGCGCTTAAGGGGTGATATGATAACTATGTATAAATATATAAGGGGATCATATAATAATCTCTCTAATGCTTTATTCACCAGTAGGTCTTTCCAGCTGACACAAGGTCACCCATTCCAATTAGAAGAAAAGAGGTTCCGCCTAAATATTCGGAAGGGGTTTTTTTACAGTGAGAGCTGTGAAGATGTGGAATTCTCTCCCTAAATCAGTGGTACAGGCTGATACATTAGATAGGTATAAGAAGGGGTTGGATGCTTTATTCACCAGTAGCTCCTCCCAGCAGACAGGAGGGAGCCAATGAGATTAGAGGAAAGGAGGGAAAGGGGTGTTACAGGGAGGGAAGTGAATCAGTGGTACAGGCTGATACATTAGATAGGTATAAGAAGGGGTTGGATGGTGTTTAGCAAGTGAGGGAATACAGGGTTAGGGAAGATAGCTCATAGTAGAAGTTGATCTAGGGACTAGTCCCATTGCCATTTTGGAGTCAGGAAGGATTTTTTCCCCCCTCGAAGGCAAATTGGAGAGGCTTCAGGTTTTTCTTGACTTCCTCTGGATCAACTAAAAAAAAGTTTAAAGGTTGAACTTGATGGACGTGTGTCTTTTTTCAGCCTAACTTACTATGTTACTTTGTATATACATATATATATATATAAATACCAGCTGCAAAGTTGCTAGGAACAGGGCATATGTAAGAATACCTGGTGGTCTAGTGGGGTGGGGATGCCTACTGTGCTCTCTGTAGGGACGCCCACTACGTTTTTGACGTTGCGTCATTTTCGGCATGTGTTGTGTCATTTTTGGCACGTGTCGTGTTTTTTTTTTTACGCGTCTCGTCTTTTTGACGCCAGCAAATTTTCGGCATGCAAATTTATTCGCCCACGGCGAGTCGCAGTGAATCGCGAATTCGCCCATCACTAGGGTTGTTCATTGTTGAGTTCACATTTAGTATAATGTAGAGAGTTATATTGTGAGACAATTTGCAGTAGGTTTTCATTTTTTATTATTTGTTGTGTTTGAGCTATTTAGTTTTCTATTCAGCAGCTCTCCAGTTTGCCATTTCAGCAGTCTGGTCCCTAGGGTCCAAATTACCCTAGCAACCATAAGACTTGAATATGAATAGGAATTGGCCTTAATAGAAAAACAAGTTATTAAACATAGCAATAACAATACATTTGTAGCCTTACAGAACAATTATGTTTAGATGGGGTCAGTGGCCCCACCAACCCCTTTTTAAAACTGGAAAGAGTCAAAAGAAGAAGAGAAAATAATTTAGAAACTATAATTTAAAAAATCATGGCCAGTTGAAAAGTTGCTTAGAATTGGCCGTTCTAAAACATACTAAAAGTTAACTAAAAGTTTTTAAGTTGTAAAAAAAAACGTACGTCTTGATCATGTTTGTAATTTTTTCTTTATTGAAGAAATTCTATCACAATAATAAAGTATTCGCTGCTCCCTCCCACACTGCACTGGGCCCTTATAATATAGCTGCAAGAGTTAATCTTACCAATGTAGGGGTTAACTATAAAATTGGATTTTGATTTCATAACATTTATTTTCTTAATTTCTCCATGGGGTATATTTATCAAAGAGTGAAGTTAAGAGTGAAGTTCCGCCACTAGAGGGAAATTCCGCAGCTTTCCATTCATTTCTATGGGATTTTTGAAGGCGTATTTATCAAAGGGTGAAACTTCACTTCACCCATTGATAAATAGGCCTTTCAAAATCCCATAGAAATGAATTGAGAGCTGCTGAATTTCACTCTAGTGGCGGAACTTCACTCTTTGATAAATTTACTCTCCTATGGGGTGGATTCATTAAAGAGTGAAGTTAAGAGTGAAGTTCCGCCACTAGAGGGAAATTCCACAGCTATCAATTAATTTCTATGGGATTTTTAAAGGCGTATTCATCAAAGGGTGAACTTTCACTTCACCCATTGATGAATACGCCTTGCAAAATCCCATAGAAATTAATTGAGAGCTGCGGAATTTCCCCCTAGTGGCGGAACTTCACTCTTTGATGAATCTACCCCTATGTCTCCACCCAACAGAGCAACTTCCCAAACTTTTCCATACCAAGGCCTATAGGAACATCAGGTTTTATAATTATTTTACCTTGGCCTCCACAGACATATATACTGTATCAATCCAAAAGAATTAAAACACAATCTTTTATCAGAGAGAAACAAGAAGGAGACTCAAGTTGTATCTTGGGTACTCGCTATCCTTGTAGAAAAAAATCGAAGATCAAGGGCGAGATGTGGGCATAAGAAAGTCCTCCTGGGATCTGCTGATATTGCAAGTGAGTCTTCTAAATGTGTGTCGCCAGTTTAATAAATACTGATATGGGTTTGGCCCTTTTGTCAAGAGTTTTGTGTATTGGACAGGACTTCATTTTGTCACATAATCCATTGTCTACCAGTAGAAATTCCTAATGAATGTTTCTTGTCCTATCTACACTTACAGCCCTCGCTCTCCAGAGATCCTCCTCAGAAAGCAAATTTAAAATAGTATTTCTGACAGTGCAGCAATTTCAATTTAGCTACAAATAATGAATTTAGAATTCTATTTTGTTCTGTAGCTTTGACATATTTTGTACCGACTAATGTTAACAAGTACGCATTTATACTAAGAAAAAAATTCTCATAATGTCTGGTTAATTATGACTACTCTTCTGATCAAAAATTTTGCACATTGGTGAAATGCAGCTTAATTGGGGTTAAGGTGAAAAAAGCAGTAAAATAATTGTTTTACGATCATTTACTTTTGTGGCCCGGGGTAGTTACTGGATGGCCTCATGAGCTGGACTTCCTAACAGGAGGGAAAAAACACTTATACTGACTATGCGTTTAGTATCCAGCTGACCCATAGGTTGCTGACTCAGATTCTTTTGCAGCTCCCTGTCAAAGTTCAGTTTTTCACCATGCTATAAATATTAAACAGAAGAAGTGTTGGGTAATTGCGAGCATGGTTTTTTACATAAAAGATGCAGAAATAAAATTACTTCATAGAATACAACCTAATCAGTGATATTTTTAAAGGTACAGTTTATAATTTGAATTCTGTTTATTGTGGAGTTTCCAGAAGAGATGCACCAAATTCACTATTTTAGGATTCTGCTGAATCCCGAATCAGTGTCGGACTAGGACATCAGGGGCCCACCCAAAAACCTTACACTAGGGGCCCACCAAAAAATTTTAGACCAGGGGCCCACTCTCAGTACTATTATTCTTCCTCTACTCATTCAATCTCTATTCTCCTAGTGTATTTTCTTTACATACTATAATCTATTATTGCATCTGTTGAGCCTCTAAAAATAGGAAATGGTCATGAACTTGGCCAAATTAGCAGCATGAGGGCCCCCTGTACCCTGGGCCCACCGGGACTTTTCCTGGTGTCCTGGTGGGCCAGTCCGACACTGTCCCGAATGCTTCACAAAAGATTTGGGCGAATACCGAACCAAATATGAATTTACATATTAGGGAAACAAGGGGAGAAAGAGAATGATGATTCTAAGTTATAAGATCTAAGACAGGCAAAAGGTTAACAGAGATGTTTTCTAAAATGCAGTTAATATGTGTTAGAAGGAATCTGTAGCAAGTGTCGGGTGTTGAAATTTTAACAAAGCTATTGTAGTTCTACAACCAGATCCAACAATTATATTTGTCCATGTGTAGTCAGAATGTAGGTGACCATACATGGATAGATCTTGGTTGTTGACTTGTTCTTGGTCTTGAATTGATTTGACTTGAACTTCTTGCAGAAGGTTTTGCAGATATGAATGTTCAATTTGGGGAAAGCACAACTAGATCTCTATCCTGATCATTCGCAAAGGAGTTTTGTTGACTTATGAGCACGTATATCATGTCATACGGGTCCTCTACAAGATCAAGAAGAAAATATTCAGAGGAATACAACTAATTAGTGGTTTGGTACAGGCTACACCCAATCAGTTGTTCCAAATCTAGGAGCCTGAAGGTCATGTAGAACACATTTTGGGAAGAAAAGCTGGTATGTCTTCTAGATTCACCTGAAAGCCAAGCTTAAAGGTCAGTTAGGATGAGATTTGGTGTTTTATATGTTCTTGGAAAAACACTTGACTTATATACATAATGATCTTTTCTTACATTTGTAACCTTTTTTTTTTTTGAGGAAAGGGGAGCCCTGACCAAAGGTTGGACCTTCAACAGGAACTTTAACTGGAAAAGCCAGACAATCATTTTCTATATGAATTTGTCACACGGCATCAGTGCAGAGCTCACCCACAGATGTGGAACTACTACAAAACCCACCTACACCTTTGTAGCTACTTTGTTAAATCGGGTTGAAAAAAGACCAAGTCCATCAAGTTCAAACCCTCCAAATGAAACCTAGCATCCATCCACACAACCATCCATACATTTAATGTACATAAATTAATATAATATTATGTCTGTCCAAGATATCATACAAGCCCCTCTTAAACGCATTAGTAGAATCAGCATCACAACAAAAAAAAATAGAATTGTAATTAAACTTGAATTCAGAAAGGTTAAAAACCATGCACACATAAGAAACCTGAATGACTTATTAAGAATCAATTTTGGTACTTATTTAAAGATGGCGGTGAAGATGGAGGAAGTTTAAAAAATGTTCCCTTTTCAAAACATCACTTTTATGCTTCATTATTTATACAATTAAAAAAAAAAAATCCACCATAAAATTGCAATGTTAATTGTTTATGGGAGCATTAGAAAACAGGCGGGTATTAAAGTACAAAACTACAGAACATTTGATAAGTAATTATACTCTCCATGGGAAGGAAGTGCAAGTCTACCGATAAGCAGATGGACCCATTACCATTTTGTTATGATTTGTAATGAAATAAACATTTCCCCCAAGATTTGCGCATGCAAGGTGAAGATAATCGTAATGAAGCATAAACATACATATACAGTTGTATATTATAGATAAGCAGATGGGAAGTGTGGAGGATTACATTGGAGACCTACGGTCAAAATCCTACAGTATTTATTGAAACGGGACGGAACGTCATTTCTATGGTGTTGAAATAATAATTTCTTTATTTTGGGGGGGAATTTTTCTTTAGAATAATAAGACAATAGGGCTCATTTATGAATGCAAGTGCAAATTGTTATTTTGGACACAAATCAACACATTTTTTTACTATATCATGCAGTGTTTCCTCCCATAATAGTGGGGAATGAAAAAAATTTGAATTTGAATATCGAATTCAAATTTTTCTAGCACAATTCGATCGATAGGGAATATTCGAACGATTTTTAGCGAACGATTTTTTTCAAATTCGATCTTAGGGAATGATCCCCATTTCGGTAGGTTTAATCCGGCGAAGTAGGTGATCAAATTTAAATTTAAAGGGGAAGTAATCGACCATCGAATTTTGGAATATTCAAATTAAATTAAATTCGAATATTCGAATCATTAGAATTTTAATATTCGATGGTTGAATTTGCCTAATTTGCATATTCGAAATTCGAATTAGAATCATTATTCTAATTCCTGATGTGATAATATGTGAATTTAGTAAATCTGCCCCTTGATGTGAATTCTACTTACAACATGTACTTCCAGCAAATCCTGTGTTGGAAAAGATATAGTGATGATATTTATTTTTTTGTCTGGCGAGGGACAAATTTAGATGTTGAGGTAATGATGTTTTTTCCTTAATAATAACAATTGGCATTTAAAAATTCTAAGGAAAAGATGCCACCCCTGCTTTATTGGGGAACGTCAAAAGAGTTAATTCTACAGTTTATAGAAAATCAACCACCACCAATACGCATGTTACACTGGATTCGTTTAGTAATCCTCACTAATTTTAAACGAATCCTAAATCATTCAAAAAGAGAAATACTGATAGGCCATTATTTAAGATTTAAATGGAATTGCAATGATTTTCTGGATTTTGAAGTGAATGCGAGAAATTAAAGAGACCTTCAGGAGAAATGAGATGACTTGCTCAAAGAGAAAAAGCCGGTGCATTCTAATAAGGTTATTAGGTATATAGGTCATATCAGTAACCACCTGCAGATTATAAAGTCCATTTTAAGAAGACATTGGACGGTCTTGAAGAATTAGTAGACTGTTTTAAAATCCCCTAAAATTATTCTAAACAGCCCCCAGAATAATGTACCGTACCTTTCTCCTTGCATTCTGTCTCATGCAGATTCTGTACCACAAACAGCTCAGCTGCAGCTCTCTCAGCTGCTTCCTTGTCTAGTGTGATGCTCCATCATTATTTTCTCTTCGGACAGCTCCTCCTCTCTCCGACTGTGAAGACCTCAAAGAGGTGTCTACTGCACATGCCTGATTGATAGCCATTAAACTAGTCTTAGACTAGAAACATAAGTATAAATCTCAATATAACATTTACTTCTGTGGATAGCAATTGTCAGACGGTCCCTAACTGCTGTGCAGAGAAACAATCATACTTATGAACAGCAGGGGGAGCCCCACCTTACTTCCCAGACATGCAGAACTCCAGCAGCTTTGTTTCCCTTTAGAGCAATCGCCGACTGTGTAGAGTTTTGTATTGGATTTTATTTTTGCCTTTACTTCCCATTTACTGTTTCCAACTCCAGCTGCA
>CM044431.1:10605050-10616111 GCA_024363595.1 Xenopus borealis
AGGGATAATGTACCCCCTACTGTAAATGATAAGGATATTAGAAGTCACTGAGGGGTGAACATATTTGACCAATAAGTTATAAGGGATCGTGACTATAAGTCAGACACTCCTAATTTTTATAAATGTAACTTTTATACTGGTCTGTGGCCCTTCTATACAAAGAGTCTCTAAGACTAAAGACAATAAACAAAGGTAAAGAAATTTAAAGGGAATCAAACTGTTCTCCTCCGAGTTGAGCAGTACATTTGTCTTTATATAAGAAGTCTAGTGTGTCAGTTACAGAAGTTTCAGGTCCGCGTGACTTGCTACGGGCTGTACAATCCCCTAACCAAGATAAATTCACTGCTCGTTGGAGAGACACTTGGAGCCTTTTTCTTACTTTTACTCATCTTCGCTGGGAAAGAACTTTCAGTTTTTATTGCTGTGCCGCTGCTCCTGGATTCCTGCAGCGGGGGGAACATTATCTGCGCTCACAACCTTCCGTAGCAATTGTGCTTGGTTATTATTATTCTCTAATATATTTGACTCCTGCTCTTTAAACACTCAGCAGGGAGCTCGCCCCATGGAGAGGAATTCATATTTACAAAATGATGGGCTGCTTGATCTTGTAGTGGTCGCTTTAAATAGGAATCCTCCTGGGAATTCCTCGCGTGTTATTTTCTGAGGTAGCGGTACAGTAAATCTGTAGAATAAAACTGACAGATTCGTTTGCATCTCTGTCACCGACGTGGGTGTAGTTCATTGTTTCCTTAAAGGTGTGCTTCACCTTTAAATGAATATTTAGGGGCAGATTTATCAAGGGTCGAAGAAAAAATTCGAATTACAAGCTATTTTTGTGTATTTCAACTAGGGAATAGTCCCGATTCAATCCAAATTTGCAAAAAAATCCAAAAATTTGAATTTCGAAATTTATTGTGCACTGTCTCTTTAAAAATTCTACTTCAACCATTCGGCATCTAAAATCTGCCAAATTGTTGTTTTAGCCTATGGGGGATCTCCTAGACCCTATTTGGAGTCAATTGGTTGACTTGGAAAATTCTACATTTTTTTGGAGGAAAAACCTCCTATTTAGGCAAAAATGGACCTATTCGATCGAAAATGGACCTAGTTGATGGGGAAAAAAAACTTCAAATTAACTTCGGTTGGTCTTTTTGAATCTGAATCTCAAAGTTTTTGCAATTTGAAAAGTCGCAGAAAAAACATTTGAATATTCACCAGTACGAATTGAACGTTCGAAGCGTTCGATTGTACGATTGAAATTCGGCAAAAGACTTTGGATGGATTCCCATAGGCTTCTATTGCAATTCGGTAGATTCAACCTGGCGAAGTAGGCAGTCGAATAAAAATTTAAAGGGGAAGTACTTCGATCAGTGAATGGTCGAATGATCAAATATTCTATATTCGATGGTGGAAAATACTTAATTTGCGTATTCGAATAGTCGCACAATGGAATAGAGACTATTCGAACGAATAATCGAATCCTTCACACGAATTTAGTAAATCTGCCCCTAAGAATTCTATTGCTTCATTAGACATTTTACAAAGAGATTAAGTTTTACCTGCAACTTACTCGCTGCTTTCATAGTAAAACTCCCAATCTTGGTTGCCCTTTTATTAGCCACCAGTAGGATCACCTGACTATAGCTGGGAAGGGTGGAAGCTACAACAAGCAGCTGGTCACTACTCCTATATGAACTACAGGTATGGGATCCGTTATCCAGAAACCCATTATCCAAATTATAGAACGCCCGTCTCCCATAGACTCCATTGTAAAGAAATAATCCAAATTTTTAAAAATGATTTCCTTTTTCCCTATAATAATAAAACAGTAGCTTGTACTTGATCCCAACTAAGATGTAATTAATCCTTATTGGAGGCAAAACCAGCTTTTTGTGTTTATTTAAGGTTTGAATAATTTTTTAGTTGACGTAAGGTATGAAGATCCAAATTACAGAACGATCATTTATCCGGAAAACCCCAGGTCCCGAGCATTCTGGATAACAGGTCCCATACCTGTATAAGAAACAAGGGAAAGTTGTGCTAACCACTTATTTAAAAAAAACATTAAGTGGGGGTGGATGAGGCTGTGACCAGCTCCTTGTTGTAGCCCCCACCCTTCCCAGCTATAGTCAGGTGATCCCACTGGTGGCTAATAAAAGGGCAACCAAGATTGGGAGTTTTACTTTGAAAGCAGCAAGTAAGTTGCAGGTAAAACTTAGTCCCTGTGTAAAATTTATAATGAAGTAATAGAATTCTTAGTGAATCAGATGCAGTTTGAGAGTAGGACTGGCCAGTAGCGATGGGTGAATTTATTTGCCAGGCGCGAATTGCCGCGATTCGCGAAAATTCGCCTGCCGAAAATTCGCTGGCGTAAAAAACGAGACGTGCGTCACAAAAAAACGCGACGGCCCCTGAAAATGACGCGACGCACATCGAAAAAGATGCGACAAGCATCAAAAACGTGACACGACTTGTTTCTCGAATTTTCCACCGATTCGCGAATTTCGCTGGAATTTTTATATAGAGATCAGGTTATCATTCCAAGTGCTGTAATTATAACATTATATTAACATAGTCCCTTTAATGCTGCTTATAGAGGTTTCAATGGAAAAGTAACGGCTGATTTCAGCTCCTCGTGTTTATTTTATTGTACTCGACCATATTTATTTTATAAAGTCGCAACGATCTCTGGGACACAACCTGTTTTACTCTCCATTCCTGCTCACGTCTGGCCCATTTCACTATCTTTTCACTGCAGAATAATGGGCCCCTGTCCTTCAGAGCAGCCGTTAGTTCCTCCACCAACATTTACAGATTCCAACATCATCAGCTTTTAATTTCTTTTACTGGGGAAACTGTATGTGCGCTAGAGTTTCATTGGCCCCATATTGAAGGTCCCAAAAACAGGTTGAACTGGTCTAATAATTCTCTGTCTGGCCTGAACTTTCAGTTTACTTGAACTCCTCTACAATCTAACACTGACTTTGCTTCTGAATTCTGCTCACAAACAAAATGTGTATCACACATAGAAACATATTTAACATCAACATTCCCTTGTACTAAGCACTAGTTTACTCATAGTCTGTACAGAGAGATCCCATAAAACTATGTCACATAGGTATTCCCTGTACTAAGCACAATTCAGCAGGAACAGTCCCTAAGTTTGCTCATAGTCTGTACAGAGAGATCCTATAAAACTATGTCACATAGGTATTCCCTGTACTAAGCACAATTCAGCAGGATCAGTCCCTAAGTTTGCTCATAGTCTGTACAGAGAGATCCCATAAAACTATGTCACATAGGTATTCCCTGTACTAAGCACAATTCAGCAGGAACAGTCCCTAAGTTTGCTCATAGTCTGTACAGAGAGATCCCATAAAACTATGTCACATAGGTATTCCCTGTACTAAGCACAATTCAGCAGGAACAGTCCCTAAGTTTGCTCATAGTCTGTACAGAGAGATCCCATAAAACTATGTCACATAGGTATTCCCTGTACTAAGCACAATTCAGCAGGAACAGTCCCTAAGTTTGCTCATAGTCTGTACAGAGAGATCCCATAAAACTATGTCACATAGGTATTCCCTGTACTAAGCACAATTCAGCAGGAACTTGAATTGTATATTGGTACTTTAATTAAGAAGAATAATCCTTCAACAGGCAGATGTAACATTAGAATTAAACCATAATATGAGCTACAAGAGTGGCTGCTATTACAAATACAAATATATAGATATTGAATATTTAATTCTGCATTAAAATAAAAACAATATTTCAAATGAAGTCAGAGGATGATTCCGTTTGGAGGGAACAGCACAATCCTATTGTTTATTTAGAGTCGGAGGCAAATCAAAGCTCTCCCTGACAGGGCAGAATGACAGCTAAATATTAAAGGATTTATCTAACTGCTTTTTTTTATTATTATTTTTTTTTTTCTATAAACAGCGAAGCAGGATGAAATATGATGTGGGATTTGAGGTGTCATCCATTATACATTTCATTGTCACCCTGGTTCCTTGGTAAAGTTTTCATATTCATGAAGAAGTAACGTGTAATGTTCTAAATCTTGCATAAAGCTCCTTTCAGCCACATTCATCACCTGGAGGGAAATGATAAATGACATGGCTTGAAAAAATGTGAGGTTTAATTCATTTAAAATAACATGTCACCTTGCTTTTGACCGTAATTTCTTCCTTTTTTGGGACTTTTTCTTTAAATGGATCCTGTCATGGGAAAAAAAAATTTTTCAAAACACATCAGTTAATAGTGCTGTTCCAGAAGAATTCTGCATTGAAATCCATTTCTCAAAAGAGCAAACAGATTTTTTTATATTTTATTTTGAAATCTGACATGGGGCTAGACATAATGTCAATTTCCCAGCTGCCCCAAGTCATGTGACTTGTGCTCTGATAAACTTCAGTCACTCTTTACTGCTGTACTGCAAGTTGGAGTAATATCACCCCCTCCCTTTCCCCCACCCAGCAGCCTAACAACAGAACAATGGGAAGGTAACCAGATAACAGCTCCCTAACATAAGATAACAGCTGCCTTGTAGATCTAAGAACAGCACTCAATAGTAAAACCCATGTCCCACTGAGACACATTCAGTTACATTGAGAAGGAAAAACAACAGCCTGCCAGAAAGCAGTTCCCTCCGAAAGTGCTGGCACAAGTCACATGACTGGGGCAGCTGGGAAATTGACAAAATGGCTAGCCCCATGTCAGATTTCAAATCTGAATATAAAAAAATCTGTTTGCTCTTTTGAGTAATGGATTTCAGTGCAGAGGTCTATTGGAGCAGCACTATTAACTGATGCATTTTAAAAAAAAACATGTTTTCCCATGACAGTTTCCCTTTAAAAAAACCCAGCTTCATGGATTGTGTAGCTGATTAAATGTCATGCCCTTAATAGGAACCACTGGTGAGGCAATGTCACTGCAAGATTTATTCATAGGGCTTACCTCCTTGTCCCGTTTTCAGTGGGACAGTCCTGCTTTTGACAGCTCAACCCATAGTATCGCGTTTGTACTGGAAAGTTCCAATTTTCATTGGACTGAACAGCTAAAAAAAAGATACAAATTTCTAACTTAATTTTGGAAGAGAGCCCAGAACAGCCACGAGGTGCAGATAAGATACTTTAGTAACAATTTTGAGATAAGCAAATAAGCAATTGTAACAATTTAGATAATTAGGTCTCTTGGGAGAAGTTAGACTCACAGGGGGAGATTCAGCTAAGGGTTAAATTTATCAAAGAGTGAAGTTTCGCCACTAGAAGGAAATTCCGCCGCTCTCCATTCATTTCTATGGGATTTTGAAAAGGCCTATTCATCAATGGGTGAAGTGAAATTTCACCCTTTGATAAATACACTTTTCAAAATCCCATAGAAAAGAATGGAGAGCGGCGGAATTTCCCTCTAGTGGTGAAACTTCACTCTTAACTTCACTCTTTGATAAATTTACCCAACAGCTTCAGGGCAGGGGCACATGCGCAGATTCTGGGAGATTTAGGGGCAGATTTTACTATTGGTCAAATTTCGAATGAAAAAAAAAATTTGAAATTCAACCAGGGAATAGTGGGGAATTAAAAAAATTAGAATTTCGAATTTTTTCAGCGCAATTCGATGAATCGAACGAACGAACGATCGAATAGAGAAAATTTGAATATTCAAATCCAATTCAAGCGATTTTTAAGCGATCAAATTTTTCTTATTCGATCTTAGGGAATGATCCCCATTTCAGTAGGTTTAATCTGGCGAAGTAGGTGATCGGATTTAAATTTAAAGGGGAAATATTCGACCATCGAATTTTGGAATATTCGTATAAAATTAAATTCGAATCATTCGAATTTGAATATTCGATATTCGAATTTGTTCGAATTTGCCTAATTTGCATATTCGAAATTCGAATTCGAATCTTTTAGAAAATTCGATTGAATATTCGAATCCCTAATGTGAATTTCTCGCCAAATCTGTGCTTTTTTGAGAAATGGATTTCAGTGCAGAGTCTTCTTCAGGGCGACAAGCTCCCCGAACTGCCTTCACAAGGAAACTTCAGGCGACTTCAGAAAATGAAGCGCCACGAGTGCCATCCCGCTGGCGACTAAATCTTCCCGAATCTGTCCATGTGCCCCTGCCCTAAAGGGCAATTCACATTCATTAACATACCTGTAATAACTGAAAAAAATACAGAAATATGTTCAGACTTTCATAACCTGCCAAATTTTGTGAAATGAAAAATGAACATGGTCGTTAGGGGGTGCGGCCACAAAAATGGGCGTGGTCAAAAAATTGCTGCACACCTTTTCGTCCCTCTTTTTATTTCCAAAATGTTTGGAGGTATGATAGGGAATGTGGGATTTTTATGGGTGATAAAAAAAATACTAATTAACTTTATTTACAGTGTCAAATGCCAGCTGAAGTAGGGTTGCCGTCTGTCTTTTGATCGAACAGTTTTTTGAAATCGGGGCAGGATTCCCTATGGCGACATGGCGAACGCCGATTGCTGCTTCATACCCCCACCCTCCACCAGACATCACCACCCACCCTCTCTGTGCCACAGCCCCGCCCCCTCCACATCACAGCCCCACCCCCTGCCCAGTCTCCACCAGGCTAAAAGGTAACCCTAAGTGTTGTGAAGGTCACCACTATTGGATTCTGGAACTTCCCCTGGAGTAAAAAATGGCATGTCACCTTCTTGCCGTCTGGTGGAAGAGTCCGGGTTTGGCAGTATAATTAATATCATTATTATTAATTTTAATAAATAATATTAATACAAATATTTTATTATTATTAACATGTATTTCTATAGCACCCACTTATTTCGTAGCGCTGTATGAATACAAATATACAGGAGCTATAACTCACACACACACACAAGTAAAGGTAGAATATAAAAACATTTACTTAAAGGGCAAGGAAAGGCAAAGAAATAAAACCCCATTTTTATTTTCTTTAATGAAAAAGAAATCTATCTCCAATATACTTTGATTAAAAAATGTGTACTGTTTTTATAAGAAACCTGACTGTATGCAGTGAAATTCTCCCTTCATTTAGTGCTGTGGATAGGAATTGACAGACGGTCCCTAACTTCTGGCAGAGAAACAATCATACTTATGAACAGCAGGGGGAGCCCCTGCCTTACTTATCAGCCATGCAGAACTCCAGCAGCTTTGTTTTTTGATCATTTGTTGCAATCCCTAAGAAGCCCAGATCACACTGAGCATGTGTATGTAGTCTAGTCTTGCAAAGATGTATAACAAAGTTACAAGATGACAGCCCCCTGTGGCCAACTTTGAAAGCATAAATCATTTGTTTGATTAGGCTTGTGGTGCAGTAAGTTCATGGTTATGTTTAGTATCCAAAATACACCATTTCTACCCTTATTCTATATTAGACTTTCCTTGTCCTTTAACTTTATATGATGGTAATTACAAGCCATCAAATCAGCATAATCGGGGAGCTCCACAACCTTTTGGTTCATCACCTGCAGGTTCCCGATATTCAAGCGATGAGCCAAATCCTGGCACCCACTCATGGGTCTGAGGCGAAGTTACCCATTCAAAAAATGAAGGTGTTGTTTATACTCAACAACTACAAAGTTCTTTAACCCTGACTGCAGACCTAGGCAATATTGTTTGCTTATTGGTCTAAAAGATCAGCAAGAACTTTGCGTCTCTTCAGAGCCGGGCCAAACTGGCCAACATGTCCGCCAGTGTCACTTTGCGCTAGATGACACCAGCGTGCAGGCGCAGAAGAGCCAATCAGCATGCCCATGCATGTAGGTGTGATGAGATTAGATATGGGATAGGCTACAGAAGAGGTATGTGCCTGGCGCCCCCCAGCTTTGCACCCTATGTACATTCCTACTCTGGGTACCCCTTGACCCGGCCCTGAGGTTGGTACTGGGCCGGCTGGCAGGGGTGCTACTCCAATTAAGTGAGTTGATTAACTCGCCTCAGGTGGCTGCACCAAGAAGGTTATCAGGGGCAGCAAAAAGACACTCTGGGTACCTTTAAGAACTGAATTTTTAATTTTCTTAAAGGGATACTGTCATGGGATCTTTATTTTTTTTCAAAATGCATCAGTTAATAGGGCTGCTCCAGCAGAATTCTGCACTGAAATCCATTTATCAAAAGAGCAAACAGATTTTTTCATTTTGTAATCTGACATGGGGCTAGACATATTGTCAATTTCCCAGCTGCCCCAAGTCATGTAACTTGTGCTCTGATAAATTTTAATACCTCTTTACTGCTGTACTGCACTTTGGAGTGATATCCCCCCCCCCACCCAGCAGCCTAACAACAGAACAATGGGAAGTTAACCAGAAAGCAGCTCCCTAACACAAGATAACAGCTGGGCTGGATATACATAGTGGGTGCCCCTAGGCCTGCTGTTGTTCAGCCCCCTATCCCCTTCCCTTTTATTTGCTTATATTTTCATCATGGGGATTGGCGTATGGGAAAATTAAAAAACTATTATATCGCCTGTTCATCCCAGTGTTTCTGGACCGGTGTGGGTGAGGTTGGTCAGCATGCCGCCACCCTAAAATCCTCCACAAATCTGGGCCTGCCTGGTAGATCTAAGAATGGCACACAATATTAAAAACCCATGTCCCACTGTGCCTCCTTCAGTTACATTGAGAAGGAAAAACAACAGCATGCCAGAAAGCAGTTCCATCCTAAAGTGCTGGCACAAGTCACATGACTTGGGGCAGCTGGGAAATTGACAAAATGTCTAGCCCCATGTCAGATTTCAAAATTAAATTCCCTAAGCGCAGTAACCCATGGCAACCAATTAAAATGTTGCATTCGTTGTTCAACTGGCAGTTGGCTGAATAAAGCCAGTCACTGATTGGTTGTTATGGGTGGCTGTGAAATTTGCCCAGTGTTGATAAATGAGCCCAATCCTATCTACAAAATCAAGTGTTCCCACCAATGTAACGAGTTTTCCTTGAGGAGAAGGAGTCTAACTATACCAAGCGATTTCCGTTCATGTTGCCTATTTTATTAGCTTTTGAGTATTTTATAGGCTTTTAATAGCAATCACTTCTTTTAATAAATATTTTGATATGTTGCTGGAGGCTGTAAGTGTGCATTCTTTGGAACATTTGCATAAAATAAGAGATAAAGAATTAATTACTGTACTGAAGTACAAATGCTCATCAGAATAAAATGACAGAATCCTGACCAGAATATTAGTAATAAATAATGTGTTTGCTCTAGAGAGAACCAATAACAGGTCCAATCTCACATTGGCTCCTTGTGCCTAGAAGGACTTTGATATTGAGGCCAAGGTTGAAGGTTGAAATTGCAATGAAGACTTGCCCATGACTAAAAGGTCACAGCAGGCAGCAGGAATCAGGTCAGGGCAGTAATCAGACGTAATGAGGAGCAGTCAAGGGAAAAATCAGAAGAGCAGAAGAGCTGAGATGCCCAAGAACAACTGGAGGTCAACGTACTGTTAGAGAGGGACTGGCTGGTTATTAGAAGCCTATTTGGTGCAACAATTATCTTCATAAAGTACCAAGATTCCATGTCACCAAACAATATCACTGTCAAAGGGAAAAAGTTTCTATCCGGAGAATATACAAAGAGCATAAAAACAACAGACTCAAGGACAGGCCTATAAAATAGATTTGGCTGGCAGCTGCTTCTTGCCTAAGCTCTTCCAGACCTTCCACTGCACGATTGGAGCCAAAATAACATGCATGAACCACATACAAGCTGGGGGGACAGAGGGGAATTAATGGCTGGGGCTGAGGGGGGGCAGGGGACCCAGAGGGGTGCAGGCTCCTGAAGTGTCAGCCATGTTGGGCCCACCCCCTCGTCCGATGTTTAACCTCTCCCCAATAGCAGCCGCAAGGGAACAGGTATAAAAGATATGATATCAGATTTTTAACTTCAGTTTACCTTAGAAGAGAAGAAAGTGGGGCTAAATAAGGATAAGATTCTCTAAAGGAGAAGGAAAGGTGTGGTCACAAAATGGGCTTATCCAATTTTTCTTTGCCTCACGATTCAGTAAATACATCTTTGGGAGGTATGCAGTGGCCGTGTTGGCATGTCTGAGGTTCATTCAGTAGTCTGAATTAGAGTCCTGGAGCAGGTCGAGTACCCACAGGTTGTGGGTGGAAGTTCCGGGAGCGAGTATAGACCTGGGTCAGCGGTTCTGCTGGTTTGTGGGTGGGGCCATGGATATTCCAGTAGCAATTTTTACTCCTTTTTTCTGAACACGCCTACTTCCAATGATGTCACTTCTGGTTTTCAGTAATGACACTTCCTGATTCTTGACGGTCAGCGGGACATGGATTGGGTTGCGGAGAAGGTACTTACGGGTCGGGTAGTGGGTCCAAACAGGGTCCCGTACCGGTCATGTATGGGTTCCAAAAAATGGACCCCTGCAGGATCGTAGTCTGAATCAATTCCTTGGATACTGGAATGTTTGACTGTAAACTGGATCCAGCTGCTTATGTTGAAGTAGAACTACAATAACCTGCATGAGCTGCCACAGAGGAAAAGGCAACATCAGTCATTCTAGTAACTGCAGAGTGGGCTCTGGGCATGGGGAGTGATACCAGGCTTGAGGGGGCTAAGAGACGGCATATTTTTCACATATGTTTTTATTAGATTTTTTTCACTCTATATATATTGTGCAATTTTTCAACTAATTTTAAAATGCCTTTTAGCTGGTTCTGGGCTGACTGACTTTGGTTGGTTTTGAAAATTAGACCCAGCAAACCTGGAAGTAGGCAGTGAGGGGGAGAGAGAACCCTGAGGAGAGGCAGGTCTTTTATACATTGATTAAACAGCCTTGAGTGGGACTTTGCTGCAGAGCAAGACCTGAGTAGAAAGTCTGCTGGTAAAACCAGGCAATTCTGTCTAATGAACAAAAACTGTTTCTCTGCTGGAAAATAAAACAGATAGATTTCCAGATCTGCCATTTGATTGAACCCCTAAAATGCCAAGAAGAATACCTATGCTGTCATAGTTTTATTGGATCTCTCTTTACAGAATATGAGTAAACTTAGGGACTGTTCCTGCTGAATTGTGCTTAGTACAGGGAATA
>CM044431.1:10667046-10682836 GCA_024363595.1 Xenopus borealis
CCCCTGACCAGAAATACTGCAGCTCTAACTGTAACAGGAAGAAGTGTGGAAGCAAAATACTGTATACAACTCTGTTTGTTAATTGGCTCATGACATTTGACCTAATATCTATGTGTGTATAACTTTATTTGTAAAGCACTGTTAAGGAGCTGCATCACTGTACAGTGCATAAAAGTACAATATATATACAAGTATACACAAGGGAGACAAATTACATAATAAATATATACAGAATCATAGGACAAAGAGCATAAGTGCTATATGGTAAGAGACATAGTGGGTAACTTCCCTGTAGAGCTTACAGTCTAAATGGATGGGAGGCTAACATACCGGCACAAATTGGAGATGAAAAAGTGCACATGGTAAGACGTAGTCAGTAGGTACAGGACTGGGCTAATGTTCTAGTGCGCCAAAAGTAAGACTCTTAGTTTTGTCTTGAAGAGATTTAGAGAGGATACATTACGGAGGAATTCATGGATGGAATTCCAGAGGTAAGGAGCAGCACGATAGAAAGGTTTGAGACGAGATTTGGCAGTGGATGTGAATGGTGTGAAGAGAAGGTGGCTCTAAGAAGATCAGGGAAGATGACCAGGAACGTATTGCAAGACAAGAGTAGTAATGTTAGTAGAAGGAGTTTATATGAAATCCGTTGATTAACAGGCAGCCACGCTAAGGATTTTAGTTGAGGTTGCACAGGTTCCCTTTTAGGACAGAGCAGAAGGATCCTGGTGGCAGAGTTTAAGATTGATTGGAGGGGAGAGAGAGATGGGAGTCAGGAAGACCCTAAACGGGATAAGATAAGGACATGGATTAGTGTTTTGACTGTTTGTGAAAGAAACTGGCTTTTCTTGGCTATATTGCGGAGGAAGAAATCACAGGTTTTGGCAGTGTCATTAATATGATTAGAAAAGGGGAGGGACTGGTTAAAGATGACCCATAAGCAGCGTGATGAGTTAACTGGGTTAATGGTCATGCTAGCAATAGTAATGGTGCAGCGATCGGCCAATTAGCAATTGGCACATCATAAGCTGATGTCACAGACACTGCCCCTTGATGTCATCCTCCTCCTGATGTCACATGGCCCACCCCTGATGTCACAAGACCCACCCACAGCCGGGTTTTCCTAGATGCAGAAGGTGGCAACCCTTCACCTATATCTATGTGTGAATTGTCTTCACCAGTCCCATTATTCCATGTGTCACTTTCAACTAGGATGTTTTTTTTTTTTTTTTTAAATGTCTACAATGATGTATAGGCAGAATTTTGGAAGGAGACATCACAGGAAGCCATAGGGGAAAAACATGATTAACGAAGAGTAAGACCATTGGCATATATTTATATGAACAAAAGTATAAGCATGAGACATGTCAATGATATGGCAGCTCACTCCGAGTTTCAGAAACTTTGAAAGAAATTGATGAAATTCTGAATTTTGATAGGGTCGGGAAGACAAGGAAAAGAAAAAGAAATTATATTTAAAGTTGTCTGTTATCTTCACAAAGGGCTAGGACACCATTTGATTAATATGCTCACCTTTCTACCTCTTCTATATACATATATAAAATTAAACTCTAGGGTTTTCTACAGAGCCAGCGAGCGTTTAATCTATGACAAAGGGGTGCAAAATTCTCTGCAAATACAATAATTATGCAAATTTACAGTGAAAATGCATTAGGGAGAAAACGGGGGGGAAACGTCCAAAGGAGGAATCTATACGTTATTTCATAAAGCCGCGTGTCCCGGAATGCAGATTATGAAGTATATACAGAGATGAATGGGGAGCCATTGATGGTTGTCACCAAGCAAAGCTACTGAGATTAATGAGTTTACTGTAAGTCCAAAGTACAGATGACAATGTGAAAAGGGACAAAGATGGTTAAAGCCAATATAGTGACTCCGGGAGAATGTCTGCATGAGGAGATTTGCTATTCATGAGGCTGTGAGCACAGAAAAGAGACTCTACAATAGCACAGGTACAAAATGTGCTTTTTTTCTATGTTTTAAAGGGGAAGTACTGGAGGTTGTGTAATAACCTGGTCATCTGGAAAATGACGAATGTGGTTAATAGTGAATATCTTTTGCAGTTTCTTGATAAATTAAGGATTCCTAAATTGAAACCCAAAGCACCTGTTGAATTTACATCTCCCATTATCCTGATTCTTTGACAGCTATGAGAATGATGGAAAGGGTCCTACATGAGGTTAGATTAGCTGTGATAATGGTGGTCGCTTTCTTGTGTTCTGATGTACCTTGCAACATCATAGCAATCCATTGTGTATCCTAATGGCCCCACCATGAAGACCAGTTATGGAAAGATTTGAGAAGAGTATACATTTGTTCTCCTAGATATGCTAGAAAGCCCAGAATGAAGACCAACCAAAGTTTAAGGTGGAACTATGACTTCTATGATGTTCAAAGCACTACTGAGCAAATGCAGGACATTCAACTGCTGTTGGCTTCATGAAAACCCTGGTGGGTTCTGACATCAGTGGACATTCCTGTTTACCAAATATACTGGACTTGTCTGTTTCCAAGATGTTCATGATATTCTGACCAAAGCCAAGACCTTCAAGGGAGCTTGAACTGAAAATATTCAACAACTCCTGCTGTTGACTTCACGAAATCTCTGGTGGGTTCTGACATCAGTGGACATTTGGCATTGGTAGACATTTTTGTTTACCAAATATGCTGGAATTGTCTGTTTCCAATATGTTAATGGCACTACTGACCAAATCCAGGACCTTCAAGGGAGCTTGAGCTGAAACTATTCAACAAAGCTTGCTGTCGGCTTCATGAAATCCCTGGTGGGTTCTGACATCAGTGGACATTCTTGTTCAGCAAATACGCTGGACTTGTCTGCTAGAAGTGATTACAAGCTAATATCTTTACACCTTATTGGATACATCATGGATACCAAAATTTCCCCAGTATTCTGGAATCTTTGAGCAATGGAAAGGGTCACATAAAGTCAGTATAATCATAATAGTTAGTGATGGGTGATTCTGAATCTGAAATTCACGAAACTGGGAAATAGTTCACGAAACAAAGTGAAGTCAATGGGCGTCAAAAATATTTTGGCTCACAACCATTTTTACATGAGCAACAATTTTTAGACGTGCATCTCATTTGTCCAAATGCATTAAAGTCAATGGGTGTCCGAATCATTTTGATGTGCAACAATTTTGATGAGCAAAAAATTATTTGTCGCATCGAATTTTCGCTGTAGTTTCGCTGAAACATTCAATACATGCCTGCTGAATAAATTCACCATCACTAATAATAATGGGTATCAGGAAAATCCTGGTGGGCTTAGACATCAGTGGACCTTTCTGTCCAGCCAACCTGTTGGACTCATGGGCTTGAACCATGTTCATTCTGTCCATTGACCCCTAAACTCCTGGTTTTGTAAGGACCCTAGGGAAAAAAAGGAATAAAAATAGCCACAAACATAAGAACCAGCAGCACAGAATATAGCAACCTACCCCAGAGCCACAGTATATTATGGGGTAGAATATTAGGAGGTGTTGAGGAGGATGCTTTCAAATGAAGTGTCCTGTTGGATTATATTTTATTATCATAAATCATTTGTTGCCGTTCCAATCTCACTGGCCTATCCCCAGTCCCAGGCCCAGGTAATTAAGGTTGCATAGCATTTCTTTATAGATTTTAAGAGAATAGAATTGGGTATTCTATTTATTCTGTGTTCTGGATTTGCAAAGAGTCATTTATCCTCCGACAGAGAAATAGCAAAAATCCCAGCTCTTTATATAATGGTTCTTTGGGCACAGTCCAGCCGCAGAAATATATATCGCCATTCTCTGTACAGCAAATACACTTTCAATGAGAGCTTTACACTCTTTCCTGAGATTGCTTTTTTCTTTGGTGAGAACCTTGTAGAATTTACATAATAAAAAGGCATTAGCTTTTGAGGAGTTTTTTTCTCTGTATTTTCCCTTTCTTTTACTTGTACAGAATTGGCATTTAGTGTTTAGCAGGATTTTTCCCAGATATGAATATTATAAACCTTTCTGAGGCCCTTAAAGATACTTCACATAAAAGGCACTTGCTCCGCCGCTCATACAAAATAATGGGAACATTTATTTAACATGGTGTGACTTGAGGGGATGGAGTTCCCAAATAACTGGTTCAAGGAGGGACATCAAAAAGTATGATGACAAGGAGATTTTCACTGCTCTCTATCCACTTGTATGGGGGTTTTAGGAGCACCTTTTTGTAACAGTGAAAGTGAGAGTTCAGCCTTTGCCTCATGCCCCTACCTATCCCATACAAGTGAATAAAGAGCAATGGATTTCTCTCTGGCCTCCTTGATAAAGTTGCTGGAACAAGTTGTCTTTATATCTAGAATGTCTCCTGCTTCCCAACCTGGCAGTAGTAACATAGTTAAGTTGTATTAAAATTAAGACCAAAGTCCAAGTTCAATGAACCCCAGTACCATAAAAATACACACCTATACCAACCTATACTGACATATATACACTACATATGCCAAACTACCAGTTTATGTCCTCTTATGTACTTATAAAGAGTAGTCATGCCTCCTTCCAAGTGTATTTTTATTTCAGAAAAAAACAATCCCTTGACAGTCAAGGGATTTTAAATGTGAATCATCCATCCCTTTTACCTGTTTAGCTTCATATCTCTGAACTCTCTCCAACTTACAGTATTTATATATAAACTGCATTGCATACTTTAAGGCAGGGATCCCCAACCTTTTGAAGCTGTGAGCAACATTCAGAAGTAAAAGGAGTTGGGGAGCAACGCAAGCATGAAAAATGTTCTTGGGGTGCCAAATAAGTGCTGTAATTCGCCATTTGGTAGCTCAATGTGGATTGTCAACCTACATTGAGGCTCTGTTTGGCAGTGCACCTGGTTTTTATACAACCAAAACTTGCCTCCAAGCCAGGAATTCAAAAATAAGCTCCTGCTTTTGAGAGCAACATCCAAGGTTGGAGAGCAACATGTTGCTCACAAGCTACTGGTTGGGGATCACTGCTTTAAGGTATGGCCTTATCAGCAACATATAAACAGGCCAATAAAGCAAATGACACTGCCTACAGTTACACAGCTTGTTATCCACAAAAATCCTGAGATGTTCTTCATTCAAGGAAACCCCCAACACACTGACATAACTCATGTTTATATCACATCTACCACAGTACACAACTTTGCATGAACCTCATTTTCCATTGTGCTGCCCAATGTTCCAGTTTAGTCAAATCACTGTGCAAAGTATATCCTTCATGGAACCTATAGTTCTACACAATTTAATATCATCAGCAGAAATAGAAACAGTACTTTCAATGCCCACCTCCCAGTTATAAAGGACTTCTGCAATACCCCACTAACAACACTGTTCCGTTTAGAAAATGTTCCATTTACCACCAGTCTTTGAATCTATCTTTTAGCCAGTTCTCTGTCCAAGTCCAAATATTATGTTAGCAAAGACACACCAGTGAAATTGCATTTGGGCACAATTTAGCCTGGCTACAATTTCACTTGAATTCTGGTAAGACGAACCTCTGCATTGTGGGGAAAAGTACATCTGGAAATTTTACTGTGGCACTGTGTTATATAAGTTTTTCATTTCTATTTACACTGTTTATGCATTACAGTTAGCCAATATGGCAGGTCCCACAGTCAGAGCCAAGGGGAATTACTGTCAGATTAAGAAGCTTTACGAAACATAGGTGAAATGTAACATTTCCAATTAAACTCCAGGAAATAAGAGGGAAAAGTCAGAATATATAAACTACTGGTGTTTAAACAGCACTCTGGACATGACCAATTCTTCTTATGACGGCTTAATCCATGCGGAACATTTCACTGACTTGTATAAAAGACTTATTCTGGTGCATTTTGTTTGAACCTGACATTGGGGATCATTTCTCTGTCTGCTTTTTTCAATTACAAATTCCATGGGTTTTCTCTGGATATAATCCAATGATCCAGTGTTTTTAACCAACAGATCTCAGCTAGTAAGTGTTGTGCAAATGGACATTCTCTGTTTATTATATGTGTCTTGTGTTCAACTCATTTACCTGCAGTTCTTTTTCCCAGCATCTGACCTCATTTGAACAACTCCATTCACAAACTCGATCTGTGGCATTGCTATATTTTTTCAAAATTGGTGCCTTATGTTGTTTGAGTTGCCTTCTCCACCTCATCAATTTTCAGCCAACACCCTCTCTCAGTTCTGTGTAATCCCATAGAATCTTCCAAGTAAGACCTCTTGGCACCTAAGTAGTCAAGGGTCAGCCTTGATTTATCTCTGTGCTCTGTATAATGCCATGGAATATTCTAAGAAACCAAAGGTCAACCTCGACACCAAAGGAGACAATTAGAAGCAGAAAATGGGTCATCAGTCAAGACATTAAACCAGGAATGATTATCCATATTTAAAGATTGTTTTGCCTCACTTATAGGCATGGAAAAGGGTAAAGGATTTCACAATTGACAACCTTCACCTGTGTCATATATGCATTAAGAATCCTAAGGCATTTTCTTGTGCAAACCTCGTGGCATCCAAGTAGCCAAGGAACAACTTTGTTGTGTAAACCTTGGTGTAATCTCGGTACACTCTCTTATAAAATATGAATAATTTTAAATGCAGGGCCTGAATCCCCTTTGCTATATATGAAAGATACTGGGATTTTGAAGCAGTGCCTTCACCTAGTGGGAACCAGGAATGGCACTTATGCGTGGCCCCATTAGTAATAATGATAAAACACACAAGTGCAGCAAAGAACTTTATATAACTTGCAGAAAAGTAAAATACAAATACACAATATCAAATCATGTCTTGTGATACCCATGTGGTCTTCCCAACTCTTGGCACAGTCTTTATCCAGGACACAGTGCCTCACTCTACTCCTTGCGGATAACCACAGTCACTGTCCCTTCCCTGAAGCTCTTTACTCCAGGTAGCAATAGCTGCCCCAAAGTAACTCTCCCTTTGTATAGAGGCTGTAGCTCCCATGTAGCAGACTAATGATCAGAATCTGTACTCACATAGGGGACACACGCTGGAGCCTTTCAGTACCTTCCCTTAAGTAGAACCCTCACACAGAGCTGGTGCATCCACAGCATCTCACAGAAACCTGTAATCTTCAGGCCAGGCTCCCAAGTTCTTCAGTTGAGCTCACGAACCTCTTTCTGTTTTTTCAGTCCAAACTCCAGCACTCATCTGTAGTCAGAGCACACCAAAGGCCCCTTTCTCAGGAATCCATGACCAGGCAGCTCCAGTCCACCCTTGGGGCTTCTCCATGCTCCAGCTGCCTCCAACCCCATCCTTGGGTGGAAGGGGAAAGAAGCTGGCCACAAGACAGTTCTGCTTAGTCCAGTTTAGGCCCAACACTGGTTATGCCAGGGGATTTCCAATCATGAGGGATTTTAAGATTATAGGGAAACTTAAAGCTATGTATCCCTACAAATGTATGACTCGGGTCTGTATAATCCCATGGAATTATTAGTGAGGCCTGGTGGCATCCAAGTAACCAAGGAAAAATGTTGATATACTGTATAACTCAGCTCTGTATAATTCCATAGAATATTCCTTATTAAGACATGGTGGCATCCACGTATCTAAGGAACAACTTTGACTCAGCTCTGTATAATTCCATGGAATGTTCCTTAGTATGATCTGGTGGCATACAAGTAGCTCTGGAACAACTTTGATATATGACTCAGTTCTGTATAATCCCATCATATTTTCCTTAGTACGATTTGGTTCTACCCAGCCAGTAGGTCTATCTTGATCTGGGTATAATCTTATGTAATTTTCCTGGTGGCATTGAAGTAGCTGAGATTCAACCTCAATGTATAATCCCTTGAACAATTCCTTAGTAAGACCTGGTGGTACCCCAGCAGCCAAGTTTGAAACTTGATATTAATTAGATTGGAATGCAACAAGCCTGGATGCCTTTGGGTTTGGGCCATCAGTCATGTAAGTCAGTCATCTATCCGTATGAATACTGCCTCAATTTAGTCAAATAAAAAGATAAAGAAATTACTACTGACCACTTAGAGCCAAGAGAAGCATAGGAGATCTAGATTTGGTGAGTTATTTTGCTTCTCCAGTCTCAAATTCCAAACAGGGAAGATTAATTGTGAATTTTACTAATGGCTAGCTATTTCAAGGCTAAGTCAGCAAGGTGAAGGTGTTTGGTGAGCAGAAGCGGTGAGGGATGTTCTGAGATGCAATGCTAAAGGCAACAAATCTTTGTGCCAGGCAAGTTATTAAAACTACAAGACAAAATAGAATAAAATATGCTCCTCGGAGGAAGTGACAGCTGTTGCGAAGACAAAGATTTGCTTGAGAACCTGCAGAGATGCAGAAAAGAAAGGGAAAGTGCCAGATGAAGAGACTCATGCTCTGCCTTTACAAGTGTTTAGGAAACAAATTCTTTTTGTGCATAACAAAAGGCTGAAATGTTAAGTGGAGCACAAGAGCTAATTTTATATACCAAATGAACCAAACCCACAGGAGACAAGTCTTGTATCATATGTGATGTTGTTTTCTTTTGTAAGCAGGTTTTTTTTTTGTAGACTTTTTGGGATTAAACACCCCTCTTACCTTTCCAATCAGTAAAGAATCACAAGAACATCTCAGATAAATCTCATTCTGCTTTTTTTTTCACTAAACTGGGCTTTCCATGTGTATCTAAATTGGCAAATAAAAAGTCACCCGAAGCCCCTCTGTTATTGATCCACAGGCTGGGACCCCTTTTGATAATTTTAATTGAATCACATATGGGTGCAATAAAAAGGAAATGTAACAATACCTTCAAGGAACTGGCTATTTCTTTCAGTTAAAATTTGACAATTGCATAACCAGTGGTACTGCAGCACCTCCTGTACATACAGAACATACACTTACAGAAGGGAATTATCCCCTACAACCTAGGGCTCAGATTAACAACCTCCAGTGTTAATATCAGTGACTGTAACATTTCCCTGGCTACAGAGAAAGGGCAATGCCGGCATATCTGTAATTTGCATGCTGAATGCTTTCTCATTTGATCTGCGCTTAACCCACCTTTCCAAGGTTAAATACATTACGTATTGCAGTGATTCAGCTTTCTAAATATCAATGATCTTGATGATCTTGGTGCAGAATAAATGTGTGAACTGTATGTATTGTCTCTCTGGTCTCATTAAACCTCCGATAGCAAGGTGAAAATTACCCCAATGTTTCTAAAAATCTGTAACCTCGTTATGAGCTAAGAGAGCCCAGCATGAAGGCCAGTAAGGGGGAAATTTGTACCCTGGGTACCCCTGGAACTATAGCAGGGTGACACCCCAATGTTTCTATATATCTGTAACCTTGTTATGAGCTAAGGGGGCCCAGTCTGAAGGTCAGTTAGGGGGAGATTTGGGGTGAGTGTTTATTTGTACCCTGGGTACCCCTGGAACTATAGTGACACCCCAATGTTTCTATATATCTGTAACCTTGTTATGAGGTAAGGGGGCCCAGTCTGAAGGTCAGTTAGGGGGAGATTTGGGGTGAGTGTTTATTTGTGCCCTGGGTACCCCTGGAACTATAGCAGTGACACCCCAATGTTTCTATATATCTGTAACCTTGTAATGAGCTTAGAGGGCCCAGCCTGAAGGCAAGTGAGAGTGAGATTTAGGGTGAGTGAGTAATGTTTATAAATATGCCCCACTGTGCTGCATTTAAGGATGCAAACCCTGGACTGATTTATCTGTTTTGTTATTTGCAAATAAACTGCCGAACTATTGCCTAACATATGGCCAACAATACAGAAT
The DNA here is from genome assembly GCA_024363595.1 of Xenopus borealis. Lineage (NCBI taxonomy): Eukaryota > Metazoa > Chordata > Amphibia > Anura > Pipidae > Xenopus > Xenopus borealis. Next base: position 10,676,833 of record CM044431.1, read on the forward strand.
GGAAATCAGGTATACAATTAGATTATTCTAGAAGGCAGTGGAATTTCCTGAACATCAAACACAGATGCTCTTTAATCTTCTCAGTCTCTTTTTTTAATTTTTATTACAAGTCATTACTATAACGGTTCTGATGGAAGTGTAAAAAAAAAAGAAAGAGCCAGAGAGAGAATGAAATGATGCCACTGGTAAACTCAATGAGCCATTAAATAGGTGCCAATAATTTCAATAGAAGTTTAGAAAATTTGATTAGCAATAAAATATGCAAAGATAAGTTTCGACTGTCTGGAGCAGAGATCAAGTGCTTGGAATGTGTAGGATGATTGGTAAAAAATAGCATTTAATGAAGGAAGACATCGTTGGCACATGGGATTTTGTTTGTCAATTGTATTTCCAGTAATTTGTGCAATAGTTGTCCATGAATTGAGCAACATCGCAAACATTTGTGCTGAGTTATAAAGAGTAATTTGATCATTGGTACTGCACCATTGCAAAATATATTAATGTAATATGCATTCTATATTGTGATCGTTATAGAACACCCCTGAAATCTTCTGTTGGAACAGTCCATGAGAACCTCTCTGGTGAGAAGCCTTGAAAGGGAAGACTGCATGTTGGCAAAAAGAGGAATATTTAGAATAATTAAGTGTTTGGTTTCCAGTTCTAAGACCTAAGATCTTAGAAGACAAAAAATGGTGCTCCCCATGAATATTGAGAACCCATATTTTTATGAAAACAGTATAATTTGCACATTTGTGAGGGCCAAGTTGGACCCCTTCAACTTTGTAATGTGTGCATGTCAGTGTGAAGTTGTGGTTGTCGTATTGCATCACAGGATTTGTGTAGTTGCATCTCTATTATGGCTCCAACGTGACATACTGTACAGTACCGGATGATTTAGTGCCAAAACACCTTTATCTGGCCAGATCTGCTGAGTACAGGTGCCCAACTGTAGGCTGTGTCCCTGGGTGCTATTATGTTGGACTGTTTTTTAGCCTCTGATCTTGGACTTACCGGCCACTAGCCTTGACCCATGCCTGCAGTACAGATGTTCCTTAGTATCATTTGGCCTGATCTCGACTGAGCGATTCTCTCTGATCTCATTTGGGCATCCCTGAGACTTCCACGGTTTCCTTCTTCTACCCAACTTCCTGTTTGGAAATCCCTAAGCATTGCTCCAACCCCTGGGGCTTGGAATTATCCAGCAAGGGATACTGTCAGACAGCCAAGACAATGTGGTAAATAGACAGACTTTATGATTTTTGGGGTGGCACCCAAGTCATTTCTTTGCAGTGGAATTTTATAGATGGGCTGTGGAAAGCCAAGATATACCTATCCACGTGTTCCTTTGTTGGCCAAATGAGATCCTAAGGGATCTTTCTACTAAGTACCCTGAATTTCTACTGAAGATGTTCACCTATTCTGATGTCCCAAGTAAAAGTGGGTTGTGAGGTTCTTCTAGTTGGTTTCCCAGGAATGAGTACAAAATTAGATCTGTGGCATTTATTGCCACCTTATTATATTTAAGTTCACCTACTTAAAGATGTGACCACAAATATCTTAGGGTAGCTGCATTGTCCCACCAATGAGATCTTAGCCCTGGGCTCACAGGTTGTCACTTCCAGGTCATTGAAGGTCCTCCTAAACCCTAAAGGAAGTCATTGGTAGATTCTTGAGACAGAATGACTACAGTGCAATGGCACTGTATAACAGTTATTCCTGTGAACAATATATGCATTAAGAGCATGCAGTTCAGCCAAATCTTTGAGCATATTGTTTTAAGCACATTGAATTTTTATTTCTTCTTCTCCGCTGTGAGACTCTGACCAACATGAAGAATGGTCTTCACCAGTTGAACTGGATCCATATGGAGCCTTGCTTATGAATGAGCAAACCATGAGGACTCCGTAGGGATGAGCACATTTTTTCGCCATGTTTTGCCACAGAAATGATGCCCATAGACTTCAATGGGAGAAAACAAAATGTCTCCTATAGACTGCAGTGGATTTCGGAGAATTTGTGGCATAGCGAAATGGGTGAAATTCATCCAGAATCTGCTTAATGTATTACTTACCTTAATTTACACACAAAGTAATTCACACACTTGCCAAGTTTACACACCCTGGCATAATTTATGATTTCTTAACCATTTTTCAGAGAATATGAATGATAACACAAAAACTTGTCTTTCTCTCATGGTTAGTGGTTGGCTGAAGCCATTTATTGTCAGACAACTGTGTTTACTCTTTTTAAAGGGCAAGGAAAGTGTAAAACAGAATAAGGGTAGAAATGGTGTATTTTGTATACTAAACATAAACATGAACTTACTGCACCACAAGCCTAATCAAACAAATGATTTATGCTTTCAAAGTTGGCCACAGGGGGCTGTCATCTTGTAACTTTGTTATACATCTTTGCAAGACTAGACTACATACACATGCTCAGTGTAGTCTGGGCTTCTTAGGGATCGTCATAAATGATCAAAAAACAAAGCTGCTTGAGTTCTGCATGGCTGGTAAGTAAGGCAGGGCCATCCCCCGGCTGTTCATTGATTGTTTCCCTGTCAGAAGTTAGGGACCGTCTAAAAATTCCTATTTTTTTCCTAATTTCACTGCATACAGTCAGGTTTCTTATAAAAACGGTAGACATTTTTTAATTAAAGTATAATGGAGATATATTTCTTTTTCTTTTTTTTTAAAGAAAAGTAAAAATGGGATTTTATTTCTTTGCCTTTCCTTGCCCTTTAAATCATAATCACTACACAAACTACCCAAATGACCCTGATCAAGCGTTTACATACCCCAGTTCTTAATACCATGTATTGCCCCCTTTAACATCAATGACAGCTTGAAGTATTTTGTGGTAGTTGTGGATGAGGCACCTTTATCTTCTCAGACTTGGGTAAAGCTGCCCATTCTTCCTGGCAAAAAGCCTCCAGTTCCCTGGGTAAATTCTTGGGTGTGTGTCTTGTATGAACTGCACGTTTGAGGTCTCCCCAGAGTCAATCAATGATATTGAGACTGTCAGGAGACTGAGATGGCCACTCCAGAACCTTCACTTTATTTTGTTGTAGCTGATGACAGGTCGACATGGTCTAATGTTTTGGATCATTGTCATGTTGGAATGTCCAAGTACGTCCCATGCGCAGCTTCCAGGCTGATGAGCGCAAATTTTCCTCCAGTATTTTTTTGTATTTCACCTGAAGTTATTTGTGGGTTTTTCTGGCAGTTGTGGCTGACATTTTAGTTGGTCTACATGACCGTGGTTTGGTTTCAACAGAACCCATCATTTTCCACTTCTTAATTACAGTTTGAACACTGCTGATTGACATTCTCAATTCCTTTGATATTTTCTTCTATCCCTTTCCTGTTTTATAGAGTTCAACTACCTTTTCCTGCAGATCCTTTGACAATTCTTTTGCTTTCCCCATGACTTAGAATATAAAAAACATGAGTGCAGCACTGGAAGAAAGATACAAGGGTTTGTGAGGAGTCCAGAAAGTCAGTGACCTTTTATACACACACCCACTAATTACAAGCAAACAGATCAGAGATCAGAGACCTTTAATGGCCATTCTCCCCCCTTTGTGTCAAGTTGTGTGCATGTTATCAGGCCACCAGGGTACGTAAACTTTTGATCAGGGTCATTTTGGTACTTTGGGGAGTGATTATGATTTGAATAGAGTAAACACGGTTGTTTGGCAATAAATGGCTTCAGCCAACCACTAACCAGAAATCATAAATTCTGCCAGGGTGTGTAAACTTATGAGCATGACTGTGTATTTAAGTTCACCTACTTGAAGATGTTGCCTAAAATATCTTAGGTTGGGTGCAAGGACCCAACAACAAGATCTTTGCCCTGGACTCATGGGTATCTTGTCTATTCCAGGTCAGTGAAGATCCTCCTAAATCGCAATGGGAGTCATTGGTAGACTCTTCAGACAGATTGACTACAGTAAAGTGGCACTGTTTGACAGTCTTTCTGAAAACAATATATGCAGTAAGAACATGCAGCTCAGCCAAATCCTTGAGCATATTGTTCTAAGCACATTGAATTTGTAGTTCTCCACTTTGAAACTGTAACCATCATGATGAATGTTCTTCACTGGTTAAACTACATCCATATGGCTCTGTTACAGCCGTGCTTATGTATGAGCAAACCTTGAGGATATCTGTTTCTGCTTCATTCATTGCTTTCCATAATATATTTAAGTTCACTTACTTATCTTAAAGGAACAGTTCAGGGTAAAAATAAAAACCGGGTAAATAGATAGGCTGTGCAAAATAAAAAATGTTTCTAATATAGTTAGTTAGCCAAAAATGTAATATATAAAAGCTGGAGTGAGTGGATGTCTCACATAACAGAATACAACACAACATCCTGCTTTTCAGCTCTCTAAATCTGAGTAAGTCAGCGACTTGAGGGGGAGCCACATGGGACATAACTGTTCAGTGAGTTTGCCATTGATCCTCAGCATTCAGATCAGATTCAAAAGCAACAGTTATGACCCATGTGGCCCTCCCTCAAGTCATTGATTGGTTACTGCCTGGTAACCAGGGTAACCAGTCAGTGTAAACAAAAGAGAGCTGAAAAGCTAGGTTAGACTTACAGTCACTCCAGCCTTTATACATTACATTTTTGACTAACTAACTATATTGAAAACATGTTTTATTTTGCACAGCCTATCTGCTTACCCAGTTTTTACTTTTATACTGAACAATTCCTTTAAGGTAACTGCACGGACCCACCAGTGAGATCTTTGCCCTGGGCTCACATGCACCTTATCACTTCCAGGTCATTGAAGGTCCTCCTGGACACCTTATGGAGTCATTGGTGGACTCTTCAGGCAGATTGTTTACAGTACAATGGCATTGTATGACAGTCCTTCCTAAGAACAATAGATGCGGTAAGGACAAGCAGTTCAACTAAATCCTTGAACATATTGTTCTAAGCACTTTGAATTTGTAGATGATCGTCTCCACTGTGAGACTCTGACCAACATGAAGATAGTTCTTCAACGGTTGGTCATGATGGATATGTAAGATGCATATCCATCATGACCAACCGTTGAAGGACTACCTTTATATTGGTCAGAGTCTCACAGTGGAGACGCATGGCTTATGTATGAGCATACAGTTTGTTTGCATTGTATAATAATTCTGACCAAACACACAACTCTATACAGTAGATAAAGAAGCTCTTCTTCTTCTGCAAATGTGGACTTTTCAGCAAACCTTGAGTGGGCAGATTCATTTTCTTTTGTCTTCCCTAGTAATTGAATCGATGAAAGTGACATTTACGCTCGCCATGTCCTTAATGAAATTGCAACGATAGAAGCAATGAACTTTGTGCGTACTTTCATCAAACATATACCACCCAAGCGACCTCCGTTACTGGGGTCATACATCATTGCTGTAAAAATGACAAAGAGAAAGGGCTTTGTCAGAAAGGGAGATTAAATTCAGGACATCAATTCCTCTGCTCGTCTTCCCTGCGTGTTTAATGGTAACATTAATAGTTATTCTGCATTCTCGCTGTGTCCCGCACACCCTTGAACGAAGGGAGGGGAATATCCCTTCAACAACAATGGGGAGATTTGTAAGTGTTAAATAGGAAAGATGATGGAGGAAAGGTGACTCTCAATGCAAGGTTTATAAGCCAATAAAACAAATGGAATTATGAGAACTATGATTGTAAAAACTAAGGGCCAGATCCAGGCCAGAACATATCCCCTTATAGCGTATGCATTAAAGGTCTAATATACCTACACGTGTTTCTGTTTGATTGTCCTCTGTACAGACGGATAATGGCACTAAAATAGTTTTATGGCATCTGATTGTACAGGCTTTGAGAAAACTTAGGGGCTGTTCCTGCTGAATTGTGCTTAGTACAGGGGAATACCTATGCTGCCATAGTTTTATGGGGTCTCCCTATACAGGCTATGAGAAATCTTAGGGGGCTGTTCCTGCTGAATTGTGCTTAGTACAGGGAATACCTATGTGACATA
>CM044431.1:10710522-10740586 GCA_024363595.1 Xenopus borealis
TGAAGATACTTTTCCTTCATTCTAAAGGGGTAAAGGGCCACATGGTGAAGAACCATTTGTGGAGCTTCAGGTGAAGATACTTTTCATTCAGTCTAAGGGGGTAAAGGGCCATATAGTGAATAATCATTTGTGTAGCTTCAGTTGAAGATACTTTTACTTCAGTCTACAGGGGGGGAGAATTGTTGGCCCACCGGGTTCCAGACCAAACCAACTTTTAGTATGCTATAGAATGGAATTCTAAGCAACTTTTAAATTGGCCTTCATTTCTTATTTTTTTATCTTTTTTTATTATTTGTCTTTTTCTTCTGACTCTTTCTAGCTTTCAAACTGTGGTCACTGACCCCAGCTGAAAACAAATGCTCTGTAAGGCTACAAATGTATTGTTATTGCTATTTTTTTATTATTTGTCTTTCTACTCAGATACTCTCCTATTTATATTCCAGTCTTGTGTTCAAATCAATGCATGGTGTATAGGGTCATTTGCACCTTAGTAACCAGATTGCTGACATTACAAACTGGAGAGCTGCACAACCAAACTCCCATGCCTGATTTTAGTTTATGTATTAATAAGAAAAACTCAATTTTATTGAATCATGAAAACTATATTTTTCATGTTTTTGCCCGAAAACCCCAGTGCATACCACAAAATCTTGCAACTGATATAGGTGCCTCTCCTATTGACTTATACTGGACCTCGACAGGCCTGAGATGGATGATTTTTGGATTTAGACTTTTTTCAGCATCGGGGTATAATAAATCTTGAAAAATGTTAAGTTTTTTTTCCAACGAAATTCAAATTTTTGCCCCAAAAGCCCGACTAGAAAAATTAGAAGTTTTGTAAAATTTCATAATGTTTCCGACCATTATAAGCACCAGGACTGTAGCTTGTCAGCAGAAACGACCAGTAGGTGGTGCTGTTGTGTCAATGTCATTATGAAAACTGCTACTATCTTGAAAACTAGCACCTGACTGTCCTTTCCTGACTGCAAAGACATTCTTTCTATGCTGATGATGATATCTCCTCTCCTTATACATAGGTTAGAAATAAGAGGTGCTCCTTTAAGAGTTCTGAAGGTGAAAAGAAAGTAAAAATGGGCCTAATAGTTTGGCAGAACGGAGAGTTTCACTTTTACAAACAAATTAATTTCATGTCTCTAACTACAAATGAACGATTCATGAACCCTGGGAATTGTACAATAAGAGTGCGATCTGATAATTTGTACTGCATATTAACTGTGGGTTTTTTTTAAATTACATTTTGTTCTCTTTTTTGCTTGGACGCTTGTGGTTCCAATAGCAATTAGGAATCCCATGAAATGATTGTCTGGTGTATCAAATCACACCACTATTAAAAGAGTCAAATAAATCTAATAGCCCAGCTTATTGAAATCCTGCTTCTGGCTAATTAGCTTTTTTTTTTGTCTAGTTTGGGAGAAACTTTACCTGCAGTTGCTTTGGACAGAGGTAGAATTCGACAGTTCTTTCTTTATTCTTGATTTCTTTTTCTCTAAAATTACTTTTTGTTCTGGTGTTGTATAATATAATGAGCCTAATTTAATTGCATTTTATAAAAGGTAATGTTTAGTGATACAATTTCTTATTTTAAAGGCTAAGGCACACTCATTTCTGCCTACTGAATTGTATTTAGTAAAGGGGAAAAAATATGCTGCCATAGTTTTATGGGATCTCTCTGTACAGTTATGAGCAAACTTAGGGACTGTTTCTGCTGAATTGTGCTTAGTACAGGGAATACCTATGTGACATAGTTTTATGGGATCTCTCTGTACAGACTATGAGCAAACTTAGGGACTGTTCCTGCTGAATTGTGCTTAGTACAGGGAATACCTATGTGACATAGTTTTATGGGATCTCTCTGTACAGACTATGAGCAAATTTAGGGACTGTTCCTGCTGAATTGTGCTTAGTACAGGGAATACCTATGTGACATAGTTTTATGGGATCTCTCTGTATAGACTATGAGCAAATTTAGGGACTGTTCCTGCTGAATTGTGCTTAGTATAGGAATACCTATGCTGACAACTTCGATCATACGGTTGAAATTCAGCAAAAGCATATGGGGGGATTTCCATAGGCTTCTATTGCAGTTCAGCAGGTTTAATCTGGTGAAGTTGGCAGTCGAATAAAAATTTAAAGGGCAAGTTCTTCGACTGCGATCGAATATTCAATATTCGATAGTCGAAAATACTTAATTTGCATATTGGAATAGTCACACAATCAAATAGGGACTATTCGAGCAAATATTCGAATCCTTCACGAGAATTTAGTAAATCTGCCCCTTATGCTTTCCCACCGGTCCAGGAACATGGGTCACCTTCAAGAGCATATGTATCTGCTGCCGATGAATAAAACAAATGCTGGAAATGGAAATATAATTCCCAATAGCCCCTTTACTTTGGAATCAAGGTGATTATCTATCTCTCCTTTACAGCTTCTGTCTTGTGTACAGACACACTGTCTCTGTATTATATATAATTATTGGCCAATGGAAATGACATATGGTGCGTCACAGTGAATAAACGGGATCACCTTGAGTTTGACACCATGATCCCTGGAGTCCTGATTCATGCACAAGTCGTAAACATTGTCGTTAGGTTTGTTAATGTATATTATATCAATTCATTCAGTACCAGGCAGCCCAAGACATGATGATAATAAAGCCCAGTCTCTCTACTTGTACTCATCCGCTTGCAAATGATTATTTATATTGACTCATTCTGCCGGCACTGCGAATCCAATGTGAGCGTCAGGAAGGGATTCAGTGAATAACACAAACTGCTCGGAATAACAGAGACTTTGGAGGTTACGAGGCTCAGGGATCTCTTGAGAAACGATCAGAAGTCAGAACCAAATTGTCCCTAGCCTTTAATTGATCAGTTACAGAGGAATATCGTTAGTTATAGTTCTGCAACAGCTGGTTAATCCCTACCCATAAGTGATGTAGTCTGGTATTAAAGATAATGTACCGTACTGTATAATTCTGCAGCAGGCAGTTATGGGTTTCTGAGGCTCTGTACTGTATATTTCTGGGTTCTGCAGAACATAGTTATGGGTTTCTGAGGTTCTGTGCTGTATATTTCTGAGTTCTGCAGCATGTACAGTAGTTTATGGGTTTCCTAGGTTCTGTGGTTCTGCAGCAAGCAGATATGGGTTTCTGAGGCTCTGTACTGTATAATTCTGGGTTCTGCAAAGACAGTTATGGGTTTCTGAGGCTCTGTACTGTATAATTCTGGGTTTTGCAAAGGCAGTTATGGGGTTCTGAGGTTCTGTGCTGTATATTTCTGAGTTCTGCAGCATGTACAGTAGTTTATGGGTTTCCTACGTTCTGTGGTTCTGCAGCAAGCAGTTATGGGTTTCCAAGGCTCTGTACTGTATATTACTGGGTTCTGCAGAAGGTAGTTACTGTATATTTCTGGGTTATCAGGTTCTGTACGGTCGATTTCTGGGTTCTGCAGAAGGAGGTTATGGGTTTCTGAGGTTCTGTACTGTATAATTCTGGGTTCTGCAAAGGCAGTTATGGGTTTCTGAGGTCTGTACTGTATAATTCTGGGTTCTGCAAAGGCAGTTATGGGTTTCTGAGGTCTGTACTGTATAATTCTGGGTTCTGCAGAAGGTAGTTATGGGTTTCTGAGGCTCTGTACTGTATAATTCTGGGTTCTGCAAGGGCAGTTATGGGTTTCTGAGGTTCTGTACTATATATTTCTGGGTTCTGCAGAAGTAAGTTATGGGTTTTATGAGGCTCTGTGGTTCTGCAGCAGGCAGTTATGGGTTTCTGAGGTCTGTACTGTATAATTCTGAGTTCTGCAGAAGGTAGTTATTGGTTTCATAGGGTCTGTGGTTCTGCAGCAGACAGTTATGGGTTTCCAAGGCTCTGTACTGTATAATTCTGGGTTATGCAGCAGGTCCTTAAGGACTGGAAGGCAGTGGAAGGACAAGGACATTACAGGGCAAGGAAGTGGACCCGAAGCTAGGGAAAGGGGTTGTGGGAAATGTAGTTTGAAGAGATCAGCATCATTTTGTATTTACAGCCCCACCCGTTGACACCCTAGAGGGGAATAAGGGTGAGATCGGGTTTTTTGTTTTTGATGTCGCAGCTATGGTAGAAAATGGAGAGAAGGGAGTTATGGCAGAAGTTGGGTAGGTATGAGGCTAGAGGAGCTGGTGATTGGCCACTGTTAAAAGGAGAAGGACAAGGACAAAAGGACTAGCCTCAGGTTTTGGACAGGAAGTTTGCAAGTGGATCTCCATAAGAGCAGCCTTCAGCGGCTAATGGGGGAGAGATTCCACTGAATACTTGTTGAGGTTAACAGGTTTGGAAATGTCAATATACGTTTGTGATGTTAACTTATGTTTAATAAAATTGGTGGTGTCCTTACCTGAGTAAACATCTCTAGAAGCTCTCTCTGTTTATTTAGGATAGCAGCTGCCATATTAGCTTGGTGTGACATCACTTCCTGCCTGAGTCTCTACCTGCTCACTCATAGCTCTGGGCTCAGATTACAGCAGGCAGGAGTGGAGGGAGGGGGGAAAGGGAGAGGGAGAAGGAGAGAGGAGCAAACTGAGCATGCTCAAGCCCAAGCCCTGGAGGTTTATGCTGAAAACAGGAAGTCTGATACAGAATCCCATGTGTACAGAATAGAAAGAAAGAAATTAAACTCTGTTGAGGATTTACTGGTGTATTTATATAGACCTTTCTGATAAAGCTTACTTAATTTTAGCCTTTCCTTCTCCTTTAAATCTGCTAGAAAATTGTCTAAACATTAATTAACCCAATGGGCTGCTTTGCTTCCAATAAGGATTCATTATATCTTAGTTGGGATCAAGTACAAGCTACTGTTTTATTATTACACAGAAAAAAAGGAATCATTTTTTAAAATTTAGATAATTTAGTGTGTTTCCATAAATTCAGAGTTTTGTAGATAATGGGTTTCCTGGATAATGAATCCCATACCTATACAAGTTATATGTACAGTATATATAATTATTTCTTTCCCATAAAGCCTTTACTGCTTACTCACGGCACATTCCGGCTTTAAATAAGCAGATAAATAAATATTGGATGCATGTGACCTGGCAGTGACTGCAGCGAGCGCAAGGCGAGGATGCTCACAAAAGTAATAGTTAGAGTTGCTAGGCAACTGGAGGTGCATAACAATGGAGTGTGGAGCTAATGCTGTGTATAGTGTAGGTGTGGGTGAGAGGTGAATGTGCTGTGGAGTTGCTTTATATTCTCCCACAGTACCACGGACAGGTGCAGACATCACGTCCCACACATTTGACTCTGACACCGCACTTTCTATACTATTGCTAAAAATGAAATTGTGAGCAACATATTTGTAAACGACCCTAATAACACTGTGATATTTAGTTCTGTTCCGGCCAGCTTGGGCTGCGCCAGGATCAGCAGTTGCAGTTGCTCAAAAGTGGTAGTTGCACTTGTTGTGTCATTCATTAAAGGGGTGGTTCACCTTTAAAGGAAAACTATACCCCCCAAAATAAATATTTAAGTAACAGTTTATATCAAATAAAGTGACATATTACAGAATCTTCTCAAACTCGAATATATATTTAAGTAAATATTGCCATTTTACATCTCTTGCCTTGAACCACCATTTCATGATGGTCTGTGTGCTGCCTCAGAGATCCCCTGGCCATAAATACTGCAGCTCTAACTGTAACAGGAAGAGATCACCTGACCAGAAATACTGCAACTCTAACTGTAACAGGAAGAGATCCCCTGACCAGAAATACTGCAGCTCTAACTGTAACAGGAAGAGATCCCCTGACCAGAAATACTGCAGCTCTAACTGTAACAGGAAGAGATCACCTGACCAGAAATACTGCAGCTCTAATTGTAACAGGAAGAGATCCCCTGACCAGAAATACTGCAGCTCTAACTGTAACAGGAAGAGGTCACCTGACCAAAAATACTGCAGCTCTAACTGTAGCAGGAAGAGATTACCAACCAGAAATAAAGAAGCTCTAACTATAACAGGAAGAGATCACCTGATCCCCATATAGTAGGAAAGCATTTGAACAAATTTAATAAACAGTAACAATTAAACAATAGGTATGTTAAAGCAATATATACATTCTTCACATCACAAAGTCCTTGGTCCATGCACGTAGTTTTCTGATTCTCTCAGTATAGGGTCTTCTAGGTTCACTTTCTTCAGGCCTATTGCAGCTGGCATCAGGAGTAGGAAAATGTACTTCAAATCAAATCATCAAATGGAGCTTCTCCAAAGTCATGTATAGCAGGAGCAAGACAACTTGCATTCCATATGCTTCCATCAGATAGTTCATATGTGTATGGTCCTCGCGGGCGTCTCACTTTAAGTGTTGCAGTAAATTTAGATTGCCCTTGTTTCAGTATTCCCGGTTTCCTAATTCTGACAAAAGATCCAGGCTGAAAGTGCACATCTCTTGCACCACGTTTTCTGTCAGTATAAGCCTTGCATTTGGCTTGTTGATGTTTTCTCAATTTCAGCAGTAGATGAGTTTGTAGGAACAGTATTTAGTGGAAGTTTTATGTCTACAACATGTAACTTAGTGCACATCTGTCATGCCATGTAATAATTCAGCTGGAGATGATTGGGTTGTTGCATGGCATGTTGCTCTGTAGTTATGTAGTTCCTGTGAGACAGCCTTGCTTATAGAGTAGGGGCTCAATTTTTCAAATTGGCTCAATTTCTTGTGTACTGGTTTTACATCTGGTCTCAGCTTAACTTTGTGTACAAAGCTCTTTGCACAACCCAATGAAGTGTCACTTTGTGGTGAGGCAGTCACTGGTGCTGAAGTAATGAGACCATCAACTAATTGTAGGTTTAATGCAGAAAAGAGATCCCTTCCAAGTATAGCAGTACCCTTATTCACAATGTAAAAGTAACAGTTTGCAGTATTTGATTCAAATTGTACAGGCAATGGCAAGCAACCAAGCACAGGGATTGGATCCTTTAAGTAACTGACCAGTCTCAGGGCAGGTGCAACAAGCGGATCTTTTGCAAAGTATTTCTAGAAAATATCCTTTGGTAGTATAGAATCAGATGAACCTGTATCAAGCATCGGGTTAATGGAGTGTCCCTTGTCAGCAGAAGCAGTTTTGACATTGACATTGCCTATAAACTTGTCTGGAATAAATGTACCCGCTTTATCCACCCTGAATACTGTAACATTTGTAGTAGTAAGTTCATGAACATATTTAGAAGAACTACGGCAGACCTTAGCAAAGTGACTTGACTTTGAGCATTTCCGGCACTGCACAGCTTTTGCAGTACATGTAGCATAGTTTGCAGTGTGTTGTGTTGAACCACAGCGGAAGCAGTATTTTTTTATTTACATTTGCTGCACAGTTTTTGCAGGGAATTCCTAGCACTGCATTTTGCCTGTGCCTGTGCATTATTAGGCCACAGTACTGGATTCACAGTCTGTATTTTCCCAGCAGTTCCATGACTGGGAGTTTTAGCCTCTGCCACAGCTGTTTCAATTTGGCTAGCAACTGTAAGAGCCTTTGCAAGGGTTAATCCTGCTCTATGAGCAGTCTCTCTCTAATGCAATGTGAGTTTGTTTTTTCCACTATTTGGTCTCTTAGCATTTCATCTGTTAGATTCCTAAACTCACAGGTAACAACCAGCTTTCTCAAAGCTGCTACAAAATGTTCTGTGGATTCACCATTACGCTGTCCACATTGGCGGAATTTATATCTTTCAGCAACCACATTTACTCTTAGCACGAAAAAGTTGTTTATAGCAGTAAGGGCAGTTTCATAAGTTTCATCAGGTGATGGTAATGTATGGAATATACAATCCCTTTGCTCCCAGGCAGAGAATAAGTAAAGCACGCTTTCTAGCAGTAGAAATCTCCCCTTGGTCAGCAGCAATACCGTAATTTTCAAACATACGGATCCAAGCAGAAAAAGGTATGGTAGGCTCATCAAAGTTTGGTATAAAAGCTGCAGGCTGCTGCAGAGGTAGAAGAGACATCATGTCGCCAATCTGTTGTGTTTTGATAGCCGAGGATAAGCAGAGTATAAAAGTGCTTTATTAGCATGTTCATGCAACCATTACACAACAGTACAAGATACAATTTGGAGAGCTGCTAAAGAAAAAGCTAAATAACTCAAAAAAAAAATGAAAACAAATTGCAAATTATCACACTCTACATCATACTAACAATTAATTTAAAGGTGAACAGTCCCTTTAAAAACGCCAGATGGTATCGTTCTTGGCATTGCCACCTGCAGGTACTTTGTTGTATCCCAAAATATTAATGTGCAATATTTGTGCCATTTTCATAAAATAAAAAATAAATAAAAATAATGATTTATCTTGCACATAATTTTTTTTGAATGAGACAAAAATGATTGTTTTGTTTGTTTCTGTAAATCCTCGCCGTTATCCGCCATTTGATTCTCCGAGAGACTTTAATATCTCTCTTCCTTCGCCTTTAGTCCTTATCTCCTGTTCAAACACATATGGCAGACATCCTCAGCTTTGCCGGAAAGCTAAAAAAAAAAAGGCTGAAGTTTTTCATCAAACAAAAGCCACAGTGAGCAATGGAGACAGAGAAAGAGGCATCTGGGCAGAGATAGGGAAAATAGTAGGTTTTAATGACATTTCTTGCTAAAGGAAAGGATTAGACGACTGATGGAGAACACAGACATTAATTATGATTTCAAAAATTGTCCCATTGACTCACTGCAGGAAAGATGGAAGAGCAACATGAGCATTTTGTGGTGCAGAATGAAGAATAACTGTAGCATTGGGAGGGGTGGGATAATGTTTCTGAGAAATTAGATAATCAGAGGAGTTACTACTGTCTAATGGCCATTTCTTTTGCACACAGCCCCACCATGCAGATCCATGCACTTCCCTTGTGAATACAGTGTTGCCTGGATTCTGAACTACTGGATTCATGAGGTGGGGAGGCACATAGGCAGGGCTGTATTTTGGTCTGGTGTTGCCCTAGACAGCTGACCCATCCCCATCAGATCTAGATTTAGCCACTGGCAGTAGACTGGGGAAGTATTTTGTTAAATAGGTACCCAAAGTCTACCCCCCCCCCCGAAACTGTCACCCCAGACACAGGCCCTGGAATGCTTTGATAGAAATAAAGCCCTTCCCATAGGCATCCCTTCTCCCACCCCTACCTGTTTACCCATGGGTAGCCCCAGAAAGACCTCCTGCCTCGTGATGACTGCATCTTTACCATTTCACTTCACCGAAAAATTTGGGTAACTGCTGAAAAAGTAACAAAACAGCAAACTAATTCATGAAACACATTTAAAGGGGTTGTTCACTTTCAAAACACTTTTTTCGGTTCAGTTGTTTTCAGATTGTTCCCCAGAAATAAAGACCTTTTTCAATTACTTTCTATTATTTATTTTTTTACTGTTTTCCAAGTGTAAAGTTGAATGTTGGTGTCTGTGGTGTTTGAGTCTGCCAGCTCAGTAATTCAGGTGCAGACTCTAAACAAATTTGCAACATTTAGTTGATCCATTTCTCAGCAGCATCTCTGGAGTATTAGCAACTATTGTATCAATTCTAACAGCTGCCTGTAATGAAATCCAGGGATTCTGCTCAGCAGGGACAAAGATAAGAAATGGATCCATTAAATGTATCGGGGACGCCCCACAGAGGTGATTTAGTAGGTGAAAAATGACACTTTACACTTCAATATTAGAAAAACGGTCACACATAGAAAATAGAAAGTGCTTGGAAAATTCATTATTTCTGGTGATCTATCTCAAACCAACTAGTTGTTTGAAGTGACTAGCCCCTTTAAGTCAATAGGCAACAATACTTTTTCCACGCTCCAAATGCATTAAAGTCAATGGGCTTTTATTCTAACTTTATTTCTCGCTCATAATGCATTAAAGCCAATGGGTGTTTTTTTCTCAAGTTCTTTCTCATTCAAAATGCATAAAAGTCAATGGGCAGTGACTGTTTTTTTTTGACAACTATTTTTGTCTTCGCAATTTTTTTGTCTTGGAGACTTTTTGTCCAAATGCATTAAAGTAAATGGGCGTTGACTGTTCTCTTTTTGTTGCGTGTCAGAAGAAAGTGCCGTAGTGCAACATGGTTGGTGGGTGCTATTAGGGTCTGTTTTGATGGCAGGTCAGCATATATTTGTACCTCTAACCACATATTCACATATTCTGGCATGTTGGTGCAGTGTTGGACTAGAGTATCTGGGGACTACTTGGGTTGCAAACTCAATGGCCGCTTTTGTAACCTCAAGAGCCCTCATCCTGGCATCTGCCTCCCCCTTTCGTTCACTCGACACTGCATACCTTTTACCTCGTTCCTCCTTAAAGGAAAACTATACCCCCAAAATTAATAAAAAGGGACATGTTAAAGAATCTTACCAAACTGGAATATATATTTAAGTATATTTAACACCTGAACTGGGAACTGGCACTTATATAACAGTAACCGTAAACTACAGCACTTTAATACCACTCTGAATTGTGTCTGTATGTTACCCTCCCATTTAGACTGTAAGCCCTAGGATGTAGGGTCCTCTAGCCTTTTGTTTCCTTGATACTGAGCACTTAATCTGTATTGTAATTATATTCCATGTTTATGTGAATTGTATTTCTAATCATGCACTAATTGTAACTTATTATTGCAGTGACCCCTTGTTTGTTACTACTAATTTATTGTTTTTGCTGTACAGTGCTTTGCCCTCAAGGAGCATGATGCAAATAAAAATATACAAACATACAAGTAAATATTTTTTTACATCTCTTGCTTTGAACCCTCATTTCGTGATGGTCTGTGTGCTGCCTCAGAGATCACCTGACCAGAAATATTTCAACTCTAACTGTAACAGGAAGTGATCACCTGACCAGAAATACTGCAGCTCTAACTTTAACAGGAAGAGATCACCTGACCAGAAATACTGCAGCTCTAACTGTAACAGGAAGCGATCACCTGACCAGAAATATTTCAACTCTAACTGTAACAGGAAGAGATCACCTGACCAGAAATACTGCAGCTCTAACTTTAACAGGAAGAGATCACCTGACCAGAAATACTGCAGCTCTAACTGTAACAGGAAGAGATCACCTGACCAGAAATACTGCAGCTCTAACTGTAGCAGGAAGAGATCCCCTGACCAGAAATACTGCAGCTCTAACTGTAACAGGAAGAGATCACCTGACCAGAAATACTGCAGCTCTAACTGTAGCAGGAAGAGATACCCTGACCAGAAATACTGCAGCTCTAACTGTAACAGGAAGAGATCACCTGACCAGAAATACTGCAGCTCTAACTGTAACAGGAAGAGATCACCTGACCAGAAATACTGCAGCTCTAACTGTAACAGGAAGAGATTCCTTGACCAAAAATACCGTAGCTCTAACTGTAACAGGAAGAAATCACCTGACCAGAAATACTGCAGGTCTGAC
This sequence comes from Xenopus borealis, assembly GCA_024363595.1. NCBI lineage: Eukaryota > Metazoa > Chordata > Amphibia > Anura > Pipidae > Xenopus > Xenopus borealis. Next base: position 10,721,951 of record CM044431.1, read on the forward strand.
TGTAACAGGAAGAGATCCCCTGACCAGAAATACTGCAGCTCTAACTGTAACAGGAAGAGATCCCATGACCAGAAATACTGCAGCTCTAACTGTAACAGGAAGAGATCCCATGACCAGAAATACTGCAGCTCTAACTGTAACAGGTAGAGATCACCTGACCAGAAATACTGCAGCTCTAACTGTAACAGGTAGAGATCACCTGACCAGAAATACTGCAGCTCTAACTGTAACAGGAAGAAATGTAGAAGCAACTCTGTCTGTTCATTATTTTAAAATGTCAATTTTCAATTTACGATTACCCAATGGCACATACTATTAAAAAAGTATATTATTATGTAAATGGTATATTTACATGAAGCAGGGTTTTACATATGAGCTGTTTTATGGATTATATTTTTATAGAGACCTACATTGTTTGGGGGTATAGTTTTCCCTTTAACTAGTGGCTGAGAACTGCAGTTATAGGTCAGTAGGCCCATGAAGGGCCATTGAGTTTCTTCAGAATGTCCCCCCCAGCTCAGTTCAACCCGGAGTGGGTGGCACACGCTTCTTCTGCACCTTTTAGTGCTCTTGCACTAATGTTCACGATCAAAGTCAATGACTATCCCCAGTAACTTAACTAGGAGCCTCCGGACCCAGCTGCAAGATGTAAACCTGGGCCCCCCACCACCCCTCTAGATGTGCTAGATGTGAGATTTCCTTACCATGAAGATCTGTCGCCCTGCTGCGGATGTCTGGCAGGTCCTGATGCAATTGCAGTCTAAACCAAACAGTTTGAAGCAACGCATTTAGTGATGTGGAAATTCTTACCACAATAGAAGCATGACCCAGGCCCTCAGCTCAGGTGCAATTGCACCCCTTGCTCCCCTGGTAGTTACACCACTGACTATCCCCTCCTCTGTTGCAGGGTTGAAGTGGACCTCCTTCTCTTGCAATGGAAAGGTATGAGTGTGCGGGTGGGGAGAGAGTTGTGGTATTGGCGGGGGGCCCGTAGGGGCAGTAATATAACTAGAGGGGGGCGGGCCCTGGTACTGGCTGGGCCCCCACCCTCCTCTGTATGCGATCTTCAGCCCAGTGGTGCTTGAGCTGCCGGGGGGCCCTGAGGGGGTGCGGGCCCTGGCCCAATCGCACCCCCTGTTCCCCAGTAGTTCTGCCACTGTGTAGGGGTTTTTTTTCTAAGAGCCCTAAGGCAGCAGCCCTGGGCCCCCCAGTCCAGCCCTGCTCTGTTCTATCAAAGTCATGTCCCAAACTTTCTTTTTACTGACTTCCCAACATCTCATCTTTGCTACAGAAAGCGCTAAAAAAAAGAAGGGAATGAAATCTCTGTTCTATTACACTTTTGTCCCCAGTTTTTATTGCTGGAAATGACTGAGCCGAGCATCTCTGTCAGAGAATAAATGGGTCGGGTGGGGGGGAAGATAAAGAGGAGATGAAATGTCCAGCAGTAGGATCCCATAAATCTCTGTGATTGTCACATGCGGATTCCGATAACAAGGTGAGCCTTAATTCACTGCAGCCTCGTCCCTGCTCTCACTTTCTTTCACATTCCCTGACTCCTGGGCAATGAGCTGAGCCGGTCAGATAAAGGAGAAAATGCCCAAATAGAGAGACACAACTGTTGGGACTATATACGAAGTTCTGTTGTTGTTGTGCTCAGTAGCGCCGGCACCCTCCTCATTAAATGGGTTGTTCCCCTTTAAATTAACTATCTGAGTCGGTCAGATAAAGGAGAAAATGCTCAAATAGAGAGACACAACTGTTGGAACTCTATACGAAGTTCTGTTGTTGTTGTGATCAGTAGCGCCGGCACCCTCCTCATTAAATGGGTTGTTCCCCTTTAAATTAACTATCTGAGCCGGTCAGATAAAGGAGAAAATGCTCAAATAGAGAGACACAACTGTTGGGACTATATACGAAGTTCTGTTGTTGTTGTGCTCAGTAGTGCCAGCACCCTCCTCATTAAATGGGTTGTTCCCCTTTAAATTAACTGTTAGTGTGATGTAGAGAGACAATTTGCAATTGGTTTTCATTTTTTTATTATTTGCGGTTTTTGAGTTATTTAGCTTTTTATTCAGCAGCTCTCTAGTTTGTTATTTCTACAATCTGGTTACTAGGTTCCCAGTTCCCCTAGCAACCATGCACTGATTTGACTGGAATATGAATAGGAGAGGCCTGAATAGAAAGATGAGTAATAAAATATAGCAATAATAATATATTTGTAGGGGAGTATCTATTCAAATCTGAATGTTGAAATCTCAAAAAATTCTATTTTTTTTTCACTAGAAAACTCAAATTTTTAGAGAAAAAAACTCAAATGTTTCAAGAGTTGCTATAGCCCGGTTCTGTAAAAACCCAAATCCGAAAATTCATTATCTCAGAGCTGCCGAGGTCCTGCATAGGTCAATGAGAGCGGCTCCTGTCTCAATTTGAAGTTTTAATGGTCTGCACTGGGTTTAGCTAGAAAACCCCACTTTTTCAGGGGTTTTCGGGCAAAAATTCGAAATAAGTCAAGTTTTTATTATTAATAAATGAGCTAAAATTGGGTAAAGGAGTTTGCTCGTGGATTTTTAATAAAATATGAGATTAATTCTGATTTTAATAAGTGACCACCATTGTGTTACAGAGCATTTTGTTTTTAGATGGGGTCACTGACCCCCATTTGAATGCTAGAAAGATTTAGAAAAAGATGGCAAATTCTTTAAAAAAAAAAATGAATAAAAAAAACCAATTGAAAAGTTGCTTAGAATTGGCCATTCTGGAACATATTAAAAGTTAACTTAAAGGTGAACCACACCCTTTAGCTCCAGAATCTTCTGCAAGAGCTTTAGAAAGTATTGATCAGAAATCACTGTTTAAATGTAAAGGGGAAGTTAATTAAAGTTTGACTTTAATGTGGGTGCAAGAAAATCGACAGTTGGATTTCCATGCAGTTGATCCATAATGGACTGGGTAGAGGCTAAACTGTAATGATCTTAAAGGCCACAATTTTTCTTCCTTGATTTCTATTTGAATTTGTCTAATTAAATATACTGAATGTATTATTATCAGTGTCCGATCAGGCTGTTTATCCATAGCCTGTACAGAAGGATATTATATATGGCAGTATAGGTATCCCACTAGACTAAGCCACATTTAACAGGGACAGTCCCTAAGTTTGCTCATAGTCTGTACAGAGAGATCCCATAGAAATATGTTACATAGGTATTGCCTGTACTAAGCACAATTCAGCAGGAACAGTCCCTAAGTTTGCTCATAGTCTGTACAGAGAGATCCCATAAAACTATGTCACATAGGTATTCCCTGTACTAAGCACAATTCAGCAGGAACAGTCCCTAAGTTTGCTCATAGTCTGTACAGAGAGATCCCATAAAACTATGTCACATAGGTATTCCCTGTACTAAGCACAATTCAGCAGGAACAGTCCCTAAGACATAACATAAAACCCCTTGGTTGAACTTGTGTTACTTATAGCCCACCAAATGATTATTATCATTACATATCAGAGAGCATTTAATCACCATTTTGACATTATAAAGTACATTTTTGCTGGTTTGATCTGTTTATACATTGGTGTTTTTATTCCTTGAGTCTCCCAGTGCCAAGTTCCTCGCTACTAAATGCAGCCAAATGACATTGATGCGCTGGCCTTTTACCCAACACTATCATTTTAATACTCATTAAGAATCAAGTGATCATTTAAATGTCTGAAAAACAGATTGCATATTGGCCAGGGCTTAATTAAGCAGCAGAGCCAAACACTGCGTCTCTTTTGAGAGAAAGACCTGAGAGCGAAGTAAGTCTGAAGCAGAAGCTTCTACATCTCTGGATTTGTCAAGATTTTCCAACAGTGTTTCTGGCAATTATTATTCCTTCCATTGAGGCTCTCCATAGTGATGGATGGCAACATTCTACTATTATTCCATTGCAGAGACGTACTATGTGCATATAGGCAAAACCATTGTTGAAAATTGGCACTTGTGGAATGATCGAAATTCCAACTGATGGAAAATCCTTTTCTTTATTACTATAAGCTGGTAACAGAGACACCAACTTAAAACTTTTATATTTTGGGGTTTTCCAATTAAACCATAGCCATGCCCTTGATTATTTTTCAATGGAAAAGGCTAGTGGAGTAACTAGATCTAACTGGGACCTTGTTTTCATACTGCCAAATGTCTAGAGGTTGACCTGTTTTACCAATATTTATTGAAATTGTATAAGAATTAGGGCCTCGTGGGCACCTATGTTTCCTGATCCTCCCCCCCCCTGCAGCCACAGGGTCTGCATCATCTGCACTTACACCCCTGGAAAAGGTTGACATTAAGATGGGTGCAGGAGACTGGACTGTTAATGTGGGTCGATGGGTGAGGGAGCTAAAATAGGGGGACTCTTGAAAAGTCTACTCAAAAAAGTCTACTCAAGTTCTTTGATAGTAATGGGATTAGTAAATGTGAACCTATTGTTCCTTTTAGGATTGGTAGCTATCATTAAAAAATATGTATGAAAGTAAGTCTGCCCCTAAGAGGTCTATGGGGTTATGTAAACCACTAAGAAGGAGGTATAATTTACCGGTCCCCTGATTAAAAACAAACATTTTATTGGTTGCTATGGTTTACTGCTCCTGGGCAGTCATTGTGCCATTTTTTGCATATGGGGGGTTAGTGGCCAGTTGGCATAGCCATTTTAGGCTGACTTTACAATCAATGCCTCCATCAAGGGAGAACTGCCATTATGGGCCACATGGCAGAAGGGACCAGTAGGGTTTGAGTAGATTGTGGCCTGGGGTTTGGTATAATGGGGGCATGCTAGGGGCAGCTCAGAAGAATGGCTGTGCAAGCACAAAGGTATATTTTTGGTGTCCCATTCTACTTGTTGGCATAGCCTTCCACCAAGGAGGTACAAGTGAACAATGAACTAATATTTTGGTTCCATTCAGGAGGATATTCCTCTTGATTTACAGATTCCTGATGGTGGCCCTGGTCATTTTCCTTGTGACTCCTTGCTTGAGCCTATCGACGGAGGGGGTTTCTGCTGTAAAACAAAGGCTGAAATATTTCTTATGCTTTTCTCTGCAAACATAGGATATTGATAACAAGAATACAAATATAGTATCCCCTTGAGGCCAAAAACAAAATCCAACGATGATAACCCTGGCCCATCAGATGGTCCACAATGGAGCACGCACTCAGACTTGCATCAGATGTTGGTGTGTAGTGTGAACAGGTGCTAAGAGAAACAGTTGGTTTTCTGTAATGCTCTCACTTTAATAGACAGAGTATTAGCGCTCTAAAGAGAGATGTTCTGATCCGTAGATGAGGGAAGGGATTGACACACCTCAAAGGCATTCTAATCTTAAGAATTAGCGCGTGCTTAATTTTTAACCCGGAGGCTCACATTTGAATTTAAATCTGAGTTTTTCTCCCTTCCTGCACATTTCTAATTTATGCTTTAATTAATCACAGGATAGAGAAAGATCCCTGCTTCTTTGGCTGAAGATTGTGCTAAATCTTCCGAAGCTTTGTGCCATTGTAAAAACCCCAGTAGGCACATAATGATATTATTTTATTCTTTTTTTTTCCCTCATCCATCTGTTTAAATAAAGTGTCCAAAACAGTGATAAAAGCAAAAAAATAGGAATGAAATATGTCCGTGCTGAAAATAAAAACAGCCTGCGCGGCAGATAATGGTGTTGATGGAGCAGAATAAGAAGGTGAGCGATTATTCAGGAAATATTAGCATTCAAGGGATTTTGCTGAATAAAAAAAGCTATGTGTCATGGATGCCACCAGGCTGCTCATTAGTAATAAAAAAAAGACTACTGGCAATGACAATACTGATGCAATGGATCTTTGGGTCATTAAAACAGAACCAAACTGTGGTCTTCTGTTTGTTATCTGCTTTCATCCATGCATGTTTAATCTTTCAAGTAACTCATTAAAAAACAAAATCAGTTCCATATATGGCTTTGGTATTCCTGCCAAAACAGATGGGGCATTTTGATTATACAAATATTTAGTTTCTCCAGGCAGAGAACATCTACACCCCAACTTAACAAAGTCTATGAAATGTTATGGGCACTTGTATCTACGGTATCTTCCTTTAGAATTCCATGTCAACATTTCTCACTCTTTCATGTGATACAAGAGCATATTGGGTGCTTTCTTTCTCTAAAATTCCACAATAACCCAACCCAAGGTAGGCAACATATTCATGGAGGTAGCTGTAAGAAGAGATTATAGGGAATGAAAGTAGCAGATCATTAATGGAGATTCAAAAGGGTGGTAAAGGTATGGGATCTAGTAGTCTTTGTTCAGGAAACTCCAATATATGGCAATTTCCCACAGTAAAAAATTTAAACAAAACTGATTTGCTTTCATCGTGTAAAAACTGTAAGATTCAATTATTATATTCATTTGTTTTCCCATGGGGCATTTAGTGCCATGAGGTACCATGCTGAGGCCAGGTTTGGACATAAATGGTATAGGAGGGGACAATAAAAACTATTGTTCATTTATTGGCTATTAGTAGTGAAGGTGTTTCTAGAAATCCATGGAGATGATGGGGAGAAAGCATCAAATACAAATTATAGACCAGTGTCAGTATCTGGAGAAGGTGATGTCCATCATATAAGAGAGTCAGAGACAAGGTCATTAGAAAATTGCTTGCACTGTGTGTGTTTGTAGAGCATTCAATGGTGATATAAGAACATATGAAGATGGAGGTTAAATTTGCTATGTTGAACTTGATGAGCATAGTTGTATTATGGCAGAGAAATCATGGAATAAGGACACCTAGGAACTAAAAGTTGAATAAATGGAGATTCCCCTGGCCAAGTTCATAAATCCACATGCAAAAACAACTTCATACTCGGGCATTTCTGCTGTTGTTGGCAGTTGTACTTCCTTGGATGCATAAAGCATTATAACAACACACGTATCATTGTATTTTCTACTCTAAGTTTGCTTGTGAAAGTCTGTTTTCTGTAGTGATTAGGTAGATACATCCCCCTGTACAGCAAGAAGACAAAAAAAAAAGTTGTATATGGGGATAGTGAATGTTAAAACCAAGGATGGTGGTAGATAGGTGCATAAATTCCAGCTATTGGCCAGAAACCTTACCCTTGTTTATTATAGTTGCCACGTTCTTCCTCAGGAAGAGTTCCTAAGTTCTTCTTCTGGAAGGTTTCCCAATGTCTTCCTCAGAAAGACTTCCCAAGTTGTTCCTCGGGAAGGTTCCCAGGTTCTTCCTCGGGAAGGGTTCCCAGGTTCTTCTTCGGGAAGGTTTCCCAATGTCTTCGTCAGAAAGACTTCCCTTCCTCGGGAAGGGTTCCCAGGTTCTTCCCCGGGAAGGGTTCCCAGGTTCTTCCTCGAGTAGGGTTCCCAAGTTCTTCCTCTGGAAGGTTTCCAAAGTTCTTCCTCAGTAAGGCTTCCCAACTTCTTCCTCAGGAAGGGTTCCCAAAACATTCCTTGGTAAGAGTCCAACATATGCAAGGAAAGGTAGAGCTATGGATTCTTTTATGAAAAAGTTATTTGCAGGACAAGCAAAATCAGATAAATAATAAGAATGTATATGACAGACGTAGGGAATAAGGGGCATGCATAGAATTCTGAATTCTGGGTGATAGGACTTTTCCAATGGGTCACTTTTCAAATTCTTTGCATTTTTGTAACTATGAAAATATTCTACCCAAGTAAAACAAAAAACAAAATGGCAGTAGTGATCTGGATGATTTTTGCCAAAATAAGACTTTTTGTGTTGTTGTTGCTTGGCAGCCAAGATCTGATTCCTGTGATGGAGGTTAACATCAACACATTGCCGAAGTTCCAGCAGCAGAATGAATAGTTATTACCAGATATTTCATATCTTTTTATGACAAACACCTGCTTTTGGTTCCTCTTTACATTATATGTGTTCCCCTTGCAGAAATGTGTTTTCTACAGGATTTTGTATTTATTATTTTTTGGGGGGAGTATAGCATTTAAATAAAGGAACATTATTATCATTATTACGATTTATTCACCTTACTTTTCAGCTACTACCTAGTCTATTTTTTTTTTAATTAAGAAATTTTTAATACTAAACATAAACATGAACTTACTGCACCACAAGCCTAATCAAACAAATGATTTATGCTTTCAAAGTTGGCCACAGGGGGCTGTCATCTTGTAACTTTGTTGGACATCTCTGCAATATCAAGACTCGCACATTCTCAGTGTGGTCTGGGCTTCTTAGGGGTCGTCATAAATTATCAAAAAACAAAGCTGCTTGAGTTCTGCATGGCTGGTAAGTAAGGCAGGGGCTCACTCTGCTGTTCATAAGTATGATTGTTTCCCTGCCAGAAGTTAGGGACTGTATGAAAATTCCTATCCACAGCAATAAATGAAGGGAGAATTTCACTGCATACAGTCAGGTTTCTTATAAAAACAGTACACATTTTTTAATTAAAGTATATTGGAGATAGATTTCTTTTTCATTAAAGAAAGTAAAAATTGGATTTTATTTCTTTGCCTTTCCTTGCCATTTAATTAATAAATTAATACATTTTATTAATAAATTAATAAAAAAATAAATCATTCAAAATAGTTCAAGTGTGGTTGAGAATGTAATGTGCCCTACACTATGGACAACAATTTACATTTTTTTTCTAGAAGTGGCCACATTAATCATTTCAAAAATTTTCCACATTTCCAGTAAGCAGAACAAGACACTGAGGCTGTTATTCGTTCTTCTCATTCCACATAGATCATTCTTTCTTCACATATGTTGTAGGAAGAATGTGTTGCTTGGAAAGCATATTTACAGATATGTCCTGTGGTTTCCACTTCTAGGGCTGCCTGATGTCTGCAAGATGTAAAATAAAAGCTTCTAAAGCTACGATAAAGCCAAGTTATGAAATAACCATAAAGAGAGCAGAAGGGCTCCGGAGAGGCACCGCTTACACTTTACGACGCCATCAATAAAACTTACTAACTGGGGCACCAGACTGAAGCTATTTTCAACGAGACGACGCAATGTTTACCCGGAGAGTAAGAGTTTTGTGCCGAGTCGATAAACTAATTTCACTGCTGTCGTTTCAGGTTTAATTAGTGATGAAATGCTGTTTTGTTTGGTTCTTCCGTGTTCCATTTTACGAAATCTGGGATGGATACATTTTACTTCCTGAACATGTTAAAATCCTCTAAAATTTTAATGATTTATAATTTGATTTCAATGCAAAATTGACCATACAAAACGTGTAATGGCATAGATCAAAGAGAAACCCCAAAACGTTGAATCTATGGCACTAGCGGTTAGGTACCATGTAGCCAGCAAGGACAGGTAAGTGGTTAAACCTACAGACAAAGGTTTTTTGTTATACCTAATGGTAAGCCATGTTTTATTGATCACATTGCCTTTAATTGAATTGTACAGTACGTGTTTCACATTTTATTAAAGTAGTTATTCTTACAGAATATTTTCCTGAGCTTTACATCCCCGTAGAGATCAGTTGTTAGAGTGGAAGAGGTCACGGTATAGATGCCTCATTGGAATGAGTCTGGTTCATTAATGTTTTAAATGTTTTGGCTCGTTTTGTTTCTATGAGAAGAAATCTATGGGTGTTTTATTCATTATACTGTAATTTAATTGGACGAGTGGATCTATATAGTAATATGGGAAGACATACATAGTAACATAGTAACATAGTAACATAGTAAGTTAGGCTGAAAAAAGACTCGTGTCCATCAAGTTCAACCTTTTTTTTTTTTTTTTATTTTAACTGCCTAACTGCTAGTTGATCCAGAGGAAGGCAAAAACCCCTTCCTCTGGATCAACTAGCAAAACCCCTATATAACCTAAAACAACCAATCATAAATGAGCTGGCCTTGGTCAAGTGCAGTTACATTGATAAAATAAAATGTATGCTATGGCTTACTGAATTCAGCCAACCTTCTCCTGTGTTATGCTCCTTCCATGAATTTGAGCGACAGGAACACTAGACAAAGATGGTCATCACAACCTAAGCTATAACATATGTATGTTATTATCCATTTTTGAAGCCCTGTGCTGCTTATACTGTATAGATCATTCTTTGCATGCATGTTAAGTCATAATAATTAGGGGCCAAAGATACATAGATTTAAGAACCAAGATGACCTTCCAAAATATGTTGAAGTGCCATTTCTAAAAATGCTTTCCCACCCACTAGTGGTCCTGACTTGTCTGACAATATTACATGAGGAATGACACCATCAAGTTGAACCTTTGCAAAATTCTTAGAATTTTTCAAAAGATAAGAGTCACAACAAAACTCTATCTTTATTTTAAACTCATAATGACCAAACAAAACCTGATGGAATGCCATCTTCAACACTGCCTGTATTGCTGAGGAACCACTAGTGTAAGAAGTTGCCAAACTTTGAATGGTCAACCCTTGGTCAGGAGCTCCTAAACTTACAACAAGGTGTATCGGTTATACAACCCTGGTTCCAGACATATCTGGGTCAGCAAATGAGTTTCAACCCAAATCTTGGCCTCGAAGATGGTATCTAAGTGTACAGCTACTAGGCATTCTCCCCAGATCTGGTCCTAAAACTGAAAATGATCAGTTTGCAAAGCACACTTGGGAGGTCATTTATTGGGATTATTATCAATTGATTACATCCTTTCAAAAGATACTGTTCTCCTTTAAAGGATAACTAAAACCTAACTAAAGATGTAGGCTAGAAATGTTTTAAATTAGGTTTTGGCTATTGTACCAGCCCAAGGCAACCACAGCCCTTTAGCAGTAAAGATCTGTGTCTCCCCAGTAGATGCCCCAGTAGCTCCCCATCTTCTTTTCTACTGATTCACTGATTCACATGCTCTGTGCTGCTGTCACTTACTGAGCTTAGGGACCCACTCACAATATACAGTACACATAGGGGCAGATTTACTATTGGTCGAATTTGAGGGTGAATTATGGTCGAATATAAAACCTTCAAATTCGAATATCGAGCAATTCCAAACTATTTTAAACATTCGATCGAATTTTTTCAATTCAATCTAAAAAACTTAAATAAACCTTATGGAAGCTTCCCATAGGGTTTAATAGCAATTCGGTAGTTTTAATCTGGTGAACTAGGCAGTCGAATTCAAATTTAAAGGGCAAGTAATTCGACTGTCGAATATTCAAATACAATTTTATTCAAATTATTTGAATCATTTGATTCGATCGAATTTTCAAAATTCGATGGTCGGTATGGCCTTCAAAAAAATCTTTTTGAAAATTCGATCGAATTTCGAATCATCCATGTGAATTTAGTAAATCTGCCCCATAGTGTCATAGAAATATAGTCACAATATAAGGCTGATTAGTCATTAATACACATCATTAGAAACATCACAATTTAATAATCAGCAAACCTGTAGCATCAGCTTATATTACAGCCAGGGAAGCTCATTTTCTGCTGCTGGATAATTAGTGACGACCCCTAAGCTTAGCTTCTCAACAGCTGCTCAGAGCCCACTGAGCATGTGAGTGTCACAGACACTTTCCAAGATGGTGACCCCCTGTGACAAGTTTCAAGTCCTGGATCATTGCTGCTATTGACAAGCTGAAACTTTAGCCTCGTGCAATAAGTTCACTATATAAAATATGGCTTTTCCAGCCATATTTATTTTTAGGGTTTAGTTCTCCTTTAAGCCTGATCCAGTGAGCCCATCTCTTTCTTTTTCTGTCTAGAAATGACAAATACCCAATGCTAATCCCATCTACAGGTTTTAATCCTTCTTTCCTGGCATCAAAAGTGGCTTCATTTGACCTTTATAATTCTAAAGCTAGACTTAGTTCCTTGCACTCCGTTTTAACGGTAAAAGGCAGCCAACAACGAAGAAAAATTTTATTGACCTGGAAGACGGCCACAGACTGGGAGATTTCCAACAAAATAATAGTTAAAAAAAACAGGATTTAACTCTCAATTTCATGCACTTTTGTGCAAACGTATCTAGAAGGAAAAGGAGATCTCTAAATAAAATAGAATTCTAAAAGTGGGTCATTAACGCTGGGTTTAGGCAGGAAAAAAAAAGTCATGAAACAATAGGAATGAGCCATGTAGGTGGGAATGGCGGCAATTTTTTTTTTTTTTTTATCTTCTCTCCATATGGGATGTACAATGAAATGGTAGAAAGTGCAGAATACAGCACATTAGTCAGAGCAGCCAGCAGGACACTCGCTAATAGCACCAGGGAAAGGTATTAGCCACGGAAACAGGTAGCGCTCAAAGCCATTATAAAGAGGAAAATGCTGGGTTGTGTTTTAGCAACCGTATCTATTCACCTTCTGTATTATATTAATATATATATAAATAATAACATATGTCTTACATTTCTGTTTCTAAAAGAGGACTAAACACTTTTAAACGCTGGTCTTCAAGTGCAGTTAAGGACACTTACTGAGCACAGGCGGATGGATTGCTCGCTGCTTTTCCGAGATGGAACGATCCATCTGATTATTATTATTATTATTATGGGCTAGTATTTACATACCAGTGGCGCACTTATACAGCTTTGCTGAGACTGTTCAACATTCACGGTGGCCAAGAGTGGAAAAAAATCTCACTCAATGAGCCCCCTCCGTTTAATTGCTTTGTGCAAAAGTAATACTTGGGCTGAACAATTCGATCACAAGGGATACTGTCATGGGAAAACATGTTTTTTTTTTAAAAAATGTACCAGTTAATAGTGCTGCTCCAGCAGAATTCTGCACTGAAATTGGTTTCTCAAAAAGTTTTTTTTAAATCTCATTTTTAAATATGACATGGGGGTAGACATATTGTCAGTTTACCAGCTGCCCCCAGTCATGTGACTTGTGCTCTGATAAACTTCAGTAGTGAGGGGCGAATTCGCGGCGAATTCCCGCGATTCGCCGCTGGTGAATAAATTCGCGAAACACCAGCGAAAATTCGTCTGGCGAAAATTCGCTGAAAAAAACGAGTCGCAACTCGTTTCACAAATTTTTTCGCCAATTCGCGAATTTCGCTGGAAATTCCCAAATTTTTCGGCGAAACGGGGTAGATTCGCCCATCACTAAACTTCAGGAATGAAAGATTGAATTATTTGCAGGGTAAATAAAAATAAAAACTTCATCATAAAAATCATGACAGAATCCCTTTAGAGTAGGGGCAGATTTAACTAATCGCCTCTTCTGCCGGGCGATAATCTCCCCAAACTGCCTTCTTCCTGCCTCACGAGGAAACTTGGGAAATCGAAGCTCCGCGAGTGCATTAGCGCAGGTGATTCTTCATTTTACCAGACGGAAGGCAGTTCGGGGAGATTGTTGCCTGGCAGAAGAGGCGATTAGTCACCAGGCAACTAAATCTCCCCAAATCTGCCCATCTGCCCATACCCCTAAGCAGCCAATCACATTCTGATGAATTGAGGCATTGATCTGCTATTGATAAATGCACATATTCATAAAACAATTCCTCTGGATTCCCCTGCCTCTTAGAGTAAAACCTAGCGGTCGCTTGGGTTTGGTTCAACAAACCATTACTAGTAGCAGGTCATGGACAGGTTGTGGGCCAAACTCCCTCCATGGCCCTATCCCACTGGCATCATTATTGCCCATTCTCCTGTGATGTATGTGTGATGGCACCAGAGGGGTGTGGTTGTGTGTGGTTTGAACAGGAGAAAGGTTAATGTTAGGGTTTACTGACACTTGTGCTTCAAATGATGCCATGGTTCAACTTGGGCAATTTCTGGTGCTTGACCTCAAAATTATGTTTTTTTTTTATGTTGGCTGATGTGAAAACCCTGGAGTTTGGTCTCTCATGTAATATATTTGTAACTCCAGGGTTCCCCAGCATCAGTAGACACAGTTGTGCAAGGAGCAGCTTTGGGCACAAATAGTCATTTTGTGCAAAACATCAATTTTTGTGCAGTAGTAACTCCAGTTTTGGTCGTAAATGAGCCCTATCCTTATTGTAGAAGACAAACACCTACAGTAACCAAAAATAATCAAATAATAAGGTTTGCTTGACTTACCCCCAGCTTACGGGCTGGCTGTGTGCTGTGCGTGACTGAGAATTCCAGTTCTTAATATCAGTGGTTTTATTGCATTCAATATCTCCTAACCAAGCGATAACATCATATAACAATACCCAATACCATCCATAGAAACACTTTGTAATAAAGAAACTGCCGAGAGGACCTCAGGGATACCTCCCTTACACAGGAATCCAGATTATAGCTGAACTGAACATTAATTAGTTGCTGAAACAAAGACCTGACTTGACCTGTTTCCTGATCTAGGAAACATCAACATCACCTAGGATAAGTATGTAATGGAATTTATCTGACATGCTAATACACTACTAGTACAGGTAAATGATCCCTTATCCAGAAACCTATTATCCAGAAAGCTCCAAATTACAGAGAGACACCTCCCATTGTATACAAATTTTTGAAAATGAGTTCCTTTTTCTCTCTCTAATAATAAATCAGTAACTTGTACATGATCCCAATTAAGATATCATTAATCCTTATTGGAAGCAAAACCACCTTATTGGGTGGTTAAATGATTTGCTAGTAGACCTAAGGTATGAAGATACAAATTACGGAATGATCTGTTATCTGGAAAACCCCAGGTCCAAAGCATTCCGGACAACAGGCCCCATACCTGTATTCATTGCTAAGCAGTTATGGTGGCCTAATGTTGGTACAGAACATTAGGGGGACTATTTGTTAAACCTTGAATTGTTCTGGTCGAGTTTTTAAAAGAGAAAACTTGGAGGAGAAAAAACTTTTAGAGATTTATTATATCCTAAAGCTGCTAAAATCCCAAACTAAAAATAATCCATCGTACAGCTGTTAAAGTCATGACAAAGTCAATGGTAGATGTCCATGAAGATGTGCTGGTTTCCATCCTATAATCAGATAAATTTGAGTTTTTTGCTGCAACAATTCGATAAATCCGATTTTCCGGGGCATTTTTTTAAATTTTTGTTCTAACTTTGTCGAGATAATTGAGTTACATTCACGCATGAGAACTTGGTCGACTTTGTTTTAATAAAAAAAAAAAAATGAGATAGACTCCAGTTGCTGAGCTTTAGTTCTCTTTTAATAGTTTGGCTGCTGAAATGCATTTCTATGATGATACGAAGAAGAAGAGAGACAACAGACCTTTGCACTGAACATGTAGCACTGAAAGGGCAGCAGATCCCTGTTATTACTACTGAATTACAAAGTAAATCACACTCTGTCATGTCTTCCAAAGTCATTGTGGTGGGATTCTGGCACTAAATTGCAGAGCCCAAACAAATGAATAGCAATCTGCGCTATTTCATTCTGCCGCAAGGGCGTGTAATAACTCTTTTTCTGTTATTCACAGTTACATACTTAAGGCTCTCTTTTTTTTATAGTTTATACTTGAGTTTCTGAAATGTTCTGTTTGAACGAGAGTCAATAAAGGTTTCAAATTCTCTTTTATAAAAGATAAAAATCTTTGTTAAACAAAAACCCAATACTAAGACAAGTTGTAATTCAACATCTAATTGGTAAGATAATGTTGATATAAAATATGCATGTTTCCATCTTCTTCTACTGACTACATCCTGCTCTACTTCACCATCTTGTTCTGTTGTCTCCATTTTGTTCTACTGTCTTGATCTTCTTGTTCTACTGCCTCCATCTTGTTCTTTTGTCTCCATAATGTCCTACTCTGACCATCTTATGCTACTGTCTCCATATTTGTCTACTGCCTTCATCGTGTTCTACTGCCTCCATCATGTTCTTTTGTGTCCATAATGTCCTACTCTGACCATCTTATGCTACTGTATCCATATTTGTCTACTGCCTTCATCTTTTTCTACTGCCTCCATCTTGTTCTTTTGTCTCCATAATGTCCTGCTCTGACCATCTCATGCTACTGTCTCCATATTTGTCTACTGCCTTCATCATGTTCTACTGCCTCCATCTTGTTCTTTTGTGTCCATAATGTCCTACTCTGACCATCTTATGCTACTGTCTCCATATTTGTCTACTGCCTTCATCTTGTTCTACTGCCTCCATCTTGTTCTTTTGTCTCCATAATGTCCTACTCTGACCATCTTATGCTACTGTCTCCATATTTGTCTACTGCCTTCATCTTGTTCTACTGCCTCCATCTTGTTCTTTTGTGTCCATAATGTCCTACTCTGACCATCTTATGCTACTGTCTCCATATGTGTCTACTGCCTTCATCTTGTTCTACTGCCTCCATCTTGTTCTTTTGTCTCCATAATGTCCTTCTCTGACCATCTTATGCTACTGTCTCCATATTTGTCTACTGCCTTCATCTTGTTCTACTGCCTCCATCTTGTTCTTTTGTGTCCATAATGTCCTACTCTGACCATCTCATGCTACTGTCTCCATATTTGTCTACTGCCTTCATCTTGTTCTACTGCCTCCATCTTGTCACACTGTCACCATCTTGTTCTGTTGTTTCCTTTTGTTTTACTGTCTCTGTTGTGTTTTGGCAGCCGAGGATGAGCAGGATATAACAGTGCTTTATTAGCAGGTTCATGCAGCCCTTACACAACAGAATTAACTTGAACTCTATCACTCTCAAGCTGTACAGAAAGTACTGTGTATCTGCATGGTACAAGACATGTGCACAGTGACACCCACAGGCCATTTGTATAAACACCACAGTCTCCATCATGTCCTACTGTCAACATTTTCTTGTTCTACTGTCTTCATCTTGTTCTATTAACTCCATTTTATTGTCTTAATATTGTCCTACTGTCACCATTTTATTTTACTGTCTCTGTCTTGTCCTACTGCCACCATCTACTGTCTCCATCTTGTTCTACAGTGTCCATCGTGTTCGACTGCATCCACCTTGTTCTACTGTTTTCAACTTGTTCTGCTGTCTCCATCTTGTTCTACTGTTTCCAGCTTGTTCTGCTGTCTCCATCTTGTTCTACTGTTTCCAGCTGGTTCTGCTGTCTCCATCTTGTTCTTCTGGTTCCATCTTGTTCTACTGTGTCCATCTTGCTCTACTGTCTCCATCGTGTTCTACTGTTCCCATCTTGTTCTACGTCACCATCTTATCTACTGTCTCCATCTTGTTCTACTGTCTCCATCTTGCTCTACTGTCTCCATCGTGTTCTACTGTTCCCATCTTGTTCTACGTCACCATCTTATCTACTGTCTCCATCTTGTTCTACTGTCTCCATCTTATTTTACTGGCTCCATCTTATTCTACTCTTTCCATCTTGTCCTACTCTTGACATTTGTCTTACTCACTCTCCTTACTGTCTCCATATTTTTCTACTGTGATAATCTTGCTCTGTTGTCATCTTCCTCTATTGCCATCCTACCCTACTGTAAACATTTTACCCTACTGTCAACAATGTTCCAACAGTTGCCATCTTGTCCTACTGATTTTTTCTTTACTGTCACCATATTTGTCTTCTGTTGCCATCTTGTCCTACTATCACTACCTATCCATCTTACTCTTGTGCAGATGTCTTGTGCTCCTTTAATTATGTGTCCCTACTCTCATAGTTTTGCTCAACTGTTCCCTACAGTTGCAATCTTGCCTCATTGACATGATTTTGTGCTACTGTCTGCTTTATGGCATGCTATAGCAATCTTTCCCTACTGTCTTCATCTTCCTTTGCTTTACTTTGATGAAGGCCTAGTGCAGCAACTGAGATTATCCTGGAGATTTGGATGTGCTAAGGCTAATGGAAGAGAGGCACAGATTTTGTGCCAATGGGCTGAGAAATACAGACATGAAAATGTGCACGTTGGGCTTCTGATACAAAGTCCACGCGTTCTCTGCATTTATTTACTTCTAAAGATTTTTCAGTCTGTGCCCCCCTTTTTTTTGACAGTGTGAAATTAGTTTTTTCATCCAAGCCAAGAGTACTATTAAATCCCATCTAATGCCACATCTCTCAACCAACTACAAATGAGATCAGTATTTCCCAAGTTAATTTCCAGCATCCAATTAATTTTCCCTTTACATTGGGTTCTTGATGAATGTTACATAGAAGTGCCGCAGTATTTAATAACAGCAGCCTTGGAGCAGCAGCTAACTCCTGGGATCAAAAATCTATCCTTTTCTTCCCCCTTTTGCTCAAACAATGTGAGTAATATATATATTAAAAAAGTCAATAGAATTGTTAGAGGCCGAGACAAAAAAATAACGTATGAGTCTATTGATCTTTGCTAAATTTTCCGCCGCTCATTACACACTCTGAGCAGCGTGCTCTTTTGAAGAGTATGGCCCCGACTCTGGGCTTTCTCTACAATAAAGCACATTTGTATAAATAGAAATTACAATTTTATGGGATGCAGTGGGCAATGATATAATCTGCAGTCAAGAGAAGTGGCATTAACAAAACTTACTGGGCCCTTCAACAACAATACTTGTAAAGGTAGGGAATGAAACATTTTCTGTAAACATATACTGCAAGTCCACAGGGCCCAACTTGGCCCCCAGCTGTCAAATCTGTGGTCAAGAGTTTCTCCCCCACATATTTCCCCATGTTGGGAAGTAGCACATTGGGGATTGTTCTTCATTTACAATGAGCAGTGGGTGAGCCCAAGGGATACAGTTACGGGAAAAAAATTTATTTTTTTTCCAAAATGCATCAGTTAATAGTGCTGCTCCAGCAGAATTCTGCATTG